>JAOXYA010000045.1:18846304-18888195 GCA_028565675.1 Sorex palustris | reverse complement strand
CCCTCGAGTCCTTCCAGGAGTGTTCCAGTGATCCCTGAGCACAGAATCATGTGTGAGCCCTCAGCACTTATGGCAGGTAAGATGCTCAAACCAAAAATATACAATGAAGTAAAAAAAAAAAAGTCTTTCAAGCCATAGATATTGGCATACCTGGTTTTATCCCTTTTTGTGTGTGATATTGGAGCTACAGCACAGCAGTAGGGTATTTGCCTTGCACACAGCTGGCCGGATGAGCTGGGTTCAATTCCTCCACCTCTCTTGTAGAGCCTGGCAAGCTACTGAGACTATCTCGCCGGCACGGCAGAGCCTGGCAAGCTACCCGTGTCATATTCAATATGCCAAACACAGTAACAACAAGTCTCATAATGGAGATGTTACTGGGCCCGCTTGAGCAAATGGGAGGATGAACAACGGGAGGACCATGACCGTGACATGATGATTAGCCTGGCAAGCTACCCGTGACGTATTTGATATGCCAAACACAGTAACAACACGTCTCACAACGTTTCTGGGCCTGCTCGAGCAAATCGATGAACAACGGGAGGACAGTGACAGTAACAGAGAGGTCGTTAGTTCATCTGGAGTTTATTTAGTTATGCGGTGTGAGGTAAAATCTGACTCAGACAGTGAAAACTAAGATTCTTTCAGGGACAAGGTACATGAGTTAAGAGTGTGAGACAGGCTGGAAAAAGACAAATGAAACTGCTGGAGGTGAGATGAGGTCTCATCTTTCCAGGGATTCCTTCTTACATTTTTAAGGGAATCCATAAACCACAAAATGGGAAATTATCCAATATTTAAATACTGGGTCACCATTCAGACTAAGGACATTTCTCTGTGTTGATCAATCTTGGTCTCTGAATGCCTCTCTGCAGCCTATGTTTTTTGTTTCTTTGTTTTTAATTGAATCACCATTAGATAAACAATTACAAAGTTGTTCATGATTGAGTTTCAGTCATAGAGTGTTCCAACACCTGTCCCTTCACCAGTGTACATTTCCCACTCCCTTTTCCGGGCCTGCCTCTATGGTGGGGACTTAGTTTCTCTCTCTCTCTCTCTCTCTCTCTCTCTCTGTCTCTCTCTCTCTCTCTCTCTCTCTCTCATCTGTCTCTGTTTCTCTGTCTCTGTCTCTCTCCCTTCCTCTTTCCCTCACTCTCTTCCTCTCTCCCTCTCTTTTTTTTTTTGGGCATTAGGGTTTGCAATACAGGTACTGAAAGGTTAGGTTTGTCCCTTTACCTACTTTCAGCATGCAGTTCTTGTCTAGAGTGATCACTGCAATCTATGCTTTAAATGAACACTTTTGTACTTTATTGCAGCAACATGCACTGACTAAGCCTTGTCTTTCCCACGAATATCTTACAAAGCTTCTTTCTTTAGGTATTAAAATTTTACAGATAACTAGGATTTCCAGGCCATTTCATGACACCCATCTACTTGACACCTATTCTCTTTTATTATAAATCTGTGATATTTTAATGTCTTTAAAGAGTGTTCCTTTGTTATCCTACTTTTCTGAAATTTCTTCCATACTTTCCCTCTGCTTATTATTCCAGATGAAGTCTTAAACCATGAAATCAAATAGCTTAAATTCCCCTTAGGATTCTGTTTGGCATTTCATTAAACCTATAAATTGACATATTTAGAGTATTTCACCTTCTCATCTAGGAGAATGTTATATTTTCTAATTATTCATGTCCTGCTTTATAGCTCTCAATAAATTTTTGCCATTTTTTGTCACACAGCTCACATATCATTCTCATTAAGATGATATTTTAATTTTTATTGATTTTTTTGGACTGGGACATTTTTCATTATATTTCATAACTGGTTACTGCAAGTATATGGGAAATCTATTGACTTTCGAAAGCTATCTTGGAGCCCGGGTACAGGTTCTGAATCCTGATTAAGCACGGCAGTCTTTTTAGTGAATGTTTCTGTGTCCTCCTGAGTACAAATGTATCCTTTACAAAAATTGATAACTTTGTCTCAGGCTCTCCTCTCTATTTCCTGCTTCATGTTGCCCTAAGCTTCCAGACCAATGCTAACATTTAGATAGAGTCTTATTTTTTAGAGATTTTAAAGGAACTTTCCCCATCTTTTAAAAGCCGTAAACATTGAATATTAACTAGAAGTTACTGTTTCTTATAATGCTACGAATCTTCTTTCTTTGATTTTCAGTAGTTAAAACCTACCATTGTTATCAAAGTTGTTTTTATCATATGTAGAAAATAAAAAGGCAGATCTCAAGAGAGGGAGCAGAAAGATGGTCTTCAATAATAGCAAGTGTGAACCACACAGCCCTGGGGGTGAATCTGAGCTCCCTGACCTCGTGTGACCAGCTCCTGTCCCACTTGGAAAATGGGCATACTATATCTGACAGTACACACTGTCAATGAGAATGGAATCAATGCAGATTAAGTGAACTGATGTCAATAAATGGTACATGAAGTAGTATTTGGCCTCTAGGAGACTCTCAGTAGATTTCACATTCCTCCCTCGACCATTTGAAGGAAAAAGATAAGGGTGGTACAAATACTTTTTCAAATGCAAGCTTTCCAAGGAATAGCTTTCATTTAGACTTGAGAAAACTCAACGGGATTTGTGAAAAAGACCACCCTTTCTTCTTGAGTGCCGAGGGATTCCCCCCATTTCCCCCAAAACCACAGTCTCTCCTGCACTCTTGCAAGGACTCTCTTGTCCTGTGACACAAATGAAAATAAAAAGTGAGCCTGACATGTAATATGAACCAGGAATGAAACAAACTATGCCTCTATTAGCCCTGAACATGAGTGCTGTTCAGATAAAGGCCGGAACAAGCAGCCACTCAAACTGAAACCAGATGTTTGGGGGTTTGGAGTGCACCATTTTTTTTATTACCCTTCATATAACACTCATAGCCCTGTCACATTGACAGAAGGTCTTCTGCTCTGTTTCAGCAGCAGGAATCCTGCCCAACCTATTCAAAGGTGCCATCAGAAACCTTGCATGACTGTAAAGATCAAGCATCTCTTCCTCAGTGCAGTCCCTGGGACCAAAGGGCCTGAGGCCAGCAGGCGCCCAGACATGTCTTCTGAGCAGAGCTAGGACTGCACATGCATTAGCAGGGGAGAAGGATCCTGGGGGCTCCGGGAGAAGGATCCTGGGGGCTCCAGGAAGAGAGGTCTCGTCCTGGAGGTACCAGGCACACACGCAGGATGAGAAGACTCTGGATCTAGACTTAGATTCAAATCCTAAACTCTCTGTGAGCCTGGGGAGGCTCAGCAAATTCTTAGGAACTTGTTTCTTCTCTATAAATTCTGGATTAACTGTTCCAGTCTCCTTGGAGCTGCTATAACATCTGCTAGATAACGCACACCTAGTAATGGCACTGCGATAGCACAGCGGGTAGGGCGTTTGCCTTGCACATGGCCAACCCCAGGTTTGATTCCTCCATCCCTCTCGGAGAGCCTGGCAAGCTACCGAGAGTATCCTGCCCGCACAGCAGAGCCTGGCAAGCTCCCCGTGGCATATTTCATATGCAAAAAACAGTAACAACAAGTCTCACTCCGTGTTCCTGGAGCGAGCTGACTCCATTGGGCTACACTAGCACGTGACAGGGATGAATGAAGATGTTACTGGTACCCGCTCGAGCAAATCGATGAACAATGGGACGACAGTGCTACAGTGTAATAACGGGACACACCCTCATTGGGTCAGATCACCAGGGACTGTGACTGCTACCAACAATAGACGATGCACCTTTTATGTGCCTGCTGCCAGCTTTAGAGCTGAACAAGGGTTGACTGAGTTTATCTTCATGGTCATCCCTATACAGCAGGCTCCAAGATTGTTTTTCATGTAAGGAAATCGGCACGCACGGATAGGCTATCTGTTCTGGCCCAGGTGGCAGGGACTGGCTTCAAACCAGCCTGCCTGGCTTCAGATCCTGTCTGAACCACTCTCTCTCTCTCCACGGCGACATTACACAGAGTGACTGGTTTAAGTTCAGCCTGCATCCTGTGGAAGGGAATGAACATCCTATCCAGGACAGAAGGGCCTTCTTGGGAAGGGAATCCATTTCTAGAAAGGCCTGTGACTCCTGGGCTCAGTGCTGATTCTCCCTGTCCACTCTCCTCGGAATCTGGTGGGCTTCATCCTTTATGGCTGCTGCTATTCTGAGCCCACAGGAGACCAGATCTCACTCTTCCTCCCCCAGGCCTGGCCCCCGGCGTCTGTTCTCCATCCCCTGCTCCCACCTCCTCCCATGAATCATCTCCCCTCTCTCCTGGGCCTCCCACCTTCTCTCCTGGCTCTGTTCCCACAACTGACAACGCTTGAGATGCTCCACCCTCCACCTGACACGAACCTTTCCCTGAACCTGCCGCCTCCTCAGCCTCCTGGTGTGTCTCCACCCTGCTCTGTGTAAGGGAATTGTTTCTCCTCCTTGACACCTCTGGCTTACGCCTGAACTCCGGGTGACCCTGCCCCCACCTGCAGCAGAGGTAGAGACTGCTTCCAGGAGGTTGACAGTATTCTCCTAAGGGCCCCTTCCAGTACCTTCTTGGTGATCTGGCCCTCTACTTCTTTCCCAAGGTGAATCTGTACATCTATCTCCCATTGCCTTCCTTCTTCTAAATACTGGGGTTCCATCATTGCTCCCTATTTCTCAGCCCTCTACTTTCCTCCTCTCTGCCCCGTCCCCTATCATCTACACTAATGACACCCCTTGGGTCAGTCTCCAAAGCAGAGGTATCCCAGAATCAAATACAGGGGTTCTCCTTCTGCCCACCGGTAGCTGCCAACTGCTAAATTCCATCAGCACTCAAGTCTGGTGGAAATTTCCCATCCCCTCCCTTCTTTCCTAAGAAGCCCCATTTCCTTCCTAGTGTTCTAGCCAAATTAGTCCTACAAGGATGCATCCAATTCTCCAAGGTGTATCTCTCAAACTTCTCCCTTACAGCTGAAATACAAGGGGCCAAAAGGGCCAGGTTTGACCTGTGAATATTCCTTCTATCAGGCAAAAGCCGTGACATTTGCCCGAGTTCAGGAGTGTTTTTCCACCTATCTCTATCAGTTATTAAAAGAGTTTTTCATTGGCCACCACGTTTCATTTTATTATTTTTTGCTTTTTTAGCCATACTCGGTGGTGGTCAGGGGTTACTCCTGGCTCTGCACTCAAGGAATCACTCCTGGCAGTGCTGGGGGATCATATGGGATGCTGGGGATCAAACTCAGGTTGACCGTGTGCAAGGCAAGTACCCTACCCACTGAACTATCTCTCCAGCCTGGTCACCCCAGTTTAAAAACTAACCCACTTGTCTATACTTGCTGCCAAAGAGATAGATCCAAAAGGGGGACCATACTGCATCTCTACTTAAAGGCTCACCGGTGTTCTCCACACACGCAAGCTAGCCTGGCTTGGTATGATTTCCTTTCCTAGGTTCTTCTCTGAGAACCATTCACTTCAGTTCCTCCTCAAGCCCAGCCCTCTGGGTACACAAACTCTTACACAAGTATATGCGTACAGGGAAATTTTGAGAGGCAAAGTGTGGCTCCTACATCCAGAGAGACAGGAATGTGATTCCAGCTCCTCCCCGGCTGGCTTTGTAGCTTCTGCCTGGCCACACCAACAGGAGGTACCCCATCTTGGTGTGTGTGTGTGTGTGTGTGTGTGTGTGTGTGTGTCCTAAGTAGGGTCTGATGCAGCTTGTGTGATGCATCTAGGATGGGACTTGGAGTATGCACCAAAAACAATAGCTACCAAAATGAAGATCCACAAAAGTCTGCAAGAAGAACAGGGTATTCGAGAAATTCCTTTAGGAATGTGAAGGTGATCAAATTGATAAGAATGAAAAGAAGAGCTCTGGCATGATTTGGAACCCACATTTCCAATTTCCGAGTGCCGCAAAAGCATCAAAGGGACTGAAGCAGCTTCTAAGTTGCTCTGCACTCTGTATCCAGTACTTTGGGTGTGTGGATTCCTCAGTCAGAAAAAGCAGCATTTTACCTGGGAGAGGCCATGCCTTCTCTCTGCTCCAAGAACACTGCTCACTAGGAGTTCATGTCTGCAGGAGAAGATTCTCAGCTTCAGGGAGCATCTGTGACCGTTGACTCCTCGCTTGGAGTTCACAAATCCAGGCCGAGCCATGTTCAGAGCCCTGAGCCAGGCAGCGGTGGCTTCCTGTGACCCAGTGGCCTTGAAGTGGCCTCATGCTATTGTGGTCTTAGGTACTGCTTTGCCATTTTTAAAGGGCGAAGCAGGCCCATCTATGTCCATCTGCAGAGACCATGTGCTAGTAAAAAGAGATTGCTACTCCCTCACCTTCTCACTTAACTGCCTCCCTTTTGGGGAAACTCTTCACTCCCACTCCAGCCCCAAGTCAGGAATGATGCTGATTCCCATGTGCTTTCCAGCTCACAGGCACTTCATTCACAGCAGATGTTCCGGCACCTTCCACAGCCAAGGCAGAAGCAAGGGGGCTCTGTTACCCACCCCTCAGCTCCTAAGGAGCAGGACACTGGGGTGTGCACACATCTTTGAAGAACTGTCTATGAAAGGACTGTTCTCTCAGCCAACAGCAGGCTCGAGGAGGTGAGCATTCTCTTCTCTCCACGCAGTGGCTCCAGCACTTAGCCAAGCAGATGTTCGGCAAATGTTGACCGTGTGAGACACTGACAAATGTGTTGAGAGCCGAGGATGAGCCACATACTTGCATGTCACTGTCTGACTCTCGAGAGTTGGCTTCAGTCCTAGTTGCAGGGGAGCTGGATGAAAGTCTCATTTGTCTCAAGCCCTGTAGCTCATGAGCCACGATTCAGAGCTTGGCGGGTGGAACTCCACAGCCCTTCCCTGACCACCTCACCTCCCTGCCCCCAAGCCAAGTGCTACAGACTTGGGTCTTTGCAGGGGGTAGTACAGAATGAGAGGCCTTGGGGTGGAGGGATCATGCCCACATGTGGGGGCCCAGACAGACCCCAGTAAGCCTCTGTGCTTCAGTTGACAAGAAGAGGAGGAGCAAATGCCTACATCAACTGAGAGAGTAGGAAAGCGTTATTGGAGGGGCCCAGAGTAATAGTTCAGTGGATAGGGCATTTCCTTGGCATGTGGCTAAGCATGGTTTGAGGTATCCATATAGTCCTCTGAGCTTGCCAAGAGTGTGTCCTGAGCAGAGCCAGGAGTATGCCCTGAGCACTGCTGGGTGTGGTCCCAAAATAAAACAAAATAAATCAAAGTAATTGGAAAAAAAAGTTTGACCATTGGTGACCAACACAAAACCCTCACAGATTAAATGGGAAAATCCACCTGAATGGGAAGGGTAGGGGTCTTGGGGGGGGGGGACAGGCATGCAGACAGGTGTCTACTGCACTGCTGGCACCCTGGGAGCTGGGGTGCACAACTTGAAGATGTGACCCCTTTGAGGATGCTCAGTGATGCCATCACACATGGGAAATCTGGTTCCTGGGATGTTAGGGATGGAGTGTGTTGCTAACTTGGGTCTGACTGGGAGAAGCTGGTGTGTCATAGAAGACATCTAAGCCTCAGTTTCCTTCTCTGTCACATGAAAACTATATGCACACTTCTGCACACAGCAAGTGCTCATGTATGATTCATTGGAAGTGTCACCAGGGCTCTGTCACCAGGTGTCTGTGCCACCCTGCACAAGTCAGGTCCCTTCTCTGAGCCCTCCCAGGCTCAGCTTGAAAACTGTTGGATTTAAAGGAGTAATAGACTTACAGGGGCATGGAGTATAGTGGATCCCAGAGTTGCCCCAAGGCGATGCCCTGAACCAAGCGTGAAACAGTAACCCTGGTTGTGGGAGTGCTGAATGGAAGATCCAGAACCTTCTGGTGTATCCACCTGGACTGTGTGCAGCCCCTCACTGAAGCCTCTTACCTTCAAGTCTCCTTTGTTGGTTCCAGTCCTCATTCACCCTAGAGTAGGACATTCCTCACTTCTTTACTCTTCCTTCTGTAAGCTCTTTCCTGAGAGCAACACTTCATTCTTTGGAGGGAGGAGCACCTCAGCAATGCTCAAGAACCACCCCCAGCTCTGTGCTTAGAAGCAATACCTGGCCATACTCAGGCACCACCCCTGGTTGTGCTCAAGGCTCCCTCCTCTTTGGTGGTGCTCAGGGGACCATAAGTGATGTGAAAATTGACCCACTGCCATGGCTGCAGTAGCATATAAGGCAAGTGCCTTAATCCCTCTCCTATCTCTGGCCCCAGCATGTTAACACCTGGAGCTTCCCGAGACAGCACCAATCTGTTGGTTCCGTTCTATTTCCAAAGCCTCCATCCTGGCCCAGGCCCCGTCAGCACTGTGAGAGGCTGGTCAGAGCTTTTCAAGGAGCATCCAAGCTACTACTTGAAGAGATGCTTTCAAATACGAAAACTGGGGCGGGAAGTTCAAGCCACACTCTGCCAGTGCTCTTGGAATGAAGCAGCCACCTAAGGAAAGAACCCCGGTCCCTGAACCTCCAGCTCTTCATCTGGAAAGGGGAATCAAAATACCCACTGCCTCAAGTTCTTATGAAGCTTAGGTTACAGAGAGAAAAGAACTAAGTGATATACAGACTGGCTTCAAGGTTCACTGAGTGGCTGAGTAGAAGGAAAACAGAAGTAAGTCTAAACTTCAAAAAAAGGGCGGTGTCTTGAGTCTCAGAAAGCTGCAGATTGTTGAAGATGAAAGATCTCGCTTCTGACTTTGATTTTTCTTTTTTTTGATTTTTGGGGTTATACTCAGTGATGCTCAGGGGGTTACTCCTGGCTCCGCACTCAGGAATTACTCCTGGCAGTGCTCAGGGGACCATATGGGATGCCAGGGAGTTTACCCAGGTTGGCCATGTGCAAGACAAACACCCTACCTGCTGCACTATTGCTCCAGGCTCCCCACTTCTGAGTTTTGGGCTAAGACAAATATACATTTAAGTCTCAACCTTTTGCTTTTTTCTTTTCTAATCTCAAGTCTCTCATCCATAATAGGAAGTGATAATAAAAATAACAGCAACCACATCATGAGTTTGTTGCAAGGCTTAAGATGTCCTAGAATGTTATAAGCCTGTAACTTCATAATGGATAACTTCGTAACTCTGTAAATCATGACAAATCGTAACTTCGTAAATCATGACAATTCAACAACAATAATTAAATTAGATTAAAATTTGAAGAAAGGAAAAAAATGTGCTCAGTACTGTAACTTGAAATGGAGAATCACACTTGGGGTTCCCATATATGTCTCCTATTCCACTCACTGCCCGGAAGCACACACAAGGCCCCAGGCTCCTGGACGTCCACATGTGGTGTTGGAAAGACTATTCATGCTGAAAACAGCGGCATGTTTTATTGTCTGATTTTATTTTATTTTGTTTTGGGGGCCAGAAGTGATGATGCACAGGGCTTACTCCTGGCTTCGTGCTCAGGGATCACTCCTGGTAAGCTCAGATGACCATCTGGAATGTTATGGATCCAATGCGGTCAACTGCATTCAAGGCAAGTGCCCCTCCCACTGTACTATTATTCTAGTCTTCGTTGTTTTATTTTTATTTTAGAACTCGCTTGGTTTTAGAGCTGTGCGTGCATGCACGTGAGTCCATGTACATACATCTAGGCCAGAGGACCGGCAGCCAGTGTTCTCTGTGCATATATACGTATGTATATAGTCAGTAAAGTGCTTTAGGAGTTTCTTCAAAAGATAAACTGATTTAATTTAAAACCATAGCTGGATTGAATCATCTGTTTTAAATGGAGGGAAAAAGTGAAAGTATACATAATGTAGTCATTTGTTAAATTAAACACAATTATTTCTCCAGTGACTTAATTACAAACAAACATAAAAACTCTGGATTCTGACATCTTCAGATCTTCTGAAATTCTACATTCCACATCAAGCATTTCATGAAGGGAGGGAGGGTAGGATTTCAATTTGTGTGCTAAGCAAACCTGAGAGCTACAATTGTATACCGCGACCATAATGACTTCACTAAAATGAGACCGAAACTTTTAATTAACCTGCCGTGACAAATTATAGCTCGGTGCTCACAGGTAACGATCAACGACAGCTGAGACTCAACGCTGGGGCTGGGGTGGGGTGGGGTGGGGGATTAATAGCAACCTCAGCATCAGTCTGTTTTTGTATTCAAGTAAAAAAAAAATAGAGGCATTCATTAAACAATCACCGTGACTTGCAGACATGCAGACAGGTCAGAGAAAATGTGCAAGCAGGGACGCAAGAGGAACGACAGGGAGAGAATATTTCCAGCACCAGAGCTGAGGCATTGGTTTGTACTCCCTGATCTTCACAATAGGCAGAGCGCACGGGTCCAATCTCACTTTCCAGAAGAGGAAAATGAGGCTGAGAGTGGTGATGTGACCGTTGGCACAGAGCGAGTGTGGACAAGGGCGGGAGGTAAGAAGGGCAAGGGGTGCTCAGAAAGCGCTTGCTTCCGAAGCTTGGCAGACAGACCATCAGTTCGGAGTCACTAGCTGCTATTCAGATCTACATGGCTATCATTTCTGGGGGAAAAGGCCGAGGAATCTTAGTTTCAAGCTAGTTTCTTAAGTGATCCTATCATACAACCGTGTTGGAAATAAGGAGATGTCCCAGATCAACATGTGGGTTCTCCTTCTGCCCAGTCTCTCATTCTGCTACCTGTAACATGCTCTGCGTAGACAAACTGTGTCTGTCCACACATGAGTCACCTGACGTCTATCTCTGGGTGCTGCTCTGGGGCACAGAATCTAAGGATACCTGCCCCCCAGGCCTGCATGCTAACCACACTGCATTACACACCGTGTCTAAAAAGCACAATATAGTTTTCCTGCTCTTAAAGATACCACAGGGTTAAGGGAGGCAAAGAAAAATTTCATCATTTAAGTGAGAATGGGAGAACCAAGAGGGAAAAGCAAGACCTTCTCCTTAATTATGACAAAATAGGTTAGCAAGCTCCGACAAGTCGAAGGCTGGCAAAAGTACCGAACCCTACCTGCTTTCTATTTCTCTGTGATACATCTCCTAATTAAAAGGAGTGATCTTTGGGGGATTGTATTAATCCCCTTCTGCATTTGTGCTCGGTTATTAAAAATAAAGAGTTCTGATGGCAAGAAGGTCGTGCTAAGAGCCGGCCATACTCTGTGTTGTTTGACAAGAACTCAAGCAGGGGTGCCAGGATGGGGCCAGGGCAGCATGCTGGGTCTCTGTGACACTAGTGACCACTGGGTGGCAGCTGCCGATTCCAGACTCTTAAGACAACTTGAGCTGGAGAACTCAGAGATGTGCACGGGGTTAAAACACCAGAGTATTGAATGCAGAAATGCACACATGTCTGCACTGCATCAGGCGGGGACCCAGGACACAGTGATCACCAAGCCCATGGCTTCCGCCATCCTACTGATGCTGGCCATGGGCACATGCAACACCAATGAACAAAGAGACTTTCGGGGAGACAGAGAAGAGCATGTCCCAGGTTCTGCACTTCCAACTCCCAGAGACCAATGACCAGGACAGTCTTCCAGACACAATGGCACAGTGGGAACCCTTCTTTTGTCCCAGGGGTGCTGGGGCATGAGAGCAGCTACTGAGCCTGAATTTACTGAGGAAGCTTATACATCACCCCATCTTTTTGGAAAGGCACTTGCTGCTGCATTTGCTGATACGAAGTAAAACTCTGCAACTGAAACAAGGAGCAGATGGCTTGAAAAGAACTCCTGGCATTAAAAAGAAAGAACCAGGGTCTGACTCCATGTACTCATCTGAAGGGCTCGATGCTGATTAGAAAATCTCTTTCCCAAACCCATTGTGCTCAGAGAAGCATTACTCACAAGAGGCAGGGGACAGGCAGCCAGATATCAGCGCTGTGGCCAATGCCCAGTGGGGCAGGCTCTGCCATAGGAAAAGAGGAGCTTCCGCCTGGTTAGTGGTGAGCTCTGTGGTACCTGGAGACTTTGGGAACAATGTGGTACTTCTCAAAGGTGATTAGATGGAACAAAAATGAGAAAGGAAGTCAAGACAATGAAAGGATGGTTTCCTTTACTCACAGGCAGAATATGGATAATGACAGCAAACAAACTGGCAAGAAACAACCAAACTAACCACTAGCTCAGTACAAACAATGATGGGTTTCCAGAGGGAAGGAGTGTGGGTGAGAGAATTGAGGACAGAGGGATTTTTGGTGGTGGAATGGCGAGGCACAGAGCAAGGGTTGAACCCCCTGAACCTCTATGATGATGGAAACCAGCAACCAGTCAATGAAAACTTGATAAAAAAATCCAGGTTTTTTGGCGAGAGTTTGTGGACCCAAGGACAAGACTCAGAGGCTTTTATTTAACTACATCCTCTGTGGCTGAGAGACTGACAGTCCTGGAGATGGAGTTCTGAGGCAAGCTCTAAGATACACCTTGTGCTCAGCAGAATGTCCTTCCCAGGTACAATGGCTTGTTGAAGCTTGCTTTTCCAGACTCTGTCCTGGTGCCTTCTTTTTCCTGTTTGTTATTTTTGTTGTTGCTTTGGGGGCAACCATACCTGGTGGTGCTCAGAACTCCTTCTGGCTCTGTGCTCAAGGATCATTTTTGGTGGTACTTAGGGAACCATCTGGAGTAGCTGGGTCAGCCATGTGCAAAGCAAACACTCAACCCTTTGTACTATCACTCTGGCCCTGCCCAGGATGCCTCTTTAGAAACACTAAGACACTGATTTCTGGACCAATACCAGAACCACTACATGCTACAATACACAGCAGGAAGGAAAGGCATACTCCACCTGTCTGTACACATGAGGAAGCAGAGAAAGGTTCCAGGGAACAAGACACACAGCCTGAGAGATACCTAGGCACTAGCTTAGAGCCATGACCGCCTTCTTTGTGCTGACCCCTTGGTGATACACAAGTGCTCAGCCAGCTGCCAGGCTCCCAGTAAACCTCCTGTCTTTCAGACCGCGTCCCCACTGCAGTTACAACATGAGCCTGGTCTCCCACTCTCTCCAAGTCTTGATGCTTTTGTATCATCCACACGGCTATTGGCTTCTTAACAAAACTGACAGGAAGGGAGGAGAAAGCCACACAAAGCCCCCCACCCTCCAAACCCCCAAACCAACACACACACAAAAGCAAAACCTCCAAATGCAAAGGAGTGAGTGGAACCCATGAGAATAAGGACAACAGAGTTTTTCCAGAGAAGTGATGACTAAAGAGAGGTGGTCTCTATCTGCCCAGCACCTAGGGTTCCTCTGGGTGCTCCTGGGTCTTTAAAGGCATCTGTGGCCCTACATGCAAAGGGGCCCAGAGAGGAAGCCAGGAAGGGGGCAGGCAAGGGTCCAGGCTTAGAGAGTCTCCATCTGTCCTGGACGCTCGACATCCATTTTTCTGTTTCTTGGTAAGCCTGGGCAGGAGGCCTCATGCCAGACTCTGGGGAGAAGGGGTGGTATCTCTGGTGCTGGGCAAGGTCGGTCCTTCCTCAGTTCTAGCTCCAGCACCCCCAAGTCTGTCCCACCCAAAGAGACACAGCACATGGTCCCCAGTGCTGCTTTCCTTACCAATGGCGGTGGTGAGAAAGGAAACCACTTCAGACTCCTTCCCATCGTTGTAAAACGCCAGGTGCCATGTCCCCGAATCTAAATACTGGATGAAGCCGGTCTCATGGCTTGAGGGGGGCGTGACTCCCCGGGACTGGCGCTGGGGCCCCTCCAGGCTCCGGGCCTCTGGGCTCAGCAGTCTCCTTCCGTCCAGCAGCTCCACAAAATCAAACTAAAGTCCAAAGAGAACATGGTTAATGCAGGGGCTGGCTCCCGGAAGCTCAGCTCCCGCAGGGGCCAGAGAGGGACAGGGGGCTGACGCCAACTGGAGGGGATGAACCAGCCCTAGCTGCATCCCTGCAGCCTCAGGACCATCTGTGAGCAAAACAGAGGCAGCAGATTCGCTTACAGCTCCTTTTGCTTTGATTTTGGAAAATAGGTGGCTAATCCTTCCCTGGCAGAGATTGTGGTAGGCCAACCATGCTTCTCCTGGGCACCCAGTGAGAGAGCCCACCCTCGGTGCAGGGCCGGGGCTGGTGCTGCAGGCACCGTTAGTGGCAGGATGTGAGGACAGACCCTGACTGACAGCTCGCTTCCTTTTGTCAGTGATTCTTTCTAAATACCCTCGATTGAGGGAGCAGTGTGAGGGAAACGAAACTGGATTAGCTCAAAACTCTATCGATAATTACATGCTGTGTCAAACATAATTGCCGATTGATCTGAATCTGCGAGAGCCAGACTCAAGAGTAGCATTAACAGCAGGTAGGTGGTTAAGTTGTACTGCCCTGCTTGCAAGAAAATTAAGTAATTATTCACAGTCTTCCTGCCCATCCACCCACCCATCCATCAACCATCCATCCATCATCCATCTTTCTTCCCCTCCATCCATCTGCCCCTCCATCCTTTTATCTGTCTGTCCATTCTTCTACCTGTTCAGTAATACACCCCATCCATCATCCATCCATCCATCCATCCATCCATCCATCCATCCAGTTAGCCACCCATTCTTCCATCCATCTATCCTTCCTTTTTAAAAAAAATGTAGCTAGCTATTTATATTTTTAATCAAAAATTTTAAGTGATTACTATAAAACTAATTTTCTTCTGAAACACATCCTGAGTATCTACATGGTTTATGTTATTCCAGCCCCAGAGCTAAAGGCCCTTGAAGTGTGTGTTCTCCATCTTTGTAACTGCTAATACAACCATCAGCCTGGATGAGTTCTCCAAGTGTTCCTGGCACCCACATGCCTGAGTAAATGTGTGACCTGGAAGGAGAGAAGGAATGTGAGAAACCAGAGAAGGACCATTTATTCTGTGCCAGATCCACACTAGCTGCCTTGCTCATGCTGTTTTTCGACTTGACCACAGTCCCACTGGTTGGCTCTGGTCTTCCTGTCTCTGCAAGCTGGGAACTTACTTGTAGAGGAAAACCAGCAGGCCTGAGGTCACAGAGTTGAGAATTTAAATCCAGGTCTTCCCTTTTCCTCCTCCACCCCATTTCCTGGAAATTGAATTTAGGGGACTAGCAAATAACAGGAAAGCTACTGTGAGATTTCCTGGTGTCTTACAAATTCCCAGCTACCGTATTCACCTAAACTTTGGGCTCTGAGCAGGGCACGGGGCTGAACAGGTCTTAAAAACAAATGCAAGAAGGTCCCGTTTGGCACTCAGGGATCCAAGTGGAAGCACCAGGTGGGCTGCATTTCTTAGGGAGGTCGACGGGGGGGGGGATTTTCCAAATGTACTCAGAAGGTCTGAGGGCCCTGTTGATGGTTCTTGGTCAGTCAGTCTGTTGATTCAGTGCAAGTATTGATGTCTGAGCTGGCAATGCGGCTGGTGTTGGGGACCTCCACTCCACGTCAGTGGTGCTGAACTGTCCTGGGCTGCTCCCTCCAGTGCTCACGGAACTGTGTGGTGTCAGGAATGGGACCTGAGTGAGATGCATGCCAGGTGCAGCCCCAACCACAGCCTTGTCTCCTGTCCTGGCGCCAGCATCCCTGGGGGTGCATAGGTTGGTGCTGGAATGCCTAGGGCTCGCAGAATGAATGGGACATAGTTACCTGTGTATGTGAGGGAGGGAGGCCCTTCCGGCCGTATATGCCGACGAGAGCAGCCTTTCCCAGAGACACGTTGAATTTCAGGTGCACGGGGTGGTCGATGAAGACCTGAGATCTCCAAAAGGTGCCGGGAGGAATCTTCTGGGAAGCCCGTCTCCCCACGTCGATCTCTCCGGAGTCTATAAAACTGTCCTCTGGAAAAAAACTACTGGGCTTTCCTACCAAGACATGGGGAAGGAAAGAAAATGACATCACGGTCAGCCACAGGGGAGTGGAAGCAGGGCATCCGAGTGAGCCAGGACCCTGACACACACACACAGTGGCCCACTCCCAGCCCCCCACTCCCAGCCCCCTTTGAGGAACCAGAATATGCAGAACTCTTTTTTTCCAGTGATGCTCAAATTGTTCTGCTAAAAATGTACGTTCTTCCAAGCAGTATGGGTCCTCCCCAAGGGCCATCTGTTTACTGCATAATCCACAGCTTGTTAAGATATATTTTGATCCTAAAAATAATCATTGCAGATCACAAGACACCAGCTCCGTATGTACGTGCGTGCGAGCAAGAATGTGAATGCTAAAGCAGAAAGACAGAGCGAATGGGGTGTTGTTATTAAATTTACAACTCAGAAAGCCTCCCACCCCAGCCAAGGACGCACCACCAGAGCAGGGGGCGGTGGTGCTAAGTCTAGGAGTCTGTGTATGGGCAAGTCACATTTTGTGGCTGAGCTATGTGAGGCGGGGGATGGGGGGTTGAGATGGGAGCAGGGGTAGAGTTGGGGAAATGGGAGGAAAAGGATGGGGAATGTTTTGTGCTTGAATAGGGGACTCTGAACATCATTTTGATGCTAATGTCGGTCAAGTTGAGGAAATATCTCAGCTTCCTAGGCCCAGTCTATAACACACTTAGATCTTTCAACAGGCTTAAACCTGCAAGTTGCTGGGGCTGTGGGCAGGAGTCCACACCGCTGCTTGTCTCTGTGGCCAATCAGGAGAGCAGCAGTTTTCGCTGGGGCACCTCAAGTGCCAAGTCTGTTTAGGCATGAAGCACGCTCACATGTGAACAATAGGAACCCTAACTTCCTGCCAAACGCTGGTCTTCTAAGGAGCAGGATGAGGGCAGAGGAGATGACAGGGAGGGGCCAAAACCCCTCTTGGGGACTTCACCAAGCCCCAACTGGTCAACACCTCATCATCTTTGTCATTTGAAGGTACCCTCTGAGCATGCTGCGGAAATGATCCAAGAGACGCTTTGAGAGCAAGAATCCATTTGTAAAGAAGACACGTTTGTGGGAACTTTTCGTAAAAAGCATTTGGGGAATAAGAAATTAAATGCCTTTTCCCCCCTAGCTTTGTAAGATTCCTTACAAAGCACATTTGACGCTGAAATGGAGCTTGGCAGGGCATTGTTGTAGTCATAAAATATTTTACTGTTTTAAATAATAAAATTCAATTTGAATGTTAAACTTCTCCATATGCTATCATTCTCTTATAAACTCCTAGGCAGAAACATCAGGTTTTTAGCTTCAAACCGTTAAATGTTATTTTAATTAAAAATATGCCAACAACAAAAAAGTTTGAATGCGTGCTCTCAATAAAATCCTGTCATTAGCATGGGAAAGGGCTTGTGTTTATTCCTTTATGGAAGGAATGTGGCCCAGACTTTTTACCTTAAAAATGCAGACACACCACAAACCACCAAACTCTGGTTCAAAGTTTAAAGACAGAAGCCAAATTCACAAAGCGTTAAGATGGGAGTGAATTACTTTCGCATCCTTCCTTAGCTGTTTTTGGGCTCCTGATGCCTGTCTTTTTTTTCTCTCTAATCAAGGTAGAAATGAATCCTCCCTGAGTTACAAAGCTGTGAGGGGACAGAGAGAGGGGTCTGGAGCAGGAGGATGAGAGCTGCAGGAATGCAGTCGTGCCTGCATTCAAGGAATCCCTTACAGCTAAGAAGAAATCATGAAAAGGAGTTTGGCACATCGTTGGAGTAGTCTGGCCAGTACGTCTCCCCCAAGCATGTTTACAGGTGACAGCTATCCTAGCAGGTAAGTCCTGGGACTCAGGAGGTCAGAGGTCAAACCTGAGATCTCTGGACATGTGGAATATCTAGAATGCTCCACCCCAGGAGTGGCAAAGGGGAACAGGTCTTTTCTAGTATTTCTAAAGTTGAGCCAAGAAGACCAAACAGGGAGCAAGGAAATAATTATGGTCTAGTACTTGACCAGGCTGTGACCCTGACTTTCTAGGCTGGGTTGGGAGAACTTCTCTGGGTCACTGCTTCCAAAGTGGCCTTTGTCCTAGAGAGACAGGAACCAGGAACCAGCTTTAAGGCAGGGCTTACTGGGGAAGGAGAAACCCAATCTGAGAACATAACTTCCATCACTCCTGCTGCCAGCCCTCGCCCCAGACTCAGAACAGGGAGGGGAAGGAGACGTGGCCAAGTACCACTTCCTTACTGGCTACACCGAGGATTATTAAGTGTGACACCCGTTTCACTGCCCATTCTTCCTCTGAACATCCATATGCCCTCCACTTTGCAGATCCTATAATCTGAGATTTGTTGTACTTAATTCTCAGCACTAAACTGTGACCACAGGAGTGGAACTATTCCGCAGCATAGTCAACCTACTCAAAGTGGAATAACGAGAGAAGCCAAAGGCAGAGACAGTTGGAGAAGTGTTGTGTAGGAGAAGATATTTTTTTCGTCTGTGTTTGAGACTGGTCTTCTGGGGAAAATGGTAGTAGTTGTAATATAGTCGATGTAGTAGCAGCAGCAGTGACTACTATTTATTGAGATTTATATATATCAGTTCGGTTAGTTCTCACTATCTCAAATGTATATACTAGGGCTACAGATGCTTAAGAAACTTTCTAGAGATGAGTTTCTGGGTGGGGTGGGATGGGGGTGGAGGTCCTTCTTTACTTCTTAGAGCATGGTTTCTCCAAGAATTCAGTTGATGAATTATTAGATAAAACTTTCCAGGCTCAATGGGTGAACTGGACCTACTTCAGAGCAAGCAACCAGTGTAATTCACAGTCCAGCTAAATGGCAAGGTGAGTATAGGGAGAATCAAGGCCAACTGAAAAAATAAAATCCCTAAAATCCTAGGGTCCAAGGAGTTGATATTTGCATAAAGGCAAAGGGAGCCTAAAATTAAAGGGCAACAGTCAACGGCTCATGAAAGTCCTGAGAAAAGGTCTGTATAATCACTGGTTGCCTCCTGCAGTTTAACAAACTGCTGTGAAGAACTTGACACAGAGCTAAGGCCCCTGAATGGCATGATTAGACTTCGTTAGGCAGATTCTACTGATCACAATCCCTTTTGTAAAGCTATTCCCATTCAGGCTTCCTATAGTAATGCTGCAGAAATATGCGATCACGTCTCTCAAAGACACTTCTTTTAAAAATTGTGGAAATGATTGGATAGCTCCGTGAAATAAGGGAGGCTGGGAAGAACTGAAATTCCATCTAGTTCCTAATCACACTCTTTGCTTTTGGAACTAAAGGTCTATCTCCATAGATTCTAAATTCCTAATCAACTAACATTCTCCCCCCTCCCTCCACCTTTCTGGTTCTTTTCACTGCAATAACCTGCACAAAGAATCCTTTAGTTTCCTTAGCAACTGTTGGAAATTTATTTGGTTATCAAAATAAGCTGCTCCACTTTGGAGAGCCCAGCTGAGTTGGTGCTCAGCAATTTGCATGGTTCAAACTGATGGGCAATTTTGATTTCATTGCAGAAAGAAGAAAACACTATCCCCAGCCCACCAATTCAATCCTCAGAAACACATGTTTATTCAATGTCTTTTCCCCTCTTGCCATTAATGCAGAACATACGTTCTTGTGACTTTATATAGAAAAACTGCCGTATTTGGTTTCCACTCCATGACAACCCTGAAATGGGTTTATAGCTACTTTGAAATTTTAGTCTAAACTCCATTTGATGTTTTATTCTCAAAGACATGACAAAAGCATTTAAAATATGAGTTTGTCATATATTTGTATAATACATATGAATATATGTGTATGGATATATAGACACACACACACTTATATGTATAGATATAAAAACACACACCCTTCAAAGATATTCAGTGGCCAGCAATGTGGTTCAGAAGCCACATGTCGGGTTCTCATGTATGATATTACCTGGTATGAAATCTTCCTTATCTCATGTATGAAATCTATATACACCAAATAAATAATCAAAAATACCTCAAACCTTTAAAGAATGTGTGTGTGGGGGGCAATAATCATTTACTTGGCGCTCTGAATTTCTGAAGAAGGACACACAGTTTAGGATTTGAATGAGGAAGAAGAAAGGAGCTTAATATGTATGGAGGCCTGGTTCACTAAGAATCCTTGCAAGCAAAGGGATTATCATCTTTGCTGTGCAGATAAGGAAACTATGGCCAAAGAAGATGGAGCAACTGGCAGGAGTAAACTGAGCCAATAAAAGTTGGGCAAGACCCCAACACTGGACTTCTGCTGCCAAGATCCACTTACACGCTTTCCATTGCACCATCTTCCTTGCCCATCGTTGTTGAATGGGGATTCTAATCTTAAGTCTGGAATCAGCTTCCTCTCTGATGCCCTCAGAGAGGACAGGAAATGGGCATTCGCATCAGGATTAAAGACTTCCCCCCCAGATACATGTCTAAGAACATAGACTTTTTTAAAAATCACAATGAAAAACATAAACCGAGTAAACGATGGTTTGACCAGGGCAAAAGAAATTAAGAACCATGTGGTTGCTCATAAACTATAGGAGGCTTTGTCCTCTTCTCTGCCAGACTGATGTATTTTTTCATCACAGTAATTGCTTTTGATGCTGACCACTTTCCAGCACTGTATTGCATTTTAGGGGGTTGTAAACAGGATTTCCATTTGCATTAGTAATGACAGATAATCCCTTTAAGCAAAAAATACTCCAATTAAAGTAAACCAATAAGCTGGTGCAATTTTATTTTCTCCCTTATCTATATCTCCTGCTCCTTGGGAAAAAAACAAAGCCAAACCTAAACAACCCACAAACTAATTTCATTAGAGTGGAAGATTTTAGATAGACCCAATCCTGTTAAAAGAATGTTTGATAGATATCATGGGCAGTGGGGGGGGAGGAGAGGAGGAGAAAATACATTTTGTGAAATGAGACTCTTTACCAATGCCTTGAGGAGGAACTATATCTAAAATCTGCATTTGTACATCCGAGTTAAAGATGGTCTTCATTTACAACATTCACCTAGGTCAACTGACAATAGAAGCTAACATGTGACTCGCCAGGCAGTGGCAGGACCATGGACAGGGACCATTCAGAGACTGTCTGGCGAGTCCTCTTGTGACTTTGAAGAGGAATCAGGAGTTTCTTACTCTGTTGAACTTGAACTCAGGGATTTGTCTTCAAACAAGAGCTCTGTTCATGGCACCTCCCATGTTTCTACTCCCTCCCATGGAGAGGTGGAATAAATTTATTTCGTATTTTAAAGGAAGGGCTGGCTTTACCTCTCAAAAGAGTAGGCATAGGCTCTAACTGGCTTGGTGGAAATGCCACCCAATTCTCAAGTTCCTTAAACATGACCATAGGGCAAGCTCTGATTTAGGCCTTTGGGATCATTCAGAGGTCATGAGTAGGTACTCCAACCAGGAATACGCGCTCTTGCCAACCAAACCTATTCCAAATAAATCCTTGAAAGGACCCAGATGCTCAGAAGTCATGACCCCAAAGTTAATCCCAAAAGGAACCGAGATAAGAGGAACAGAGATGCGAGAGGTAAAGGCTGGGGGCAATTGAACCACTGTGCAGCCTGAGAGGCCATCAGGGAGAGAAGGCAGGCCACGTATGCAGGAGAAGGGAGGGCCACACGCCCAGGAAGACCACAGGCCCCACCCACTTGTTCAGATATTTTCCCCAGTAACAGTTTTATGCATCTGTGTCCCCTTGACTGACAAAGAATTTCGTGTTGATAGAATATGGGAGAGACCTTTGGG
Organism: Sorex palustris; assembly: GCA_028565675.1. Lineage (NCBI taxonomy): Eukaryota > Metazoa > Chordata > Mammalia > Eulipotyphla > Soricidae > Sorex > Sorex palustris. Next base: position 18,866,663 of record JAOXYA010000045.1, on the reverse strand, counting down.
AAACCCAGAGTGTAAGTCTAGGGTTGTTCCAGTCAAGAACACTGAGTATGCCGATTGCCATCACTCCCACCACTGAGGGAAGAAGCATCGTGCAATGTGTTTCCTCATCTCCATTTTCTTCTGGGCCCTGTGACCCTGGGTCAGCCAGGTGGTTCATATGGAGGAGGAGCGAGAGCCAGCGGTACTGTGCTGCTCTGGGCTCGGACCCAAACCCATTACTCCCTGGCCCATGATGCTGGCCAAGTGACTCGACTCAATAATCTGGAGTCTCTGGGTCTAAAAGTGTTGCCCATAACGATACTTACCTCACAACTGCACTGTGAGGATGAAATGCAAAATGCTCTTGACAAAAAAGTTTTGAACAGAGCCATGTGCAAACACTCATGGTCGTGAGCAGGGGGAGAGGGTGGCGGAGGGGAAACTCGGGGAAACAAAGTCACTTGCTCAAGGCTGGAAAGTGCTAGAATGCCTGAACTGGGGAATCCATTAAAGCACAACGGTCTGAGGCAGTTACCTCACACGCACCATTCACCCACCTGCTCACACCCCACTCCCAGAGAACAGCCACCCAGGCAAAGAGAGCTCCCCCACAAGGCTCACGGTGGCCCACACACACAGTCCCCAGACAGTGGGAAAGCCCTGCTTCCCTTGAGACATGAGATGAGACATCACCCAGCACATGAGTCCAGCCCAAGCCCCGCCATGAGCTCGCGGTGACAGGAAACTGTGATGGAGCTACAATGGACTGGCAGCCGTGTGGAGTGCAGAGAATGGAGGAAGCACCCGGGCATGGAGCTGGGAGTCAGCACACGATGGGGCAGAAATGGAGTGTCCTCGGCTCCGAGGCAGACACAGAGGACGCACGACACGGACATCACAGCAACCCTACCTTCTGCCGTTCCTTTGCCTGGCCTGTCAGGGCTCTCTAAGCCAGTGCCCCCTGAGGGATACAGGGAAACGTCCGTTGGCACAGGCCAACTGCTGGCTGTGTCCTCCGTGATCTCATACATCTGCCCCTCCATCGGCTGCAGGTGCCAGTTCAGGGCAAACAGGTGCATGGCTGTGGTGAGCAATGAGAAAGGTCATTGTTTTCTGCTCGAGGGGGAACCAGAACTCCCAAGCCAGAGGGGAAGGCGGGCAGGGTGGGGGGCACCAGAGCTCAGTGTGGTTCAGTTCAGCAGACCCTGAAGAAAGATGAGTGAAAAGCCAAATCTTCCTTGGAGACTCAAATGACCCAGACAAGGCCCTGCCCTTGAGGGAACACAGTCTGGAGGAGGGGGAGAGGGGCAGAGATGCCAGTCTTGGCCTTTACTTAAAAAAAACCTACTAACAGTTGCGGTTTTAAAAATGGCAATTTGCATCGCACAGGGTTAATTTCCTTGGTAGAAAAATCACTTCTACAAATAATAAGTGAAGTCCAACACCTCAGCAGGAAAATGGGCACAGTTTAACAGCCTAAGAGATACAGTTGGCACTTAAGCAGAAGAAAAGACTCGACATCACTTCGAGTAAGAGAAAAGTTAAGTTAGGCTCTGAAATACTATCTTCACATACGGCTTGGCAGAAACAAAATGTTGCGAACACACAGTTTTGGCAGAGCATGGGAAATAAGAGATCTCATTCTTTGCTGGGTGAACATCATTCTTTCAGACCCAAAGAGGACATATTGACAAACAGAAGAGAGGAGGTTTAAAATACCTCGTACCCTGGCAGGCAGAATTTCCACAACTACAGACGCCCCCCTCCGGATACACTCACGCACGCACAGAATGTACACGCAAGCTTATTCACTGTCGCACTGTCTGCAATAGGAAAATTTTGGAAGCTCATCCATCGATATGGAGCAAGTTTTACCCATACAATAAGTACTAGCCATACACAAGAGTGAGTTGGCTCTCTGTGCATTTGTTTTGGGGGGAGGAAAATTTTAACATGCAGAAACAATGCATCTGACATGCTACCTTTGGGGAAAAAAGATTCCTGTACTTGCAGAGAATAAGGCTATTGGAGGTGTGTCCTGGACGAGGAGATAGGAAAGGTCCAGGATGGGCGAGTCACGGACTTTTGTGGTTGAACTTTTTGGCATTTTCATTTTGCATCCTCTGCATGCACTGATTTATTTTGAAGAACATATTTCAAAGGTAGCAATGGCTCAGTTTTCTTGTGTGACAACCTAGAGGAATCCAAAAGGTGCGAGAGGACAGTCTCCATCCTAGAAAGGCACCGTGTTTGCAAGGGAAGAATGCCAGGGAGCCTGTGCAGAGACCGAGTGCCAAAAGTCAGCTCCCATCCCACCTGGGACCCAAGTCTTAAGCCTTATCGATGGTCCTGATCCCCCTCCTGACAAAGAGAACCCCCCCCAGGGCCACCCCCCCACAGCTCTGTGTAGCCCCATCACTCCTTTGTTCAACCACCAGACTTATTTATTATTTGCTTTAGCCTTTGGTGGCTTTTTTGAAATTCTTTTTTGGGTCACACCTGGTGTGCGCAGAGGTTACTGCACTCAGGGATCACTCCTGGTGGTGCTTGGGGGACCATATGGGATTCTGGGAATTGAATCCGGGTTGGCTGCATACAAGGCAAACCCCCTACCCACTGTACTAGTTCTCTGGCCCTTACGAGGCTTACTTTATGTTTTGGGGTCACCCACCTGGTGGTGATGCTTAGGGGTTACTCCTGGCTCCGTACTCAAGAATCCCTCCTGGAAGTGCTCAGGGGACCATATGAGATGCTGACGATCAAATCTAGATTGGCTGCGTGCAATTACCCACGTTGCTCTGGCCACCCAACCTCCAGACTTTTCTAGAAATCAGTTCTCTGCTGCAACCTCTGAGAGGAACCAGGATGGAAAGCAGACTCTGCTCCCAGTAGCCCATAGTGCAGGAGGATGAAGGGATCAGCCATGACTACTCGGAAGGAACAGAAGACACAGGGGAGGCAGGACTGACCCACTTGGTTTGCCAGGTGAAGACAGAAAGTACAGGGACATGAAATCCCTGAGGGCGTGTTTCCCAAGAACCAACCAGGGGGCCAGCAGCAAGCCTGGTGATTGGCAGATATCACTTCCAATCACCTTGTAGATCCAACTGACAGACACAGGCATCAAAGTTCAAAAGGAAGCAAGGAATTTGGAGTGATAACGAAGCAGTCTCCCTTGCATGAGGTTGACACAGTTTCAATCCCTGTCATCCCATAAAGTCCCCCAAGAGGAGTAATTCCTGAGTGCAGAGCCTGGGGTTATCTCTGGGCATTGCTGGGCAGCCCCTCCCCCCAAATCAATCAATTAATCAATAAGTAAAATACAGAAAACTCAAGAAGAGAAGACCCTACACAAACGACTGATTCCGGTACAAGCCAGCAGGGAGAATAAGGAAGGTAGACTGAACTGGGAGGGTGCAATGCACCTGGGGAACAGAATCAGACCCTTTGCTGCCCTTTGGTTTCTGGTTACTGTGGAGCAAAGGAAGTGTGTTGGGCCACAGGTCAGGAAAGTGGTGTTGAGTCCTAGATGCTGACAAGTTGTCTTCTGGTGTGAGAAGCAGGATACAAACGTTGCAAGGCCTCCTGTTCCTTATGCAATAATCAACAGGCAAATGTCTGGTGGATGGCGCATATATGTGATAACTGCTTTTTTTTATTTTAAATTTTGGGCCACACCTGGCAATTCTCAGGACTTACTCCTGGCTCTGCACACAGGAACTACTCTTGGTGATACTTGGGGGATCATACGGGATGCTGGAGATAGAATCTGGGTTGGCCACATGAAAGGCAAGCACTACCCACTATATTATCACTCGAGACCACAATCACTGCATTTTTTAACCCCTGAGAGTAATAAAATCACAGTAGGTTCCAAACACAAGCTGGGGTGCTTAACATGGGTTTTACTCTCTCTGCAGTGTCCAAAAATAAGAAAAGGTTATTTGCATGGAAGAGGTGAAACCTCTGCTATTTCCAAGCCTGCATTTGCTGCCGTGTGTGCTTACCTGCTTACTGTCTTCACCTGGATATTGGCAACTCCAAAGGTACTGGAGCAATTGTTCAAGCCTCCGCAAACTCAGACACAAGCAGGTTAAATGAGCAGCGCTTCTTCCTCCCCCCATTAGAATCAGTGATCTCTGAGCACTGTCTTCTTAAAAGGGCAGGAGAATGGGCTAATCCCAGAATAAATAGAATGCTGTCAACTTTGTGAAGAGAAATGCTTTTCGTGGCCACACTTTCACTTACTTTGAACAAGATGCAAAGAAGGTTGGGGCCAGAGCAATAATATAGTGGGCAGTGTGTTTGCCTTGCATGTGGCTGACCCCAGGTTTGATTTCTGGCACCCTGATTTGTTCACCCGAGTTTGCCAGGAGTGAACCCCGAGTGCAGAGCCAGAAGTAGAGGGTAGAGCTAGAAGTAGCTTGTGAGGACTGGTTCCTGAATGCAGAGCCAGGTGTGGCCCCAAAACAAAAAGAAAAGAAAAGAGAAGAGAAGAAAATACCAAGATGGGGGAGATGAGTTGGGGTTTGGGTGGGACATGGGACAGGGCCTAGGACCATGGAGTTGGGGTCTCAGGGAGGCAGTGTGAACAAGACAGACTACAGCTGTAGGGTCATACACCAGAGATGCATGTGGGGACCCCTTGTTCTCAGCTTGGTCCCAACAAACACAAACAGAGGCTCAGAAGCCTGAGATGCCCCATGGAAGAGGGACCCTGAGAACCTGTGAGAAAGCAAAGTTCTGACTCCAACTCCATCATGGAGGACCCTTGCAGAGGCCTCCACTATGCAGAAAAGATTCTGCAAACTGGTGGGGAGAGGAGGGGAGTGAGCTGGAGGTTACCCTGACCCGGCCGGAAGGAAGGATGACCAAAGAGAGAAGATATGAGAGGTAAGAGGTCACAAGAATCCTGAAGCACAGTTATGAATCTGGGTTTCAGGTCCCAAGCATAAGCCATACTGGAGGCCCCACGCTTCCTTGCCCAGGGAGAATTTGCAGCCAGGGGTTCCAAGGAAAGGAGGGGGAGGGAGAGAAGCTATCTGCCCTCTTCCCAGAGGGGACCACACAGCACTGCGTCCACACAGCACGGCCTGGGCGAGCCTGAGATTCTGCCTGAACCGTGATCCTGAATCGTGTGGCAAGAAGCCCCTAGAGCTCCACTGACACCAGGTTTCATCTTCCCCTGGAGATTGGTTGAAACCCAGGCAAACCCAAACACAGGACACCCTGCTTCACTCAGAGCAGGCGGGGAAATCACTGAGCCACGCGAGCTGGGTCAAGCTCACGGCGAGCTTCGAAATCACTTCAAACTCAAAAGCCTAGTGATTCAGACGAGCTTTCCCTGGTATGCATTTTCCTTTGTTGCTGTTATTGTTCCTTGGCCATACCCAGCAGTGCTCAGGGATTACTCCTGGCTCTGTGCTCTGCGATCACTCCTGGGGCACCAAATGGGGTGTGCCAGGGGACAAAGTGGGCTGCCCTCATGCTCGGTAAATGTGTGCACACATGCTGTACTATGTCTTTGGCCCTACATATTTTATGCTAAGTGGAAGATTCATGCGCAAGCGTCCTGCAATTACAAGCTGAAAATGAATGTTTGGGGAACCCAGTGGTAATAATAAATATTTGTTTGCCCACAGTAACCTCTGGCTAAAGCTGTGAATCATAGTAAATGCAGGCTATGGAGGGGAAAACAGGTGTAGAGTCTCCCGAAGCTAAGAACTATGAAGATCCATCCTTTCCTGACTGTTTTCAGGATGAACCAAAATGAAACAATATAAATTAAAATCAGGCCACTCCATTATGGAAAGAATTACTGGAATTACCAGCACCAAGGCACCTCACAGGATTATCTAAATGCATCGCTGCGGTGTATATTCATAACTTGGGGTAAGTGTTGTGTGTGTGTGTGTGTGTGTGTGTGTGTGAGGCAAGATAGTTTTTATTGAAACTTACTTTGAAAGTTGCAAAGGGAGAGAGAGAGAGAGAGAGAGAGAGAGAGAGGAGTCCATGCTCGAGAGAGAGAGCCCAGGCTTCTCCAGAGGATAAATAGTCAAGCAAAAAAGAAACCCAAAAAATAAACAACAACACCCAGAGACAAACAAGAGAGATGTGTGTTCAAGGCCGAACACAGGAACACAAGCTTGAAGAGTAAGTAAGAGGTAAGGGCTTGGAAAGGGACCTGCATAAGAACGCTGACAGTGGTTTTCCTTTTTAAACTCGTTTTTAGTTAAGGAAAAGGTGTAAAGGTGCTCAAGAGGTCCGAAGCAGGTTGTGGTAAAACAGCAGGTTCCCAGGATCACCCATGCTGAAATGTTCATGTTTTCAGAAGTCAGGCTCTGGTGGAGGGTGGGTGGGGACCTCATTCCCTCCCGATCCTGGGCTGACATTTCCTAGTCACCCCTTCCTGCCCCAGGAGACAGGAAAGTTGGCAGAGAAAGTTCAAGCTCCATCCCGACATTTTAAAGGAAAATTCTCAATAGATGCTTTTGAGGGGTTCCCCAAGAGCCACCAGCAGGAGGTGACTGACAAAGTTGAGGTTTCCCAGGTCAGTGTCTGTGGGAGAGTTTCTGCTGCCCAAACTTGGGTGCAGAGGCCAGCCTGCATCAATGAAATCTAGTCCAAGGAGAGACTAGAAATAGGACTTCAAGGAAATGTTGATTCAAGTGGCACTTTCCATTTCAACAGGACTGAGAGTCAACCCAGCTACGTGATGAACTGCTTTTTCTTTTATATTAGTGTTCTGTTTTTCTCTTTAAAAGGCATCACTTCTATAAAATTGAAGTCACTGGCTTTCATTAACTTGTAGTCCTTTAATGGGGAAAACAAAAGCCCAAAGAGAAAATAACAGCAACAACAAAACAATGCTGGGGCCAGAGCCATAGTACACAGGTAGGGCACTTGCCTTGCACACAGCCAACCTGGGTTTGATCCCTGGCATCCCATATGGTTCCCTGAGCCCTGCTAGGAGTGGTCCCTCAGCCCAGAGCCAGGAATAAGCCTGTGAATTGCCAGGTGTGCCCCCCCCCCACAATCAAACCAAACCAAACAGTAACATTCCTAAGTTCTATTCTTGGTTTTGCTACAAAGCCACAGCATTAAAAAATTCCAAACCAAGGAGAGAGAGAGAGAGAGAGGGAGAGAGAGAGAGAGAGAGAGAGAGAGAGAGCTCAAGCAACAATGTCACAGCAAAGAAAAAGGAAGCCCTCCAGAAGCCTAAATGTCTAAAATTAGAACGACTTCATTAAATGAGAAGCTCTGGATGGAATATAAGGTGATGCCCACTAGAAAAATATGATGACAACCACCATTCGAGGCAAATGACAACCAGCGATGGAGGCAAATGCTTAACATATGCTAAGGAGGAACGAGGGTAAGGCACAAAGTTATACATTTCAGCTAGCTGCATTACTGGAATAAAAAAGGGTATTGATATAAAAACGAAAATCTGGAATGGAATTTGTAAAAATGATACTTAGTCTTGAGTTAGACTGGTAGGGTTATGAATAAATCTTCCTGACCATTTCCAAACATTTCTTTAACACAGTTTTCCTTGAGAAGGGAAGGGTGTGACTCAATCCCAGGAGGAAGAAGACAGATGACCAGGACCAGGATCAGGCCTTGGGAGGTGACATCAAGGCAATGGGTCAGAGAGCCAGGAGTGAGTCAGAGGCAAGAAGAAGGATGTGTGTGACATGTGTGAAGTGTGTTCGCCTCTTCCATCCTCACACAGACACAAGAAAACTGGGGTCATCTTCCTCCTGCAGACAATGAAACCCAGGGACAGGGCGGCATCCCTGAAGTGTCCCCAGAGGGACACAAAGCCACAAAGCTGGGACCAACAGCCAGCAGCTCTCATGGTTAACTGCAGCTATGTCATGACACCAGAAACCAAATGGAAAGTGGAAAAGCAAAGTAAGGCGCGGTCTCCATTGGCAGCCAGACCAGATGTGCTTGTTTGAGACCTTTTGCTTGGGGGGTTCATCATCTCAGGTATGCCCATCTTTCATCATCTCAGGTATGCCCATCTCTCCACAACCTGACTATCCTGAGCACAGCTGACCTCCACAGCTTTCAAGGAAGCCATGTGAGGCCAAGTAAACGGCCATCCCTGGCAGCCAACTCAGAACATTCCAGGGCTGGGTTAGCTACTGGCCCCGTGACTCTGGGCAAGACACTGGCCTCCCTGAATCTCGGTTGCCTGTTTGGCAACTTGAAGACAACCTGGGCTGTGTCAGAGGGGTGAATGAGATGCTGCATGTGCCCTTCCAGCTGCGCTGGGCCAGGGTCCAGAACGCCAGGCGCAGGTGACAATTACCGTTGTGAGATTCTGCAACGCCAACTGCCCTCGTTCTTTCTGACAGCTACCAAAGATGACCCTGCTGCTCTCTGCACGGTCGCTGGGCCCCCTCCAAGCCATGTGCTCATCTCTGGGGCAGAGGGCTCTCTCTGGCTGTCACCAATGCACACATGAGTTATCTGCCCGGTGGATAAAAGGGTTTCTCAAAGCAAAATTGCTTTAAAGCAGCCTGACAAGGTCCCGCTGGAACTGACAGGGGCTACTTTTCAATCAAGTCAATATATTGTCTTGCCCGCCTGTCTCTGGGGAAACCAATGGCTACCACTGGAAACCACCGTCTCTCACCCCTGCCTGCATGAAGCGTTTGCTGGAGCTTAGGATGTGTCTGGTCTGTCTGTTCCAGCCCACATGGTACATGACGTGACAGGCAGGCAGCAGCTGCTTGAGGCGTCTCTGAATGAAGGGGTGAGAGGCCGGGTGCCCATGGGCACCACCAGCCAGGGAACACAGTCACCCGCCGTCCAGAGAGAGTGACAGCCTTTTTGAGTCTATGGTGCTGAGTTGAGTGCAGGGCAAGACACGATTGTTTTATCCCATCTTATTTATTAAGGGCCTCAAAACAATGATACAAAGGAGTTACTTTTCAGTGCTTTTTTTTTGTTTCTGTAGGAAATCCAGAATGATCCACAATGGACACCACTGATCTTGACAGCCCCCCAAACTCAGTCCTGGGACAAGTGACTGCAAACCCCACCCCCTTCTCAGGGTGCCTCTGCAGTGGTTCCAGTGCATAATAAAGGGGTAGTTCGGGGAGGGGGCAGAGCAGAGGGCACCCGAATCTCTCGACATAGAGGAAGAGCTTCAGTTCGTATCAAGGCCGGGGGGCCAGTCATCTTAGGGCAACGATGATGAGCTGGAGTCAGAGGACACAGAGCAGCCCCGGCCTCGGGTCTGGGTGGGGAGGTCCTGCCATCCAGGGTCCCTGCCCCTCAGTGAGTCACTGAGCGTCCTTGTCACTCCCTCCCTCGCCAGGGTCAGAGAGGATGTGGGCCGCTAGCTTCCACAGTCGTCGCCATGCAGGTGCAGGGTGGCAGGGCGGCAGGGCCGGAGAGCAGCTGGCCTCCCTCCCCACCTCCCGATACTCTTCGAGACACCGGCCTCATAACTGGCATCCCACCCGCAGCACCGCTCATGGGCACTTCCGTTTGTGGGGGCATTAGGACAGGCCTTCCCTCTCTGGAACATTCACTCCGGCAAGGGGAATGAGGTTGGACAGCTGAACGTGAAGCCTGCCACCTAGATTGTGCCTTGGGAGGTGATGTCTCTATCACCGGAGGCATGTTTGAAAGAGCGTTTAAAAGCTTGTGTGGGGCTGGGTGTGTGAGACAGACCTCTTCAAAGCCCTCAGCTTTCAGGGCTCCTGTCTTTGGTACGTTTCCTGGCTCTTTGGGGTTCTCCACCCCCACCCCTGCCCTGGTCTAGGCACAGAGCAAAACTCCCCCAACATGCTCGCTTCCCCTTCTCTGGTGCACACGTGCCCTGGGCTCAGCCTTGCAGAGTTCTAGGCCCCCTGGGGAGATTATGCTACAGCAGTGACTGCGCGTCATCTGGAAAGGGATGGTGCACCACGCCAGGGGAAGTGCTCTGAAAGTACCGGGTTCTGAATTCAAGGCTGTACTGCCGTCACCTGAGAGATGAGGGAAGTGAGTTCCCAGAGAGGCACAGAGCAGCTTCAGATCCAAGCAGAGCCAGATAGGTTTCCACTGCGGTGATACTACAGAGAAGAAAAAATGATGGGAGGAAGCACCATAGGCTCACTCCTAGGCCTCTTCACACCCTCAGCCTTGACTTCTATTCTGTACAACTTAGCGGACCACAGATGGTACTTCTCATGGTTTATCCCTGGCTCTGTTCTCAAGGATCGCTCCTGGCGAGGCTCAGGGGTCCTATGCAGTACTGAGGACTGAACCTGGGTTGACTGTGCAAGACAATCAATATCCCTGTGCCATCTCTCCAGCCCCGATCCATTTACTCTTTCCCATAGAGGCCACACCAGTCAGTGCTGGGGCATATGGTACTGGCTAAGGGCCACCCACGTGGCAGTGTGTGTGTGTGTGTATTTGTGTGTGTGTGTGTGTGTGTGTGGAAGTGGAGGAGGGGTTGGGCTGGCTTTTGCCCCTTGGAAAGCCTCTAGAAGCTAAATCACTACATCTGGGCTCCTCAGTGCCTGCCAGGAATGCATGGCCTGTCGAATTTTTGCCCCATAGACATGCCCCTTCTGTCCAGCCTCTGGATCAGGTGGATTCAACATCTCTGTAGAATGGCTGTCACCCACCCTATTTCAAACACATCCTCCCACCTTTCAAGCTCTCTGCTTCTGGGAGCATCTTGGCGATTTACCCAACCAATGACCTCCAGGATCCACTCCCCGTCTTGGGCTCTCTCTCTCTCTCTCTCTCTCTCTCTCTCTCTCTCTCTCTCTCACACACACACACACACACACACACACACACACACACGCCGCCAACAGAGTCTGCCCGACAAAGTCTGACCCTGTTCCTCTGTGCTCAGAGCAGTGTGGAAGCTCCCAGCTCTGCTCTGAGCCCCTAGGCATCAGTGCATCAGGGTCATGTCATGACGGGGCCCTCGGTGTCCCTCATCTATAGAGACAGAACCCAGACAACAGCCATTCCCCTGGGTTCTCAGAAGGGTCATTGAACAAAGGCATTTTATCAAGTGCTTTTGAAAGCATAAGGCACTGGGATTTCACGGCTTCATGGCTAGTGAATCAAAGTAAGACTGCTATCACACAAGGCACAGACCAACGCAAAGAGTTATACATAAGACTAGCCCAGACCCTTGGGATTGCACCATGAGGGTGCATGCAGGGCTGCTGGACAGGCCCAGTGCACACTGCAGAAGGAGTCGGAAGCCACGTGCTGTAGAAATGTTTAGCTAAAGAAAAACGCATAGCTCCTGACTTCCACTAAACTTCCATCTGATTATTCCCAAGTTCCTTGTGCAAGCAGGGCTCGCTGGAATCACATGGGCCTGGCTGTGCAGACACACACAGTCTGACACAGACAAGGAGCTCGGCTTGTGGCAGAGGTCCACACCTGGTGGTGCCGAATATTGTTGTTGCAGTGGAACGGACTGCACAGTGAATGACGCTGGAGGCTGTGAGTCAAACCCAAACCTGGCTCCAGGACACATTAACCCTAGCTGCATGCCGGTGGGCAGAGCCTCTGCCAGAGGAAGTGCTGTACCCAGGCCGCGCTCAGAGCCTGGTAGGGCTCAGGCGTGCAGTGTGTGCCGAGGGCCCCTGTGTCATCTCGACCTTCGTTTCTCTACAACTTGAAGCACTCTGGGTGCCAATGAGGGCCCCGCCCTACATCTCTGGTCCATAGTGGTGCTGGCAGAGGTAGCTTGCATGGGTCAAGCTGGATGACATTTTCCTTCAGAGTAATGAAGTGAGTCTCTTTCCAGCTCTCTGCCTCCTCTCTGTAGTCAGGTTTGGTGGGACGCAGAGATCCCAGCAAAAGGGCACGCTTGGAGGACTCTTGGGCTCGGGGAACATTAGAGATGCCACTTTGGACAACGCTTCAGCTTCTTCGGGTCTCTGCATCTCATCTATGAAGAGAAACTAAAACTAGAACTGCAACTGGCACTGGTACCTGACAAACAACATGTATGGGATTAATAAGGCTGTGCAGAAGATGAAGTGAGAAAACAGACAGAACCCTCGGAACTTGCCTGGCAGAAGGTAAAACTATTAATGCCCAGGAGCTGCCAGAGCTGTGCAGAAAGTAGGGGCCCCCAGATGGGATCTGGGAAGCCTGGTGCAGGATGGAAACCTTCTCCCCTGTCTGGGCTGACCCTCAGGTGTGGACAAGTGCCTCTGGTGCAAGGAACAAGTGCTGGCAGTGGTAGACATGGGTTCTGGTTCTGGGCCCAGCTTGAGAACTCAAACCAATCATGTCAATGCAGCTCACCTCAGTGTCCACTCATGTGGCCTGAGGAAAGGTCACCATGTGCTCTACACAAACCACATCAATGCTGGAGGAGGATACCAGCGTACCAACGAGGCTGCAGCAGGGTATCCTGATGCTTTGCCTAGGGGGCCCCTGTGCAGGGGGGTGGCGGCCAGCGCCTCAAAGTGGTGATGGTTTCTGCAGGTCTACACTCTGGACCATCAGGGAAAGAGACTTGTGTCTTAGATGAGGGAGATGTATGACAGACACTGGAATCCGATTATCAGGCACCGAGCCCCAAACAGCCAGTTTTTTCTACACTTTCCATCTGTTCCATCTTCCGGGAATCACACCTAACTTTTGTTGTTGTTGCTTATTTTTGGGTCACATGTGCTCAGGAATAACTCTGAGGGGGTACACAGGGGACCACATGGATGTTAGGGATTGAACCCAGGCTGGCCATGTGCAAGGCAAATGTGCTGTACTATCTCTCCACCCCCCACATTTTACTTTTCTTTGGATTCCTCACATGATTTATAACATGCGGTGCCTTGGGGAGATTGCATCTGGCCTCCCACATGAGAACCAATGGTTCACTCCTGTAGGTTCCTGAAGACCATGGGCTCAAACCCCAGCTGCAAACTTGCACTGTCCGCTCTGACCTTGGATGGCATGCATGAAACCCTGGGCCTGACCCTGAAGGTAGTGAGGCTCGCTTGTCCGACTTTGTCCCTCCAGTTGCAGGCCTGAGCTTGGGAACAATCAATCCTGCTACTTACTCCAGATGGAATGAAAGTCCATCCTGCAGGGATGGCCCCTGGCAACTGAGTGTAGGTGTCTGTAGTCTCGCTCTGAGCACCGGAAGGTGACCCTGCGTTGACCCCGCACCCACCACGGCCCACTCCATGAACTGAGTATTTAGTGGATTCCTCGAACTTAATCCTCCAAATACCTCCCTGAGTGCCAAGGCATTCAAGAGGAAGCCAAGACTCAGTGATAGAAAATGAGCATAAGCTGGAGCGGGAAGGCCGGTCCTACTCTGCCCAGTCTTCTCTTGCTGCCTGTCTTTCAGCAGGGTAGAGGTCATGGTTTTATAGTTCTGCTGTATGAACAGGGAGAAAAATGTTTATTTCCAGGCTGTCTCTCCTCCCCTCCCCACTTTCTTGCCCTGCTCTTCTCTTCCCTGCAAGCCCACCTCTGTCCCAGACCCAGGACAGCTCTGCTCTATAACGGCAAGACCAGTTGTGGTTTCTCTCTCTACACTTCCGGCCACATGAAAATGATGTTATTTCATAGTCATTTGTTTAGAAGGAAAACAAGGATTTTCAGGGTGGGGGGTAGAATCCTACCAAAGCTGGTGCTGAGAAGCTGCAAAGAGTGATTCCTTCCACTGGAGTTTCCTTTTTTTTTTTCTTTCTGGGGCATGCTTGGCAATGCTCAGGGGTTACTGCACTCAGGAATTACTCCTGGTGGTACTTGAGAGACCATACGGGATGCCGCAGATCGAACTCGGGTCGGCCGTGTGCCATGCAAACTCCTCCCCTGCTGTGCTATCTCTCTAGCTCCTGTGGAGGCTTCCTGGCCCACCTGGCATGGCTCGGCCCTCTTCTAAGGGGCCTCATTCCTGCCCACTGTCTCTGCTGCTGCTGGTGACCCAGGAATGCGCCGGTGAAACACGCGGACACGGGGAGGTCTCTCCTTCGTAAGGTGTTTTTAAACTCAGATTTAGAAATTTGAACTTGGACCTCACATTCAACACATTCTGTTGGGGGTGGAGGGGGGAAGGAAGGAAAGGCAACTTTCTTCACTGGTGGCTCTTACTAGGAAGGGGGGGACGATACTCACAGCCCACCACTGTCGCAAGAACAGGGAAGGATGCATGGCCGGATTTGCCATGCAAATTTGCCAAACTCCTTGAGTTTCCAGAAACAGCTTTTCCTCTTGCTCACTTCACAGGCCCAGACTTCCAAGAAGCTCTTGTGCCCTGGAAGAACTTCCGGACCCGACGCTCCCGTCCTCTGTCCAGCACTAGCAGTATGGTTTGGCTCCCTCTCCTTCTGGGTCAGGCCCAGGGCTCCTAAGGGGACTGAGGCTCCAGCATGAGCAAGACAGACACTACAGATTGACGGATGACAGCTGGCAGTGACAGGGGCCTGTGTGTGTGTGTGGGGTGGGGGCTGGCACACTCAGGGCACACTAGGAGCTCTGGGTTGAGGGAGGGCATACAAAGAAGCCGTGCCATGAAAGCAGCTAAGTTCGTTCTCTCTTGAGAAAGATTCCCATGGGACAAGGTACTAGGGCCCTCCTGGCAAGAAGAACCTTTCACTTCTCTGGGCCTTAAAACCCTTTGTAACCTCCCCGCCTTCCCCCACACCCTGATCCTAAATCAAGGGGAGACACACAGCCTCCTGTTGGCAGGCCGGGTGACAGGGATGGGGCACAGAGAGAGGGGGAGTGGTGGTCAGTCCTCCCCAGAGGCACCCCCCATTGGTGATCACCAAGCGACTGGAACTGTTCACAGCTCCTCTGACCCAGGAATCCCCTAACGGCCGAAACAATGCAGGACAGGGGCCCAGAGGCCCACACAATGTCTCTTGAGGGGGCAGGGACGTTGGGGAGAGTCTGGAGCACGTGGCAAGAGTGAGTCCTGAGGTGTCTGGATGAATGGTTGGTGGAAAGATGGGGCGTAAGCCCAGTCACCTGCCTGGCTGTGCTCGGCCCCAGAAGAGTCATGTGCAACACCTGGAAAACCCTGGAATGTTTCCAGGGCTGGTCCAGCCCTTCTAGAACCTCAACCACATCCAGGCATGTTCTCAGCGACACATCACACGCCAGTGTTTGGAGGTTACTGAAGGTCACCCCTGATTCCGAATTTACTAACTAGATCCCTCCTTGATAGTCCAGACCTCTCAGAATGGCACCTTCAAATGACCAAACTGGACTTTGCAGGAGAAAAAGGGCTGCAGAGGGATCAGGGGAACTTCAGGGGTGGGAGGGGAGAGACGTGCTGCTCTGACACTCCCCTTTGGTCAGAATTCACAGGTTATTGGGACTCTGAAAAATGTTCATTTGGGGCATATCAATTATACTCCAATAAATCTGATGCAAAACACAAGTGATGGAGGGACAGGGTGGGGAGCAGTGGTGCAGGCAGGGGGCCAGGTGGGCAGCCTCTGAGGCAGGGGCCAGAGTGACCAGCCTTTGGGATGCTGATGGGTTTCTTTTCCCTTGCCCACCCTGCTCTGGGCCTGGGATTGCTCCCAGTAGTTTGGATCCAAGGGACCCTTGGACACTGGGCTCCGGTTCTGGGTGGGTCCCACACTGGGGGTGGGAGCGTCACTGCAAGTTGTAAATGTTTCTGCATGCTCAGCAGCCAGTACTGTGCCCATTTGTTCCTATTGTCTTGGGGGGGGGGTGCTGGGGTGGATTGAGGGAACACCCCACAATGTTCAGGGCTTACTCCTGGATCTGTGTTCAGGGATCACTCTCAGTAGGGCTCAGTGATCATATGGGATGCTGGGGATCGAGTTGTGCAAAAGCAAGTATCTTACTCACTGTCCTGTTACTCCAGCCCTCATCTATTTTGGGCGGGGGAAGGGGAGAGGGGGTTGGGAGAAGGAAGGGGTAGTAAAATAGGTTAACTTAGGAAATACGAGAAAGAAGAGAGGACAGATGCCTATCAGGTGATTAAACACACACACACACACACACACACACACACACACAGAATTGCCCACATCCCAAGTTGGGGTTGAGCCCAGGAAATGCACCTGAAGACAATTTCATCCTTTCTCTCTTGGGGATGGGGGACACACCTGGCAGTGCCCAGGCCTAACTTCTGGCTCTATGCTCAGAGCTCACTCCTGCTGGGCCTTGGGGACCATAGCGGGTGCCAGGATCAAACATGGGCCAGCAGCGTGCATGGCAAATGCTCCTGCTCACTGTGAGGTCACTCCAACTCGCTGTGTCCTTCCTCGAGGGCACCGTGGAGGCCTCAAAAAAGACACACACTAGTGTTGGTGTCTGTGGCATCTGGGCACTTGTGCCGCTCCCGGAAGCCCCACCCCCAAGGAGACTCCACCTCAGAGCCCATGTGTGCTTCTGAGCTGGCATCCTCATGTCCCTGTTTGCTCTCCCCAGAGCCAGGAGGAACTGCAGAGCCAGCCACTCTCCTGCAGAGCCTCCTCACTCCTCAAGGGGTGAGGCTGGGTCTGTCTGGGCCTCTCCAGAACTGAACTCTGCCTCACTGTCAGCAATGCCCCACGGAGCCGCCTGAAGGAAGGACCTAATCTCAGAAAGGCAAACACACAAGAGTCTGCATCTTTACCACTTTCTCCTTCTCCCAAAAAGATCAAATTCCATCAAGTTCCATCTCCATTTCCCATTCCTGGGGCCGTCAAGTGAGATCTATATACCTCCCACCCAGAAGGCCTAGGGGGAAGAGAGAAGAAACAAGTCTTCCCATTGGCTCAGAACAACAGGCCCCCAAGAGCAGTCGGCCTGGGTGTAGGAAGCTGCGGTGTCAGAGCTGAGCGAGTCGGTTGTAGACAGGGGCTCACAAGCACAAGGGCTGCCACTCCAGTCCTCTCTCCAGCCTGGAGGACTGCTGCAGGAGTCCCTGGATGGACAACACTCCTCTCTGCTCCCGCCTGCAGCCCCTGCTGTGCTCCCGGGGCCCATTGGACATTCTGCAGGGCTTTTGTTCAACCATGTGCCAGGCTTTGTGCTGGGGACAGAGGCCCAGCAGTGCAAGGAAGTCAGGCACAGGGACCAACCAGCCACAGTCCTCCAGATACAGGCAGCGACCTGGGCCTCTGGACTGAACTTCCGCTTAGAGCAGGAGGGCGCCAACATCAGTAAGACAGAGAGGATGCACTTCCACTACGGGTCAGTGCGCCTCTCCCAACTCTGCTGCCCCGTGACTCCAGGCTCGGCCAGGCCCACGCACTGCAATGCTATTCCAACACGCAGCAGCTCTCTAACTGCAGTTTGAGAAGGGACAAGTAAGCTTAGCAACATTCTCACTTCCAAATTAGACTAACACCGCGAAGAGCAAAGTTTCAGATTCCCTCCTACCCCCTCACCCCCAACCGATCCACAGTCAGTGGCTTGGTAGAGGTGAGAAACAGGACCCAATTTAAAGAATAATCAAATCGGGGCTGGAGCGAGAGTACAGCGTGGAGGGTGTCTACCTTATATGCAACTGACCTGGCTTTGATCCCCGGCATCCCATATGGTCCCCGAACACCATCAGGAGTAATTCCTGAGCGCAGAGCCAGGAGTAAACCCTGAGCATCTCCAGGTGTGGCCCCAAACCAAAAATAAATAGACTGCAAGCCACCTTCATTCTGACAGAGTGTGATGGAATATTTAGGCTGGCACTTGTGCCTGGTGTTACTGGGAGTTACCGGGAGGGGCTTCACGGGGCTGCCTGCTCCCTCTCCAAGAAGGGTCCAGGAGGGGCACAGGGTCCCAGGGTACCTGCAGGGACCCCTGCTCTGACAGGAGCCCTGGTCTCCGCAACATCCTCTCACCAAAGTTGCATAACGGGTGCACACTAATATTTCCCTCTTGTAGATGTGGGGACCGAGTCACAGAATGATCAGTCCCCTGACAACAGGGGCAGAGCTGAGACTCCCAAGGAACTGTCCTCACAGCCCATCCTCCTTCCCCAGGGCTGCACCAAGAAATCCCGGCACTGGCAGGAACACCAGCCATTCAAGGGCAGAAGTGCCCATGCAGCCCTGCTGGGGGCCTCCTTGTTTGGGTGTTTTGATTTAGGGCCACACTCAGCGGAGCTCAAGGACTGACTTCTGGCTCTGCACTCAGAAATCACTCCTGGAAGACTTGAGGGGACCATGTGGGGTGCCAGAGATAGAACCCGGGTTGGTGGAGTGCAAGGCAATGCCCTCCCTGCTAATATATATATATATATATATATATATATATATATTTACTATTGCTCTGGTCCCAGGAGCCTCCTTGTAATGTGGTACTGTTCCTGGCTCCCATACAACTGACAAGGCTGTTTGGTCTCTCCTATTTCGAGACAGGCACCTGAAGAGGCAGCCAGACAGGCATCCACGGCTCTCCGGCAAGCACTGAGTGTTCCTTACACGAGATCCCGCATGCAAGCAAGCTGTCAGTTTTATCTGGGTACAGGAACTCTCGGGGAAGCAAAAATCGACTCTTGTCCTAGTTAAAGAAATGACAAGAGGTGCTTTTTGGGTAACGATTCTTCTCGAGGCGGCTTCCCCAGGAAGAGAGCGACATGCCGACAAATGTTTCCTGACAGCTCCCCCAGCCGGCTCGGCGCCGGTGCTGTGACTGACGCAGGCTGGGGGCACAAGGCCAGAAACTCAGTCCTGATGCTAACGGCAAGAACCACCCTATTCAGGAGGATGTGAGCATCTAACTTTAAGCAAGAGCTAACTCAAGGCCAGGTGATAATTTTGCAAGTTATCTGACGGGGATTTAACAGCCCCGTGAATTATTCTCACTGAGCAGATGGGCAAACTGAGGCTGAGAGTGGTTTACAGCCACCTGTCGAAGGTGGCAAAGCTTGTGAGCAGCGGGGCTGAGACTGAAAGACAGGAATGAATTTGTTGTTTGTTTTGAGGCGGTTTGTTTTGATGTTCAGAGCTTACTCCTAGCTTCTGCACTCGGGATCACTTCTGGCAGGGCTCAAGGGATACGGGGTGCTGGGAATCGAACCCGGGTTGTCTGCATGCAAGGCAAGCACCCTACCGGCTGCAGTGTAGCTCTAGACTCAAGCTAAAAATTTTTTCCCCTTCACTTCATACCGTTTTGGCTTAGAAAAGATTTCACAGAGCCCAGAGAGATAGTTTAGGACGTAAGATGCTTGTCTTATAATGCAACTGACCCTTGTTGGATCCCAACACCACATACTGATCCCTGCAGAAATAACCCCTCACCCACACCCAGCATCTCTAGGGGATGCCCAAAAAGACCAAACCAAACCATAAAACAAACAAAAAACAATTTCATAGGAACACTCTACTTTCAGATAGCAGGCGAAACTTAAAAACTTACGCTTCCTTTACAAAGCAATTACAATGCAGTGACAGAAACTATAACATTTTTGGGGGGGTTCATACCCAGCGATGCTCTCAGAACCATATAAGATGCCAGAAGACCATGTGCAAGATAAGCACCTTAACCACTAGACTACTGCTCCAGTCCCTAGAACTCATTTTAATTAATGTATCTCAGCTGAAGAAAACAATCTTACTTTTCTATTACATTTCAGTACTTACCTTACTACAGTAATATTCCATTAGCGCTGCAGTAACATAGACATGGTGACGGGTTCTGGTATCTTCTCTTGCTTTCTTAAATATCATTCTTCCAGATTTGATACCTTCTGCTCTTCTCGCAAATTTCATATACTGGATGTACACCTATGCAAAAAAGACAAAAATATTTATTTCCTACAGATTAAGTTGAATGTGGATCTCAGTAGCAGCTCACTTTATTCTTAAATGTCTCCTATATAAGACCATCACAAAACAATGGTAAGACTTTATATATTATTTGTATGTGTATACACAGTTATTTTTAATCCCAAAGCCAAACTTTACAGGCACTGATTATATTTAGATATAATTCACATGCCAAAAACTTCTTCCTCTAAAAAATATACAATTCAGTGCCTCTTAGTATTCTTAGTATATCAACAATGTTATGTTATCTTCACCCCTAATTCCAGAACATAAAAATTTATGAAAAAAATATAAGAGGAGCTAGAAAAAAAATCCCACGAATGAATAATACCTACAAACTCAAGGTTTGGTGTAATACAAGTGATTGTTTTTATTTCTAAAAATGTTCATTTTCACGTATGCTTATTTATAGCTTCATGTTTGTTCTGTCTTTAGGGTTTTGGGCCACAACCAGCTGTGTTCAGGGCTTTCTTCTATCTTTGTGCTAAGTGAGCATTCCTGGCAGGGCCCAGGAGGCCACATGGGTGGCCTGCGACCTATACCATCTCTACAGCTTCTTTTTTCTTGTTTTTTTAATTTTTATTAGTGAGACACCATGAGGTACAGTTGTAGACTTACAAATTTTGTGCTTGGGTTTCAATTAT
>JAOXYA010000045.1:18803610-18822252 GCA_028565675.1 Sorex palustris | reverse complement strand
CCCCCTCCCTCCCCCCCCCCCCTCCCTCCCTCCCTTCCTCCCTTCCTTCCTTCCCTCCCTCCTTCCCTCCTTCCTTCCTCCTCTCCCTCCCTCCCTCCCTCCCTCCTTCCCTCCCTCCCCTATCTCTCCCTCCCTTTCTTCCTTCCCTTCCTGCCCTAGGGTGGACCTTTAACTTTCATTTTATGCTTCTATTTAAATCTTTCACTACTAGCACATAACTCTTATTTCTTCATTTTTTCTTTAATTTTTCTTCTTGGTTTGTTGGTTTTGTTTTGTATTGTTTTTGAGTCATAACTGGCAGTGCTCAGGGATGACTCCTGGGGTTGCTTAGGGGAGCTTGTGGGATGCTGGGGATGAAACCCGGGTCAACCACATACAAGGCAAGTGTCTACCCATATCTCACGAGCCCCATACTTTCATAAAAATAAAAATGTAAATAAATTTCAAAATGAAAGGCAATTTCAAAAAGCTGAGAATTCATGTAGTTTATGTGAATACTCACATCAAGGAGTGGTGAGAGGCAGAGAGCTGTTTAAATATGTGATTTAAATTCTTGACTTTTGGTAAGTCCCTTTCTTAATTTATAATTTCCAGATAATATAGCATAAGAGATCATCCTTGTGAAAATCTTTGAGGTTTTGGGAAGGATGATAACTGAGGCAAGATAATGATTCCCCAGAGTATTCAAAGTGTTGTGGGACCCAGAATCCTCAAGGCAGGAGTAGAATGCAGTGACGGGCAGATCTGTGAGGACAAGGCCTGTACAGGTCCCTTCAGAAATCACAAGACTGCTGTCACCTTGTTTCTTATTTTTTTTCTTTTTGGGCCACACCCGGTGATGCACAGGGGTTACTACTGGCTCATGCACTCAGGAATCACTCCTGGCAGTGATCGGGGAACCATATGGAATGCTAGGAATTGAACCCGGGTCAGCTGCATGCAAGGCAAACGTCCTCCTCTCTGTACTATCGCTCCAGCGCAATTTCTTTGTTAGGCAAAGACAAAATTTAGTCACACCTGAAAAGATAAAATCACAGACACAACCTCCATACTAGTCTGCGAGTTATTCTAACATTAGGGCAATGTGCGAAAGATGCACAATCTTGGACAGTACAAATTTATTTTACAGCAAGGTCACTGAACCCTTTGGCATGGTTCAGCAGCAGTCAAAATGACACAGAGTTTCTTCCTTCCATCTCCTTCCTTCTTCCTTCCTTCCTTCCTTCCTTCCTTCCTTCCTTCCTTCCTTCCTTCCTTCCTTCCTTCCCTCCTCCCTTCCCTCTCTCCCTCCCTCCCTTCCTTCCCTCCTTCTCTCCTTTCCCTCTCTCCTTCTTTCCTTCTTTCCTCCCTCCTATTCCCTTCCCCCTTCCCTCCTTTCCTCCCTCCCTCCCTTCTTTCCTTAGATGGAAATGAAACAAATAACTGTCTACTTAGTTGCTTCCGCTATTTTCTGGAGAAAATAAACTAATCACATCAATAGGCCAAGCGGTCTTGCTTTGCTGGAGGACTGGTTGGTTCACAGGGTTCGGACACACGTACCCCTCTTCAGCTCACGCTCTAGACAAGCTACACAGTTCTCCCTGGGTATCACGGCACGCAGAGGGTCTCACCCCCTTGTAGGCTGAAGCATGAAGCCACACTACAGAGCTCCCTATGAAAGGGCACCCCGGAACCCGGCCCCACTGCTTGTGCATCCCGATTCAAAAAAGATGCACACGTCAACACGGAAAGTGACACCCACCCCAGGTGTCGACGGAGTTGTGTACAACAGCACAAAGAAGACAGCAACTCAAGCGTCTGTCCATAGGTGATTGGCTGATAGAAGGTGCAGGACATTTCTGCAGTCAAACTGGATGCAGCTGTAAAAGTGGTGGAATGTTGCCCTTGCAGGACACAGGGGACACTGCCTGGGGGAACCTTGGGAAGCACACTAAGTCTAAAGGGGGCAGCAGGAGCTGGCTGCCGTCACCTCCATGTGCGATCTAAGGCTGGGACATGGATGAGCAGGGCTGGCAAGGGCCCAACAGGCTGGGGTTCACTGCTGGGCGCCCCCCCCAAAAAAAATTAATGAACAGTCAAAATGAACATAGACAATAGGAATAAAGGTACCCGAGGAGAAGGTACAGGGGGAGGAAGAGTAGGAAGGACTTTAGAGAGTCCCAGAGCTGGGTCAGAGAGACAGCACAGAAGGGCAGGGCTTGCCCTGCACTCGGCCAGGTCCAGTTCCATCCCTGGCTCTGCAGAGGATCTCATGAGCACCATCAGGAGGAAGCCCTCATCAGAGTCAGGAGAAAGCCCTGAGCAGAGGAACTTAGGAAGTGCTGGACCGACAGGAGAGGCTGAAGGTCACCGGAGCTGAGGGGACCCAGTAAACGGCCAGGGGGACAGAGTGGGAGATGGTTTCTGCTTGTCCTTGGATTGACAGTGAGCAACACAGCCTGGCACTGGGATCAATTTTCAGAGAAAAATCAAATTCACAGAGGCACAAGGAAAATCAAATGGTGCAATGCTTACACCTCACTCATAGCTTTGCACCCCCCATTATTCCATGTCGGCACTGAGTTCTCCCAAGCATGGTGCTTGGGTCAGTCTATACAATACGTTGTGACTGTGCCTGCAGTCCTGAGGCCCAGTGTCCATGGAGCAACTACTGCATGCCAGGGGCTGTGCTAAGTTTTTGCCATGCCTGGTCTAATTTTTGTGTGTTTGTTTTGTTGGTGGTGCTTGGCGCTTACACCTTGTCCTGCACTCCAGAATCACTCCTGGTAGTGTGCAGGGGATGCTAGGGATTGAACCTGGGTGAGTTGCTTTCAAATCAAAGTAACAAAGGCAAGTGACTTACCTACTGTCTCTCTAGCCCCAAGTTCTTGTTGTTGTTATTGTTGTTGTTGTTGTTGTGTGTGTGTGTGTGTGTGTGTGTGTGTTGGGCCACATCCAGCGATGCCAGGGCGACTCCTGGCTCTGCTCAGGGATCACTCCCGGCAGGTTTGGGGGACCATATGGTATGCCGCAGATTGAACCCAGGTTGGCTATGTGCCTACCCTACCCTCTGTACTATCTCTCTGGCCCCCCAATGCATGCGTGGTCTTATTTTATCTGGAAAACAAGCCTGGTCCTTGGATCTTCTGTCCTCCCCAACTCTGAGTTACGAGGCTCTGAGAAGTTATAGGAAGACTTCTCCAAAATAACATACCAACTAGCGAGGGGGAAGCCACAGTCACAGAGGTGGCCCAGAACTGGCCACGCCATGCTGCCTCTGTGCCTTGCTCCTCCTTCCACATGATGCAGGGGCCATGGCAGCACATGAGTTCCTGAAGTGTCCTCTCTCCTCCTGACTCTTTAAGTTCTGGGATTCCATGAGGGCAGCTCAAAAATCAGGGGAAGCCTGCAGGATATTTTGAGGCACGTAATCATTTCCAGCCAACATCTGTTGAATGTTTGCAATGGGTTTGCTCTCTGCTAGATACTGGGTCAGGGCACTCTCATCTTGCTATGGATTCCCAGGGTTCTGGACTGTTTGAAATCAAAGTCGGGCATGAACCCCTGGAGGATATGTGCAGAGTGCATAGGCTTGCCCCATCCTAGGGTCTGAGTGAGGGTGACTCAGCCGCTCTTGCTCTGCCCATTAGCCTCGAAGGGCAGAGCAGGTGGGAGCAGGTGAGTGGGCCCAGTCCTGCCATGCCTTACTGGCATGTGGCCTGATTACCCCATTTCTCTGGATCTTAGTGTTTTTCCTGTGGGAATGGAAAGTGTTAGACCTGATCCAATTGCTCAGAAAGTTCCTCTTGGCTGTTTCCAAATGCATCATTCCTAGAATTCCATTAATAATCACCCCATGACACTGCATTTTAACATATTTTTCCCTTTTTCATGCAAGCTCTATTCACTTGTCTTTCTTCTCTCATTTCTGAATCAAACACATGTGAATCTGATGATGAGAATTTGGTTCTTCATTGCTGACATACTTCAGCTTAAGTCATTTGACGTTACATGAGACAATCAGGGATTCTGAAGGGACCAAGATAATTCAGAAAACAAAACCCTAACTCCTTGCCCTGCTGATATAAAGTAGGCACTGTTTTTGCTAAATAGATCTGTAAAAAGTGAATGACTGGATGAGCACTTGGTTCTAAACAAATCATTAAATGGCGGGGAAACACGGTGTCAGAAAAATCTACATCTAAATTCCATTTATAAGTTATTTGGTCCTGAGTGGTCACTTGGTTCTCCAGGGCTCAACTTTCCCACCTGATGGAGGCTGGAGAGATCGTACAGCAGGTAGGTAGGGCACTTGCCCTATGCATGGTTGATGAGCCGGGTTTGATCCCTGATATTCCATTTGGTTCCCAGAGCACTGCCAGGAGTGATTCCTGACCACAGAGCCAGGAGTGAGCATCACTAGGTGTGAGCCCCCACCAAAACCCAAGGGAAGACAGTTGGATACATCTTTCAGGACTCTGGGAGAGGTGAAGAAAGGGGAGAAGGAGGAAAGGGAGGAGGAGGAAAAGGCGAATAGTGGCTTACATATACATGGTACATCCTGTATGCCAGAGACCAGTCTAAAAGCTTCTCAGGTATTAACCCGACCTTCACAGTAACCCAGCAGGAAGACACTAATTATCTCTACCTTACACATGGGGAGACAGAAGCATGAAAAGCTGCTGTGTAACTTGCCCAAGGACTGGAGTGGGTATTGCAGACAGGAGCCATCCTAGGGGGCCTGACTTTGGAACCTGCACCCTCACCCCACCCTACTGCCTGCCCAGGCCCTGCCAAGCACACTGCCTGCAGCGCAGGTGACCTGGCACTCTGTGTCCGTGGCCCTCACTGGGCTTTGTCCGGGCACGTACAGCAATGACTCTTAGCACCCTGACGCTTACATGGAGTGGCCAGTCCGGGGCTGGGTCAGGGGCTGGCCCTGTGGTGAATGGATCAGGTTGCTCCAATGTTGTGAAGTCTGGTCTTTCCCTCCCATGGGACAACACCCCTGCATGATGTGTGTCTATGAAATAGCAAGAGTGGCTTTAGGGGCACCGGCCCTTGTAGAAAGTGAGTACATAGGGCTGAGGCCTCTGGGCCCAGCTCCCGCTCCTTCTCTTTCCCTCTCCTCCTCCCCAGGCATCCCCTTCCCCTCCTTTTCCCCTGCCCTTCCTTCCCTTCCTCCCCACCTTCCTCTCCCCTTCTCACCCCTCCTCCCTCTCCTCCTCCTGCTCTTCCCCTTCCTCCTTCCCCCTCTCCCACCCACCGCAGCATTCCGTGCACTGTTACCAAGCACACTTACTCACATTGATTTTTTTTCCTCCCGGAAGACCAACTACCTCACCCCTCGGTAATCTAATGGCTGAACTACGGCGAGTCCAGCCGTCTGATCCATGTTAGGTGTCACCCAGAAAGGAAGTCCTCACCCCCAAAGCTTTAAATGTCTCCATTCTCTTAACAGGCTCATGTTAATCAGGCGGAGGAATTCCACCTGGAGCTGGCTGGGTGGGACAGAGCATCTCCGTGGTGGGTGCTGAGACTGGCCCGGGAGCCGGGAGGTTCGGGCAGGAGCCTCCTCACTTTGGGGATGAGGAAACGAAAGCTCAGAGATGCTCAAGTGCTGCAGAGGTGACCAGAAAAGTCATGGAGATCAGCACAGACTCGGTCACCTCAGCCACCACCCACTGGGCACCTGGTGTGTAGGGGACCTGGGGGGCTGAAGCCGCCATCTCGAGGCCACTGGCTGGGGCCTCTGCTGCCTGGTGCTCCCTGGGCCCAGAGAGGACGGGGAGTGCAGTCCTCACCTTTCAGGCGGTCTCAGGCCCGAGCCCTTCAGAACGCAGTGGCCCCCGGGGGACCTCAGAGGCGCAGATTCTTGACTTGAACATGGCCCAGGAAAAGGCTCTGTGAAGCCCAGCTGCCTGTGTCAGACTCTGGGGCTCTGACACTCCCCATGTAGGGCTGCCAGAGGAAGATGGGGGAACACTCAAACCCCTTACCCCAGTCCTGCCCCAGGCCCGATCCATGACAGCTTTCCCCCTGCCTGCTGCTCAGCAGCTCCCCAATGGGGTCATTTTTTTCAGGCCTCCCAGCTGTGCCCCCCTTGTGTCTGCCTCTCCCCTGCGGCTTTCCTGGAGTTCCCCAACTTCCAGGAAGCTAGAGAGGAGCTGAGTTTGAGAACTTCTGGTTTGGAGAACTGTCTTCATTGGGAGTGCCTGACTCAGCAAGGATGACCTGTCCTCCAGCAAGCACCTAACAAAGGTATTCCGGTCAATGTGCACCAAGGACTTGTCTGGACATTGCTGGAAAAAGTCTTTTGTAGTTTTTAGTACTGAACAGGGAGAGGCCAGTGCCCCTGGCCTGCCCTGGGATAAACAGCACCATGCACTGCACATGGCGTTGACTCTCCAACCAGCCTCGTGGAAAGACAGAGCAGAACTGTGGGAAGAACCTGTGTTCTTGATGATACAGGAAAACCTTCTGTGGGAGCAGCCAAGCCAGAGCCTGAGTTACCTCTGGATTTCCTCAGTGTCAGACTTGCTGGTGTTCAGGGCTAATTAGTGCCTCCAGCATTTTAACTGACCCAAGAGTCGACCAACATGATTCTGAAACTTGACTAACAGCAGACTTTTGAGTAAGTTCCCTTTTCTTTTTCCACTGGGAAAGGAGGCAGGTCATTGCTACGAGACTGGAATCAAGATCACAGAACACACGTGTGTGGGGAGGCTCAACACTGCTGAGAGGTGAACGGCTGGACCCAACAGATGCTGTTCATCGCCAGATTCCCTGGGGATGAGCTAATTACTAGCGAGCTTCTTACCATAAATAATAGCAGCAATCTAAAAAACAAAGCCTTCTTTCCGCATAAAGTGAAATTTATGACAATACTAGTAATATTTTAACAACTTAAGAAATTTTTAAAAGAACAGCAATGACAACAAAACCAAACACAAAAAAGGGGGACCCAGAGTGATAGTACTTGGGTTTGGTACTTGCCTTGCTTGCCACCTACATGGGTGTGTTCCCTGTACCCCATAGAGCCCCCACAGACTCACAGGAGGACTAGAGGCAGTCTGTTACTTGAGGGAAATTTCTCCGGTATGAGAGTTTCCTAAAGATGACCCTAGCTCTGTGGCAAAGATAGTGGTATGGTAGCTGCTTTCAACACACTCCTGTGAGTCTGAAACATTTCTATGTGGTTCTCCCAACAGCAGACAGAGGGATATACCAGAAGTTCAACTCTCCATCTAAAGCCCTTTTAGGCTTCTTTGTGAAACCCTGAAGATCAAGTCCAAGTTCCTTAGCCTGCTACTCAAAATCTTGAAGAGCTGGTTCCTGTTACAATTGCCTTTGTCACTGTTTCCCTCGTAGTAAATATCCTATCTTAGCCATATTGAACCATTTGCAATAAAAAGAAAAGCTATCAGGAGCTGGAGAGAGAGTACAGGGGTTAAAGGACTTGCCTTGCATGCAGTTGACCCTAACACCACATATGGTCCCCTGAGCACCGTCAGGATTGATCTCTGAGTACAGAGCCAGGAGTCAGCCCCCCAAGTATCACCAGGTATTCCTTCCCCCAGCCCCAACCCCCCTGAAAAACAAAAAACAAAACAAAACAAAAAAGAAGACAATCAATAACTCTAAGAAAAATAAAGACAAGTTCAAGGAAAAAAAAACAAAACTATGAAGAAAGAAGAGTATGACGCCTGCCTAAAGAGCCAAACAAGAATCATGCATGAAGAAAGCCCTTTTTTTGTTTTTGCTTTTTGGGTCACACCCAGTGATGCTCAGGGGTTACTCCTGGCTCTGCACTCAGGAATCACTCCTGGCAGTGCTCGGGGGACCATATGGGATGCTGGGAATCAAACCCGGGTCGTCCACATGCAAGGCAAATGCCCTACCTGCTGTGCTATCGTTCCAGTCCGAAGAAAGCCCATTTTTAAAAACATGGTCTTCATTTTATAACTGATGAGTATGTACTTAATCCTAAATTATCATAACAATTTCATGAGGGTTGTGGAAACAAGCGAAGCCAAGGAAGTGAAGAAAATGCGTAAAACTGATAGACGAAGAATAACAGTATTTCTTCATTACTCAGGGCTCTGGAGGTCAGTGGCAGGGAAAGCAGTTCCAGGAGCTCAGAGTCCCTGATCACTTACTTGAGAGAGGAAAAAAAGGCCAGAGACGGACAATCTCTGTGTGGCAGACATATTACTGAATTTTAATTTCAAAACCATTGAGCTCCTATTATTCTCATTTTAGAATAACTACAAACAAAAGTGTTTGTGTTTCTTTCTTTTTTTCCTTTTAAACCACTGTGGCTGTCACTGAAGGTTTGGTGGTCATGTCAGAGACACTTGGGGAAAGCAGAGCCGCGGGTTGATATTTTACAGATCGGATAACTTGCTTTCTAATATGCTGAACACCAGTGATTAGGAGACTCATCTGGAATCCATCAGCGATGAGAGCTCTGGAAAGCTCAGGAAATGCTTCTTTACCTGGCTTTGCTGCTGGCTTTCCAGGTTTGAGAGAGGAAGATGAGAATCTCTATGCCAGTGCACATTTTTGCTGCTTATTACAAAGCTTTGGTATTTTCCCACCTGCTTTCCCTACCCACCATTCAATGTTTTGCTTGCAGCATGTGGCTATTAACAGAAGTGTCTGTGTTTGGACCAGGTGCGTGCACGAGGTCAGGGTTCTTGCACATGGACTTCTCGGCTGTATGCTTGGAGCTTGTTTCTGATGAATTATTGGCTTGTGTGCATCGTGGCCACTAGCATAGGAATTGATTTAATGTGAAAGGAGTTTGCTAGCTGCCATGTGCCATTTTTTTTCTATTGATATATTCACTTTGTCCACCGGGATTGCTCAGGAATTTATTCCAGTTTATTCTCAAAGAAAAGAGCCAATGATGTATTGCTTTTATATTAGAGAAAAGGCAAACGAAATTTGTAAGGCACAGAGCTAGCTTTAAGCCACCTCTCCTTTTATTCTGCTATGAAAAGAAATCAAGCTGCTGCCAAGAAATATAAGAATATTGTAAGGTAATTAAAAAAACCCTAATATTATAAGATAAATGGAAGTGTATACCAATCAAAAGTAGTAAGAGCAACACAGGAGGGGGGAAAGGAATGGGATTGTGCTAAGAGGCTCTATGGGTTTTATGATGGATGTGTTTAACCCCCCAAATCAGGGATCTCAGTGTCTCCTGAGTACTCACCACACCCACACAGACTCAAATCTTCCTGTGCTAAAGCAAAGAGCCCGGCACCTGGGGGTCCTCCCCAGAGGTCCTCAGAAGCTCAGGGACCATTCATGTGGATTTTCGGCAATTGGGTTACAAGGTTGTATGTGAGGATGATGATATGAGGTGTCCAGGGGCTTCCAGGATCACACAGGCAATGGTGAGGTCACTTGGTGCTAGGGCGAATCCTGCTCTTCATATGCCCAACCCAATACTAGCTCCTCCCACCCTCCAGAGCCCTGGGCCTGCATTTGGTTTGGTGGTGGTGGTAGCATATCTGCTGGTGTTCCAAGATTACTCCTGGTGGTCAGAGACTACTTCTGGCAGGGGTTGGTGGGACCGTATGTGGTGCGGGGCAACGAATCCAGATAAGCTGCTTGCAAGGCAAGAGCTCTACCCACTACAATATCTCTCTGGCCCCAGGCCTGCGTTTGTGAGGCAAACAAATGTGGACACTGTTTCCTGCCAACTTCTACCACCAATGCCCTAGGAGGAATCACACCAAACCCTCAGAGTGCTTACACTCAAGTTGACTTGCCTCTTGTCCTTCCATCACTGAAATTCAAGTCAGGGCTCCGGGACAGTCAGGCCTTCCCTCCCCAACCTTTAGACCCTTGGAAAGGCAAAGTCCTGGGTTGTGCTGAGTTTCTCTGAGTCTGCCCTGCTGGGAACCCTGGAGGCTCTCTGAGAAGCCAACCTCCATCTCATCTCCCTGCCCACCAGATCCACATCCGGCCATCTGAAAACAAGGTCCTCTGAGGGAGGGGAGCACTGGCCACTGCCTTCTCAGGAGCCACAACTAATCAGAAGTCATGCCCAGAGTAGCCCCTGAGCTTGGGACCATCAGCCTTGGCCTTCAGGTTTGCAAGTTCTGGGAGGCAGAGGGTGGCCCAGGATGAAAAAAAGAATGCCTAGTAGGTGAACTTTTTGCCAGCAGCAGTTTTTCAAGAGCTCAACATTATGCTTTTTGCCCCACTCTAAAGGTTAACACCCAAAAGTTTTAGAGTAAATAGACCCCACTTGGCAGCTGATTCCTAAAGTAACAGCCTTCCAATAAATAGTTGTCTATATTAGAAACAAATCTATACCGAGAAGCATCAACATACAGAAATACTTGAGAAATCCACAAGTATGCAATGACCATCTGTCAGGGAGGGGAGGAGTGAATGGGACCCAACGCAGGTTGGTCATCATCCCATTGTCCCATTTGCTTGCTGTGTGACCAACTGCACTGCGTTCGTCCATGTTCTGCTCAGTTCCTGGAGACAAAGTAAGAGCCTTGTCTACATTAACATGAGGAAAGATGACATCAAAGAAACTAAAAGTGGACAGAGACCAAAGGATAGGATTCAAGGATAAAAATCCAGGAGGGAGCCTTGACAAAGAAGAATGAGTTTTGGAGTGAGGCCAAAGTGGGTTTGAATCCACTTCCAAGTGGCCAGTTCTCTCTGTCCTTGGTACAAAGAGCTATTGGCTGCCTTCAGAATCTCAATAGCCCATGATGGATGCATTAGGTTCTTCCTTCTTTGGGGAGGTACAGATCCCAGGATGTGTAGGGTCCCAGAAGAGTTGCGGCTGGGACTTCCTACTGCTTGGGGTCTGTGACATGCAGCACAAAATTCAGAGTGCCATGGCCAGGTCTAGGGTCAGGAGTCCCTAGGGAGAGTTGGTGGCCATTCCTGGGGGCAGAGTGCTGGCAGCAAGGCCTGCATTCCAGGCTTCACCAAGTCTAGAGGCTCCTCCACCAAGGAAAAGGCTCCTTACTGAGACCTCCGCTCGCCCCTGCTTCTCGGTCTGACCTCCTCAAAGGCTGCCTGTAAAGTCACATCCCTCCACCTTCCCACCGGGATATTCCAGACATCCACAGAGGCCAACCCAGCTGTCAGTGGAGGTTGCACTAGGCAGGACAAAGAAACAGCAATCAAAGTGCTTCCGTATGTGCTCGGCAGGTAATTACAGAATCTGCTAAATTACAGTGATTAGGCATTGCCAAGGAGAAGTCAAAAGAAGTCTCCAGCAACTTTCGAGGTGGGAGGGGGAACATTTAATTAAACAGCTCCTTGCAACTGATTTAATCTCTCCCTTGGAAAAACCAGCAAGCTCAGAAGAGACCAGAGGAAGAGAGGGCCGGTGAAGGGGGCCAGGGAAATCCTCCAACAAAGGGCTTCCTGGGTCTTTAAAAGATGCCTGGGCAGTCCAGGGTGGGGGATGGGACCCGGTGGCCTTTCTTATGGAAATGTGAGACTTAAGTTAAGGATGGGGATCCTGGGGGGCAGTACTGAGGGGGTCCGGTTATAATAGTCCATCATATTCTACTGTGGCTGAAGCCTATTTGCATAAGCACAGCCTAAGCGAGCTTCAGGTGGCTGTAGGTTTTCTCTAAGAGAAATTATTCTCCCTGTGTCAAAAGTTCACCACCCCCAGACTGCTATTTCGGTAGGAAAAGTGCCTTTTTTTAGCCACCAAACATTGAAAACAAAGGCTGCTCTGCAGGGAGCCCATTTTACCAAAGAAGTTTTCAGGAAGACTAATTAAATTTAGATCCCGATTAGATCAGAACCTATTGCCGGGGTGGGCTGGGGGGCGGGGACAGGAGAGACATTGAACAATTCAGGGACTTCAGGGGCGGCAGGCAGCTCAGTGCCTCTGTCCAGGAGAGCCAATTCTCATTCTAGTCCTTTTTTTTAAAAAAAAAATAATTTTTTTGTTTTGTATGGGGTCGCAGCTGGGGGTTCTCGGGGCTACTCCTGACTCTGAGCTCAGGGATCACTCCTGGCCATGCTCAAGGGACCCTGTAGGATGCTGGAGATAGAACCCTAGATGACCATGTGCAAGGCAAGCACCTTAAGCCCTGTACTATTTCTCTAGCTTCCTGAATTTTCATTTTGTTATGAGGGTTTCATAGAGTGTTTTACAGGCTACTGCAGACTAAAGATGCTTGACTAGAGCTCCACCTGGAGCTCCCTGGGAGAGGGTTCTAGAATGTGCCCTTTGTGCCTTTGGCCATCCATCCTACAAAACTTTCTTGGCCTCACAATGCCTGGACTTTGTTTACCCAGGGGACCTCTCAGGGCTGCATTAGAATGGAATGATTAAAAAAAATGTTTTTTTAAATTGCGTCACCATGAGATACACAACGGTCACGGTCACGGTCCTCCCGTTGTTCATCAATTTGCTTGAGCAGGCCTAGTAACGTCTCCATCGTGAGACTTTGTTGTTACTGTGTTTGGCATATCGAATACATCACGAATAGCTTGCCAGGCTCTGCCGTAAGGGCGAGATACTCTCGGTAGCTTGCCGGGCTCTCCAAGAGGGGTGGAGGAATCAAACTTGGGTTGGCCATGTTGGCTGCGTGCAAGGCAAAGGCCCTACCGCTGTGCTATCGCTCCAGTCGCTTCAGTCGCTTTTATGTGACTGAAACAAAATTTTTCAAAATTGGGTTTCAGTCACATAATGTCCAACACTCATTCCTTCACCAGTGCACGTTTCCCACCACTAATGTCCCCAGTATCCCTCCAACACCCCCCTCCCCAGCCTGCCTCCTTGGCAGATACCTTTCTTCTCTCTCTCTCTCTCTCTCTCTCTCTCTCTCTCTCTCTCTCTCTGTCTCCCTGTTTCAGTTTTTTCTTTTTTCTCTCTCTCTCCCTCTCTGTTTCAGTTTTTTCCTTTTAGGCACCTTGATTTACAATACTGTTACTGAAAAGCTATCATGTATAACATATTACCTCCTTTCAGCACTCAGTTCTTGTCCAGAG
This sequence comes from Sorex palustris, assembly GCA_028565675.1. Lineage (NCBI taxonomy): Eukaryota > Metazoa > Chordata > Mammalia > Eulipotyphla > Soricidae > Sorex > Sorex palustris. The sequence goes on along the minus strand of JAOXYA010000045.1, from coordinate 18,809,274 downwards.
TGATCATTTCCAATTCCCATTGTCATGGTGGTCCTTACTCTGTCCTAACTGTACTCCCCCACCCCCTTGTGGCAAGCTTCCTGCCGTGGACCAATCCTCCTGGCCCTTGTTTCTATTGTCTTTGGGTATTACTCTCATACTACATTTTTTTAATATCCTGCAAATGAGTGCGATTATTCTATATCTGTCCCTCTCCCTCTGACTCATTTCACTCAGCATGAATACTCTCCATTGCCATCCCTGCATAAATAGATTTCAAGACTTCCTTTTAAGTTGGAATACTATTGAGGTTATTACATGACTTTGAAAGAGTTGCGATTAGATCAGCCTTCCTGAAGCCAAACTAGGCTATTCCTTCTTCAGGGTCTTCCTGGATTCTTCCCCTGTGCTCGTGGATACAGTGTGGTTTCCCCTGGTTGAACCTGGAGACAGTGGCTGAGACCGAGGCGGCTTCCCTCCCACCTCCATGAAGCATCGGCCTCCTCTGTGTGTGATCCTGACGGTGACTCAGCCTCTCTGAATGCCAGGGATCTGAGGGAACATGGTCAGATGCACGTGACGCCTCAGTGGCAGGAGCCCAGGAAGACGAGACGCAGCCTCCTTCCTCTCTCAAGGGGCCTGCGTGAGCCACAACAGGCTCCCTGGGAGATGCATGTGGAATGCGACAAAGGTTGCACTCCACAGATTACCCAGGGAAAAGAAAGGGAGAGAGAGAATCCTTATTGTCAACTTGAAGAACAGCTCAGATACTTTTAAAAAGGGAACAGGGTGGCTAAGAGTCTTTTCTTCTGATAGTGGCAGTGATTAAAACCAGGCCCTCGGCAAAGAAACACTGACCAGGCAGGAAGCTATCAGGAAAAAGGTCATCATCCTGGGCCCGGGGAGGCCCGCATGGTTCTGCTTTCACTGCACAGAGTTGCCAGGAGGACCTCAGGACGCTCAGGGCCTCATCTGTTGCTCCTTAAGCAAGGTGCTTGACTAATGTAATTTGAAATTTCACTTCCTCGTTGTGATGGCTGGCCACAGCGCCAGCCTGTTTACCCTCTCGTTCTGGGAGGTGAGGGGGCTTTCTCCGTCTTCATCAGCCGGGGAGCACAGGACTTGGAAGGTGGCAGAGAAGCTCCCAGATCGAACACCCCAAGGGCGCGTGTCTCTCAGCTCCAGAAGCCAGAACTGGTGAAAGGCTCATGGCCTCGGGGTGCAACAGCACAGGTCAGGCAGGAAGAAGCAGGAGTCATCACAGCCCTGGGATGGGCCTCGGGAGGGGAAAGCAAGGGCAAAGCTTATCGGAGCTGAAGCACGGTTTGCTCCAGCTATTGGCGAGAGAAGATGCAAGAGCTTACATCCTCTGAAAAGTAAACCAGCAAATACGTGCTAGAGAAGCGTCCCATAAAGAAGAAAGAAAAGAGAGAGAGAAGGGAAGGAGGAGAAGGAGGAAGGGAGGAAGAACTGGAGGGAGGGCAGGAAGGAGAAAGGAAGGGGGGAGGAAGAGAGGGAAGGAGGAAGAGAAGAAAGGAGGAGAGGGAAAGGGAGAGAGGAAGGAAGGGAGGAGGGGAGGATGGAAAGGAGGAGGGGAGGATGGAAGAGAGAAAGAAAGGAGAGAAGGGAAAAGAGGAGGAGGGAAAGGAAGAGGGGAGGAGGGGGGGAAAGAAGGGAGGGGAGGAGAATGAAGAGAGAGAGAGAGGGAGGAGGCTTTCCCCAGCACTCACTGACTTGGAGAAATGTCAGCTTATTGACTCCTAAAAAAAACGTTCAGTGAAGTACTTTTGGTTCTTCCTGTTGCAGACTGGCCCAGTGATGGGCCCAGCGTCCCCGTGGTGCCCAGGGGGAAGCCGCTGGGTGGCAGTCAAGAGTGTGGGTTTCAGAATCAGCCAGATGCAGGGAACAGCCTGGGCTGTCTGTGCATTCCAGCCCCTGAAGGAGACAGGGAGCCCAGGGGACTCTGTTCGGCTTCTCTGTGCCAAATGACAATGTGACGAGCAACCTTGACCTCACTGAGCCGCTGACAGGGAGGCAGTTTAGTTCCTGGGCAGCACCTGGCAGGCAGCCTGGCCCGCAGACAGCATCCATCCTAAGGCCAGCATTAAGGTCACCTTAGCCACATGTCTGTGAGCGAGAAAAAGGGCTGCCACCACCTCAGCCCTCCGCCAGAGAATTGGCTTTTTGCTTGTAAGAAGGAATCAAACTCCCCCTTATAGGGTGGAGGAAAGAAATCAAAGAGCATATAGAAAGAACGGCACCGTTCCTGGCACCCAGCTGGGCCTCCGTAAATGGCAGCAATTATTATAACACACGTGAAGGAGCTGGGGATATTAAAATGCGGCAGAAACTCACCATATTATTATTAGTCTTGCTATATCTACTTCACAGGCCTCAATTAAGGCATAATTAAAGATTAGCTGAGGTTACCAGGTTGGCGGCCCACGTTTGCTGGGTTTGGTCTTCAGCGCTGCTTATAACTTTTATTTGGGGCCTCAGGCAAGGCATAAAAATACATGCGAACACCCCGCCACCCCACCACGTGAAATGTCAGTGAGATTTCGCAACACATAAACCTGGAGAACTCGGGAGCTGATATGTTAAGTTGAAATCTCCCTCTTGGAAGCACTGGGAGCCCAGGCAGTTGGCAGGGAGGGGCGTCGGGACAAGGCGACCAGGCAGGCAGACCGGGCTGGCAGGAGCCCCAGAGCACTTGGACACAGAGACTCAGGCCTGCGTGGTTTCTAAAATAAAGGGAAGACCCAGCTCGGGAACTCCCTCCTCGGTTCGGTTTTGCAAGAGCTCAGGGCCTTCTGTGGAGCGATTACTGACTCAAGTAGAGGCACAAAGAAAATACTCCTGCCTCCGTGGGGGAAGGCCTGGAGGTGGGATTGGGACCTAGATGGGCTCAGTGGTCTCCGTGGTAACAGTGCTCTGGGAATCAGCATTGCCCACCATGTCTCTGAGCCATTCCAAGGAAGTCCCCCGGAGCCTGTCCACAGGCAGGCTCCGAGGCAGCACAATGAGGCAGCCCCTGTCGTGGGTGGGGGTGAATGGAGGCCCCTGGGGAGCATCCCCAGGCCGGGAGGGAGGGGAGAGTGGGGGGGGCAAAGCACAGGCCAACGATAGGGGGCACAGAGAAGAGGCTGCAGAAAGACTCAGTAGGGCAAAGGGATGTGGTCTTTGCTCTGCCCCTTTGCACGTCCACTTATCTTCCACACAGCTTTGGTGCTTTAGAGTGCAACATGCTCCCTTGGAAATGCAAAAATTCTAAGACAAAGGCTCAAACAGATGCACAAAAGGCCTTGGTTGTTGAATTTTGCCATGGGATAAGCAATATTCTCAGGAAAGCTTGAAGTACCAGGGTCTGCTCCGGACTCGTGGGGGGCTCTCAGTCCTTCTCCAAACTTTAGTTTTCTTTCTTGATGGGGTGGGGGGTGGCCATCCAAGGTCCTGCAATGCGCAGCTTATTCTCCACCCTCCACTGTCGAGTCCTGGGCAATGCCCATGGGGATCTGCGGCTTCCAGGGGGAATTTCAAATCATCGTTTCCCAGGCATTCAGGTTCCACATGCTCGGGGACTCAGCCATTCCCTAGAGCAAGCTCACCTGACGTGTTTTTATATGAGTTCATAAAGCAGGCAGTGGGAGATGTGTTAATAGTTTTCATGAGGTGTTATGGCCCAAGATCTAGAGATGATATGAATTATGCTTTGTGTTAAAGCCTTCTTTATCATTCTGGAAGAAACTGGATAGTGTGTGTGTGTGTGTGTGTGTGTAATAAAGAAACTTTTGGAAAAAGCTAGACCTAGGGCATGTGCTTATGTGCATGTGTGCAAATATGTGTGTGTCCAAGTGTGTGTGTGTGTGTCCATGTATGTGTTTGAAGCAGAGGAACTTTTGGAATAAATTAGGCATTGTGTGTACATGTGTGCACATGCACGTGTGTGTGTGTGTGTGTGTGTGCATGCGCGCACATGCGTATTTGGAGCAGAAAAACTTGATTTATGGAGGGGGTTGTTTGTTTTATGGCCAATTCTCATTTGTTTTTGTTCCCATTTTGCTGCATACTTGGTAAACCATTAGGAGTGTCTTGAATACTTGGGGAAAGGGAATGGGAAAGAGAGCCATGCACCTCTAAGACACGTGTACCTCTGACCCCTTGGACAGTTCTATAAACTGATTATCGGTTCCCAGCAGGTAAAGCACTTGTCTTGCATACAGCCATGCATGGTTCAATCTCTGGCACCTCATAGGGTCCCTCAAGCACTGCCAGGAGTGATCCCTGAACAAAGAGCCCGGAGTAAGCCCTGAAGAGCACGCAGAGTGGCCCAAATACCAACAAACAAAACAAAGATAAAACTTCTTTCTGAGCTTCCCTTGTCAACCTTATAAAACAGGAGTGATAATATCTACCTCACGGGCTTGTTTTCAGCTTATTATTTTCACCAAGGTAAGCATCTGCATTGATAGGAAGGCAAAAGACAATAAATAAAGATCTTAAAGGGTGCATTTAGAGCCTTAATTAATCCATATTAGCTAGCGGCAGCTGTGTGTGTATTGCCTGGTTCACTGAACAAGCACTTTTGAGGAAGTGATAAGCGCGAGCTAATCACTGGAAAGAGAGCACCTGGCAGAATATTCCCTGAGTCCGTCAGTACAGATCCACCATCAAAGTGCTCAGCGTCCCTCTGTACTAGCTGAGGGCAAGGCCTGGGAACAGTGTCTCTGGCTCTCTTATGAGCATATATGGGAATGATGTTTAAATAGGTTCAATGATTTGCTCGAGCGGGCCCAGTAACGTCTCCATTGTGACACTTGTTACTGTGTTTGGCATATCGAATATGTCACAGGTAGCTTGCCAGGCTTTGCTGTGCGGATGAGATACTCTCGGTAGCTTGCCGGGCTCTACGAGAGGGGCGGAGGAATCGAACCTGGGTCAGCCAGGTTGGCCGCGTGCAAAGCAAACGGCCCTACCTGCTGTGCTATCGCTCAGGCCCCACGTGAAATGATAAAAATCTTAAAAACAGGCACCATATCCAGCAGTGCCTGGGGTCTGGGAGGGGCATACCCATCCCACAGCTGAACACAGGGCATGAGCCACGTCTCCAGCCCATGAGGAAGTACTCCCGTAGGTCTGGCTTCTTTCACCAAATAGGATATCTTTGACAAACGCCCTTCTAGTGCATATTAAGGGTCCACTCTTATCACCACTGAGTAGCAGTACACTTTATCCGTTTTCCATCTCATTCCTTCTTTTGTTGGAGGGGGTTAGTAATGGTCTCCCAATTCTGAAACACTCCTCTGTGGGTAAGTGAAGTCTGTGTCTCCTTCCTCCAATCTGGCCTCCATGAGTGCTGCACAGACGGAACTGGCAACTTCTGGTCTCTTGGAAGACTGTGCTCTCAGAACCCTGCCACTACAGCATGGTGCTAATCAAGCTGCCCCCTGCAGAGATCCAGGTATAGAGGAACTGCAGATTCGAGTCCTAGTCAGTTAATTTTTGGGGTCCCCCAGTTTGATCATTTGCATTTTACTTTAAATTTACAAATTCCTCTATAGGTCTATTGTCTCTTGAGTCCATTTAGTTTATCTTTTAGTTTAAAAAAAACAGCTATGTGTACCTAGGTTGAGAAGTCAACATGACAAATGACCTGGCACCCGAGCTGCGCAGGAGGAAGAGAGC
>JAOXYA010000045.1:18755068-18766236 GCA_028565675.1 Sorex palustris | reverse complement strand
TATAACTGAAACCCAAGCACAAAAATTTGTAAGTCTATAACTGTACCTCATGGTGTTTCACTAATAAAAAAAAAAGAAAAAAAAAAAGAAACCCAGGAAATACTGTTAATAATTCACATGAAAAAAAAAACTCATAATGGTGGAATTCGGAGTCAATATGCTACAATGAGTTCCATAAATGATACATCAAGTCCATTAAGGGACTTAGGAAAAGTAAAGGTAATCCTGTGCTGGGGAATTGTGATGACAAGGAAGCCACTTGACTGAAAGATGTGGGGCAGCTTCCCATAAAGGAAGAATGGGCATGTGACCTTGAAATGACCTTGGTCCCTGCAGAAATATTGGGACCTCCTGACCATAATGTCCTGAGTCCTATGTCTTCCAAGAGTCCTGCAGTGAGGTCCAAGTCCTAGTTCAAAAGGAATTATTCTAGTGATGCTCAGTACAATCAACAGGGACTGCATTCTGAGTGCAGAGAGAGAATTGTAAAACCGTCTTACCCTAATGCTCTGATGCCAAGAGCCACAAAGAAGGGCTAAGGGACACCTTTTTGATTTGGGATGCCTAAGGATCAAGGCTGACCCCAGCTGCTACCCCCAGAAACCACAAGCTATGTGTACACAGGCATAGCCATGCATGCATGCATGAGCGTGCGCACACACACACACACACACACACACACACACACACACACACACACGCCTGGCCCAGCTCACCAGTAAGCTGATTATTTATAATGTGGCAGAAGATAGTTTCGAGATAAGGAAATGAAACACAGGCCTGATTGAAACAATGTGCTTATCTCTGTCTCCAGAGGAAAGAGTGGCCAGAGAGAGATTACTGGGAATAAATTTACTTGCTTCCCTTCCTCTTCCCCTCACTTTCAGAATGGGTTTAATATGTGAAATGTGATAGGAGCAGGGCAGGGAGTGCAGGGTGGAGGGAATTCATTCCAACCAAGTCCATCTGTGTGCTTTTCCTTGATTTTGTCAGCCAGACATCAAGTCAGCCGTCTTAGAATGGCAGGGCTGGCAGAAATCAGAGGTGATCCCCAAAGCCTCTTATCTTAGAAAGAGGAAAATGAGGCCGACAGAGAGTGGGTGGATGGTGGGGACTTGCTAAGAGCCTCATGTCCTGGGTCCTTGACTGCCACCCTGTCTGCACTGATGTCTGGTGGTAACTCCTGGGGAAGCAAAGCAAAGAGTCCACCAAACACACCGGCCTTCTCTGCACACTCCATGTTTCACCTGCCCACATGCTGCTGAAAGGATGAGGCTCTCCAGGTGTGGACCAGAGTGAGCTAGAGGGGGGAAGTGTGGTAGAAAATGGCAGAAGAGTCTGGCCACGGGGATCCAAGTATCACCAGAATCTGTGTTCTTTACCTTCTCTAGGGAAGTGGAAAGGAAAAGGAGATCTTGGAGATGAACAGCCCGGCCTCTCCAAAGCCCTCCAAAGCCAGACTCTTAACCCCTAAAACTACCAGGGGGTAATGGGTCCTCTCAACTAGTCACACTCAATCTAGACATATTAGCTGCCTGTAATGGAAAGCTAGGAACCCTCCCTACACTCTAACATGGCCTCTTCTGGAAAGAGGTCCAAGAGGACATGTCCATCTCAGCCCCCATCCACACTTCTTTTCCATCTCAGTGCAACATGTTTGGTCTGATCCCAGAACATGTTCTCCCCACAGACTACAGTGGGCTCTCAACAGGGTTCCTGGTCTGCAAATAAGATCCCATTACAAGGCTTCAGGGGTGTCTTACAGGAGGGACTGGAAACAAAGGTGATTCACCATTAAAACACAGATGAGGGCTGGGAGGCAGGGACTATTTTGCAAATGACTCATGGATATTCTAGAGGCTTCTGTCATATGAATGGTTATGTCTTTGGTACTTCTTATAGCCAAGGCTGCTGCCTAAGTGCTTATTCCTTCCATGAACCCTTTGGAAGGATTCAATTCTAGGCAATATCCGAGAGCATAAAAAACAGGGATGAAGGAGTGAACTGTCTCAGGGGAAGGTATGAAAGTCAACAGTAGGAGCATTCTTTGGGGTATCCCACCCACAGAGAGAAGGACCTGGCGGTACTTTTACATCAAGACCCATTGATCAATGGCTAAGGGATGCTTCCAGGTACTATTGTTCCTCGGCCCTCCTGACTTCCCCAGGAGGGAGCTCAGCTGGCTTTTGAGACCAAAGGGACTTTAAGAGAAAATCAAGGGACCCTTAGAAGTTGGGTTCTGCAGGATCAGAGGGTGTGAAGGTGAGATCTCCTACCACAGCTTTGGGTGAGGAGTAATGCCGATATAATGGCCTGAGAGCCCCATCATATCGGAAGGGGAAGCATGGGGTTTAGACATGCATTGTAAACTTGGAGTTGAGGAGCAGGGTCACATGAGGTCTAAACAGCATCAACCTATGTGTTACTCTGGCTTCAAAAGTACAAACTATCTCCAAGAAGAAGCACTTTTGTCTTTAGATTAAGTGTGACAACAGGAGCTGGGAGCGATGTCAATGGGGTGATTGGATTCATCTTTCATGAGCGTTATAAATGGTGGGGCAGTGACTGAGAGCCAACCCCAGTGATGGGGAGATCACGGCTTGGAACACTGGTGTTAGGGATATCCGATGGCCTCCACCAAGTCACCTGACATTCATCAACCACTTTTTGTGGGTCGGGCACTGTGTGAGATTCTCCACATTAATTATGTTATTTGATTTTCACAGTAACCCTTGAAGATGTTATCAAAGTATAGCTTTTGGGGGCAGAAGTGATAGTCCAGCAGATTAGGCATTTATTTACCCTGAGTTCAATCCCATTTACCCCATATGGTCCCCAGAGCCTGCTAGGAGTGATTCCTGAGTGAAGAACCAGGAGTAATCCCTGAGCACTGCTGAGTGTGGCTCACACTCTCCCACCCCCATTTCCCCCAAAGAAAGTATATCTATTTAGATGAAGACACTTGGGGCTCTGAGGGGCCCAGTAGTAAGTGTGGAACCAAGGTGGGAATGTGAGTCTGTTATTCATTCTCTGACCCCAAGGCGCCTCTCTCCTTAGCCTCTCAGCCACAGACCTTCAAAGGACGTGCCACTGGGCTCAACTACGCAGTAAACAGCTCCTGTAAAGGGTCTTTGTGCTGATTTGTGATTAAAGGCAAACAAGATAATCAATTCCAGGACCAGGGAAGCACTGTCCTCACTCTCAGGCATTCCTGCATTCACACCACCCTGGAAACCTTTCAGCAGGGCACTGGCTGCAGCAATTACTCTGCAGATGAAGAATAAAGGGTCTGTCTGGAAAGGCAATTATTTCAAAATAAAAGGTTTCTAAAACACACACACACAAAGGCCACATTTTGTTTTCCTGAAACTGATATTCCCAATAAGCACAAGATAAACTTCGATCAGTTGATATAAAACTTTAGAAAAATGATAAAGACAGTACAGAGGATGGTGATGATGATGGATGATAAGTGGGGATATGATAAGAATGGCAATAATGATACACTGAGATGGCGATTATAATGAAGCTAATGGTGGTGGTGATGACGATGATGATGACAGGTTTGTCAAGGGCGTAGTTTTAGTACATTATCTCTGATGATCACAATAACCCTGTACAGTGAGGATCGAACCAGCATCTCCACTTAACACAGGAGAAACTGGAGACAGTGTTAAGTGCCTGGACCACACCCCTCGGTCCGGTAAGAGATTCTCAGAGTTAGTGCTTGAATCATTTTTTCAACCCCCTTGCCCTCAAATACTGCCACACTTATAGATTTCTCCAATCATCTATTTATTTTTGGAATTCTCTCTCTACACAATAAATATCTATCCACTTAGTCCCAAGCACATCTAAAACAGCTGCTGGAAACTTCTAATCCCCAATTTGTCAGAAAATGCCTCTATTCTCACATTAGGGATCAATGAAAATGAGGGTGAATTATATTCAAATTAAACTTACCACAATGAATGCTCCCAAAACCAGTGTGGAAAGAACTATTAATGATTTTTCAGCTCGTATGCGCTAATGCCAATGATCTGTTTCACTGTTAATTAGTGTGGCAGTAAAAAGCTGCTTGGTAATTGGCTGATAAGGAGAAGGGTCATCTTGCATTTCACTGATGTCTGTGCTCTAGGTGGGGAGGGAGTGGCCCACCACGGACAGTCACTGGGTGAAGCTCTTCAAGGCTCTGAGTGCTGAGATGACGACGTCTGAGGCACAGACTTGTGGGTGGGGATCTGGGCAATACTGGCTGCTCCCTCTTCCTATGGATTTTCCCCTGCTATGTTTTTCCTTGATGTCAGATGGCCATCCCCTGGCTTTCAGGGGGCCATGGCTCTGCACTGTGCTGAGCTACACAGTGGTACCACGCAAGTAGCACTGAGCATTTCTCTCACAGATTCAAAGCTCGCATAAGTGGAATGACCACTCTAGGTCATTTGGTAAGCAGGTCTGGAGATAAAGACTTGACAGTCTCTTTCCTCTTTTATAAGTTTACCTGAGTTGCTACTAGCAAATATGTCTTCCTTACCTCCTTTATAGATGCAAAGGTCACTGAGAGAAAACCCAGAACAGGTCTGACAGTGGCCAGAGCACACGGAACACAGGCTTTCTTCTATCATGTAGACACCAGGAACCTGCCAGCAGCCCTCAGTTCTTTCCGCCACAGGCTCTCCCCCTTCTATCTGTCCTGGGCATGGGCAGGAAGAGGAGAGGCCCAGATGGTTGACTGATTTATGCCAAGAAAGACTGCTCCAGCACAGTGTAACTGGGGTGCAGAGATGCTGAGCTCAGCCCAGAACCACATGGCCAGGAGGCAATGGATGAAGGCTACACGGAGCTCCTGGGTCCCAGCCCAAAGTTCTCCTTAGTGGTCCCTGCAGAGGGACCAGCTCCTCTCCCAGGATGTTAGGAACAGCTGCCCTGCAACCCATCAGAACTCTGGGGAATAGCCCAGAAACAGCACTTAGAATACAGTTAGGGATACTTTGAGGACTCTAGGGGACAGCAGGGTTAGGATCAGTGAGGTAGTTGAGCTCTGGCCTTTTTCCAGCTCAGAGAATCACTGGCACCATATGGTCCCCCAAGCCCTACCAGGAGTGATCTCTTAGCACAAAGCCAGGAGTGAGCCCTGAGTACCACTGGGTGTGGCCAAACTCCCCCCTCCCCCCCACACATACAAAGTAGAAGTGACTATAGCAAAACCCAGCTCATTGGCTGTCCCCGGCACAGGCACTGAGAGCAATCAGGGCATAAGGGGAGATAGTGAGTTCCCAATCATCACCCCAGCTAGCGAACGGAGGAAAGATTTACACAGAGGCTCACAGATCCAGAGCACTGTACCACCATCTGCCATAGGATGCTGGGAGAAGGGAACAGGGATAAAGAGTCAGAAAAGTTTTCAGCCCTTCAAGAGGGAACCTGCGCAGCCTCTGGGGTCTTGGCAACTCTGTTCGAGGCAGCACCTTTGCGCTTCTCAGCCCTGTGGGCTTCTTCTGGTGAGTTGCTGAATCCACATGCATGACCACCTAGAGGAGTGAGATCAGGTCGCTAGCCCTATAGCGATGGGAACTCAACGACGTCAGAGTGGGTGTGGGATTCCTTGACTAAATGCTTGGTTGAGATGCTTATGTGTAACCGAGCTATTGCTGCTGCTTCATTTTTTTGGTTTGCTTTTTAGCCACACCTGGGGTAGCTCAGGGGCCATACCTGATAGCACTTGGGCTGCAGCGTGTCTCTGAGAGGCATGGGGTTCAGTCTAGGTTCTCCACCCACATCTGCCCCCCACAGGTACCAGATGACACAGGAGGTCCAGTGAAGATGTGTTCTGGACAGGTACTCGAGACAGGTTTTCTCTGCATGCAAACAAGAAGTTAGGTCTCTGAAGAAGCCCTCAGGGGGTCAAAGGCGGTCAGAAGAAATGACCAAGGAAGAAGGGAGGCATGAGTCTGGGAGGAGATAAGTGTGTGGGAGAGAGACAGAATACAGAGAATAACCTTTGAGAAGCTGGAATCAGTGACCCAGAATGTTGATGATGTTGAGAACGCTGGTCTCTGGATCTAGGCAAGTATATCATGGAAGACCTGTGCTGATGTGGTGGCCTCAGGCACAATGGCACCCTTGGCCATGAAATCCCAAACCCAAACTCCCAATACTTTGCCTTGAATGAAGAATGCCCCATTCTGCCTCTGTCACCAATAGAGGTCTCCCTTCCCTGGTTTTGGCCACATTCGTAACTGGATGTAGAAACCAGAACTCATGATCTGTAAGGCTCAGTAATGTAGTGTTTGCCTTACTCTTGAAGACTTTCCTTAATTGGGGGAGAATTACCAGCCCATTGTGGTTTGTGGAAGGAAACCACAAACCTAATAGAGAGGAATTCTCTGCCCTAGGATCTTCCCCTGAATTGTCCAGCCCCGCCTTTAGGATTCTTACTTCTTGTAATTCCAAGTTCCAGTTCCTGGTTTTGCCCACATTCACCCCTTCTTTGCCTCCTCACCCACCTCTCTCCTTCTTGTATTACACATGGGAGGGAGTGTTTGTTTCTCAGCATGTTCACCCAACAAGAGCTTAATTTTTTCTATTTCTGTACCTATTTCTTTAAAAAAAATAAGTAGTAGTGGGGGCTGGAGAGATAGTACAGAAGTGAAGGCACTTTCTGTGCACATAGTGATTTGATCCCCAGCACTACGTAGGGTCCCCATGCCACACTGGGGTCTCCCCTGGCACAAAGTCAGGAGGAAGCAGCATCCGTTCGAGACAGTCCTGGCTAACCTGGCCCCAAGCTCCTGAGCAGGGGATGCCTTGCTGACTCCTCTTATTGGATCCAAGAAGCTGCATCTTGCTCTGATCCCTGATCTCTTCTCCCAGTGCCTGTTCCCTGGGAAGGGCCCTTGGACACAGGGTCATTGGCCCAAGTGGCACCCTCAGAGAAGATAACGACCCGAAAAAGAAGCAGCTGGGAACTGGGAGTTGTGGACACTTCCTGGTATCTGGGAAAAGTGCCTCTTCTTGGGGAACACTTTGGTGAGGCCCTCCAATACCTTCCACAACTCTTCTACACACCCTTCCTGAGGCAGGCTTTTGTGTCTGCGTGTGTGTGTGTATGTGTGTGCGTGTGGGAGGGGGGGCTGGAGGCCACCTTAAGAAATAACCCCTAAGCATGGAACCCCAGAGCACTGCTGTGTGACCCCCAAGTTCCAAACCCAACAAAGAAATGAAGGCAATTTCTCGTGGCTATCTGCCAGTCAGGTTGGGTTCCAAAGTCACTCCAAGTTCCTCTCTAAAGCGGGAAGTCTCAGAAACCCTCTTCTTGGCAGTGACACTGCTCTTGAAGGCACCTCAGCATGAGTATGGGATAGCGGCCTCCTTTAAAAAGCCAAAGAATCTTCTCAGCGGGTTTTGCCACCCAAAAACACTCAGCCAGCAGTCCTCGCTAAGTCTGGAGGGGACAGAACTCCTGGGTGGGCCTGGGCAAGCTGCCTACTTGGGTGCTGACCCTTTCTATTGCTCCTCACATCTATGGGCAACCCAAAGTGGAGCCATACGCTACACGCCCAGCTCTTGGAGGATAACTTAAAGGGTTCCTATCCTTCTTCCATCCCCAGGCAGAAATGATTCCTCCTACTTAAAACCCACCCCGCTGAATCCTCTAGTTCTTGCTGGGCCCCTTCGCCATACACAAGAGTAGTTCTCCCACTGGAGTGAGTTCTGAGCAAGATGGAGCATTTCCAGAAGCTTCTCTGCAGCCGTCAGCAAAGGTCAGACCTGATGATGGCTGTAGAGGAAGCTGGAGAAAGCCAGAATGATGCAGGAGAAAGAGGAGACTTAGAAATCAATAAAGGACATTTATGTGGGTGACTGATGATCCGATGAAATGCTGCACTTCCGCAGTGCAGGAAACTTTCGCTCACTCTTAGGCACCAGCCGCTGCCTAGGCTTGACAGAAGGGATGAGAAACAGGTGAACACCTGCTCTGACGTGGAGCTCAGTGAGTCCTGGAAGACTAAAGGCACATTCTGGCCTGCAGCATCCCCCAGAGAGAGGCAGGGGGCTGGCTCCAGGGCCTGGTGCAGGAGATTAGCCGAGGAGAGACAGTATTGAGGGTCTGGGGCCACATACCCCAACAGAACAGACCGCTTAAGGCCTAGGTCAATGCTTGACATTTCAAAACTAAGGTGGGAAGTCATAAGGGAAAGGAGCTTCCAGCAGTAGGTCCTGCACCCTAAAGCAGAGGGAGTGGGTAGGCTGAGTTGGGAGCTCACCACTATTTTCTTGGAGTCTGGATTGAACCAGTGTGCACAGTGGATGTCTGGGTGTTTGCTGAGAAAATGCCTGGATGACATGATCTGGGTGAAGGTTGAGAACTGCCCCTGTGAAAGGGCACTGTGAGCACAGGGCTCACTTGGGGCTGAGGAGAGAGGGCGCTGCTTTGCCCTTCACAGCAGAGCTTCTCCCAGAGGGCAGGAGCAGGGACAGCCTGTGCTGTCATCTAGTGGGCATGGCAGGGTCCCGGAAGTATCTGACCATGAACAGGACAGGCTGGACAGAAAAGTGAGCAGCCGGAAGTGACAGCTGAGAAACTATCCCTGGCCCTCACGCTGCTGCTCACATCTCCCATCTCAAAGCTAAGGTCTCACCAGAGAGATCTGAATCACATAAATTAAGATCACAGCCATGAGTAAAGCTGAGTCTGGATTTGCCAGAGAAAACATCTGTCATCTTAACCCCCTGCCCCTACTCTTCCCCACCCCCAGTCACCTGGGAATCCCAGAAAACCCATCTGAACAAAATCCATTACTCAATCCAAGTAGCTACTTGGAGATCATAACAGGCACCCTCCTCTAGGGAAAGACACGTCATTAGAATGTACAAACTCAGAGCTCAGAACAGAAAGAGGTTAGGGAAGCATCTGATATCACCCCACGGCCGTCTTTGCCAGTGAAGAGGCTAATATTCCAAGATGGATGTGACAGTGGCTTGTCCAGGTCATCACACTGCAAGTGAGCTGCAGAATGCCAGACAGCCAGAAAGAGCCTCTGATGACTCAAATTTGTCCTGTGACACTTGGCAGCATAGAGATGTGTAAGTGACCTGTGGAAAGCATTTCAAATGTTCAGGAAACCCGGTATAGCTCAACCTAGGCCGCCACTGTTAAAGGGACAAGTGCATAAAAGAAGATTTTGGTGCGATCCTGTGTCATGGCGAGGAATTCACCTTTGATGGAAAGGTAATTGCCTTAGGACATTCTTAAGCCCTATTCAAAGGCAAGCTCCATGAGCCTTGATATTTATAAAATCAAGAACAAGATGATTTTATAAATAATTAGGATATTTTGTTCATAATCCTGGCCGAGCTGGGTTCGATTCCTCCGCCCCACTCGGAGAGTCCAGAAAGCTACCGAGAGTATCTCGCCTCCATGGCAGAGCCTGGCAAGCTACCAATGACATATTCGATTTGCCAAATACAGTAACAACAAGTCTCACCATGGAGACGTTACTGGGCCTGCTCGAGCAAATCAATGAACAATGGGAGGACAGTGACAATGACAGTGAATCCTAAGGAAAAGCAGGTATAGGAGACAGAAAGATTAGCACCCAAAACAAAACACCTAGGCATTAGTACTTCACACTACAAGGCCTTGGAATTATTTATTCACTTATTATTGCTGTGGGGGCCACACCTGGTGGTGCACAAGTCTTACAGGGTTTGGGAACCACTTGGGCTATGCCACAGTAATGAGTGTGTGTATGTGTGCGTGGCAGGGCCCGGGGGGGGGGGAGCGGTATGCAATGCTGGAGATTGAACCCAGGTCCTTGCAAAAACAAGGCATATGTGTTCTAGCATTTGAGCCACATGCCTGGTCTGTAGTCTTATCTGATGACCATAAAATGCTCATCATTTGTTCAGGGAAAACATCCTGGGGAGTAGTAGCTCATTTGGAGTGGAAGCTAAAGAGGGCTTGTCCAGCCAAAGCTGGGGCACCTCAACAAGTCAAGGAGCAGCAAACTGCCTTGCTCCTCCCACTTTCTGTCTATAAAGACCTAATTCCTTCATCATGCATCCTCTGAGGAATTCTAATCTCCTCTTTAAGAAATAGCTGAACCTGCACCATTTGCAAACCATCCACCGACATACATCCCCCAGCATTCTGATGGATCCATGAACATGTCTCTCTCCTCCTGCAAAAGATGAATGAGATATGCCCCATGGGACTGGCAAAGGAAACTCCTTTGCTGATTTGTGAGGAAAAACAGGGAGAAGTTGTACCCCAAGGGAGAAGTCATACCTCCGAGGAGGGGATGGGGACAGGGAACTCAATATAGTTTTGGAGTTCAGATTCCACCTGAAAGGGAGGAAGAGACATATTACTGATCTCCTGCTCTACCTAAGGCACCTGTGGTGTCAGGTGTGGTCCTAAGGAAAGGCCTGGGAGCAAAGCATCAGCAGCTCCTGCCTGTAGAAACAGATGTGGATACTCCTCATTGTGGATATGCCTTCTCATTGTGGATACTCCTTCTAATTGTGGATTTTCCTTCTCACAGGGATGCTCCATCTCATTGGGAATACTCCTTCTCATTAGGGATACTCGCTTCTCATTTCAGAATAGTCTTTCCCTTTGTGGACACTCCTCATTGTGGATATTCCTTCTCATTGAGGATATTTCTCCATTGTGAATACTCCTTATTTTTTTTTTTATTAGTGGAACACCATGAGGTACAGTTGTAGGCTTACAAGTTGTTGTGCTTGGGTTTCAGTTATACAATGATCGAGTATCCATCCCACCACCAGTGCCCATTCTCCATCCCCACCAATCCCAGTATTCCTCCCCCCATCCCCTATCCCACCCTGCCTCTATAGCAGGGCACTCCCTTTTGTTCTATCTCTGCTTTTGGGTGCTGTGGTCTGCAGAAGAGACATTGGGTGGCAATCATATTCAGTCCATGGACTACTTTCAGCAGGCATCTCCCATCCTGGGCAGATCTTCCCAGCCTTTATTTGGTGCTCTATCTTGAGCTTCCTTTACCCCTAGAGTGTGCAGCTGGCCTCTAAGCCATGGACTGAAAAACCTGGTATTTATCACAGCTATTCTTGGGTGTTAGTCTCTTATTTTGTTACTTTATGTTACCCAGATGAATGCAATCTTTCTATGTCTGTCCCTCTCT
>JAOXYA010000045.1:18730598-18746649 GCA_028565675.1 Sorex palustris | reverse complement strand
TTCTTTTGGGTCCTGTGTTTTGCAAGAGAGGCATTGAGTGGCAATCATGTTTGGTCTATAGTCTACTTTCAGCATGCCACAGAGGCAGGGTGGGATGGGGGGGATGGGGGGATGGGAGGGATGCTGGGACCCGTGGTGGTGGAGGATGGGTGCTGGTGGAGGATGGGCGCTGGTGGAGGGATGGGTACTTGATCATTGTATAACTGAGACCCAAGCACAAAACTTTGTAAGTCTATAACTGTACCTCATGGTGTTTCACTAATTAAAAAAAATGCCACTTGCTCTGTTCAGCTCCTTTCTATCTTATTTCTCATTGTCACCATCACCATCATAATGGGGAAGGGGACTAAGCTACAGCACTGATTCTGGGAGTAGTAATTATCCTCCCATTTGGAGAGCATAGTTCTGGTTCTTCAACTGCATGTGCTACCAGCTTCAGGAGGTCAGCAGATGCTGATTCCCACACAGATAAAGGGACTATGTTTCAGCAGGAGTCAGTGATTTACACAAATTTTCCCCATTCCTGAGAGTCTGAGCTGGGATGCCAGGCTTGACTCCCAAGTTTATTTTCCTCTCAGGTTACCCTGCTGAGTGAGAGTTCAACAGCCCCATTGGCTGGTGGGGAAACTGAGTCCCAGAGACAGAAAGTGACTTGCTCAGGATCCCATTTCACCTGGCGACAGTGTCTGGAACTGAACCAGTGTCCTTCCTGAATCACTTTCCCCAGCTTTAGAAGCAGGTCTCGTGGGCAAGAAGCAGTGCCCTCCACCCTTCTATCCAGAAGTCCTCCTGGGTTGGATCTAGTCTCAATGGACCCCAGAG
This sequence comes from Sorex palustris, assembly GCA_028565675.1. Lineage (NCBI taxonomy): Eukaryota > Metazoa > Chordata > Mammalia > Eulipotyphla > Soricidae > Sorex > Sorex palustris. Next base: position 18,745,827 of record JAOXYA010000045.1, on the reverse strand, counting down.
TCACTCTGATGGGCAAAGCTGAAGCCTCTTTGCTGGAAGATTTGTCTTGGTGTTCACACAGGAACTGAAAACCATGTTGGCTCAAATGAAAAGCAATTGTGCCAAGCCACTCTGCACATACCAAGGGAACACAGCTTGTCTCCTCTTACCACAGCTTTGAGTTTCCCTCCTCATCCTCCTCCCAGCTCAGAGGCAAGCCGTGCTCACTCTGGTATGTGTCACCCCTCAGGGAAAGTAAGCACACGCAGGGGACCGTGAACTCTGGGTGCATTGAAAGGGGGCCGGTGTTCTTAAAGGTTCTCCACAAGAATTCACTTCAACAGCTGGAGAGAGCGGCCCTCAGACAATGGTGGTTCCAGAGCTGGGGGGCACTAGCAAGCACTGTCTTGGTTCACCAAGGGCCATCCGAGGTGCCAGACAAGAAGGAATAGCTGAACAGAGGCCAAAGGAAGCCAAGATGTTAATGGGAGCAACAACCAAAGGTGATGCTAACAGTCCACCAGGGTAGGTAAGGCAAGGCTGGGAGCAGGGGACTAGTAGAAAGTCCAGAGCCCAGTGAAGAGTGTGGAAAGCCGTGTGATGGGACGAAGAAGTGAGGTGTGTGATTCCTGGGAGATGGTGACATGCTACGGTAGGGGACGGACCAGTGGCTCCCGGGCCCTGCTGCTGGCCTGCCCAGATGAGAGGTCAGGAAAAGGCTCCGCATGAGCCCCTTCTTCCTTGTCTCTGGGATCCTTCTTGGGCGCAGGCCCTGTGGGCACAGAGGTCGGCCCTCTGCTGAAGAAGTTCTGGGGTGCAGCGAGGGAAGATGGGCTCAGCACTGCTGGTCTGAGTCCCACTGGCTCTTTCCCTTTCCCGGATGACGGCAGAGACTCCTACTTCAAAACAGCCCTCAAGAGCTCAGCAAGACTTTCAGAGTCTCTGAGCTTGTCACTCGCCACTGGGCCCTCCACAGACACTCCCCCCCCCCCCGCTGTGGCCCACAGGCACCCCCATCTCAGTCCCTGTGTCTCCTCTCCTCAGGCCACGCAGGCCAAGGACGCTCCACAGAATCCGACACACTCAGGGCTTCTCCACTAGGATCCACACCACACTCCCTCCCACAAAGCTCGCCTCCAGCGTCACCTATAGCTCCAACCTCCTCTGGCTAAACACATTCAAGACCACACTGTCCCCTTTCACCCTGACACGGCCAAAACTGCCTTCCCATCTTCACCTTCATACGTTAGTTTTCGCCTTACCAACATTCTCCCCACTAGAAGGGGATCTCCACAGACTGGGCCGTTTTGTCTGTGCTGAATCCTTGTACTTAGCACAGTTCCTGGGATGTGGTCCTCACATACCAACATGATGGCTATGTTCACATGATGTAGTCTGTCCACCTCTCCAGATTTACCTCCCAGCAACTCCAGCCTCTGTACTCCCAGGCACACACCTACATTTTGGCTACCTGGTCTCACCCACCTCCACATGCAACGGCCTTGCTTCTCTCTCTTGACCTATTCAAGTTCTTCCCATCTTTCAAAGTTCCCAAACCAGCACTATTTCCATCATGCCATTATGTGATACCTGGGCTGAGGAGCTAGCCCAAAGGGTCGAGAGGCATGACTGGCCAGCAAGAGCTCCTGGCTGGATCTCTGCACCCCAGGACTGCAGCACTGCAGAAAGTGGCACCCACTCTCTCAGAGCTTCTGAGAATTGCTGGGGATGTTCACCACCCCGTCACAAACGCACGGACAAATCTTTAGCTTCTGGCTAGAATTTGTCTTTTCAACACCCAAATTTCCTATTGAAATACCTGCTCTCTGTTAGGAGAGCAGCCTGGTGGCTAACCAGCCCTACCAGACTCGAGATTTAATGTCTTTTTTCTGGAGGAGAGAAAATTGTGGTTTACTATGATCTGGATGGAACTGGAGCATGTCCTGGAGGGGAGTCGGGACAGGGGGAAAAGAGGGATGCCAGCAGCTCTCACTCATCTGTGGGGTCCAGAGACACTTAGGAGTTTGTCCTCACTGGAACGCACAAAATCTTGGCGTGGGGAGGCAGAGCTGGGATTTTCAGGCAGTGGTGAACAGAATGAGGAAGGCAGTGGACTACGGGTGGTACAGGGACAGTGGTGGGCACTAGTGGGGGGGGTGAGAGTATATTGTCTCCAAGGTTCTGTCTACCATCTGGAAACTCAGACACTCTCACTCTGTAGCACTTTCCTCCTGTTGTTCATTGGTTTACTAGAGTGGGCCCAGTAATGTCTCCATTATGAGATTTGTTGTTACCGTGTTTGGCATATCGAATACGTCATGGGTAGCTTGCCAGGCTTTGCCATGTGGCGAGATACACTAGATAGCTTGCCGGGCCCTCCAATAAGGCAGAGGGATCGAACCTGGGCTGACCGGGTCAGCCACATGCAAGGCAAATGCCTTACCCACTGTGCTATCGCTCCAGCCCACTCCCACTCTATTTTGCTATAATGGTAATTTATTATAAGTATCTTTGGTTTTATAATTGACTTTTAGCATGTACTCTATTTTTTTTGGGGGGGTGGGGCACACCGGCCATGCACAAGGGTTACTCATGGCTCTGCACTCAGGAATTACTCCTGGAAGTGCTCGGAGGACCATATGGGATGCTGGGAATCGAACCTGGGTCGGCTGAGTGCAAGGCAAATGCCCCACCCACTCAGCTATTGCTCTAGCCCCTTGGCATGTTCTCTAAAGAGATGGTTTTGCTTGTGAGTGAAAAGTTTTAAAAAGACGCCCACAATGTCTGCACTTGAGATGAACTTCCCAGTTCCAAGTTAAGAAAAATGTTGATTTTAGCAAACTCTCTGTAACCCTACTGGTAAGACGCCATCTTGTGTGTGCGCTCCTGCATTGCTTGATCACAAAGCAAAGTAATGAGGAGTTTGCAGTAATGTCCTATAAAAACAGGCTCTTGGACCCCTGAGCTTTGCCTAGGCCCACAGGTCTGATGAATCGTTGTAATAAAGACCTCCTTATTCTCCCTCCATGGACTGTCTCCGTGTGCTTGACTAAGCAAACACTCATTACAACAATTCTTTATGGACCTTGGCGCATTGTGGCACTTGTTACCTGGATTGCCCTGTTTAGTGTGAGAGTCCCATTCCACTAAAACACGAGCACAGCTGCACCCGTGGAGGGATGTGAGCTGGTGACCAGCCAGAAGCACAGTCTCGTGTGGGTCCAGCTCTGACCTCAATGTGCCTCTTGTTCAGTGACTGGCTGACAGCGGTGCTCTGGCCGCCCTGGGAGCAAAGAACTGATATTCTCAGAGAGTTTCAGTTTTGCTTGTTTTTGAGGCCACACCTGGCAGTGCTCAGGACTTCCTCTTGTGCCCAGGGATCACTCTTGGTGGGGATCGGGGAGCCATATGTGGTGCCGAGGTCAGCGGCAGGGAGGGACGTCCTCCTCCCTTCTGTCCTGTCTCTCTGAACCGCTCAGAGTTTTAAAGGCCAGATTGAGGAGTGAGGGCAAGGAGGGCAGAGAATACCTGGGTTAGTCAGGGAATAAGCGTCCTTCTCTCTGGGCTTCAAAGATGCCCACCTCACCTACTGGCTCTGAGTAAGCAACTGGGCTGCCTTAGGGTAACCAATACTTCCCGCTGGATCGTTTTGGGCAACAGCATTTTGGTCTCACTTGTGTTTTCTACACGAATGTCTGGATCCGCCTGTGTGATAAAAGCAGGGTATAAACTCCCACTGTCCCCCCAGATCTTTCGGGACTTTTCTCGCCTCTAGAACTTGGCTGTAGCCTCCCCCAGGATTTCCCCGTGGATCCTTGCTGCTTGCAGAATCCCCCTTGCCCATTGAGCCCAGGTGCCTAGTATGAGTGGGAAGAGGGCAGGAGGCCTGCACGCCCAGGACACAGCTCCTTGAAAGCCCTCACACAAGTGGAGAGAGTGGAGAGCTGGATGAAGGGCCAGCACACCAGCCCTCCCACACCGTCACAGGGTAGACCCACCAAGGTGCTCGCACTTAACATCACAGAGGGGAGATCGGGGCGACCCTTTTGCAGCCCTTCAGGTGTCTTCCAGAGCACTGCGAGGCTGAGCCACCACCGACCAGGCCCCCCACCACCCTGGGAACTCATCATCTTATGTGGGGCTTCTGCACTTTAGACACTAAATCCTCACCCACCCAGGAGACTGAGGCTCTGAGAAGTGCCCAAGCGCTCAGCACGGGGACACGGCACCGATGGGTTTAAAGAGCAGATCCTTGCGCCCCACTGATCTCTTATTTGTTTTGTGTTTTAAACTTATTCTATTTTAGGCACTGTGGTTTACAATATTGATAATGTCGGGGGGGGGGCTTGCCCAAATCATTCCAGTACCTCCCTCTCCCCCCACCCCCGGTCTGTTTCCCTCCACTACTTTTCGGGGGTACCTCCCTACCATTCTATCTACCCCCTTTCCCATCCCTCCCTCCTACTGTAGACCACGTCTTAATTTCTACCGCCTCTGCACAACTGTTAATCCCTGCCCCCGTGTTCCTTTATAGAAAGATCATTCTGTCCGTCCCTCTCCCGCTGACCACTTCACTCAGCCTGATACTCTCCAGATCCATCCACGTGGCAGGACATTGCATGATTTCATGTTTTCTTACAGCCAAGAAGAATTCCACTGTGTGTATCTGCCGTAGTTTCTCTATCCAGTCACGGCAGGTAAAAGAGACCCTTGTCCACTGCTAGGGGGAATGCTGACTGGTTCATCCTTTCTAGCAAAACAATATAGAGACTCCTCAAAGGAATTAAAAAAAAATTTTTAAAAATTTTTGGGGCCAAGCAACTCCTGAATCAGGAACAAGTCCTCAGCACCAGAGGATGAGCGCTCTGCCTGGGGGAGGTTCCAGCTAATGCCGCCAGAGTACACCAGCGGGCCCAGGCTGCACCCTGTGCTCTAGGGCAGACGTGGGTGTTCGGACATTGCCAGCATTTCCTGTCAGGCCTCCCCTGCATGGGCTCAGCCTGGAATGTGTGACTGTGTGGAAGAGGCTGTCATCTTCCAGTACACACGTCAGGACAAACCTCCTTAGGAGATGCTGCCAGCTTCCCCCATGGCGGGGAAGGAGTTCAAGCTGCAACCTCTGCTTTCTAAAATACATTCGATGGGTGCCAACTGCGTGCCTGGCAGCAGGCCCAGACCCCACGCTGTCCCCCCCCCCAGCCCCCCCCCCACACTCTCCCAGCCCCTCCCCTGCAGGGCTGCCTTGACAGCTGAGCCCTCTGGCTTTTGCTTTGCCTGCCGGCGCAGGGAGGAAGCTTTGTGTTTACATTACCCAGTCAATTCTGTATTTATTCTGGATATTAAGCAGTGACATAAAAGCTGCTGACATTAACCTCCGGGGGCAGAAATTGGTTTTAATGGACCCCATAAAAGTGATTATTGATGGCAGCTGCATGCAGCATCACCGTGACCTCAGCAAAGCCTTCCACCACTATCAATACTGGTGACAATGACTGGGGATTAATGCCAGGCCCCAATGCAGACATGGAGCCAGTAGTGTGAGGGTGTCTGGGGAGTGGAGCACAGGAAGCTTTGTGCTCCCAGTTGGGGAGTATCTCAGAACTCAGGGGGAACGTGTGTGTGTGGGGGAGGGCTCTGTGGAGAGGCCAGCCTTCAGGGTGACAGGGATAGAAATGGGCTCTGGGGTCAGACTAAGGGATCAGAGAGACAGGAGCTGGAGGTGGGTTTTGTACACCTGCAAGTTGTACCACTGCTGGCATGGCGGAGGACCCTCTCTGGGCCGGTTACCACTAGAAGCGGTGGGTCTGGGGGTGTCACAAGGATTAAAGGCCATCACACAAGCACCTGGTTGGACCCCTGGTGGAGCTGGGTCTGGATCCCCTTGGCCATGCTGGCTATGTGGCCTGCTGGGAAGCGGAAGGTCGCATCCTCACCAAAGATGGAGGAGGTTGTGGCCAGGAGCCAGGAGCATTGGGAGAGAGAGGAAAGGCTAGGAAAGGACAGCAGGCGGGAGGGGACCTGGCGGCAGGAGAAGAGAGAGCCTGCCCCAGCCGGACCTCAATCTTCAGTTCTCAGATGAGGGCAGGAATGCTGCCCGTGACCCAAGGGTCACAGGGCATCACCCATCACCAGGGTCATTCACTGCTTAGACCCAGGGCAACAAAGCTGCAGATCATGTTTCCTAGGTGTGCTGGACAAGCAGATGAACAAATAGTGGGCAAGCACGGGGGCAATTGGGTGGATGATCATGTGGACAAGCACGTGGGCTGTGTGAGCAGTTCGGATGCAGGAGTCTAGGCCTCAGGGGACTCTGCTCCATCTCTGAACAGTTCTCTGAGCATGCTCCCTGTCCCAGCACAGCGGACCCAGAGGGTGTGGGGCTGGGCTGCTGCCTTTCTGAAGGCCAACATGCCTGGCCAGTGTCACTCTCATCTGCAGTGGCTGCCCCCATCGGGCACTCAGCCCTCAGAGAGCAGACAATATTGGGGGATGACCGCACCCCACTCTCCAATGCTGTCTGCAAAGGGCTCATCCGTCACCGCGGTGAGAGCCTTCAGAAGAACAGACCACCCAAGGGCTCTGCTGGGGTGGGCTCCATGTGCCCAAGCACTCGAGGAATGAGGATGTTCAGGGGCAGAGAGGCCTGAGTTCAACCCTATTCTTGCTGGCTGTATGAGCCGGGTGGGCTTCTCACCCTCTCTGGGTGGAGGTGATGAGAATGAGGATTTGGTGTGAGAATGACGATAAAACGATCTCAGAGGATTGGGGGGGAGAAAGTGGCCAGCTCACGGAAACTCTGAACTCTGCTTGGGAAGGTCTCACGATGGGCCGCAGGACTAATGATGTTAGGGCTCCCATTGCCTCTTCACCTCGACACGGACACTGAGAATCACCGACTCCTAGCACCGAACCTGCAGTGCCTTCAGCTCCCCGCTCCGAAGGAGCCATCTCAGGCACGCTGGCTCTCCAGAGGTTTTGGGCATAAAGTGTCCCGCACTGACTCTGCAAGGGGTGTCTTGGGAATTCCGCTCCCCTCCTTTCCAGCCCTGTCCCAGCACAGTGGGCCCAGAGGGTGTGGGATTGGGCTCAAAGTGTCCATGGCACACAAAGGAATGGATTAAAGGCTCTGTGAAGTCCCGCGAGAAAGAAATGGGCCTTGTGCGTTCAGGGGCATGTTTCCTGTTTCCTGTGTGAGCTGGCCATGGGGTCATTCTCCCCAACCTGATCTAAGAACACGGGAGACAGGAAGTGCTGATTTCCTAGGACTCTCATTCCTTAGATAAAACTAAGGTCTGAAGTGCTCCACCTTATCCCGACCCACCTCCGAGTCAGTGGGGGAGTCCATGAGGTGGCCTGTGTGCCCGGGGGTGGGGGAGACCCTGGGGTGCCCCAGTGTGTGGGGCAGGGAGGAGTGGCTGAGGTCACAGCCTAGAGCTCGGTCACATCGGACTGCTCAAGGACACAGTGCTCCGTGGCCCACTGACCCACCTTCTGTGGCCTGCCTCTGCCTGCTGGGACCCCAGGGTACTGGGGTCAGGGGGGTCAGGGGGTCCTTGGAGAGCAGTGGTGAGGGTGCTGGCTTGGCGCCTCCATTTCCCCAGCAAGGTTCTGCCAGTCCTCTGCCACCCTCTCTCTATCCTCACTGCCAGCCAGATCCAGCAGGGCATGACAGGGCTGGTACCCGGCTGAGTGGCTATCCAGTCTGGGGGACTCCAGACACCAGGAAAGAGAGACCTGTGCGAGTGAGTGGCCTGCTGCAGGGCTGGCTGACCAGCAGCTCAGAGCCCCCCCCAAGAAACCTGTGGTGGGCGGGCACTGGCCTCCATGTGGGAAAGAGTGCCAAGGCCTGTGTGCATCTCTCTGGCCTCCATGTCTGCAGAAGAGGTCGCAGAGCGAAGCTGAGCCTGTACCACACCCCCATTTCCCACACACGCATGCGCAGAGCGTGCCAACTGCCCAGGCCAGCACCGTGGACACGGAGCCCCGAGGTTAGAGACACAGTCTCGGGCATCCACCTGCAGAGCAGCGGCCCTGCAGGCACTGTCCAAACCCGTCCCTGTGGGGGCTCCCCGGCTACTGTGCCCCGGCGCCCACAGTCACATGGCAGTGTCCCATCCACGCATGAGCCCCAGCGCCCGCCGGCACTCACCGGTCTCCGTGTTCTCGTGCTCCGTGTCGGTCAGCGTGAGGTTGGAGTTGGCCCGGCTGGACAGACAGGAGCTGCGTCCCGACCGCGTGCTGCGGCCCCACAGGCGGGCAGGGTGCTCGGGGGACAGCTCGGCGTCGGGGCTGGCGCCCAGGGCATAGCCGCAATGGGGGAGGCCCACGTCGGTTCTGTACAGGCTCCCATGGGGGGGCGTCACCTCGCCCAGCCCCAGCTCCCGCAGGCTGAAGTTGGCTCCTGGGGGAAGTGCAGGGAGCCGGGTTAGTTTGCTGTGGGGCATCCCACCCGCTTGGCACAGTCAAGGTCGAGGTCCCTGCAGGCCGGTTGACCTTCCAGGGTCTTCTGCTGGGGGCCGGGGAAGGATCTCCCAAATGTTGCTGGCTGGGGGTGGGAGCTGAGGGCCACTCCTGAGCGTCGCAGATAACCAGATGGGACAGCTATGCCAGATCTGAGAATATGGTGCTGCTGGGGGCCTGGGGCATCCCCAAGCCCAGTGAGGCACAGGATGCCAGTGCTGCTGGGGCTGGGGGCAGGCACCTCCTCGCCCCTGTCCTCACTGTCCCATATGTCTAACAGCCCAGACCAGAGCCCTGGGTGTGAGGGAGATGGGTGGGCAGGCCAGCACAAGCCTGGCAAAAGGACTCGCAGTCAGGAAACACTCTACTCCAGCTGGCCTGGCCTTTCCCGAGGGGCAGTGGGGAGCCAGGGCTGGCGTCTGCGTCTGCAGTGCTCACCGGGTCCAGCTGGGGAGGCAATCCCACAGGCAGGGGTGAGGGTGGGAGGCAGTGACATGGGCACAGGCCTCAGCAGGAGCAGGGGCACTGAGTGCCCCAGAGCACTCCGCAGTTCCCACAGGGCACAGAGCAGAGGCTGCGGGGAGGGTGTCGCACAGATGGACGCCCCTGGGAGACGGAGAGGGCGGGGGGGGCAGAGTCAGGACCCCCTGAGCCTGCTGAGTGGCCGCTGCAGAAACCCAACGCCGGCCTGGGGATGAGGGGGTGCTGCGGCCACTGACTGAAATTGGTCCCTGCTGGCCAGTAACAGGGAGGTCCTTGAGCCCCCTCACGCCCAGTAAGTATGCTCCCTCTCCTCTGCCTCTGGCAGCCCCTTCCTCACAAGTGCCCCCCTCCCCTCCCAGGAGCCCTCTTCCCTGTTCCCATGGCCAGGTTGGCAGCTGGCTCAGCTCCATGCAGTGGCCAGCATCTGGGCCAGGCCAGATTGTGGCTCTTTGGGCAGTGGGGATTAGGCCACATCTGCTGGTGCTCAGGGCTGAGTCTTGGCTCTGTGCTCAGTGATCACCCCTGGCGGGGGTCGGGGGACCCTCTTTAGGGTCAGCCTCTGCTCGGTGCCTTCCCCGGTAGGGATGGGAGTCCTTGATTTCTACCCCCGGCACCGTATTCAAGTCACACCTTCTCTTTAGCTCTGCTCCTCCACAGAGGACACTCTGATGGGAACTTCAATCTTCAGCGATGGCCCTGTCTGCACACCCGCCTCTGCCCTCCTTTCCACACACCCCTGGCTTGTCCCCAGCCAATGTCCCGGCTCTCCAGGGAGGCTAGTCACACTTCCCAAGGAACAAGTCCCACATTCAGGACAAATCAAAGGCATGTGCAGAAGTTGCCGGGCTGCGAGGATGCTCAGGGGGCCTGACTGCCACTATCCCCCACCCCATACGGACAGTCTCTGGGGTCCTCGCAGGCATAGTGATGGCTCAGGACTGCAGTAGGGCAAGGGCAAGGAGGACTGGAAGGACGCAGTCCACCCTGCTGCCCCTCTGCTTTCTGTCCTCTGGGAGGGACGGCCCTCCCGACCCAACACCCAGCCCCGTGATCTTGGCCAGAGCACCCCCACCCACCCCCTCCCTTCACTCTTGCTGTTCTTTCATTGAGGACGGGATGATGGGTCAGGAGAGAGGGTGCAGGTGCTAAGGTGCATCCCTGGCACGCTGGTCCCAATCTTTTCTCAGGCACCGCAGAGATCCTCAGTCCCCCGGCATCACTGGAAGCAACCTGGGACATTTCTGAGCACTGCCAGGGTGTCCCTGTTCCCTCGACACTGCAGGACTTGAGCACCAGACCACCAGCCTGGTGCTGGAGAATTGCTGGGCAGGGTCCTGGGCTTCCTGAGCCTACCCAGGAGCCCTCCCCCTTGCAGGAATAGCAACAGGAGCCAAGTGAAAGGCTGATAACATGGGAGGGTGGAGGGAGGCACTGGGTGAATGCTTTGTCCCCCGCACCTGGTGTTGCAGGCTGTGCTCAGGCTCATGGGCTATTCTGAGGGCGAGAAGTGGCCGCTCTGTGGGTTCTAGGACTAGGATGGCCTTGCCAGCGCCTGCCGGGCTGAGTCAAGCAACAATTGAACAGAGCTAGGGGTGTGCTGAGGCCACTTTTTCCTCTCCAAGTTATGGAGACCCACAGGTGGCAGCTGGAGAAAGGAGATGCTTGTAGCATCTGCTCGGGGCCAAGCCCTGCTCCAGTGCTCTGGAGTCCTCATTCATCCTCAGGACACCCCGTGATCAGGGGCACCACATCTCCACTGCCCAGTTGAGAAGGCCAGGATTCAGGACCCCTCCTGCCAGATACCAGGGCTGGAGTTCCCAGCTGAGAGTCTGGAAGGAGCAAAGAGCTGTGTGTGCCGTCCAGAGATTTTGTTTGTTTTTGGTTTAGGTGCTCAGGGATGACTCCTGGCTCTGTGCTCAGAGATCACTCCTGACTGTGCCAATGGGCCAATAGTGCTCCTGCCCCAGCCAGATGAGGTGTGTCTAGGCATGAATGCAAATGGTGAACAAACGGTGCATCTGGGCTGCTTGTAGGGATCGAACAGCAGTCAGCCAAGGACACAAAGCACAGCCCATCTGGGCAGGGACAGAGGAACAGAGAGCAGGGACGCTCAGGGGCTGGGAGTAGCCAGCTGACCTCATCCAGGACTTGGGCTCTGCCAGCACCAAACAAGCACCACACAGGCTTCAGGGCAGGAACCAGAAGGGCTGGTGAGTGAATACGAACCCGGGCAGGAGCAGAGCGTGGGTGCAGAGACGTGTTGGGGAATGAAACAGGGCAGGTCTGAAAGCGTGCTCTGGGCAAGGGAAGGTACTGGGTTAATGAACACTGGAGCTGGTTCATTCCAGCTGCAGTGCATCGAATGACCCATAGGGGGCAGCACCGGGCAGAGGGCCATGGCAGTAGTGGGCAGCAGGCAGGGAGCCGTGGGACATGCTGGTCAGGTTTCCAGAGCAGGGTGGGGGTGCACTGCTGACGGCTGTGTGCAGGAAGTGAATGTGAGGGAAGCAGGTGCTGGATACGCTTCTAACGCTTTGTTTCAGGGCCTTACCTGGCAGTGCTCAGGGCTTACACCTGGCTCAGTGCTCAGGAGACCACATGGGATGCCAGGGGTTGAACCAAGGTTAGCTGCATGCGAGGCGAGCACCCTGCCCATTGGGTTATCTCTCCGTGGCCCTTCAGGTTTTAGGTCTGACTGTCCCAGATGCATCTTCCCCTCCCGGTCAGGTCAGAGTCGGCACCCAGAAGCCGCTACAGCATGTTTGTTGGATGAATCACAGAGGAAGAATAAGAGCACCAGGAACGAGCCCTGTGCGGCCTCTGATGTCGGCCCACTTCCATTTCCCACCCCAGGAGACCGTCCCCTCGTCCTCCAGCTCTGCAGGGCCACTGGGCTCTCGGGGAGCTGGGGCAGATGACCCCGACAGCCCCTCCTGTCCTCGTGTGAGGAGGGTGGTGCTGGGTTCTGGGGGCCCAGGGGGCCCGCCCTTGTGCCCGCCCCCTGTCCTCACCTGCACGGCCAAACTCGGCCTCATGTGGCACCAACTCGGGCACACGCCCGCCGCCGCCGTAGGCCAGACGCGCGTCCTGGTCGTAGGCCTTGAGCGTCTCGCTGGAGCTGTAGGACTTGTGCGGGGCCTTGCCCTCCTCGCTGTCAGCTGACGAGCCCGTGTGGCGGCGCTCGGCGGCATCGCGGCGCCGGGTCAGTGAGCGGTAGGGCTTCCTCTCCTTGACGTCCATGCTGGCCGCAACTGGAGTGGGCAGAGCAGAGAGGCATGAGGAGGGGCACAGAGGGGGGGCCGCCACAGGGTCTCAGAGATGGGCTGCGTGCTCGCTGTGCAGGAGGGAGCCCTGAACACAGGCCCAGGAGTCAGTCCTGAGCACAGGGCCAGGAGTCAGTCCTGATGCAGCTTTTATGCATCACCGTCAATACACAAAATCAAGAAGGACCCGGCAGCTCAGCACCTCCTCCAGGCAGCGGGCCAGGGTTTGCTACCCTCCAAGCCTGGAGCTGGTGTCAGCTAGCACAGGGCGTGATGCAGACCAGGTGCTGCTCTGACATTTGTGAAATCAACGGCTTTGCTCCAGGCCTGTGGAGACCTGGGCACGCCCCAACCCCTCGTCAAACGCCCCGCAGGTCCCAACCTGCTCCGCCATCCCCAGGCTTGGATGGTGATGAGGTGGGGTAGAACAAGGCAGCCACACCCATCTCCGTCCCTCCCCTGTGAGCTAGCTCCGTGGGGCCGGGCCTCACCTGTTTTGTGACCCCTGCCCTGAGCCAGCCCCGGGAGTGGCCCTGGGCACAGGAATGGTGCTTGACCCTATGGGACAGAGGGCAAGTCCCTACCTGGCATAGGAGAAAACGCAGCTTCAGGGCCTCCCCCTGCCCACAGAGTGATAACTGAGGCAGATCTGAAGCCGTCATTGCGCTTCTCCCCTCCTGCATGGCTGTGGAGACCCCACCCCACCTCACAGCCCCCAACATGTCCTTCCAGCCGGGTGGTGCTGACCACGGTCCCTCCCAGAGTCTCATCTGCAGTCTTTTCCCTGCTCTGGCCCCGGCTCTGGGCACTGCTGGGGTCCATGGCAGAGCAGCTCGTCCTGGCTACATCCCTTCTTCCCCCCACTGATGCTCTTGCCTCACTGACATCCCAGGAAAGCTCAAAGCTGTGAGCACACCCCGGACCCTTCCACACACCTTCGTTTGGCTCAGAAGCAGAAAACACAGCCCCGCCCCCAGCCACAGGGCCCCAAGATTCTCCCCCACAGAGTATGAGAGTTCTTTGTGGGGTTTTTTTTTTCTTTCTCTTTTTGATACATAGGCCTTCTGGAATCTTCTTTTCATTGTTTCCATTCTCTGAGCCACATGGGCTTCTACTGTGCAACTTTCCTATCAGAGCGATGACAGAGCAAGGTCTGTGATCCACATGGAGGCCCAAGTTTCAGCAGGGGAGGCAGAGGGGAGGGTGGGCTTGTCCGAGGCGGTGGGGGTGCTCCGTGCCTAGGGGTACCTCTGGGGAGGACAGCGGCAATTCTAAGACAAGCTAGAATTTGGACTTGGAGTGAACGCATATGATTTTTAAATGCTACCCCGTATAATTAAAAATAAATAAATAAATCAAAATATTTTGCAGGCCACATATAACACACTGATGAGTCCGTCTGGGCCTGAGGGCTTGTGGCCTCCAAGTTCTGCCTTTGCTCAGGCACCTCTGAGCTGTCTCTCACCAGCAGGATGCTCTCTCTTCTCCCAAGGTCTTGAGAGGTCCGCTCAAGCTCACAGCTGAGCTTTGCTCCGGTGCTGACTCAGCTGTGCTAAGAAGAGCTTGGGATCCATGTGGACAAACCCATGACTCTTAGCTGGGCAGCCCTATCCCTCAGCGTGGCCCGGGGACGGCTAGGGTCACTGGTGAGCATTCTGGGCATTTGTCATGGACCCAGCGGGTATACTCTAGCATTTTTGTCCATGACTTCATGAATTCAGATGGTTCCTCATGGCACAGATGGAAAACATGTGTGATTTCCTTCACGCCTCATAACAGCCATGAAGCACATAAGACAACTATTTCACCCCCATCTTGGGGGCGTGTGGGGGTTGCCTTGGGCCCATTCCTGGTGCTGCACAGGGGACCAGGGGCTTGAACCTGGGGCTCCAACGTGTAAAGCGCCCACCCTATTGCCGTGAGCTCTCTCATAAAGGGAGAAACCTTGACCCGAAGCCAGACTGTCTCTTCTGCCCGAGGCCATGAGGTGCATCAGTGACTAAGCTGACATTAATAGAAGCCGGAGATGGCTCAGGGTGGGAACTAGTGTCAATCAAGACAGAGAAGTGGCACTTTGGGGACCAGCTCTCCAAATGGAAGTGAATGCTCAAGGGACAGGAGCCGCAGAACTGGGCTACTTTCACTCAGGCCCAAACCCAGGGCTCTGAGCACCCCACTGTGGCAGAAACCTCCTGACCACAGCTGACCTGGATGGGGAGGAGGGCCTCCTGACCATAGCTGACTAACTACAGCACCTCTTCTGAAAACATCTTGTGCTGTTACCTGTCTTTGATGTGAGTGAGTGTGCTTACACATACACAATGGGAATAAGATTCACAAAACCACATGATTGCATGAAGAGCCACATGCTGTGGTACCGCCAATTTAATTCTTTTTCTCTGAAAATAAAGGCAGATGATGACTCTGTAAGCTGACATCTGGCTGGTGGGCAAAGCGCCGTGAGGTCTGATCTGGATGAGGGTTTATGGTGGCTGCTACATGGACTCTGTGACCTCTGGCCTGTCATCTCCAACGTATCCCCTGAGGTGACCACCACCACCTCGAACACAATAACAACAGCAAACAAGCAACTAGCGCTAGCTACTGTTAGTTTTAGCCACTACTAATTCATAGCAGTAAGGGTACTAAACACAATCACTGAGGGCTGGAGAGATAGTACAGTGGGTTGGGTGCTTGCTTTGTATGCATCCAACCTGGGCTCAATCTCAGCACCACACAGGGTCCCCCAAACCCACCAGTAGTGATCCCTGTGTGCCAAGCCAGGAGTAATCCCCGAGCACCTCTGGGTGTGGCCCTAAACAAAAAATAATCACTGAGGGTTGGAGTGATAGCACAGCGGGTAGGGCATTTGCCTTGCACGCAGCCAACACAGCCAACCCAAGTTTGATTCCTCCACCCCTCTCAAAGAGCCCGGCAAGCTACCGAGAGTATCTTGCCTGCACGGTGAAGCCTGGCAAGCTCCCCGTGATGTATTCAATATGCCAAACACAGTAACAACAAAGTCTCACAATGGAGACGTTACT
>JAOXYA010000045.1:18652439-18674501 GCA_028565675.1 Sorex palustris | reverse complement strand
CTCCTCACCGCTGTGTGTCTCAGGCTGCACATCCCCTCCCCTCCCCTCCCTTCTTCTTCCCTGTTTTCCTTTGGGGTGCACTCAGGCTCTGTGCTGTGAGGTTGCTCCCAGCACTGCCCAGAGGTGGGCCCTGGGCCCCCCCACGTGCTCAGCCCACTGAGTTCTCTTTCTCTGGCACCAAGACTCCAACTTCTTCGATCTTTTTTTCATCGATTTAAGTTTCCTTCAAGTTCTGTCAGAAATGTCTGTTTTCCATGCATAAATCTTGAATATATTTTGTTAAATTTATCCCAGCATATGGGATGCTATTTTCATTGCCATTGTTTTTTGTTTGTTTATTTGTTTTTGCACCACACCCAGCTGTGCTCGGGCCTTACTCTTGGCTCTGCACACAAGGGTAACTCCTGGTGGGCTTGGAGAACCATATGGGGTGCCGGGGTCACGTGCTTTCAAGGCAAGTGCCTCACCATTGTACTCTCTGGCCCCTTGGCTTTTTAGTGTCTTGTTTTCCAATTTCTTGTACTGTGGTGTGGAAATTCAGTTCTTCCTCTGGTGATGGAGGCCATGACTCTGCCAGGCCATTCATTAGCTTTAGCTCTCCATGAATTCCTTGGGATGTTCTCTGCGCTGTCAGCTTGCAAACAGAGTCCTGTTCCTTCCTCCCCGGCCTGTGTGTTTTTGTTCCTGTTCCATATCTGTTCATGCTGACTGGGGCCTCCAGCAAATACCCCAAGGAGATGAACTGGGTGGGCTTGGCAGAGAGCACCTCAGGGATGCGTCTCCCCCACCCCCACGAGCAGGGACGCTGATTTAGAAATCTATATCTGGTCTATTAAGAGCTTTTGTGTGAGACGCTGTTAAGTTCTGTCAAATGTGTTCTCCATACCCTCTTAGAAAATTCTCTTTCCCCT
This sequence comes from Sorex palustris, assembly GCA_028565675.1. Classification (NCBI taxonomy): domain Eukaryota; kingdom Metazoa; phylum Chordata; class Mammalia; order Eulipotyphla; family Soricidae; genus Sorex; species Sorex palustris. The sequence continues at coordinate 18,673,590 of JAOXYA010000045.1, read as the reverse complement.
TTGTTTGAATAGTGTGGTAAATTACTTAATTGATCTTCATGTAAATTCTTATGCACTTTAATCCGACCCGAGTACCAGAATAACCCACTCCACCACAGCATGTTATCTTTCTGATGCATTTTTATTTGATTTACTAATATTTTCCTAAAGGTTAGCACTATTATTCAGAACATACGCATTGGAGCTTGCCGCGTAATCTTGATGAATCTAGTCCTACATTACTGTGACACATCCTCTCTTTTTTGTGTTTGTTTTTTGCTTCTGGGTCACACCCAGCTGTGTTCAGGGCTGACTGCACTCAGGGATCACTCCTGGTGGGGCTCGGGGGACCATATGGGGTACTGGGGATGGAACCCAGGTTGGCCGCGTGCAAGGCCAGTGCCTCCCTGCTGTCCTCTAAGTCCTCTTTTTACCCCCATCATTTAGTTTTTCTGCAAGTCTGCTTTCCTGGTACAAATAGAGCTTTTGCAACTTTCCTCAGAGCTTAGCTGTCATGGTTTCTTTTATAGATAATATCTATCTTTATATTTAAAATTGGTTTCTTCTAAGGAAAAAAAATCACCAAATCTTGTCTTTCTACCTGGCCCAACAGCGTCTGTCTCTTATTTGGAGCTTTATCCCCCTTTGCACTTGATCTAATTCTCTTTATAATTGAATTGAGATACACTAACTTGCAATGAGTTTCCGTCTGTTCTGCCTTTTCTTTGTCCTTTTTTTTTTTCCGTCTGCACATAGAATTCTTATGCAAGTAGGATTCTAAATTGATGTGTTTTTCAGTTCTGGAAGGAGGTCATTCTATTGTCTCTTAGTGTGCATAAGTTATGACAAGAAGTCAGCGTCTTGTTCCCAGGTCGATTTGGGGACTTTTCTTTATCTGCATTTTCATAATGGTGCTGGTGTTGCTGGTGTGTGTGCGTGAGTGTGCGTGCGTGTGTGCATGTGTGTGTGTGTGTGTGCGCGCGTGCGCGCGCGCGCGTGTGTGTGTGTTCTGCTTTGGGTATAGCTGATATCTTGGATTTGTACAGATTTTCAAGAATAAAAATTGAAAATCGATTGTTGTTACCCCCCCCCATCCGTTCTGTCGAGTCTTCCTGCTCTGTGCCCTGGGCTCTGTCTAGGTGCGGCCAAGCGTCCCCAAGGCTGTTCATCTACTCAGACTCTCCTCGTAGATATTGCTGCATGTTCAGACTCATCGATCTCTCTTCAAACAATCTGGTTTTACTGAGTGCCAGTAACAGGCTGAACTGCGCTCATGTATGTGGTTTTGAGATCAGGCTCCAGCGTTGTGCACCTTGACCTGTGAACTGTGAACCGTCTGTGAGTTGTTGTTCCCGAGATTGGCACACTGCTCTTCCTTGGAGCTTCCCCGACCAGACCCTCTTACAGCTCCCTCTTTCTTCTGCCGGGCTCGCTTGCCTGCACACAGCCACGACCCTGGGGGCTCCCTGGCCGGTCCACCACCTCCCTCACTGTCCGGGCCAGTTTCACAGAATGGGCTTTCCTCTCGGGTCAGGTTGAGTTTCCCTCTGTTTTTGGAATTCTCAGTGAAACACAGAACTCCCCCGATAAGACGCTGGGTGTGACTTCTCTGTCCCTGCATGCTGGACTTGGCAGATTCCAACTCAGAGTTCAGACTTCCTTTGGCCAAAACTCACCTACCAGCACATTGCCTGGGTCCTTTCAGCTCTTGCTTTGGGGCCTTGGGCACTCTAGGTCAGCCTTCACTTTAGGGTCAATGTCGAGGCCACACATTGTTCTGTGTTTGGGGCCCTCAAGCCTCAGTTTACCCCACTCTCTCCCACACAGTCTGAGAGCTCAGGCAGCTTCCAGAGCTGCTTCTCTGCGAGCGCCCTGTCTGCCCCTCATCTCCCTCATCCCGCCTGGCCTCTCACCTCCATCCACTCGCCTCAGCTGAGGCCCAGGCGCCGCCTGCCCCTTCTCCAGGGCTGCTGCCCAGACTGGACGCCGCCCGGCTCACCTCATCTGGTCCCCGCCCCCCGGGACCACAGGCCGGCAGGTCGCTCGCTATAGAGGGTCATTTCATTGATTTGTGCTGTTTTCTGTTTTATTTTTACCGCCGGGAGGGGAGTTCCAGACCTTATTACTCCTCCATGATTGCGGGTGAAGAGGGCGGCCTGGCGCATTGCTCATCTCCCGCGCTGGCCTCTGAGGGCCTCTGGCCTCACCTCAGGCCCGTGTGAAGCTCTGGCCGTGGCCACACCAGGCAGATTAACTCCTGACACCTCGCAGGGGCTGTTTTCACTCTGGCGCCGGCTCCTACAGGCCCTAAAACAGCGTTTACCGTGCTCCCGCCCCCGGGGCTATATCTTAGACCACCGAATGCTGGAACAGGCATCTGGGGGGCCCACGTGAGTACACACATCGCCCTGGGTGCAAATCTCGTTTCCTCCCGGTCATCTGTGGCCTGCTTTCTCTTCTCACCCTCCCACCAGATTCTGTTATTCTAGGAAGCACCATGAGTCTTTTATTCCAGAAAGTACCATGAGAGTCTTATTTGAGAAAGCACCATGAGAACCTTTTATTCTAGAAAGCACCACTAGAGTCTTTTTTCTAGAAAGAACCATGAGAGTCTTTTATTCTAAAAAATACCACGAGAGTCTTATTCCAGAAAGCACCATGAGTCTTTTATTCCAGAAAGTACCATGAGAGTCTTATTCGAGATAGCACCACGAGAGCCTTTTATTCTAGAAAGCCCCACCAGAGTCTTATTCTAGAAAGCACGAGAGTCTCATTCCTGAAAGTATGCTGCTTTCTGGCCCACAGGTCCTGCCCTAACCCCCCGTGGCCCTGCAGGCGTGCCTAGCAGTTCTTGGTGCTCGAGTCTCAGGGATGAACTGCTTTAGTGGCCCAGGAGGGCCCAGTGCCCATCACCGCGAGGCTAACTCACAAACAGCTTCCTGAACCGGCCAAACCAGCCCCGCACGGCTGAGCCCCGGAGGCCCACCCTTCCCTCCCCGCCTGAGCAGGCAACTCAGGACTGGGGCCAACAGAGCTGGACCCAGGGGGCAGTGCCGCCACTGGGTGCTCAGCACATCTCCTGGGTGGGGCTGCGGAGAGCATTCAAGGCCGAGTCAGCCCTGGGCACTGTGACCTAGGCAGGATCCTGAGCCGAGTTTCTCCTGGTCCCTAAGTGTGTCACCCACTGGGAGTCCATTGTGTAGCTGTGCCCGCGAGCGGCCCCTCCCCCAGGCCCACACTAGCTGTCCAGGGAAGCCCAAGGGTGTGCTAGGAGAGTCTCACTGAGGGACGAACCAGAGGCGGAGTCCCCCAAGGTCACCTGGCATTCCCCAAGGTCGTGGAGCCCCTGGTGCAGAGCCAGCCCTGGCCTCCTCCCTAGCTCCCCACTTGTCCCTGATCCTCTGAGGAGAAGGGGAATAGGAGGGGCTCCAGGGCCTCACCATAGGATGTGTGTGCTAGGGTACTTGCCCACCGACTCCAGCCGGTGATCAGGGCCCCAGAGTGGACAGGAACTGGCTCAGGCCCCTGGTGGACGGGAACCAGCTCAGGTCCCAACTCTGAGGTGCAACGGGTCAGGCTGGCGCTTCCCGACCCAGAATTCGGGGTTCCAGCCCTGCACCCCTGCCTCTCAGCCATGACCTTCAGGAAGCTGTCAGTGCTCCTTGCTTCCCCCCACCCCATCAGCCATCAGTAGAACATGACCTTGAGCTCCGGGCAGCTGGGGACGGTTCTGTCCAGATGAACGTGGCTTTCAGTGGCTCACAGCAAAGATGTTTTCAAATGACAGCAGTGGCCGTGAGTTCTGTGGGCTTGAGAGTCAGGGAGACCCTTGCCCGGCCTGAGCTCCCCCTCTGACCTTGACCTTGGAGTGAGGTCATGCCGAGGTCCCGGCGGGCGGCGGGGCGGAGATTCGTCTTGGCTTCTCAGAGCGAGAGGAGGTGGCCGGGGCGCGTGCAGAGGGCCAGGATGCAGGCTGGGCCCCTGGGAGGGACTGGCTGTTCCATCTCGGAAAACGACCTCCCCAGCGGGGTAGGAATTTCTGACAGTTACCCAGCCTCCTCCCGTGCCAGGTATGAGGACACCATGGGTGCACAGCAGAACTTGAACTTTCGTCCCAAAGACTGACGGGCTTGAATACGTTCCAGGAGGGTCGTGATGCTGGCCAGGGTGATCCGGGCCTGAGCTTGGCTGCAGCTCCAGCCGGCACTGTCCAGGTGGTGACTGGGGAGCGGTCAGGCTGAGAACCGGGTCCTGCCCGGCTGTCACCCCCCATCCCCACAGTCTCTGGCTCAGAGCCTGGCAGTGAGGATGGTTAGATGCCCCTGCACGCACCTGCCAGGGCTAGGTACTGACCCTGAGGCCAGCAGGAAAGGAGGGATGGAATGGATCCCAGGGACACTCCACTCCGACAGGGCCCAGACCTCACGCTAGAGGAGCAAGAGGTTCCCCTGCCCCCTCCCCGCCGGCCTGTGCAGAGCTGCTTCCGGAGGGGCTGGGCAACGCCGTGTCTTTCCGGGGCTCAAAGAAGTGCGGGTTCTGGAAGCTGGGACAAGGAAGAGGAGAGGAAACGGCCAATTACAGGGAAGAAAGGGAAAAAGACTCCAATTAACGCCGGCAGAGACGTTCGAGAGCATATTATATCCATAAAATAAAAAGACAGGCTGCTTCCAGAAGGGAACGCGCAGACAGCCAAAATAAGCGGTTAGGTTCTAAAATACAGCCGCACCCCTGGGAGCACGAGGAAGGTGGGGAGGCAGTTAGCAGATTTCTGCGAGCACAGTGCCCCGACAAGTGGGGGGTGCCAGCAGATGTTGAGGGGCTGACGCACCCCGAGGACCGGCCTGCCGGCTGCAGGATGGAACCACCCCCCGAGATGCTCTGGAGTGCGTGCCTGGGGCCTGGCCCACACCGGGAAGGTCCTGGAGGCTCTGAGAGACGCAGGTACCACAGGCCTGGCGCTATCCGGAAGCCCTAGGTTGCCCCCGCCCTGCCGGGAAGTATCTCAGCATCCTTTCAGCAAAGACTGGGGGAGGCAGAACTGGGGGTCCTTTAATGAGGGGCATGAAAGGAAGGGCCACTGGAGGGCAGGGCCAGAGAGAAGGGCCTGGGTTCAAGCAGGAACCCATGCATGGGGAGGGGTGCAGAGAGGCGTGGGTGGGCGGAGCCCCCTCAGGACCACGGTCCCAGCAGACACAGCTCCAGCCCCCAGAGGTCAGGGGTGTGGGGTAATTCCCAGGCTGCCCTGGGAGGCACAGAGCTGGTTGCGGGACAGGCCTGGAGCTGTGCCACCTGCCACTGCAGCCCTCGCCCCCCATCCTTCCCTGCGCATTGCCACTTTGTTGCTGCTGTTTGGTTTTGTTTGTTTGGGCTTTGGTGCTTAGGCCGTGCCAGCCTGGCGGTGCTCAGGCTGACTCCTGGCTCTGATCTCAGGGATGGGTCCTGGGGTCTCGGGAGGCCATATGGGTGCCAGGGACGGGGCCCTGCTCTGCCTGCTGTTTGTCACTGAGCCCAGCTGTGGAATCTTACCAAGACCCAGTGACGGCACGGGAAGGGAAAGCTTTCTCTTGGCACCAAACAAGCAGGGCAGTTCCTGAGCAGGGGCAGTAAAGGGGTCCCCGGCCCACGCCCAGTGGATACTCAGCCCTGCCCAGGTGCTGATGCCGGGGGCACACCCTGCCAGGACTTGCCTCTTGCTGCTAACCCTGCAGCGGAGCCCAGGGCCCAGGTGGGGAATTTCTGTTGGGACTAGAATCTCCTGGGAGTTACTAAGAGACACATTCGCACCCCTGCGGGCAACTCCACATGTAGCCTTACATACACTGGTAATCCCGTTAGAGATGCTCTGGAAAGGCTGAGGCGGGGTGAGTGCCTTCCTGAGAATCTCACTCGGACCTGAAAGCCCTTAGTGGGACTGGGGGCGCCGGTGTGAGCTGTGGTGGGCCTGGGGGTGGATCCTAGAGGCCTGCAGTGGGCCCTGGGGGTGGGCCTGCAGCACTAGGCCCTGCTGGGATGAATTCTCAGGCGAGCAGGCCCCTGAGGGTCCCCGTCTCTCGGGACTGAGGGGTCCACGCACAGGAATCTCGGAAGGCCATGGGCAGGCATGTGCTCATCTGAAGGCTTGGCTTTTGACTTTTCTTTTTGAAATATTTTGAGCGGATGTGGGAGGGTTCACGCATCAGGACTGGGCAAACAGTCAGAGAGCTGAAGGGTGCCCACGTACAGGGCGCGAGCCTCCTCACCCGTGTGGGCGGGGACTGAGAGACTGAACAAAGCGTGAGTTGGCCTCTTCCCAGGAGAGGCCCACCTGCTGTGACATGCCTGTGAGCACATGTAGGCATGTGTGCATACACGCATGCCTGTGTGTGTGATGTGCATTTGTATGAGTGTGTGCATGCATGGATGTCTGCATGAATGTGTGCATATGTGGTGTGTATGCATGCATGTGTGTGTGATGTGTAGGAGTGTGTGCATGCATGTATGTGTGATGGATATGCACGGATGTTTGTATGTGTGATATGTGTGTGCATGAGCATGTGCGTGTGTACAGTGTGAATGCATGAACGTGTGGCTGTGTGTGGATATGTATGAGTGTGTACATGTGTATGTTTGTGTGTGGTATGTATGTATGAACGTGTGTGTACATGTGTGTTGTGTGTGGATGTATGCATGAATAGGTGATGCGCATTCACATGCACATGGTTTTTTTTATGTTGGTGCGTGTGCATGTGTGGTGTGTTGTTGGCATGTGCAGATGCCATGGGGGACCTCTCCTTGATTTGTGTGAGAGAGAGAGAGCGGAAGGTTCCAGAAGTGAGTGTGCTGTCTCTGCATGTGCAATTACGGAGAATTTCTTCCCTTCCATTCTTTGTTCCCCAAGTGTTCTGCAGCGAACAAATATTGACTTAGTAATTTTTAAAATGGTTATGAAAAAGATAAAAGTGATGCTCAAAGGCTCCCTGTTCCCTACTTTTCTGGGTCCAAATGCCCTCCCTGTGGGTGTGTGGCTCCCTCTCCTACCCTGAGGTGCTGTCCGCAGGGGTGCTCAGATGACAGGTGCTGGAGGGGCAGCTGCTCATGGAACCTGCAGAAGCGGGGGCCCGTGGGGTCTGGGGGCCGAGGTGGGCAGGGCAGTTGTGATGAGGAACAGGGATGGGGGAGAGGGAGATGGACCCTCCAGGGGGAGGGGCCTGGGCATTGGGAGGGGAGTTGGCTGCAAATGGCCTTTGGCCAGAGCATGGTGCGGGCCAGAAGCCCAGGCTGGGGGGTTTGGGAGGGAGACAAGGCTGAGCCCACTCTGGACCCCGAGACACGACTGCTTATAGAGGCCGGAGCCCTGATTGGGTGGAGCAGAGCCAGGGCCTGAGAAGGCTGCCCCCGCCTCCTCAAGTGCCAGCAGCAGGACTCACAGCACGACTGGGCTGAGGCCAGCGCCTGAGGCCAGTGCCCGAGGCAGCACCCGGAGGCCCTCGCCAGAGGCCAGGCTGCCCTCTGTCAGGCAGGGGACCCCGTGCCCGGCCACTCCCCAGTGTCTCTGCGATTCACAGCCAGGCTCAGCTGGAAGCGTCTGGGGTTTGCTTTAATGGATTTAAAATTGCTGCTCTGGGCAGGAGAGAGGCCGGCAGAGGGCTCTGGGGGGTGGCCAGCCCTGGCTCCTCAGCACAGGCATGGGGGCGGGTGCCTTTGGAGCAGCAGGAGGGGAGGTGTGGGTGGCTGGCTCTGGTACAGCATTGGCACAGGTAGGATGGAGCGGGCACTGGGTGAGGGGCAGCCCCGGGAACACGGTAGGATGTGGCCGTCTCCAAGGCTGGCCGACACGCGGATGAGTCTGTGCTATGGAAAGGTTCTGGAGCAAAGCGCAGAGGATGGGAAAGGTTTGAGGCAAGAGGGGACACCCTGGGGAGGAAGGGCTGACCTGGTGGGGCGGTCTCCCGAGTCCGGCAGGGCCCTGGCGTGTCAGCTGCATGAGGTGGGTGTGGGAAGGAGCTGGCTGCAGTGCGGTGCGGAGCCAAGATGCCGGGCAGGCATGAGCAGGGGCTCCGCAAGGACCCAGGCAAGGCCGAGTGGATGAGAGTGGCAACCATGGAGGAGGCTGATCCAGTCACCGGAGGCGCAGGCAAGGCCAGACAGCCGAGGAGGCAGTAACACACGGCACCTGCATACATTGGCCTTGCCGCGGGAGAGAGGCACCCAGCCGCAGCGGCAAAGGAGCACTGAGCGTGGGGCAGGGAGGTTCAGGCCCAGGAGGAAGCCGGGCTGCCGGACACATGCTGGTTCAGGCCCATGTGACCCAACGGGCCCACGTGACCCAGGGGCCCACTTTCCAAGTATCAGACCCCACTGGGGGCACTGATGGAGGAGGAGCCAGCACCCAGCTCTGTGCCAGGCAGCCACCGCAGCACTGCTGTCATCCTGCTGAGCCCTGACACTGCCCGGGCTGAGGCTTACGGGGGGTCTCCGCAGGGACGGCAGAGGTGGTGAGGCCCAGGGCTGCCTCAGGGCCCTCAGGCAGCCCGGCCGGGGGAGGGCTGGGCCTGACCACGATGCTGAGACCAGTCTGGCCTGGACGCCAGGGACACAGGGCAGGGAACTTCAGGGCCCCCAGGTGGACAGGGCGTTGTGGTGAAAGGACTCTCTGCCTCCAGGACATCCCGGTCTTGCAGGGGACGTGCTGGTTCCTATCCTTGGCCAAGGTCTACCCTCACACCAGCCTCAGCCTTCACCAGGGCCAGCCCTGAGGTGCCCCTATCAGGTCCACCCCACCACTGTACCAGCGTCTGGAGTCACTGCTGCCCATTACCGGACCCTCCTCCAGCTACCCTCCAGCTGCTGTGCCTCTTTGACCTCTCCTGCCCACAGTGCCCGCCGCTGGCCCTGCCCCTAACTCAACCCATACTGACCCCAACAGCACACTGACCCCGCCCACCAGGCCGCAGCCCCGCCCACCAGGCCGCAGCCCCGCCCACCAGGCCGCAGCCCCGCCCACTGCTCCTGCTTCAGGACTCTGACCCCACCCACTGACTGTGGCCCTGTCCACGCCACCAGAGGCCCCGCCCCCTGCTCTTGCCTCCTGGGTCCTAAGCGCAGGTCTCAGCCCCCATGTCCTGAGTTGGTTTCCAGAAGTCTCAGCAGCATCACAGCCTGGAGTTGCGGGCCCAGGGCTGAGAGCAGGGGCCTGCAGCCCCTTGGCCACATCCCCATGGGCCGGCCCTGCGGTCTAGCAACAGCCACCCTTTGGCCCTGCCAGAAAGGTGGAGGGCCCGTGTCCCCATCCAGCCTGGTCCAGCAGCCCCGCCAGCCCTTCCCGCCGCAGCAAGGCACCGGGAGCTGACCGTCCACTGCCCTCCTCTATCTGCAGCTCATGAGATTAGGTGGACATTCCTGCCACTATGAGAGGCCGGGGATGGGCCTTTATGGGGAGGAAAAGTGGTTTCCAACGATCCCCGGGAGAGGAGAGGCCGCCAGCCCGGAGGAGAATCGATTAGCGTAGCTGTGCAAGCATCTGTCCCTATTTGCAGATGACCGGGACTGCAGCTGACGAGGCAGCAGCCGGAGCTGCCGGCGGGGCATGAGCTGGGGAGCCTCACACCCATCACGGGTGCCCGGGGACCCAATGCCCTGAGCCAGGCCCTCCCCGGGGACCATGCTGACCCGGCCTCTTGTGACTGCCCAGGAACCCCAGAGGGGAGCAGGAGCCCGAGAAGCCTGGCCAGTGCCTCTCTGGCCACCCTGGCCAGCGTCCCCACAACTTGTCCCTCCTTGGTGAGGCCACTCTGTCCCCAGCCACGTGTGGAAGCCGTCTCAAGAACTCAACAAACTGGGGCTCCCCAAGGCTTCAGGTGCGCAAGGCCCAGCCCCTTCCTGGGTACTGGCTCAGAGGGTGAGGAGCCTCTCTGGCTAGGGGCACTAGGGCTCTGGCCCAGGATGCCCCCTGGAGGACCAGGCCGTGTCTGCGGTGCCTGAGCTCATCTCTGGCACAAGGCAGCCTCCCAGGGACTAAGGAACCTGGAAAGGTGAGCCGGGCTGACCCTGACCCTGGCCTGGGCAAAAGGTCATGCCCCTTCCAGAACCTTCCTAGACTCACAGGACCCTCAGGCCAGGCTACTGTGTGGACACTTGGCGCTTTGCTGAGCTCCTGTGGGACAGTGTTCCCCTTCCCGAGCTGCCAACACAGCCCAGCCCTGCCTGTGTATGACCCCCACAGGCTCCCCACACGTGCTGGGCCTACAGCTGTCTCCGTCCTGCGGGTGACCGAGCACCAGCACGTGTGTAAGCGCATGCGGGTGGTATGCACGCAGGAGTGCACATCAGTGAGGCAGTGTGTGCATGTGTGTGCATGTGTGGGTGTGAGCACACCCATGTCAGTGTGAATGTATGCATGAATGTATAGACGTGAGGTGAGAGTGTACCCATGTGAGTGTGCACATGTGTGTACACATGTGGGTGTAGGCGTGTACGCACATGTAAGTGTGCAAGTGTACACCGGTGTGTATGAGCATGTACATATGCCTGTGTGCTTGTGCATGCCCATGTGTATGTGTATGGGTGTGGGTGTGTGTACAAATGTGAATATGCATGTGTAAGGATGTATGTATGCCTACATATGTGTGTGCACGTGTAAGTGTGTGCATGCGAGAGTGTGTGCTCACATGTGAATGGGCACGTCTACCTGTGTGGTATGTGCACACAGGTGAGTGTGTCCCTATGTGCATGTGTGTACATATGTGAGCATGTAGAAGGAAGGCAAGAGCTCTGAGGCTCCCATGTGGAAACGCAGTGCCCTTTGGCAGGGCCCCCCGAGCTGGCAGAGGCAATGGTGCCCCTAGTTATGGACAAAACTGGCTCGGCTGCCATCTGGGGTGCCGACGCCTGGGAAGTCCCAAATCTCCACCTGCCCGGCCCACTGGGCTCATGCCAGAAGCAGGTGGTATCACAGCACTGCCCCCAGTTCACGCTGGTCAGTGGGAAGAGAGCTTCTGTTTAACAGCCGTGTGTGTCCCTAATAAAACAGTGGCCAGTCAAGCGTTTGTCCCAGAGAGGAACAGTGACAGGCCTCCTCAGGAGTGTAAGTGACCGGGGCTCTGCGACCCCCCCCACCCGAAGCCGGGGGGCACGGGCCCTGCTGGGGGCCACCTCTACTCTCCCGAGGGGGCGCCCTCCCACTCCCACAGGCCTCTCCCTCTGACACCATCTGGGGCTGGCAGGGAGGTGGGCCAGGGGTCCGGCCTTCACACATGCTCCCCCTGAGCAAGCAGTCCCGTGAGATGCTGGGATGCCCCAGGACACCCTTTGGGGGCTGCTAGGGACAGGGAGGGCCTGTCCTTGGTCAGGCTGAGAGCTTCGTTCTGGAGCCCTGACGCGGGTCCCCACCTCCTGTCCCCTGAGGATGTGAGGCTGAACTCCTTGCCCAAGGGGACACCTCAGGGGCCAGGGCAGGAGCACGGAGTCAGCCTGCAGGCCCTCCTGGTCAGTCCCCAGGCTCAGGCGGCAGGACCCTGCACAGAAGCCCCATGTCCCACATACCTGGCCCTGCACCTGGTCACTGGAGTTAGAGCCAGAGCCCCGAGGGCTGCCCGCTGTTGTGTGGCTGAGCTGCCCCGTCCCGGTGCCCAGGTGACGCTGGGGGGGAGGGGCTTTTCCCAGGCATGCACCAGCAAGATGCGCTCCGGGCTCTGAGTGCTCTGGGGAGGGTGCTTCGGGGGCAGGTGCTCACACCCACGGCCACAATGGAGGTGGCTTTGGGTCCTCGTGTGTGGAGCCCATGACCCTATGTGTCCACTTCTCTGTGTCCCTGTCTTCTAAGGTCACAGATCTGTGTTCCTCAGACCCCCAACCCCAGCCAGTCCCCCACATGGCAGCAGGGTCAGAGCCAAAGCATGAGGGGTGGCGACATGCCAAGTCCGGAGCGCTGACCTGCACGGTCCTGCCTCTGACCACAGCCCACAGGGCAGAGAACTGGCCACTCAGGCTTGCCTGCTGGCGGGGGGATGCCCCATGGGCCGGCTGCGTTTCTGTGTCACGGGGAGCAGAGGGCATGGGACATGCAGACTGTCCCTTGGCCCAGCGGCTCTTCGTGGCCTTGGCTCCCCAGTTCCTGTCCTGGGCTGGTGCCAGCCGCGCCCACGCTGGGTCTGCATTTCGGGCAGTATCTGTCCACCTCCCCAGGATGTGTCCCCGATCCCCCGAAGATCCGTGGGCGGCCCTGGGCGCCGCAACATGGTTTTGCTGATTCTGTGAATTAAGGCTCCGGGCAGGTCTGTCTTACCTCCTTCTTAGGCAAAGGTTTTCTCTTTTGTTTCTGTGTGATTGGCCACTTTGTCAGAGTTTTCAGATTCACTGGCAAGGGTGACTCAAAGTGTTTCCTTCCCGAGGTTTCTTGAGCCTCCGAGCACCACCCCACCCCCCAGCCCAGCTGTTGTTCTGGGTGATGGATTTCTATAGAAGCAGCAACAAGCCAGCCCAGCTTCACCTGCCTGTCTTCTGTCTTAAGCGTTACAGGATTATCCTCTGCCATCTGTCCTCTCTTCTCATCTGGGGTTTGGTCCTAACGGGGAGTGAGCCCAGGGCCATACGTGGGCCTCGACTGGACGGCAGCCCCGCTCTTCAGTTTATACACTCTGAAACTAAAATTCCCTCACGTTTTGCATTTTGTGTTGTGGCTAGATGCATTCCAGGCCAGGCGTTGCAACTGGATATTGGTGTGTGCTTACTGCATTCACTCCTGACGAGCTTCAAACTCCTCGATGTGCTTTTAACTTTGCTGGGGTAGGTCACCAGGACTCCTCGCTGTCCTGCCGAATGCTCTAGGTGACCTGAATGAAGAGGGCAGGGAGGGAGGAAGGAAGGGAGCCAGGAAGGGAGCCAGGAAGGAAGAAAGAGAGAGAAGGAAGGAAAGAGAATATTATGCCACATGATACATAAGAATGGGTACTAAATGTATTATATATAGGCCATTCACCAAAAGACAAGTACTATTTGGTCTACTTATATGAAGCACATGAATGAGTTCTAATCATAGAAACAGAAAGTAGGATGGTAGTTTCCAGCGACTCGAAGGAGTACTACTAGAAGGGTGAGTTTCGGTTTGGAAGATTTTTATAGATATATGGTGTTTTTATAGAAATACAGTGTTAACAGCTATACAGCAATGTGAATGATCTAATCACTAAATTGCAAACTTGATACAATTAAAATGGTGGATTTCTCTTATGTCTAATTTACCAAAAATCAGATAAAACAATTAAAATAAATATGCATTCTCTCTCTCTCTCTCTCTCTCTCTCTCTGTCTCTCTCCCTCTCTCTGACTCACTGCACTCATTTGCAGGGTATAAAGAAACACAATTGGGGGCTAGAGCAATAGTACAGTGAGTAGGGCGCTTGCCTTGCAAACTGCTGTCCTGAGTTTAACCCCCATTACCCCATATGGGACTAGAGCGATAGTGCAGCAGGTAGCACGTTTGCCTTGCACACGGCTGACCCGGGTCCGATTCCTCCATCCCTCTGGGAGATCCCGGCAAGCTACCAAGAGTATCCCACCCACATGGCAGAGCCTGGCAAGCTCCCCGTGGTGTATCTGATACGCTAAAAACAGAAACAACAAATCTCACAATGGAGACGTTACTGGTGCCCGCTCAAGCAAATACATGAACAACGGGAGGACAATGCTACAGTGCTACCCCATATAGTCCCTTAAGCCTCACCAGGAGTGGTCACTGGGCACAGAGCCAGGAGCAAGCTCTGAGCACAGGTGGGAGTGGCCAAAAAAAAAAAGACAAACATAGTATAAAAATAATGCCCAGAGATAATATTAACCAAGGATAGAAAAACTGATTCTTAGTAGGAAGGTTAACACATAAGGAAGAAGGGAATTCTCTCATAAGGAAGAGTCACTGACAATGAGAGAGGAAAGTGGTCACCCTGGGTAATAACTGGGTGCTAAAAGGAGGTAGAATGAGATGCGTGATACGCTTTCAGTAACAGTATTCCAAACCACAGTGTCTAAAAGGAAAAAAGAAGAAAAAAGTGTCTGCCATGGAGGCAGGCTGGGGTGGGAGTGGATGCTGGAGGGAAACTGAGGACACTGGTGGCGGGAAGGGGATACTGGAGAAAGGATGATGGTTGGAACGCTGTACATGCAGAACTCAATCAAGAGTAACTTACTGACATTGTAGTTCACTGTGATTCAATAACACAATTTAAAGGAATGAGGAAAAACATTAAAATATGCATCTTCACGCACCATTCTGAGGTCTGCATGTGAATCTATACATTTTTTGAAATGAAAAACAGGACAGTATTTTGTTTCTGGGCCCATGACTTTGTACTGAGGTTCTGAAGAAAAAGATCCACATCTGAGACAGTGTCTGCTAGAGCAAATAGTGGGCAACTTTAAAACGCTTTGCCACGTTTCATGTTGAGTTACCTGCAACTGGCGTGGAGTCATTTGTCTCTTGGTGACTGCAGGAGGCAATCAGTGTGGAATGTTCCACGGAAAGCTGATTCCCCAGGAATACTGGCAGGCCCTATTGGGTTCGCATGTGTTTGGATCATGTAAGAGTAAAAGCTGATCATAACTGCCTACGGGCGAGGCGCGACTGGGTAGGCCCATTTGCCAAATTCTTTATTCTGATAGAATCATAAACTTCACCGTGTGTTAAAAACTGTTTTGGCTTAGAAAAGAAAAAGGAACACGATCACTGTAGAGAAGTCTTTCATTTTCCAAAATTCCTCTCGAAACAGTTTTACACAATCCCCAGAAACACTGCCAAGGAAGTGAGAACCACCACAATGCTAATGCTAACAATGCAGTTTCCAGGCCTGGCTGGCATCACTGTGCCAGAAATTGGACGTGGTACTTTATAAGTGTAGAGGATTTAATTTCACTGTACCTACAATCTTTCCAAGTATATATTTTTTCATCTTGCTTTTAAAGATTAAGAAACTGAACCTCAGAGAAATGAGGTAATATGCCCAAGGTAATATGGCAGAGCAAGGATTTGAATCTAGAGCTCTCTAAATGCAAACATTCTTTCCTTCATACTGCTTTGCCTTTTCTAATACCCCCCATGTCTTCAATGACTATTTCCACCTCGCCAAACCTCCTATGTGTAGTTGGCTAAGCGAGCAATAGCCTCGGTTTCCAAGTTGGCAGCTGTGGGTGAGAGTTTGTGGTCCCACGAGTATAAGAAAAGAGACAAAAACCCAGGGTTCAGCAGTCCTGTGTAATCTCCACCCCCAAGCCATCTACCAAGTCTTTTGTAAAAGGCATATCTTTTTCAAGCAACGGGTATATCTAGTACTACAATGGAGTACAGCAATTGCTAAAGCAGTTATAGTATCCTCCTTTTGTACATAAGGCTCAGACAAGTATATGACCTACAAAAGCAAAACAGCCTGTCAACAGGGCTTATCCTCCTCACACTGTAGAGTCTCACAGCAGAAACCCAAGCCAATCTACAAAACACAACAGCAGAGAGTGATAAAATTATAAATTAGGTTACTATCCATGAGGCAAGCAAACTGGGGAGATTAAATATTGATTAAATATTGGGGGTGGAGTGGGATGATGATCTTCAAGAGACCCTCAGCATCTCAAATTTTCTTTAAAAATTGCCTGAGATCATAGAATGACGCAAATAAATTGTATTGGTTATCATTCCTGGAATAAACTACTTTGAACCTCTACTTGAATGCATGAAGATTATTGATTTGCCTGCATCCAATGTATGTTATTAAGCACACGGCTCTAATTTATTGCTACTGAGATATCCCCTTGGAGCGTGATTCTCCAGCCACTGGCTCTGGTGAAAGATTTGCTTCAGACCAGGTCTTAACAGGCCGTTGCTGTAACAGGAAGGCTTTGTTAGCCAAATTCTCCAAGGAGAGTGGCATATTTGGAAGACATCTTTAAGCATGTTTGTAAGCTCTATTGTTGCCAGTTCTCCCCATCACCCCCTCTCCTTTCTGTTCAAAGATGTCAAACACACACACAGCTTGAATGATCGAATAATTCATTTGGGTTAATATGTCCTGGCTCTTGAACTCCAGGGCAATGACCTGAATCCCACCTATTAATTGAACTATGAGAAGAGTTCAAGATCGAGTAGTTACAATAATCCCCGCCACTGGGGATAAAGGGAAAAGTAGATGAAGACTAAGAATAACTGCATGTATAAATAAAACACAGCCCTTTCCTGTCTGTTGGGAAGAGAAGGTGGTCATGTGACCTGCTACTTATTCACGTGGTATCCATAACTCCTTCCAATGCTTAGATGAATCTTTAATAATTAATCCTGGACCCGCTCAGCTAGAAAGTGCTTCCTAAATAACCCTTTGTCAATAGTGGTTTGAATTAAGACCAAGTTCTAAATGCAATAGTTTTCCATTGATTGGCTTTGAGTACTCCTCACCCCGTTCTTCAGTGTGCGTGGGGTAGGCACTGGAGAGATTATACAAGGGAAGCAATTCCACCCAATCTCTGACCCTTTCTCTCCATGCTCTGCTCCCTGCGAATGCATATGCTGAAGTCCACATTCCCAGTATCTCAGACTGGGATCTTCTTTGGAGATGGGGTATTGAAAGAGGATATGAGGAAAAATAAAGTCTCTTGAGTGGCCCTTTTATGCCAGAAGTCTGGAGTTCTTCTTGTCAGAAATGATGAGAACACAGATACATACAGAGAGAAGACAATGTCATCCACAAACCTAGGAGGACATAACCCTGAAGCTGCTTCCATCTTGTACTTCCAGCCTCCAGAACAAGAAGTTAATTTCTGTTGTTTACACCAGTGTTTCCGAATCATTTTTCTGACCTAATCCTCTTCTCACCTTATTTACTTCCTATTAGCTCCCCTGTCCTATCACATGATAGGATAGGATGTCCTATCATGTTCTATCACTTAATCTCATGCTGTGACCTCTGACACGATTTTCATTCATGGCTCTTCAGACATCTGGTGGCTGAAAGGGGGCCATATAGCCCCTAGTTGAAAATGATAATTTAAAATATAGTCCATGGTGACCTGTTATGGTGGTGATTACACACATGTGGAGAACATGGTACTTCAAGCTAGGTGGGGATGGACAAAAACTCACTGTTTTCCAGCAATGCCCACAGGCCAGCCACATACAAGAACTCCTTTAATCCAGACAGCTATGAGGGGGTGCTCCGACTTGCCATTAAGCTCTCTTAACAAATATTTTTGTGCCCTTCCTTAGTCCATAGTTGCACATTTGTGAAACAATTGTAAATAAACTGAATCTCAGTCAAGAGAGGGACATTAAAGAGCTAAACTAATAGGACCAAGAATTGAAGGGAGGAGTAGGATTCCTCGGTCTTTGAGTCTGAGAATTTGGTCAGAAACACAGCTTCTCCCTATTAAATGTCTGTGCCCATAATCCTAGAATACCCAATTCTTCTTCTAGGGCTAACAAACACACTAAAACTCATGAACAGGCTCCACAGAGAATCACAGACCCAGCTTCTCAAGTGCTAGAGTCGAAGTATATGATGAAGTACTGGTAGATTTTGGTAGATGGAGGAAGGCTATGGCAGAAGGGAGGAGGGAAGAAGGGAGGAAGGACAAGAAGAGGTAGGAAGGTGGGTAGGAAGACAGAAAAGAAAGGAAGATGGAAGAACAAAATGTGGGGAATGGCAGTGTAGAGGAAGGAAGAGGGAGAAAAAGGGGAAAATGAGGAGAGCAGATTGGGAAGAAGAAAAAAGAAGGGAGTGGGGCAGAAGAGAGAAGAGGGGCATTAAAAAGACAAATGCCACTGGCCTTCTGCTTGTTTCTCCATCATCCCAGGTGAGGCTTGCCTCTGGCTGATATCACCGTGTCTATTCCAAATAGGAGGAAGAGCTCCAATGGGAGGCAGAGCCTCTCCCTACCTGGTGGGTCCCAGTCTCCTCTACACCCAACCTGTACCATATTAAGGGCCACATCACAGTTCCTGCCTGACCTTCCTGCTTCCAGCTCCATCATCCCAGGACAGGCAGAAAAAAACAGAGAGCAACCCCCAACTTAATCCCTCAGCATCTTTCAGGGGGTTATAACTACCAAGACTTACCAGATTGATTGCCTAAAACTCCTGAAATGCAGAGTTTCTAGAACAACAAAACACAAGAAAACCAATTAGAAAACATATAGAAGCCCACCAAGCTCAATGAGCAAAAAAAAAATCAACAAAGACATCAACAACACCATTAAAAACTTCAGACATGTCTTCAGCAACTCTATGGTGAGGATGTTCAATGATTTCAAAGAAATGATAGCACAGGTAGTCAGTGAAGCACAAGAAGAAAGTCTGAGAGTCAAAATGAAAAAATAAACTACTACAGTTAGAAATGACAGAAATTAAGAACATGATAGATGATATACAAAAGTCAACAGAGGCTATAGATAGCAGAATTGCAGAAGTTGAGCAAAATATTAAGGAGCTCCAAGATGAGGATAAACCAGTAGGAAACAGTAGAAGGTGGAAAAGAGCCTGAGAGAAATGAACAGCATACCAGAGAATTCTGGGATGGACTCAAGAGGAAAAATATAAGAATCACTGGAGCCCCTGAAAAACAGGAAGACAAATGTGATGAAGAAACAATGGTTAAAGAAATCATCAGTAAGAAGAATTCCCAGAGTTGAGGATTATAGGCATTGAGATCCAGGAGGTCTGGAGGATCTTAGTGAATACAGATCAAATTAGGAAAACTCCAAGACACATTATACTCAAAATGACAAAATCCAAAGATAGAGACAGAATAGGGAAAGCAGAAAGATGAAAAAAAGAAACTTACATACAAAGGGAATCCCATAAGATGTACAGCAGATCTATCAAATGAGATTCTATGAGCCCACCCCCTGCCTGTGTGGCAGATTTTCACTTTACTCTCTCTCTTTGTCTACGTTGATCATATTCAATATTATGACAAAAGACCAAACATTGTTATTTGGAATTTTCTCCAATTTCTCAGACCTGCCACAAAGACATCATTAGAAAATTTGTTTTCTATTGCTGATTATGAAGATCATATGTCATCGTGTGGTCACAATAGTGACCACGTGAATTTGGATTTATGATATTTTAGTAATAAACTTAAGAGGGATTACTGCCAGAAGCCCTTGGGTTCTGAGATTGGTATGTGTGCCTCTGGGATCATGGTCGGTCAGAAGCCAGAGGTGTCATTTGAGGGTGGCAAACCGGAGCATTGTCATGGCGGGGAGGAGGGCCGATTCCAGCCCCATTCCATGAAGCACCACGTGCCTCGTCAATGCAGTCTCATACCTGGCTGTTCATAAAAGATGCAGGCCACCATGTCACCTCTATAAAGGGGGACAGGCAGAGGGACAGACACCCTTCCCCTCTCAGGGTGGGATAGCACCATAATTAAATACACAGCCCAGATGTATTTCAGTTGGGCATTATCTTTTGTTCAGATTTTCCCACTACCATTCAAGCCTGATTTTCAGGGACAAATGCTAGATCATTTACTTTCCATCGATCACTTTCATATCAGTAAATGTCGCACGTGAAAATAGTCCTGGTACCTGCATACCAGAGCCATGCTTGTAGAAGCTCATAGTCACCAGGATTCCATGTGGAGAAGGCAGGGAGACAGTACCTCCCCCATCTGGGACCTCCCAGTAATATCGGCTCTGTCTAGGGCCTGGAGAATTCTCCAGGAGATGTGGGGCCCTCCAGCCGGTTTTCTTCTTCGCTGCTGGGTTGATTGATTATTGTTTAAAGACAAAAGCTCTCTTGAACACTAGTCATATAGGCAGCATCAAGGTACAACTACAAAGATGCTTGCTTCTCATTTGTCATTATTATTGTCCCTTAAACCATACAATAGTAATCTAAGGAAACTCTCTCTCTCTCTCTCTCTCTCTCTATATATATATATATACATATATATATATATGCGCCTCTTGGAGAGTCCAGCAAGCTATTGAGAGTGTCCTGCCACACGGGAAGAGCCTGGCAAGCTCCCTCTGTCATATTCGATACGCCAAAACCGATAACAATAAGAAGTCTGATTCCCTTGACCCTGAAAGAGCCTCCAGTCATTGAGAAAGACGAGTAAGGAGAGGCTGCTAAAATCTCAGGGCTGGGACGAATAGAGTAGAGTAGATGAATAGAGAATACTGGCGCCCCCTTGAGTAAATTGACGAACAACGGGATAACAGTGGTAACAGTGATACTGAATGATAGTGAAACAAATGCTATAAACCTCACCGTTCTTTGTATTTCATTTATGTTTTCATTACCACTAATGAAAATTTGCATACTGCATATTTTCTTCAGCACAAACATTTTGTTTTCCTCTTCGCTTATGTAAATTGCCGTAGGATTTTTCTGTTTTCTGTTTTACTTATTTTTGGTAATTATTTTATTTTATTTATATTTTTGCTTTTTGGATCACACCCAGCAATGCTCAGGGGTTACTCCTGGCTGTGCACTCAGGAATCTCTCCTGACAGTGTTTGGGGGACCAGATGGGGAGATCAAACCCAAGTTGGCCGCGTGCAAGGCAAATGCCCTACCTGCTGTACTATTGCTCTAGCCACACTTTGGGTGATTATTTTTTAGTGTGATATATTTTTGCTTTACTTAATGACTTTTTCTTATACTTGTTAATTTTCCTTTAGGGATCGGATCAGGAGTCAGTTTTCAATTGAACAGCCAACATAAATTTAACATCCTGATATTATATTCAACTACCAGGTAAGGAAACTTACTTGGTGGCCTAAATGAGACGTCAGTGTAGGAATGTGTTAAGGGATGAAACCTGTTTAATATTTGTTACTTTTTTTTTTTGTAGGAAGGAAAGAGATAGAGCAAGGGAAGAACAAACAAGTGCAGTTAACAAGATGTTTAGTTTACAGAATGAAGGAGATGATCAGCAAGGAAGCCGATACAGTGTCATTCCACAAATTCAGAAGGTGTGTGAAGTTGTAGACGGGTTCATCTACGTTGCAAATGCTGAGGCACATAAAAGTAAGCATTATCTTGTTTTTATTTTTTAAGTTTTGATTTTTGGGTCACACCTACCAGTACTCAGGACTTACTCCTGACTGTGAGCTTAGGGATCAGTCGTAGCAGTGCTCGGGCGAATCATATGTGGTGCTGGGTATTACACTGGGGTTGGCCATGTGCAAGGCAAGTGCTTTAAACCCCGTAC
>JAOXYA010000045.1:18638941-18652339 GCA_028565675.1 Sorex palustris | reverse complement strand
TGAATGGAGACGTTACTGGCACCCGCTCGAGTAAATCGATGAATAACGGGGATTAAGTGATTAAGTGATTAAGTGATGTGTACGAGTGTGTATGTGTGCGAGTGTGCATGTGTGTATGTATGAGTGTGCATGTACGTACGTATGACTGAATGCTCACATGTGCATGTGTGTACATGTGTGTATGGATGAGTGTCTATGGTATGAGTATGGATGTGCATGAGTGGATGTGTGCATATTTGAGTGTGTATGCATGAATGTATACGTGTGTGTGTGCGTGTCTGCATGTGTGTGTGGGTGGGTGTGGGTGTGTGGTAGAGTGGAGGGAGAGTTGAGGGAGTGCAGGAATGGCAAGCCTTTCTCTGACCCTGTGTGCAGCTGCCCATGCCCCATCATGCTCTGAGAAGTGCTAAGGCTCTTGCTGACACTGTTTATCACCACAGACCACAGTCCTGGGGAAATGGAGATGTCAGGAAGGTTCTGGGCTCTTTGCAACCCAGGATTCCAGTGCAGCATCAGGTGTGGAGGCAAGGCCTTGGCAGGGCTGTGGGAGGGCTGAAAGGAGGCTCTGGGGAGCAGGAGAAGATTGGTCCCCCACCACTGGGGAGGAAGGCTTGTTCCTCCCTCTGCGGACCAGCTGCTGCTCTTCAGAACCCGAGGGTAGGAAGCCCAGAGGAGGCAAGTTAGGGGCTATGGCATGGCCTGCTGCTGCCTTGGTGAGGGAGCCGTGGTGAAGCTCCTTCCCTCCCCTCACATCTGCAAGTGGGGGTGAGCTAATGATTCAGCTGAAAGAACATGGCCAACACCCAACACATTACTAAATAATACTGCTCGTTATAATTACTGGGGGAGTGAAATGAATCAATCGTGCAAGATGATGGATCGTGAGACCTGTTAGGTTCGAGGTGTTACTGACGTCACGCTGCTGATGTGTGCAGCCCCGCTCTGGGCCATCGGCAGGAGCACTAATAAAAGCATGAAGACTTCGGGTAACCGAAAGGCCAGCCAACCCCCACCCTGCTCTTCCTGCTCTCCCCGCTCCTTCCTCTGTGATGTACTTCCATCATGACCACTCTCAGCTGGTTGAGCCTGGGCCAACAGTCTCTCTCCATGACACTGTAGAGGGTGTTGAGGTCAAGAGGTGCTGGTAAAGGTCTCAAGTTAATTTGCGACCCACCTCCAAATCCCACACTGCTGCCCCACACAAGACAATGACTAATAAGCTTTACCTGCACTTGGCTAACTCAGCTTCCCTGATAGCAACCATTCTAAACAGATGGGCTCTTACCCTCATCTTGGAAGGAAGAACTGGGAACTCTTCACCTCACCTTGGAAGGAAGAACTGGGAATTCTTAACCTCACTTTGGAAGGAAGAACTGGAAATTCTTCACTTCACCTTGAAAGGAAGAACTGGGAATTCTTAACCTCACCTCAGAAAGAAACACTGGGAACTCTTAACCTCATCTTGGAAGGATGAACTGCGAACTCTTAACCTCATCTCAGAAGGAAGAATTGGGAACTATTGTCTTCAATAATTCAAAGGGATAACCTGATCCCTCTGGGCTAAATCAGAGAACTCCTGGGACAAGCTATGTTTATGAGATTCAAAGTAAACAAATCTCCTGGATGACCTGCTCAAGGCCACACAATGGCTTGAAGACAGCCTTGAAATGAGGCTCATCAGCACTGGACCTTTTCTAGAACACATGTGTGTGGGGCCACCAGGCAGAGGAAATGGCCTGAATGTTCACTGGGAACTTTCTGAATGCCAGGAGATTTACATGTGTGGCCTCATCTCATTTTCAGGAGGTGAATGAGAGAGGTGCTATGTTCCCATTTTACAGGTGAGAAAACTGAGGCACAGAGAGAGATGAATTAATTTGTCCCAGATTAGATAGGTGTTAACTGAGGCAGTGTCGAACACAGCTGTTTCTGGTTTCAAAGCTACTGCTAAGTAAGTTATTCTGGAGGGTTCCTGGCCTTTCTTTACACTATTAACCCATCCCACCCACTTCTTCTCCATTCACCTTCCACCAGAAAGCACTTACAGACATTTCCCCCCAATCCTGTCCCCTTCCTATGTGATTCTCATACTGCAGATCTATCGCGAATCTGTTGATGAACTGGCTCTTCGGAGAGCTACGAACCACTGAAATCAGTAATTTTGTTCACTCCTTGAGCCCAAAAATCAATACTGGCCCTAGGGGAGGAGAGTGTCTTTGCTGAGGATGCGTCATGACACCAGCACTTTGCCCTGTTTGTCTCTCATGAGATCAAGCTGAGTCAGGGACCAGACAAGGAGAGGAACATCAGCTGGACATCTTGCGAGAGGGCTCACCTCCAGCAACCAGTGCTCGTTGCTTCCAGACTGGCCATTGGATCCTCATACTTAAACTTACTCATACTTAAACTTTTACTGTGCATTAAAAGCCTGCTCAGACCCCTCTCAGGTGGAGGAAATCCTCTCCTAACCCCCAGCTCGTTCTGCCCAAACAATGGTACATGCCATGGCCACTGTCCCTGGGAGTGTCCTTGCCCCAGGAGGAAGGACTGTGCCTTCTCTCTCTCTGCACCCCACAGCATGTACAGTGAGCACACAGATGAGATGCAACCCGTCAAGAGCCTTTAGCCATAGCTGCAGGCCTCTACATCCCTGACATAAGAGGCCCCAAACACAAATATTAATCATGTTTCTGAAGGGAGAAGCAGGAGCGGTGGGTGAAGCGGATGAAGCCACAGGCTAACCAATCTGAGATGGCTCACATCCCCCTGTAGCCCCCCACACTTTGGCAAGCAGCAGGCCAGGGAGAGCAGGACCCAGCAAGACTGCAGGCACACGTGGAGAACAGGCGCCTTCCAGACACCTTCTTGAAACTCCAGCACTCTGGGTCAGACTCACGGGCACTGTGGCTGGTGAGAGACCAGCTTAGAGCAAGGGCAGGCATGGAGACAGTGGCTGGCCTTGGCAGGGAAACATCTGCGATGCTGTGCCTCTTGGAACTTGGGCCCGACAAGATGCCCATGGTGCAAGCTGGGTGCCCAAGGCTCCCAGCTGGAGCATAGCAGGTACTGGCTGGCCCCCGACTCCACTTCCCTCTCTAGCAATATGCCTGCTCATCACCATCAAGAGTTCCCCTGATGCAGGACACAGGGTAGCCAGAATGGTTGCACCAAAACTATTTTGTTGTTATTGTTGTTGTTGTTGTTGTTGTTGTTTATATATTTGTTTGGTTTTTGCTCTCAGGCCACACCAAGCTGTGCTCAGGGCTTGTTCATGGTTCTGTGCTCAGGGATCACCCCTGGCGGGGCTCAGGGGAGCATATGGAGTGCTGGAGAGCAAACTTCGGTCGACCACAGCAAGGCAATCACCTACCTCCTGGACTATCCCTTTGGTGCCCCAGATCATTTTCAAACACAGACGTGGAAATCTAAATCCTACAGTAGATCTAAAACCTAGATACCAAGGCAGTAAAGGAACCCCTCAGGAATTGACCTGACCATAGTATGCTTCCACAGAGGTGTCCCCGCTGGGCAGGTCGGGTCAGCCAATCCTCTCTGAGGCTCGTGAGCTTTTGGTTTTCAAGGGAGATGAATCAATGACAAAGTTCTTTAGAGGCCAGAAATCGAGGGAGGACTCTTAAAAGAGAGAGGCCTGGATCAAGGAAGAATCGGGAAGGAAGACAACCCCACCTCAGGGACAACTTTCAGGGTGAAATAAGGCAGGAAAAGAAAGCCTCTGACACCAGCTCCTCAGAGGACTCCAGGTCACACAGCGAACTCCCTGTCCCCTCAGACCTGGAACTGGAATCTTTGCTTTCCTGGGGTCAGAAAAAGACCCAAAGTCCAAAGCAAACACTTAACTTGAGGCAATTGCTTCCCTGTCTCTGTGCCTCGATGCAAACAGATAACCCCACAAAGCCAATTCATTTTACAAACATATTCTGCAACAGATGAGATTACTATTAGGCACTTGCTGTGCAATGGAACTTTGATTATAAGCACATGATATGAATTCTATTTTATTAATTTTTGGTTTGAGGGTCATACCCCATAGTGCTCAAGAATTACTCCTGGCAGGACTCTGGAGACCATATGTGGTTCTGGAGATCAAACCTAAGTTGGCTGTGTGTGGGTCAAGTGCCCTACCTGCTGTACTATCTCTCTATCCCCTGGCCATGAATTTTAATCCCCACAATAATTTTGGGGACGGGGGGGAGGTGTCCATTTTACACTGAAGTATACAGTGAAGAGAGTTTAAGCAACTTACACAGAGCTAAGAACTAGTAAGCCCGACTCAGATGTCACCAGCTGAGTTCCAGTGCCTTACAGTGTCGGAGGGTCGCATGACACATAGTCATGTGTAGGCCAGAGAGGCCAGAAAGAAGGATGCTGGGATCCCTATCCATGGTCCCAGGATGTTGCAGGCTATAGTGGGCCATGCCATGTCAGTGTGTGTGATGCCACTCCGTGTGTGTATGTTGGTACAAAGCCATTTCCTCAGGACACGCTTCACAGAACCTTCTAAATTCCTTCTTCCATGATCCGCTGATACAGGGCCAGGCAGCACCATTCTTTGTTTTATCCAGCCTTTCCCAAGGTCGAGGGCCAACTCTGTGTGTGGCGGGATGGGAGGAACACCATGAAGGTCATTACTAATAACCAAATACTGCCTGTGTCAGGCCTGCACCGACTTCTGGTGAGTTTGTTGTTGCTGTTGTCATTGGTTTCCTGAATGCCAGAGGAGCTAAGGAGACAGATGATGAAGGCTTACCTTGGTCACATCCATTTTTGGAAAAATTTGATTCTGACGCCACTCCTCTGAGTTTTGGTCGCCTCGAGTATAAAATGGGGGGAAATAGTCCCTCATCTCACAGGCTTGTTGTGGGAATTAAATGGGCTAATACAAGTCAGGCGTGTAGCGAGCATGCCACAAATGCCAGTCCCCCTGCTGCTGTTCCTGCCATTATTCTCAGCCCCAGAGGCAGAAGTTGGGCTTTGGCACAGGTGACCTTGATTCAATTCCAGTCTCCCTCACTTCCCAGCTGTGTGGCTGAGAGTCACTGACCCTCTCCGGGGCTCTGCGGTCCCATCTGTGAATCAGAATCACAGCACTTATCTCACTGGTGGTTGTGAGGGTTAAATGGACTGTGAAATGCCCAGCTCAGAGGCTGACATAGAATAGGTACTTCAACAAATGTCTCTATTTGCCCCCAGGAGTGTTTTTTGCACACTTGGCTTTTCTGCCATGCTTAGAATCTCAAGAGGCAAAGGATTCTGTGCTTCAAGAGGTTGATTCATGGTGGGTTTATTTGATTTATTTATTTATTTATTTATTTTTGGACCCAGAGGGAAAGCGCCAAAGTGACAGGGGTGGAAAATGTCTCAGTGCATCCATTACCTAGCTGACTAAGTCAAGGCAATGGAGTAACAAAAGTCAGTGGTCCTGCATATGGACCTCTGGGCCGTGACCTTGGTTGCTTTAACTAAACTGATCACTGAGATTGGCAGTTCATGATGCCATTAGCAACAGGAGACAAGCTTCACAGTGATGAGGATTTGGTCATTGATTCTACCAAGGGTAATGACACTGACCTTCCCATTGGAAAATAAATGAAGCACTGGGCTTGCAAATGGCTTTCTGGCCATGCTGTGCCCCCCACTCTGGAGAAGCCCCTGTCTGAGGATGAAGAGGGTAAACGAGGATCACGTGAAAGGGGCTTAGACAGAGACTTCACAGAATGGCTGAGCTGCTGCCAGTCCCGGCCCCAGGGGGCCTCAGGAAAGCACAGCATCCCACGACTGCTTCCCATGGCTCCTGACCTAGCTCCTCCAAACATGGCAGGCTGGGCCCCGAATGGTTCCCTCTAGAGGTTCCTTCTTGGAACAAACAAGGAAGGTTTGGGTTTCCGGATCAATCTCTGGCACCACTCATATTCTATCACTAGTCAGTGGCTTCTTCCTTCTCTAAGACCATCTGTGGTCCCAGTCCCTTGGCTTGAGCTGTTGATAAGGATGTGTTATCATCACCAACTGAGAGGTGACAGTGGCAGGGTGGGAGGCAGGGGGATGTGGAGGAGCTCAGGTGTCCTGAGTGAAGACCAAAGGGGCAACGATGGGGAAGGAAAGAAGCCTTCGAGGACAGGAAAACGGACAGGGCAGAAAACGACAGAGTCCACCCTGGTGGTGGGTGGTGAGCAGACACCGATCCTGTGGCTGAGTCTCCTGTGTGGCAGCATGCTGCTGGTGGGACAGACTCGGCAGTATCTCCTCCCAACAGTGTCCCCAGACAGGCTTGGCTACAAGCCCCAGCCCTGCCGGTGCTCAGGCCTGGATGCCTCCGAGCAGGACACTGCTCTGGGGCTTGGTTTCACTGCTGGAAAATGCTCCGATCCGGCAAAGTATTGAGGGTTTTTTCCATAATGAGGATAAAACATGCAATTAGCACAGATATTAACCCCACATAAGAGTTCAATAAATGTTCATTTCTTCTCACTGAGCTGACATAATTGACAACATAGGTGGCAACACATTCTTAGTCTTACTCAACATCTCACTAAGAAGAAGCATCTCCATTAAATATGATCACTAGTCAGTGGCTTCTTCCTTCTCCTTCCTAAGACCGTCTGTGGTCACGATCCCTTGGCCTGAGCCGTCGATAAGGACGTGTTATCATCCTGTCACCTGGACCCCTTTGAGCCCCAATTTCCATAAGCATCCAGGTTGGATGGTTCTGGCAAGGTCTGTCCACTCAAGCTCTAAATCACTAACACCTATGGTGGACGGGAACCTGATTGAGATCTCAATTGTGGCCAATGCCTTCTCTGACTGGTTAGCAGGGCAAAAGTGAGGATCACCAAAGGTTTTCTGTAGGCAGAGACCAACAGAGTCAACTGAAAAAAGGTAGAATAGAGATGTAGGGCTGTGCCCTTACTCAGCTTTCCAAGGGATGAAAGTGGATCCTGAGAGTCACAACAGACACACACGTTAAAACAAGCAGGTCAGGTTCAGGTCATAGATGGTGACACATTCTTGGCAAGGGCCAGGTAGAGGGAGGTAGTACAGCCTGTGTGAGGCTGTACTCCGGAAATCAGCAGTACCCCACTAAAACATTCAAAAGAGATGCTTTTGTGAGACCAGAGCAATAGTACAGCAGTAGAACATTTGCCTTGTATGTGGCTGACCTGGATTCAATCCTGGAACCCTGATGATTCCCTGGACACCACCAGAAATAAACCCTGTGGCACACATCACTGTGTGTGGCTGCCAAACAAACACCACGAAAGAGATACTTCTTTGAGAAGTCTGTATCAAACACTTCTGCCTGATACTGAGTACAGAGGAAGAAAGAAAGTGTACTGTGTGGCAATAAACACCCAAGGTCAAATAATTGTTGCCAGTCCATTCCAGGTGGTGGAAAAAGCAACCACCGGCAGTACACTGACTGCATCTGAACCCCAGTTATGGGATCTGCTACACAATGTTGGAGTTGTGCAAGGCAAGTGTGCGTGAGTGAGTGTGTGTGTGTGAGTGAGTGTGTGTGTGTGTGTGTGTGTGTGTGTTTCAGTTCATTCATCTGTGAATTGAGGAAAATGAAACCAAAGATCTTTGATAAAAGAGAACAACGGTAAGGCCTGGCCTGGTAGTGGCAAGTGCTCAGTTACCTGTCGGGGTCTTCATTCTTTTCCTCATTTTCCCTTCTTCCTAGAGAACCGATATGATTGATTTACTCATGAGTGGGAATTAGCAGTAGGTGGCTTTTTATCTATGCACTGGTGATGAGTCTTCCGTATGTATGCCTGTGTGTATCACCTAGCTGAGGCCTGCACAAAAGCTTGCCCTGGCATCTGGTTCTTAAAAAAAAAAACTGTACAAAAGACCCAGCTCTCGTGCGTTCTTCTGGGAGCTAACCTACCCTCCTACCATCTTCCCCCTGGAAATGCTCTTCTTTAGAAACACTTCCAGAGTATTCTTTGAGGAGGATGGTAAGAAAGAGGCAATTATAGCTAAATGGAAGGGTCTAAATTTAGTACAGCAGGGAGGGTGCTTGCCTTGCACATGGCCGGCCCAAGGTCAATCCCTGACATCATATATGGTCCCCCGAGCACTGCCAGGAGTGATTCCTGAGTGCAGAGCGAGGAGTTACCCTTGAGTATCACGGGGGTGTGGCCCCAAATAAAACAAAATAAAACAAAACAAATTTTAGGGTCTCAAGAGGATTTTGGCAAGTGGATCTAGATGGAAGAAAGCATTTTGGACCCAGAGATGTGTGTGATGATGATCAGATGTTCAGCCTCTTTCCAGGAGAACGGGCCACTGCCTCCTACTGGGCCTGTCCTCACAGCTCTTGGTTGTCCTACCCCCTGCTGAACTCAGTACCCAGCTCTGATCTCCTGGACCCCTCTTATTCCCAGAGTCCTGAGTTCCCCTAACCACTCCCAGGAAGACTGTGAGAGTAAACTGTGATGAGGCTGGACCTTTATTTCCTTTCATTCCTCAAGCCCTTCTGAGGAGGCAGTGGAGCCTTCCTGCTGGAAGGGAGAGACACACACACATCTAGGAAGCCTCACAGGAAGGAGATTTTCCCAGGAGTAAACCAATGCTACTCCATTGGTTTTGCATGTTTTGCAAAAGTCATTTTCATTTAAAAATAATACTGTTATGTTGATGTAGAAACAAATTAATGCTATTTCAAATATTTCAAGAGATCCATAGAAATGAAAACTCTTGGGGTTCCTCAATCATTTGGTAGCGTGAAATAGGATTCTGGAACCGGGTAATTTAAGAGGGGGAGCTTGAGATGTCCTGTGAAGAAGGCAGGAACCGGCAGAGGCAGGCAGTCCCTCAGATGCTGCTCTCTGTAATTTGGAAAAAGCCTGGTGGGCACCACAGTGCAACCTTATGGCCTTCCTGCCTCTTCAACCCTGGCCCCTGCGCCCCCCCCCCCCCGTGCCTGTGTAACCTCAGTGGCAGACCAAGCCCCTTAGCTTTCAGTTGAAGCCTCTTCCTAGGATCAGATATGTGAGAGCAGAAAGGCCAGGCCCAGAATAATGACCCAATAACCCCGAGATGCATTTTATAGTGACTAAAGAAAAACAAAAAACAAAAAAACCTGTGCTATGTTGGTGCAGAAGTTAATTACATCTTTCTACATGCTTACTGGCCAAAATTTGCAATCTTTCTATATGCTTATTGGCCAGGCCCACATTTTCTTTGAAAAAGAAAAAAATCTACTTAGATTCAGTCCATTTTATTTTATTTATTTATTTTTGGTTTGCTTTTGGTACACACCCAGCAATGCACAGAGGTTACTCCAGGCTCTGCACTCAGGAATTACTCTGGGATTCTGGGAATTGAACTCAGATCAGCTTCATACAGGCGCTATATCCTATCTACTGTACTATCTCTCTAACCCAAGACTCAGCCCATTTTAGGATTAGGCTACTTGTGCTTCCACTATAGAGCTGCAAAATCTTTCTACTTTCTGGAAACCTATCTTTCCAGAAAGATCCTTGAGCAAATGTGATGTATAGACTGCTCATATCTCGGTGTGATATCTGTGACCTGCAAACATTTTCTCCCATTCTTGGCTGTTTTTGCCTTCTTGATGGTCCCTTTCAGGTACAAAATCCTTACAATTTTATAAAATATTTTATATGATTTTTATACAACGGATATATTGTATCCTCTCCCCCTCCTGAGTGTGCCAAATCATTGACTCATACAAGGTTACAAATAACAATGCTGATGTTTTGTACCAGTTTTCCATCTTAGATTTATTATTTATTTTGGATTTGTGAGTGCTCAGAGGTTCCTCTTGGCTCTGTGCTCAGGAATCACTCCTGGTGGGGCTCAGGGGATCCTATGGGGTACTAGAGATCAAACCCTGGTTGGCATGTGCAAGGCAAGAGCCCTACCAGCTGTACTTTAACTCTGGCGCATTTTTCATTTTCAATTTAGGTCATTGATCCACAAGGTATTTGGTGTGAGGGAGAGATCTGACCTCTTTGCTTCTGCATGTGGGTGTCAGGTTGCCTCAGCACCTCTTTGCATCTGTGTCTCCAAGAGCCTTGGTTATCTCAGCACTGATTGAGCTCAGCACCGTCCCTCTGGAGGTGCTATATATAGTCTCTCCGTGGTAGAGGAGAGAGGAGAGTGCTCTGCTCTGGAGATGGCAGAGGGTCAGTACATGTGGCGGAAAGAACAAAGCGGAGATACAAAAATGCTCCCCACGACTCCTCAGTTACTAGTCCTGCCAGCAAATCCCATCCTGAGTAAAGGTCTCCTACATCTTCATCTACCGCTCTCCGGAGTCTGGAAGGGTAGACCACAATGTCTTTCCGGGGGCCCCCTTCTCTCTGGCTCCTGATTATCTTTCTTCTTTCTCCCCCCTTCACCTCAACCTTAACTTTTGTATCATATGTTCCTGGAATGAATTAACTAAACAACTATGAGCCCTCTCATGTTGTCTGGCCAGGGGAGGCAGGAATAAAGGGCTGAATGGAGTCAGCCCATCCAAAGGCTCTGCTTGTATGACACAAAAGGAAACCCTAGAGCAACCACTGTTGCTGCATGGCCCTGGGGGGTGTCAGAGGAAGGAGATGCCTTCACCGGTACCCATGCCCTGCTCACCTCACGCCTCCTCCCACCTCAGAGACGTCCTCCGAAGCTGCGCTCCCTCCTCCTCTGTGTTTGCGACACCTCCAGATTTAGTTTTCTCTCTGAATTTCATTAGTGTCCCATTTGCCTTCTCGTTCTGATCTCCGAGGCAGGTGGCAGGCGCTCAGTGGGAGGGGACTGAGCTCAAACAGGAGATCTCCTCTCCTGCCTATGAGTAAAGGAGTCCAACAAGGCAGGAAGCCCGGGGCAGCCTGGGTGCGGGTCAGCCGGGCTTGAGCAGATCCTCACCACACACCAAGCCAGACGTGGGTCTGCTGCATGTGCCTTAAACCCTTCCAGGGTGACCGGCAGGCATGGGTGATGGCTTTGTGGTGTGGGTCAGGGAGTTCCCTGCCAGGAAGACATGAAAGGAAGTTTAGGGAGAAGGAGAGCATGGAATACAGAATCTGGTGCACGATTCTTTGCTTGTTCACTCATTCCTCTCGTCTCTATTTAGCAAGCGCCTGCTGCATGCGTGAAGGGTTCCAGGCATGGAGACACGGGGGCATCAGCACAAAGTCATTTGAGTCAAGCTAAGAGACATTCCCAGGGAATGGTGTTGGTATTGTGCAGAGAGGTGTTCAGGAGCAGGATTCAAAGGGAGGTGAGATCGGAAGAGCAAATCTGCGCAGAGGATGTGGGTACAGATCCCCACTTTATCCCTCCCCTGTGCCCCAACTGCCACTCATCCTGCAATGGTGGCGAGGAGCGGGGTGAGGGAGGAGCAAGGTGGGCCCTGGCCTTGGCTTCATGTGCCTTTGCTTTTTCTCAGCTGGGCTCTGCTCTGCCCAATGTCCCTGTGACAGATGGCAGGACAGAGGGAGGCAGCAGGCCCCCGGGGAGGCAGCTGCAGTGATGTAGCCCTGAGTCAGTGGCCTGGTAAAGAGTCGGGACAGAGGAGGTGGGACTCAGGTTGGGAGGTAAGGGGTTGGGGGAGAGAGCAGAATACGAAACACAGGCCAGAGAGCAATAGGAGAGCATCTCAGACAGATAAGCCCCCTGTGCCAAGGCTTAGGCGAGACCCAGATGCCAGGCTCGGCTGTGAGGTACGGTCAGCAACTCCCCCTCTCTGATCTGGGTGGCCTGGCCTGGGCCTGGGGCTGAGGGCGACCCAGGCTGAGCTCCCTGAGGGCCCCCCGAAGGCATGGTGAGCTGTGAGCTGTTCACAGCAAGGTCTGGCACGGAGGCCTGGGAGGTAGACGCTTAGGGAGGGAAGAGGAAGCACCTTTATTGGCTAAGATGGAGGGGAGGGGCCTGGAGGGCTTTGTCTGGGTTCAACCACCAGCACTGCAGACTCCCCCAAGCCTCACCAGGAGTGACCCTGAGCACATAACGGGGAGCAAGCCCTGAGCACGGCCGGGTATGGCCCAACCACCACCACCAGCAGCAGCCCCAAAACAAACCACAATCACTGTATCACTGTCATCCTGTTATTCATTGATTGCCTCGAGCAGGCCCCAGTAACATCTCCTTCATCCTAGCCCTGAGATTTTAAAAAGTGCCACATTCGAGGCTCTTTCAGGTTTAGGAGAATGACACCCATCATTGGTACTGGTATTTGGCATATTGGGTACGCCACGGGGAGTTTGCCAGAATCTGCTGTGTGGGCAAGTTACATTCGGTAACCTGCCAGGTTGTCCAAAGTAAGAATGAGATAATAAGATGTCACTTCCGGGAACTGGGTTTTATAGTCTCTGGGTCTTGACCGTTGATGGGATTACACTGTGCCAGGGGGCCAGTTGGTGGGTGTGACCCCTTCCTACTGGAAGATGGAGGATCTGGGTGGAGGATGCTCAGCCGGATTTGAGCAGGCTTGGAGATCTCAGCCCCGGGATCCGCATGCCAAATCAGCAACAGAAAGAAAATAGGAAAAACCTCAACTCCAAAAAGAACATTAAAAATTGAGTTTCTGAATAAATATAAAAAGAAATAAAATATAACCTGAGGAATAATAAACTCAAAGAGACGAGTCAACAAATCCTATAGAATACAATTGATGTACAGACTCACATTAATAAAAAAAAAACTTAAATAATCTAATCACGCCTTATGCGAACATAGGAGAGTTCCCAAAATTGCGACTTAACTTATGGACGCACTCCCACAAGTGGGCCCTGTGTATGGCAAGGAGTGATGGCACAGAGCCAGTGGTGCTCCCTGAGTACCAATGAATACATAAGTAAATAATAAATGGAGAAATACAAGTGTCGATATGCTAAAGTAAAAATAAATCATAAAATATAAATAAATGATAAAAAGATGGTATCAAAAATGGATTAAACCAAGTATTGGTTCTTTGAAGGAATCAATACAAGTTGAGGTTTCTCATTATAAAAAACAAAAATAGTAAAAAAACATGATAATACATTGAGGGAAAAAAAGAAACTAGAGAAACTTCATCTTATACAGCAAAAATGTTAAGGTCAGAAAAGAGTACTATAAACATACAAAGAAAGTTGTAGTATTAAGAAAAAATAGTTTAGAATGACACAAAAACTGCAAGACTGAATAAAGAACTAATAAAAAATTGAACAAAACCAATAACACATCAAGAAAATAATTCATTATAACCAAATGGTTTTCATCCAGTGGTGTAAGAATGATTAAATATCTGCAAATGTATGATTGCAGTTAACTATATCTACAATACAAACAAAGATAAAAATCATTTCATCATATTATTTGAGGCTAAAAGTCAGTTTGACAAAATTCAATATCAATTCATTTCATATTGTATTGTTATAT
>JAOXYA010000045.1:18613935-18631206 GCA_028565675.1 Sorex palustris | reverse complement strand
TCATTGTATGACCGAGACTTAAACCCGAAAGCTTTGTAACTGCTCTCACGGTGATTCAATAAATAAAATTATAAAAATATAGAAAAAAAAGTAAGGTGGAGTTCATGCACAATTCAATCAGCCTAATATTGTCTGAATAAATAACAGTACTCCTACATTTTAAAAAAAAAAAGTGATCCCCCCTGACAATATAAGCTAGTGGAACATAATTAAAATAAATAAATAAATAAATAAATACATCCATCAATGGGCCAAACAATGTTGTAGACAAAAGTTCTGAAACTATTCAGTGGGAACAATCATAAAACTGTGCTCAAATTTGCACACAAATTTCCTAATGTAACTGGTTTCTGATTACTTAAACTTCATACGTATATTACAAAATTCATTCACATTGCCTTGTATTTGATATTACTCACTTAAATTTTTCTCAGTCATGAAAGACTAAAAATGTAGTACAATATAGATGAATTTTTTAAACTCCATACAAAGAGAAACAGTAAAAAAAATAGTAAAAAAATGTATATTAAGATGTAAAAGAATGACTTTGGATGGCATGTAAATACATATCCAAAAATACTACTAAAAATAATGAGTAAAGTAGCAGGATACAAAAAAGCATATGAATCTATTGTATTTCTTTACAAAATAGATTAAGGTAAAGGGAAAGTGACCATCATACTGAAAGCAATCTATGGAGTCATGCAATTCCTATCAAATAACCAACAGCATTTTTCAAAGAAATAGAATTTTTCAATTTTTAAATGTATATGGATTCACAAAAAATTCAAAATAGTCAAATCAAGTCTGACCACAAAGAATAAAAAAGAAACCTTACACTCCCTGTCTATAAAGCATATAAATCAAAACAACAGGACAGAAAATAGCACAGAGATTAGTATATGTTGGGATCCAAGTTTAATCCTGCACTGCAAGGCCCCCAAGCACCACCTGGTATAGCTCTACTGCTGAAGTGTCCCAAGTACTGTCAAGATATCCCTGGTAGTCAGTGGCAATGCAGGACCTGAGTTGCAATGGAAGGAAGGAAGGAAGGAAGGAAGGAAGGAAGGAAGGGTGGGAGGGAGGAAGGAAGGGAGGGAGGGAGGGAGGTTAAGTTTGCAGAAGAGGAATCCCCAGGTGAACAGCATGGAAGTCAGGTCTTTGAATAGTCTACAGACAAACACACAGAGGGTAAAGGAGACGGGTTGGTGAGCCCACCTACAGAGGAGATGTTCATGAGGACGACCCCATGCTAGACATGGGAATATGAGATCCTACCACATGATGAGAACCCGTGAGAGGGCTTCATTCCTCGGGTATTACAAATGAGGACTGCAGCCTTTCTACAGAGGACAGCAGAGCTCGCTCCCTCCAGCAGAGGGAAGGAGAAGATAAGGACGGGGATCTGGGAAGAAACTGGCACCCAGTAAAGCACTTTCCTAAGCTGGCAGTCACCCAGCCATCAGCAGCCACAGAACACAGATAGAAACATCTTTGATGGCATTTCTAACAGATGGATGACATATCCTGGAAACAACCGGATCCCCTTTGCGGCAGAAGGGATGCTTTTTGGATAACCGGAAGTGGAATATCATGCACTAACAAAAGTGAACATGCTTAAACTCTACAAAACTTGACAGAATCGTAAAACCATGGCTTGAAGTAAAGACCAGACACAAAAGACCAGAAACTCATGTGATGCCATTTCCAACCAGAATAAGAAGGGCTGAACCAAGGTGTGTGAGGAGACACTCTTGGGTATCAACCCCTAGAGCACGATGGGGAGGTAAATCAGTTAGCTGGGAGCAGGCTCGGCTGTTGGGTTCCTGCCTTCCAACCTTGGCAATGCCAGGACTGTCCTTCAAGCACTGCCAGGGGGAACCCCCAAAACCAAAGAAAGGAAAGAGGGCAAAATAGAAAAGAGGGAGGCATTTCCTGCAAGGACAAGGCAACAGTCAGCTCCAGGTAGGGGTACAGGGAGAGTTGAGGGTCCCACCAGCTTTGGGGTGTTCCCAATGTTCATAGCCCTCCTGAGTGCACCATATAGTTGCTCACCCCATCAGGGCTTGTCGAATGGTGCAGGTTTGGATGATGCCTTTTCCATACAGGAATGAAATACTCATGAACTTCCAAACAAAGACAACTCCTCCCCTTTCCTCCCCCAAATAGGCTTTTCTTGTACTGGGAATCTGAGACATTCCCGCCAGCATCTCCTGATGAGGACAGAGCCATGTGGACAGAGCCCTGAGGGTCCAGAAGTAAGGCTGGGTCTTCTGCTCACTTTCTCTGACCCTCCCTTCCAATAGCGCTCCAGGGGAGCTGCAAAATGCCACAGAGAGGCCAAGGGACAGCCAGAGCAGGAGGTGCAGGGTTTATCTACTGATTTGTTTATGTGTTTATTAATGTCATTATTTTGCTTTGGGGGTCCCACTCATTGGTGCTCAGGGATTACGCCTAGTGAAGTTCAGGGGACCCTTTGGGGTGTGGGTATCGACACTTGCTCCACCACATGCCAGGCAATTACCTTTCCTGCCGTCCTATCTCTCTGGTCCCAGGAGCAGGATTTATTTAACCTGGGTCTGCCCAGACCAGTGCTGGGACTTGTGTCACCAGGTGCCCTTCCACACCAGACTCACAGTTCTGAGAAGATCTATTGTTTTAATCAAACATCAAAGACCCAAAAGTGTAAACTCTGATGAAGTCATTTCTGCATTCCCAGGGTGAGTATCTGAACCTTGAAGAGGCCTAAGTTTACATGTTCCTTCTTGCCATTTCTTTCAGGTAAGGCAATGGCAGAAAGGGCCAGGAGCTACAGAGTCACCCACCCTGGCAGCTGGATCTCACCAAAGAACGCAGAAGCCCTAATCCTTGTATATGATCATGGGGTAGAAACTCCTATTTCATCTGTAGGAGACAGATGAGCAGAGACAACACAAGATAACATGATTCTCCTGGAGCTTTGCCAGCCCTAATATCTCCCTGTCTGACCTTGCAGAAGATCATAAAGCTTCTTCGAGGCACGGGCCTCTGCGAAACAAGATGCTATCACTCTGACTCAAAACACATGAAACGCAGACACCCAGGGGCCTGGCACACTCCAAGAATTCAATGAATATGTGTCCACCGACTTTCTATTGAACAACCTGGATTCTTCATGCTATAACTGAAAGGTGGGTTGGGGTGGGGGGTGTCACAAAAACGTGGGTAACAGCTGAAAGTTTCTAAGCAGGCAA
This sequence comes from Sorex palustris, assembly GCA_028565675.1. Classification (NCBI taxonomy): domain Eukaryota; kingdom Metazoa; phylum Chordata; class Mammalia; order Eulipotyphla; family Soricidae; genus Sorex; species Sorex palustris. The sequence continues at coordinate 18,627,973 of JAOXYA010000045.1, read as the reverse complement.
TGACCAAAGGTGAATTTCAAATCAAGTGTGGAAGGAATCTGAAGGCTTTCTGGCAGTGCTCCTCTGCATTGCTCTTCTCTGGCAACTAAGGATCATGAATGGAAAAAAGTCTAAAAATGCCTGCTGGTAAGTGAGGAAAGTGTGGAGCTTTACAGAACTTTCTTCTTCCTGGAAGTTCACAGTGATCTCGGAGGCACTCTAGGTTATCAAGAATGATAACGGGAGAAAATGTCCACTTGGACCAGGGAAGGGCATTTGACTTGCTGGACTGTAGCACTGCACTGTAGCACTGTCCTCCCGTTGTTCATCGATTTGCTCGAGTGGGCACCAGGAATGTCTCCATTGTGAGATTCTTGTTACGATGTTTGGCATATCAAATACGTCACGGGGAGCTTGCCAGGCTTTGCCGTGCAGGTGAGATACTCTCGGTAGCTTGATGAGCTCTCCGAGAGGGGTGGAGGAATCGAACCTGGGCCAACCAGGTCGGCCATGTGCAAGGCAAATGCCCTACCCACTGTGCTATTGCTCCTGCTGGACAAAGAGAAGTCCACAGGCTTTGGGGAAGAGCCTGCAGGGGGTATCTCAGACAAATCTCTCATTCCATCACTAACCTCATTTTGTGCATGTTTCCAAGGATTCAAAAAGAAAACCCCTGCTCAAGAGGGACAGGCAAAGAATTTTCAGAGGAAAAAAAAATCTTCGAATCCTATTTTTAAAAAACACACACCTTCCTCTTTTCTCCATCTTCACTGAGACCTTTGAGTCATGGAGTGCACTTAACACCATTAATTGCCATGGAAACGACAGCATCTTTAGAGAACATGGTCAACGTTTTCCTGCAGAGAATTTTTTACTTTTCTCTTCCAGCACAGACTAAATAAGGGACTGTGCTTGTTCCTTTTGTGAAAAGACCAAGTCTTCATTCCCTACCCATCCCTGCTGCTCCCTACTTTGAAAACATTCCTATGACAGCCAAAGCTGTTTCTAGAAGGTTGGGAAAGAGGAAGAGCATCCTTTGAATGCCCACTTCTGCTGCTACGTTTGGGCTCCATATGCACTCAGCAAGGATTTGTTTTAAGCAGTTTCACTCAGCATCGTGAACAATGACTCAAACCACACAAAAAATAATTACTGATGATGATCTCCAATTGCTGGAGAGCTTAAAGTGAAAACAAGCTTTGATTGTGTAGTGGCTACCCTTGAGGACTAGTTCAAGTACTGCCCTCCATGTGATGGCTTACTAGAGCTCACCTACATGCAGATCTGCAGATAAAGCTTACTTGACAGGTTATGAAATAAAGACACAGAGAATTAGTCCACCTGCCCAAAAGCACAGAGCTAAAAAGGTCTCTAGCCAAGACTTAAAGACGTAAGTGACTCCGTGTATGAGCCAGATACACATATCATCAACCACACAAACAATGACATACAACACTAAGCCAGTAACTAAATAATGAGTGAATGGCTTGGATCATTAAATATCGAAGTCCTTTCTTTCACCACCTACAATGTCAGCCATCTAGTCATCTAAGAGATCTGGGTTGGAATTCCAGATCTGTTATGTCCTTGCCATGGGGTTTCAGTTGTTTTCCCTAACTTTCTGAAGTGGATTTACCCAATTTAAAATAGAAGGAGCCTCAAGGGGTGATTCTGAAGATTAAATCAGAAGCCCTGTGGAAGGTGACTATCCGAGTAGCTGACACCTGGAAGGAGGTGAATATCCGGTTATTATTAGCAGTCGTTGTGGCATTATTCATTCATTACATAAACACTCACAGTGCACTGATAATTCCCAGCACACCATCTATTTGAGCTCTGCATTCATTTCCATGTAAGAAAATGCCGACGAAGTGAGTCCCTAGACTAATGACACAACCCAAGCACAGAACTCAGGAGGCCTGCAATTCTTGGGCACCCTGATTTTTAGGGTGCTTCGTTAGGCAGGCCCTTAGGTTTTTTTGGGAGGATTAAAAATACCTGCCAAGGCTGGAGTGATAGCACAGTGGTTACGGCATTTGCCGTGCTTGCGGCCGACCCAGGTTCGATCCCTGGCATCCCAAATGGTCCCCCAACACCGCCAGGAGTAATTCCTGAGTGAAAAGCCAGGAGTAATCACTGGATGTGACCCAAAAAGCCAAAAAAAAAAGAAGAAAGAAAAAAAAGAAAAGAAAGTACCTGCCAAGTATCCAAGTATTCAACAGAGGAAGAGGAAGAACTAGAATTTGAAACCATATCCTGTGAGTGAGTTCTAATCTGGTATTTGGGAGTTGCATTCTGAAAGGGAAAGAGAGTCACACATTGCCAAGTCACCAAAGGCCAACCCTGCTGTATGTCCTACATTCAGCTTTGTATTTTGCAAAAAGTCCCATCTAAACTTTCCCTCTTGTAATTGAGGATGTCTGGTTTCCGGGCATTAATAAGCGAGGGATCCTAGGCAACAGTGCCTTCGATCAATCCAACATTAGACACAATTCAATTTCTTAATGACATTTGTGATCATTATGCCATGTTTCTAATTGAAAATGAATAATTGAAATTCTAATTATTACAGGAGTCAAGAGGAAGCAGCTCTGGATGGATACTTGCTAGGCAAAAGCTTTTGTTCTCCATTGCTTTGCCGCTCCAAGAGATGTCTTGTTATTCAATTATTTAATGACCATGCACTTCTTGGGGCTCAATTCTGGATAGAAGTTTAAAATAATGGTGGTACGGTTTTGTTTTGTTTTGTTGAGAAGCTGTGCTAGATTTCTGATTCTGGCGCTATGGGTGACCAGGTTTATAGGATCTGTCTTGCCACTAATATCATAGAGAAATGTGAAATGAAATAAGGTGGAAAAGTTAAATGAGGAGTTGATCAGTGCATTATGAGGGAGAACAGAGGCGGAGGTGGCCCAGAGAATCTGAGATGGTGCACGCATGGATGGACCACTTGGGGCTGAGGTTTTAACATCTGTGTGGAGAAGGAAGACATAGAGTGAGCAGGAGTTAGAACTGAAGCCTGGAATGGCTGGAAAAGGCTGAGCGCACACTGGTCTCCTCACTCCACAGGTGAGATTCCTTCCTTGTTGTCCACTTGGGGACACCAGAAAGCTTGTTTTGGCTCAGGACTTGCATATGGAAGAAGAAATGGCCCCAGGACGCAGAAATCAAAGGGTGAAACATGTAGGGGTGAAATCCAAAGTGATGTCACACAATGGTTCAAGGAATCTGCATCTGAAACTGGCCCAGGAGCAGTGAAATGTCCGTGGTACTTGGCAAATCAGACAGGTAGCAGTTCTACGCACTACCTTGAATTTAGGGATGTCACACAATATGTCCCACACTGGGAAAAACAAAATGTGATCACACAAACCACGTGGCCTGCAGTTGAGCTGACCCCCACATGAGAAATCTCCCAAGAGAAGTCAGCTGACATAACGAGAAGGCTGACAACATGAAAGTGACCTGATTATAAGTGCTCTTAAGACTGAAAAGATAAACCGCAGGGGTGAAAATCATATTAGGAAACCAAGACATGATAAAAAACAACAACAACAACAATAAAAACAACTAAAGGCAGGTTTGAAGAAGTACCAAATAAAACTTGATAAATAGAGAAACCCAGTTATTAACCTCATAATGCCATGGCTGAATCAAACAGCAGATGAATTACAGCAGAAGGGACGGACAGAGACCTCAAAGACAAGCTTCAGGGAACTTCTCATAAATGTAGTCCTAGGAAAGATGGGAGATACAACAGGTAGGTTAAAATAGAGGAGGATGAATCAGAAGATCTGATATATACCTCATGGGAATTTAAAAAAAATGGTTAGGTGAAGTGCTTGCTTGCATGTGACTAATGTGGGTTGAATCCCTACCACATACGTTTCCCAGAAACTGCCAGAGTGATCCCTGAGTGCAGAGTCAGGAGTAACTCCCGAACACTGCTGGATGTAGCCCTCTCCCTCAAAAGCAAAAAATTTAAAAAGGAAAGAATATGTTTGGGGAGGGGCGGGGGGAGGTAGCAGCAGTAAAATTAGCAGTAAAATCTGATAATGCCCCCAGCTGATGAATGACATGCAAACTGAAAATAAAGGCCAAGAGAAAAAATTCAAAGCTCTAAGTGTTAGGTTCCTCTAGTTTTCTCAAAGGGCTTGATGTTTAGAAGCTCATGAATGCAAAACAAAAGGGTCAAAGAAATAGCACAGAGGTTAAGATACTTCCCTAGCATGTGGCAACACCAGTCCAAACCTGACACTGCATATGGTCCACTTATCATCATCAGGAATAATCTCTGAGCAATGAAGGGTGTGGCCAAAACCCAAAGAAAGGCTCTAAGAAGAATCTGGGGATACAGCTGATGGGTAGAGCACTTGCCTTCCATACTTGGGGTTCCAAGTTGGATCCCCAATCTCATCCATATACCAAGTGCAATCCCAGCCAACAGGAGTGATCTCTGGGGTGCCATGACCAATGTGTCAGAGTCACAGAGAGCACCACAGCCAAGCATGTGACCCCACTCCTCACTGCAATAACGAAGGGAAGAAGCACAAGAGAAAAGGGTCTGTGGAGTAAAAGCAGCACAGGAAGCAAGGAGTTGTTCCCCTTCTAGCATGGCAGTTAGGAAACCAAAGCAATGCTGTGTGCACCCACATCTAGAGAGTGGAAACAGCTTTAGTGCTCTTAATCCTTCACTCCTCCCCATGTGCCATATGCTTTGAACTCTGGGGTTCTTCTTACTAACAGCCCAGTCAGAAGTTCTGCCCAATGCCCCACAGAGTCCAAGGATGGGGATCCATAGAGCAGTCTAGATCTACCTGAGATTGAGCTTCAACCTGCTGTGCCTGGATTAGGCCCCCACATGGTCCCTGGACACAGGATGTGAACAAACAATGGCTTTGCATCACTGTGTTATCAATGCTTCAGCACCCAGTGACAAAGCTGTCGAGGACACGACTTGTTCAGATAGTTCCCATGACTTCACTGTAGGCTCCATGGTCCCAATGATACCTTTGAAAAACCACCAAGGCAGAAGCGAGCAGTACCCTGATTTGCCCAGAGTCACACAGAGCATATTTAAGAACTAAAGTTTGGGCTGTGCTACAGACTGGACCTCTTCTAATGATAGAGTGATCCCTAGCCTACCTCGAGCAGGGCAGCGGCCACTATCCCAGTGGTGCTCAGCCTCTTGATGGAGGGTCTGATGTCTGCAGCTGGGAGGGGGTGTGCGAGGTGGCAGGGATTGGATTCAGTAGACACTTCTAAGTGTCTTCTACTCAACTGCCAGTTATGCTGGCTGGGTAGAAGGGTAAACAGATGAATGACATCATCTGCTGGGTCACGGACGTCTCCCTGCACCCCCCACCCCCCACACACACAGATCCTGGCCCTGGGGACACAACCTTCCGTGGACCCAGAGAGGCTAATTTTCCTTTCTTGAGGGCTCAGCTCTGCAGAGAGCCTGCCTTGCACAAGAGTCCCAGTACTCCCCACAGCTGATGTGTGTCTCCATGTGGGGTACTTAGCAGCTGCCAGAGCTGGGGAGCCCAGTGGAGCTTCCCCTTCGAGGCACAGGAAAGGAATAATTAATTGTCTTGTTCTCTTTGGGGTGGGAGCAGGCAGACGTTTCTGAGAGGTACCAGGGTCAGAGGGTAAAGATGTGTAGACTCGAGTCCTTCCCTGCCACTGGCCAAAATATTGGGGACTAAAATCTACAATAAAATGAAAGACTGGAGATTTGGATCCACTTTTTGATTTTATAAAATACTTTAAAAATTATTTCCAGTCCTTTGGAAGGGGGAAAAAAAGATAATTAGACATAGAGTATGAATAGTCTATTCAGAGAAGAATAAATACAAACAGCTAATAAACATATGAAAAGATGTTTGGCAGCACTGATAATTAAAGAAATGCAGATCAAAACAACAATGGGATATTTTATTTTCTCTATCAGGTGGATGGCAATAGAAAAGCTGGAGAATTTCCTGTAGCTGTTCAATAAAGGGCTCTCTCCTGGACTGCTGAGGCGGAGCAGGGGATGCTGAACATTTTTTGCAGGATGATTTGGCAAAAACTGTGATAATTTAGCTATGCATCATTTTCTGTTTGTGGGAAATGCCTACGTGCTTGGAAGTCACTCATGGTGCAGTGCTCAGTGATCACTATTGGCAGTGTTGGAGGGACCAAAGAGTACCAGGGGTGGAAAGTATGTGCAAAGCATGTTGACCAGTCCTTAGTGTCATGGTCCTGACATGCATCCTTTTGGGTATTAGTTTTATTGCCAAAATCGTATTAATTTTTTTTGAGGCAGGGTGGGGGAATGGGAAAAGAAACACCCAAAAATGTTTCATGCTTACTCCTGACTCTATGCTCAGGGATAACTTCTGGAAGAGCTTGGGGTACATTAGGAATATCATGGATCAAATCCAGGTTGACTGTGTACAAGACCAGCACCTTAAGCCTTGTACTATCTCTCTGGTCCTCAGTTTTATCATTTTAGAAATTCAGTGTCCAGTTTGACCCAGTCCTAAAATATGCGAGGACATGCATGAAAGGAATTCACTGATAATAAAAGCACTAGACACACGCAATGTCTATGTTCAGAGGACCAGGTTAACAGTGAGTGGCACCTCCCAAAGCCGATGAAAGTGAGCCCCATTGAGAGTGCGTGAACTGGGCCTTCTGCTGCTGGAGCAGCTCCTACAGACATCACTCGGAAAGCCACAGCATGCGGAGGCAGAGAAAATGACCTTTTTGGTAAATATAAAACACAGGTCCCCCATTTTTTTGGACTGGAAGACAAACAGGAACCTCTTTCACAAGGCCACCTTCATTCAACTGAGGCATCCAGGAGTGCCCCGAGTTATGGGTCTCATTCTAGTTTCCTACTCTTTTTATTTGTTCACCAGCCACATCTATTATTTAAGTAGTGAATTTTTTTTTCTTTTTTGGGTCACACCCGGCGATTGCACAGGAGTTATTCCTGGCTCATGCACTCAGGAATTACTCCTGGTGGTGCTCTGGGGACCATAGGGGATGCTGGGAATCGAATCTGGGTCAGCCTCATGCAAGGCAAATGGCTTACCCGCTGTGTTATCACTCCAGCTGCTAAGTTTTTTAAAAGTTAACAAGCATCATCTGGGCAGTGAGAGTAGAGGCCAGTTTGGCTTTCCTTGCCCATGACCCCAACAAATAGCTCCTGCGACTTTCTGTGTGTTAACACTCATGAATTTGGGTGCCAAAGGGGTAGGGTTTGTCCCCAAGGAAAGTCGCCCCATGCAACAGGTCCAACAGGGAAGGCTGCTGGTTCTCTGTGGATCTCCCTTGGAAACCCAGAGTCATTCTCCCTATGGATAACCAGGAAAAGGAGACAGTGGGGAGGGGGGAGGTAACAGAGATGGGGAGGTCAAGGTGGAACAGATAATTCAAAGGGCCATGAAAACCAAAGCAAGTCTGACAGAAACGGGAGGAACTTGAAAATGCCCGGGAGTATGGGTGCCGAGGGAGGGCTGCGGAAGGGAGTTCTAGTTGAGAACTGGGATAGACCTATTCATGGCTGAAAGGAAGGTTCTGGAAGCTCCTGCAGTGGCAGGAAGGGTGCACATCTTGCCTATTAGGCAGGGGAAGAGTGCGGTAAAGATGCAGCTTGGTTATCCTATGGGCCAGCCCTCTGCTTGACCACTCAACACCCAGCACTGTTCCGAGAGTCCAGTCCAGCTGTCGGTGTGGTGTGATGGGTCGCTGGCACCACCTGCCTGGCGTGGTTTCTCGGTTTCCTGAGACCCTGCTCACAGATCCTTACCCAGAGCTCTGTGCGATCACAGCCAAGCCTGGAAGAGCCCCTAATCTGGTGGCAGGAGTTACTGAGACAGGCAAAGGAGTTCAAAGAACTCCTGATAAAACTGACCTATTTATCTGAGCAACAAAACCTCATTGGACTCTCCTGGATCAAATGTAAAAATAAAATTAAAATTAATTAAAAACTATAGCATTCTGCTCGCGACAGAAAGAAGAAGAAGAAAAACCCCACCTTTGATGTGCATTCAGCAACCTGAACAAGCACAGTTAGGGAAGGCAACGTGGTTTCAATTACCCCAGCGACTGGTGGAAAGAGATAACGAGGATAAAAGGAACCCACAGATAATCAAAATTAAAAGTCCTTTATTTTCCTTTCTCCATTTCAGCGCACTCCCTAATACAGTCCTGTGAGCCCTAGAGGGAAGGCTCCGTGTAGCCACACTTCTCTCCTGTCCCTGAAATGCTGCTCCCGAAGGGTGCCCTGCTGGGTGTCGGGAGACCAGGGTGCTGTTCCTGCACCTTCCAGATCCTTCTTCTGCTCCTGCCCTCTTCTCATCTTTCACTCTAGGTCCATCCGTGGGAGACCTCAGGATTAGAGGACAGGGCAGATAAAGAGACAGAGAGACAGAGACAGAGAGAGAGGCACACTGGGCTATTTATGCTCCTTGCCGCTCCCTGCGAGGTTGTCAATCGGCTGCTTCCTTCCCAGACCCTGGCTCCCGACCAGCGTGCTCTCCTGCAGCCCCCCCCTCTCTGTCCCAGTTCTTTTCCCATCCTTGCCTACATCATCCTGCAGCCCCCCTTTCCGTGTCTCAGTATTTCTCCCATTCTTGCTGCCAAGGCCTGGGGATGGGTCGCTGCTGATCCTACGACCCTATACCATCCCGTAGTAGTTTCCAGACCTTCCTTCAACTTTGATCAGTTCCCATGCGCCATTGTTCTTCTGTGCTTTAACTTATCATAGTAGTAACAGTAGAAATAGCAGCATCAGCCATAATGACAATGGTAGTAGTAATAACAGTGGCTGTGATAGCAACAATAGTAGTAACAGCAATCAGAGTAGTAGCATTAGTAGTAGCAATAGTAGTAGCAGCAGTAGTAGCAGCAGCAGCAATAGTAGTAGCAGCAGTAGTAGCAGCAGCAATAGTATTAGCAGCAGTAGTAGCAGCATAGTAGTAGTAGTAGTAGCAGTAGCAGTAGCAGCAGCAGCAGTAATAGCAGTAGCATTAGTAGTAGCAGTAGTAGTAACAGCAGTAGTAGCAGCAATAGCAGGAGCAGCTGTAGTGGCAGCATAGTAGTAACAGCAGCAGTAGTGGCAGTATAGTAGTAGTAACAGTAGTAGTAGCAGCATAGTAGTAGCAGTAGTAGTAACAGCAGTAGTAGCAGCAGTAGCAGGAGCAGCAGCATAGTAGTAGCAGCATAGTAGTAGTAGTAGCAGCAGTAGTGACAGCATACTAGTAGTAGCAGGTGTAGTAGCAGCAGCAGTAGAAGTGGTAGCGGCAACAGTTCTTGGTGGTGGTGGTGGTGGTGGTGGCAACTGCTGGCACTTACCATTCTCAGAACAGAGAGAGCCTCAGAAAAGATAACTGAAGTAACGAGGTGGCTGGGTCACAGCACTAGGAATTGGCAGACCCAGAATCCCAAGCCAGGGCAGTCTTACCCAAGTGCTTAGAGATCCGACAACCTGATTATGTCCACAACAAAACCCAAAGCTCTACATGAGCCTTTGCAAGGGCCACGGAGCAAGAGAACCGTTTGTAGGCTTCCTCTCAACAGGGAAAGGATCCCCCTAGTCACGTGCTGGAGTCTGTCTGCTTAGGGGAGGGGGGTCTCTGTAGAATTCTGCCCTTACCAGTCACTTTGTCTCCTGCTTTCCAAACACTAAATATCTTTCTGCGGGGTTCTGAATTCATACGACCATCTTCACAGGACACGTCTTCCTTTGGGCTCTGGAGTTTCCTCAGTTGGGTCTTGGGAGTGAGGTAGAAGCTTCCTGTCCCATTCATCCATCTGTGCTATCACACCACAAACACCAAGGGCCCATTCAGCTCCTGACCCCCCAGAGATGCCCCAGTGAGCCAGTCACAGCAGAGAGAGCAGCAGCAAGTTTGCTGCCACCCAGGGAAGTAGCAAGTGCCTGCAAGCGAGGCCAGCAGAAACTCTCCTGGCACAGACCTGGAGAAAGCAGCTGAAGGATATATAGTAAAGGATGCACAAGGAATAGGGTGCAGTGACTGCAGGGAACGGGGGGAGCTGAGTGAGGAGCACAGAGAAAGGAACACCACAAGGGCCACACCTGTGAGCCCAGATGCATGCTCACCAGCTGGGACGGTGGACAGGGCTCACCTAGGAGACCTTGTCTAGGACACCAAGGAGCCAGAATGACATTAGGAGACTAAAGTCCAGGCTCTCCTGAGGTCCAGGGGCCACAAAGAATTGGATGTTGACTCCCAAAGAGCAATTAGGCTGCAGTAAGTAACTTATTTCATTGCTTGTTGCTCTCTGACATTTTCTATATGGTTATTTTTAAAAACTAATGATTCAACACTACTTTCCCTCACAGTATTGTCTTTAAATAAACTTATCTTGCCGAGCTCTTTTTAAACATTTTCTTTCAGTTTCTATTTAGGCACTGCAACTTCTAATACTGTTAATCACAGAGTTTTAGGGATACAGTCTAACACCACAGTGTCCAAACTTCTTCATCAATGTCTTAGGGTCCCCTGCCAACTCCCACCCCACACCCTTGGCAAACCTGTTCTGTAGGCAACTCTCAGGGTCTATGACCCCATTACCACAGGTCTCTTGCTATTTCCTTATAGAAAGAATGCAGCCTACAGCATTTCAAACCTGTTCCCATGTACGGGGATGAATTCAAAGCCTCTGACTCCCCCCGCCCGACCGGTCTCCAGGGTCCTAGTCTGCTATCTGTTCAGGTCCTGGATCATATGAGGGTGCAAAGGTCTTCAGCCGGATGGGTATGGAGTGGAAGGGTCTAAGACCAGTGGCATAGGTCAGCCTCAGTGCTCCCTGGGGCCTGATAACGACAACAAACAAATGCCCATCTACTTCTCCTACCTGGCAAGAGTGGATGTAGGAATGCTCAGGCCCAAGGAGTGGAAGAGAGGGGAGCCGGCACATATCTTTGGCTCTGGGCAACTGAGCCTGGGCAGTCTGATTGGCTACCTGTCTGGGTACATGCTGCCAGTGTCAAAGGTCAGCCACAGGCTGAGGGAGCCATGGGCCAGGTCCTCCCTCGACCATGAGCAAGAGGAGTGAGGCTGCCCCGGATGCCATGGGGAAGGGCCAACCTCAAACTGCACTGGAGGCCACAGCAGCATCTCCCAGCTCCGCCAATGCTATCATTAAGAATCATCACAGATAATGTGATTTTAATTAGAAGGGCTGAGATATTGGCACATGTCCAAAAGACCCATCAGCCAAGAATCCAGCAGCTTCCGGGCTGCGAGCAGCCTGCAAGGGGGAGGCTGTAAAAGGGAAGAGTCCAGCCTCTCCTGCAGGGCCCTGGGGTAGAGACAATACCCACTGCATGAGAGACCAACTGGAGGTTAGGCCCTGCACACTTAGCAGGAGGAGAGGGGCGTGTGAGTCCTCCTGCTTTGGAAAGGCCTTGAAGTAGGCAAACAGGTGTTTCTGCCAGCATACGGCCAGGATGGGAGACTCTCCTGACCTTAGGTTCACCATCAGCAAATGGAGTAAACCAAATCTCCACCATACCATGGAAGCTTCAACGACAAGATTTCCAACGCAGATCAGCTGCTCATAAAGCACTGAACTTCCTTCTCTTTGCTGGTCTCCCTGAGTGGGGGGCAACAGGACCTCTGTCCAAATCCTTTTTCTGTGTGCAAAGGCCACAGAGTGTTGTCTATGTACACCATGCAGTGGCTCACAGTATCATATGCTTCAGGGCATAGCTTTATACTGTGGTGGAAGTAGGATCTTACCATTCTTTCCACCAAAGTTCCAGCACCATCCTAACACCAAGACGACCCTTCTACTCATTCCACCCTCCACCCCTTTCCCCTTTGAAAACACCTGCATTTCCACTGAGACTAGGAAATATAACGGTGGTTGTATTTTGTTTCATTTTTTCAGTTTCAAGCCAAGACATTTTGAAGTCAATGACCTTTGGACAATCCCATTTCTTGGTTCTTCACTGGCAAGACTCAGGTGAAGGTTTTATTTCATGAGGATCTAGTTTGCAGTGAGCAAGAGACGGTGACTCATGAAATCCAGGTTTCCCAGTGTGAAAAGTTCCCTGCCTACCCTTAAAGCCCCATCAGCCTCCAAGCACAGGCGCCAGAGAATCTCCACTAATAGTGACTTCCAGAAAGGCAGAGATGGAATATGGTTTCACACTTCTGAGCTCACTACTTGTAACAGAAATGTGGGTGCTCTAATTGAAGCAGTTATATGTCCTTCCCCTTATGGGTCTCATTCCCCTGAAAGAGCCTACAATACACCACTGGGCTACATCATCATGCAACAGGGACCAATGGAGATGTTACTGCTGCCTGCTCGAGCCAATAGATGAACAATGAAATGATAAGTGATAAGTGATATGTCCTTCAACCTGTACCAACAATACAAACAATAGAGTTACAAAGGAAAAGGATAAAGAAGTTTCCACCCCGAAACAGTGCAAAACTTGACAAAACCCAACCAACTTCTTCCTTCATGGGTCTCTGAAATTCCTTCCCCAGGCCCCAGAGACTGATCCTGGGGCTGCTTCTCCAAGACTCCAGGAAGGAGGTGAAGCTGCCGGTACCTGGTTTCTTGCAGCCATGAAAGAAGAAGCCATGTATGGGGTTCATGGGGATTATGAGGGAGCTGCAGAATTGCCCAGCAAGAGTTTGCTCCTATTTTGAAAAACAAAAACAAAAACCGGCCTTTATAGGAGAGATCCCTTCCTCCAGGCAGAGATGGTGCATAATGGACTCCACCCAAAGGTTTTCAGGGCTTTTCTTTTTTTTGGGGGGGGGCATATCTTGCAATGCCTGGGGGTTACTCCTGGATCTGTTCTGAGGAATTACCACTAGGGGTGCTCAGGGGATCATATGGGATGTCGGGGATCGAACCCAGGTCGAGTGTGTGCAAGGCAAATGCCCTACCCGCTGTACTATCGCTTCAACCCAGCCATGAGTTTTAAGTACTTTCTGAGCCCTGGTCTGTGCTGATCCTAAACCCACTGGATGGCTCCACACTCTGTCTTTGACCAGAGAGAGTCTTGGGGCTCAGTTCCTCTCCAGAATGAAGTGGGGGCCTATACTACTGCTTACTGGCCTTTTAGCTTCCTCTGTGAGTTGAGTCAGTGGCCCTTGATCTGACACTCCAATTAGGACCTTTCTTTGAAAAGGACCAGGTTTCACAAAAAACATCTGGCTTGTAGCAAGGAGCCCTCCAGGAACTGGAGGCCAATCCCAGTGTTCAATTACTACTACCCCTAGCTGGAAAAGAAAACAAATTGCCTGCTCTGTTCGCTTCCCCCAACACTCTGAAGATCAATCTCTTTCTTATCCGATTTCCTCTTGACACCAAGAAGAGATGCTTGGGAAACAAGAAGGAGAGATGGAATTCTGAAAACTACTCCGAACATGGTGTGGGCCACAGGGCAAGTGGCAGATTCACTTGGAGTTGCAGTTTGGGCTGTAAGAGACACTTAGATCCGAATTCCTAATTAAGTTCTCTGCTGGCAGGGTGATCTGGGCTGCATGCCTTAGCATTTCTGCAGGGTTTTTTTGTGTCTCGACGTAAAACATGCAGAATGGATCCATTTTAGTAGATGAACCTATATGATAGGGAATATGAATATAAAGGACATGCGTAGGATGGAGTTATCTAAACTATCTCTTCATTTACCCTTGTTTCTGCAGTGAGTCAAAAATTGCTCACAAACAAACAAATAACACAACAAACCCAATGGCTTGGGCTGGAGAGGCAGTCCAGGGGTTAAGGCACTTTTTTTGCATGTGACCAACTTAAGCTCAATCTGGTACTACATATGGTCTCCCGAGCACTGCAGAAGATGGCCCAAAACTTAAAAAAAAAAGAGGGGGGATGGGATATTGTCTGCCATGGAGGCAGGGGGAGGGGGAAAAGGGTGGGTATATAGGGGATATTGGTGGTGGGGAATATGCACTTGTGGAGGAATGGGTATTTGATCATTGTGTGATTGTAACCCAAACATGAAAGCTTGTAATTATCTCACAATGATTCAAAAAAATAAAGTCTTAATAAAAAG
>JAOXYA010000045.1:18589444-18604497 GCA_028565675.1 Sorex palustris | reverse complement strand
ATGTGCACTGGTGGAGGGATGGGTGTTTGATCATTGTGTGATTGTAACCCAAACATGAAAGCTTATAACTATCTCACGTGATCCAATAAAATTAATTTAAAAATATCTGCCCCCCTCTCCATGTGGTAACCCAATGATTGTATTTCTATACTCACCATTCAGTGACCCCCTTGAACTGGCATGCCACGTACAAACAGAGCTCAAGATGTCTCCATGGAAAATCCAATGAGCATATTTCCCGATTCCGAACTCTCTTGTGACTGGGTATTGACTGCATTGGAGCCACCTCAAGCACCTCACAGGCTAAGGGAGTCACCACTGTATCATTTCTCATTGCTTTCCACAAACCATGGTTTCCACATTCACTCCATCACTTCTGTGCTAAAATTCCTGCTCTTTCTGCTTCTGTCTTCCACCCAGACTGGAGGGATATATGTAATTCCCTCTTGCAGTTGGTCCTCCCTGCTCACCCTTCAGAGCCCTGTGCAAGCACCCCCTCCCCCAGGAAGCCCATCCAGACTGCTCCCAGCTTCAGGTCTCCTGTTAGGTTTCCCAGAAAGGCAGCTGCCCTGCTGGCCCTCCCGAGACTGGAACAGATCAGAATCAGTGCCCAGGTCACTGAGTATACCCCTTCTGAGGCTAAAGACAGAGTTCATTTCTGAATAAGGAGGTCACTGAAAAGCCTATTTGGCCAATCTGGAATGGGAGACAGCTGCCAGGGGAGGTTCCAGCCGAAGCCAACAGCCAGTGACCCAGACCTGCCTGCAAAGCTTCTTCCAGATGAGGCATACGCCCCCTCCCCTCCCCAAATTGAATCACAATTGAGATACACAACTGTATGTTCATAATGGAGTTTCAGTCATACAATGTTCCAACACCCATCATTTCACCTGCATATTTCCCAACACCAATGTCCCCAGTTTCCCTCCCACACACCTCCCTTCACCTGGGGCACTGTCCCTGCAGCCTGCCTCTGTGGCAGACACATTTACCCCCCACCCCCTCCTATCTATCTACCTAGCTATATCTCTCTCTCCCCCTTATTCTCCTTTTAGGCACAATATTGTTACTGACATTCCTCAAAAACTAGAAATTGAACTTCCATATGGTCTAGTAATACCACTCCCAGAAATATATCTTAGTGATCCAAAAATACAATGCAGAAAAGCCATCTGCACTCCTCAGTTCATTGTGGCAATTACACAAGAGTCAGAACCTGGAAACAACCCAAGTGCTCGAGAACAGATGAGTGGATAAAGCAACTATGATACATCTACACAATGGAATACACTTGATTACAAGAAAAAAAATGAAGTCATAAAATTTGCTTATTCATGGTTCGACATGGAGAATATCACGCTGAGCAAAATCAGTCAGAGAGAGAGGGACAGACGTGGAATAAAGTATACTTTTGAGCCACCGAGTGTTAACTAGAAAGACAGGCTCATGCTGAGAAGATGTGCTTTACCTTTCCAGAGGATTTTAGGGCTGGTTAAGTCTCCCATTCTTCTGACTTCTTATGTCACACATTTCAAATGATTTCAGAACACACTACTTTCCTGGTCCATTATCTATGAGGCCATGGTTTCCCATGAGAAGGAGGGTCAAATGCACTCACATCTGTACCCCAGGATGCCTGTGTGGGCTGAGTGTACCCCCTCATCTCAGAAATATGAGGTGCAGCCATGCTAAAGACACCCTATAGCTAACAGAGAGCGCAGGACAGAGCCCGAGTTAGTAGTCTTGAACAAGCCCAGAACTGCTGGAATGGCCACATATGGCAATGCTCAGATGCAGGCTCTCTGCCGTGACCCCCTCTGCCTGAGTATAGTGGGTATAGTGTAGAGGGGTAGCCGGCTGCCTCCTGCAGGGTGTCCCTTTTCAAGGGGCCTTGTTTTTCCAATACTTAACCCCCTAGGAAAGAGCAAGATGAGTGGAAAACAAATACACACTCAACGCACACTGATCACCCACTGTCCATGCAGACCTGGTCAGACACCCACAGGGACTCAGGTAGGTGAATATCATGCGGATCACCTGGAACGAAGTCCTTTTTAGGCCCATTTTCCAGAAGACAAAGTCAACACCAAAATCCATAAAAAACCAGGGATCTCCCAAATCAGGTGTGTGACTTCAAAGCCTATTTGCTTTCTCCACTGGAGATGCCTCAGAGCCTGAGCACTGTGCCCCTAGCTCCACTCTACAGCACCCTGGCACGGCTGGGCTGATGTCAGCTCAGCTCTGTCAACTGTCATTCCTGAGAACTGACTGTCTGTGACAGCCATCAGTCTCAGGGCCAGAGATGACTGAGACTCCATCCTGCCCCTCCACCCTCATAAGCAAGTGGGAAATATAACTCTAAGCAGAAGCGGAGAATGCCGTGGAGGTTAGGAAATATCTAACCCAGAAACTCACTTCTTCTGGGCATTCCTCTCAGCTTGACATGTCCTCCAGGGTCCCACTGACTCACCCTGATAGCACCTCAGCTGTCATCCATCCTTTCTCTAGACAAGGGATCTTAGATGCAAAGTAGTCGTCTGTCTGGATGTCACTGCTGTACCTCCATGAAGGTCACTGAGAGCACATATTAGAGACTCTGATGCCACCACATTGTCCCACAGGCCCAGCACTGGCCTCCTGCAAGCAGGAGCCACTTTGAGGCCACGCATAGTAGTGTCCCAGTGTCATTCTCAAAACAAGGGCGCATTTCTGGGGAGTTGCCCCACCCAGCTATTTGAATAAGAGACATGTTATTTTCCATACCACATCCTGGCCCAGACCCCCACTCCTGGATTCTTCTTCCTCCTCCACACTTGCAAGGCCCAGCTCACTTGAGGCTCCCTGGGGTGCTCCCTGCTGCAGCACTGACAGCTGATGACCCCTGCCACTCCATTCCTCCAGCAGGCCTTGCACTAGAAGGCATTGGGCTGGAGGCCTTACATAATTCAAGCTTCTCATCTCTCTGTGTCCTCGTGATTTTGCCTGAGGCCAGTGTTACCCTGACAAAGAGAAATAATGGGTCAGAGAAGTGTCCTGACTTACTCAGCGTTCCCCCAGTTTGTAAGTACCGGTATATGACGACACTTTTTTTTCTTTCTGTGAAGGGTTGTTGTTCTTGGTTCACACCCAGAAGGGATCAGAGCTTACTCCTGGTTCTGTGCTCAGATATCACTGCTAGAGGTCCTCAGGGGACCCTAAGGGGTGCTGGGGATTGAAACCAGGATGCAGGGATGGAATGCAGGTAGGCCATATGCAATGCAAGAGCCCTGTGCACTGTACTCTGTCTGCCTCCTCTTTTTATATATAGAAAAAAGACAATTTTATTAACAGCAAGCACAATACTCATGATTTTTACCCCTTCCCTCAATACACATACACCAAGAACAAGACTGCTATTCTCGCTAATGGTTCCATTGCTATTCCAACTTGATTCTTCAAACCTGCTCAACCGCAGCCTGCAGAGAAAGTTGCCTTCAGCCTGCTTTGAATTGCATCCTGACCCCTACAGGAGGTGCAGTTGGCTCTACAGATTCAGAGCAGAGCGACAAGAAGAAATGGGATCCTTCCTGCTTTGCCTCTGAAAACCCAGCTGCTAAGTCTTGTTCTTTCTCTGAGGTGCTGAGTAACTTGATTATACCCAGAACATTTCCCTCTAGCTTAGTTCGCCCAAAGAAGAGCACTCTCTAGTTCCAGTGGAAGTGTGATGTTCTGCTAATCAGGCAAGAGGGAGCCAAGGACTTTTCTCAGATGATGGCAAGGAGGAAGCACTCTGAACCAGAACTCCCAAAAGACCCGGTGGGTGTTCCAGTGCCTTCTCCTGCCAGCTCCGTGGCCAACACCGTCCCAAAAGCATCTGGAAGAAGGAGGAAGAATCCTTCCGAGAGGCAGAAATTTGAATCTATCCCCAAATCACTCCCTACCATCCAAAGCAGATCTTCCCATGCCAGTTTTCTTACTGCTCCCCTTTCAAGAAGAAAAAATGACTCAGCATCCCTGACCCTGCCAGAAAGTACCCTGTTTGCATGTGTGACTTATCCTGCCCCTGCCCCAGAAAGCTCCACTGTCTTCCCAGTGGGTGTTTTTACCCACTTTAGAAAACACAGAGAAACATTCAGGATGTCCCCCACTTCCAGGATGCCAGACACGCCCATTTCAGGTCCCCTGTGGTAGCAGTTTGTCCAGAAGAGTCCTTTTGCAGAGAGCTACATCTGGTCTAGAAGAGACTCATTGGCAAAAATCCTCCAGGGAAAAAACAGACCCTCACAAGACATTCTCACAGTCTAAGTCTACACTTAGACTTAGAGCTATGAGAGGCAAGGAAGAAAAGAGCCTGCAACATTTTGGGGTCCTCACTGCACTCAGGGACCAGCAGGGAGAGGTGGGAGGCAATGAGCAAAGCCTTCACTCAACCCAGCAGGAAGTCAGTGTAGACTGTGAACAGCTGATCCAACTCAGAAAAGCAGGTTAAGTGTAGTACTACTTCACGCACTACTTAATGACATGGAGGCAACCATCAGAACAGAAAACAAAGGTGGGGACCAGAGTGATAGTACAATGGGAGGGTGGCTGCCTTGCAGCAGACCCGGGTTCAATGCCTGGAGTTCTGAACACAGCCAGGAATAATTCCTCTTTTTTTTTCTTTTTGGGTCACGCCTGACGATGTACAGGGGTTACTCCTGGTTTCGCACTCAGGAATCACCCCTGGAGGTGCTCAGGGGACCATATGGGATGCTGGAAATCGAACCCGGGTCGGCCGCGTGCAAGGCAAACGCCCTACCCTCTGTGCTATTGTTCCATCCAGGAGTAATTCCTGAGTCAGGAATAACCCCTGGGCATTGCCAGGTGTGACCTGAAAAGTTGGAAAATGAAGGAAGAACGGAAGGAAGGAAGGAAGGAAGGAAGGAAGGAAGGAAGGAAGGAGGAAAGGAAAGAAGAAAAAAGGAAAGGAAAGGAAAAAAAGGAAAAGAAAAGAAAAGAATAGAAAGGAAAAGAAGAAATAAAAGAAAGGTGGTTCCATGCGGTGACCTCTGGGGAGGTTCCCAGTGCTGGGGAAGGGTCTGTATTCTTTCTCACCAGAATACCTACCATGCTTTGATTTTTCAAACAGGTTTCTACATCTGTTTGCAGAAAAATGGGAGGGGGAAATCATTTCCCTAGCTGTGGAAAACTGTGCCCACTGAGATGTTTGGAACTTTGTTTCTGCTCAGTTACCTCTAGGTCCCATGGCTTCTGATGGCCAGGATGTGGTTCTTGTGGGGGAAATGGGCTGGAGATCTGTGTGTCAGCCCAGAGGTAGGCATAGAGAGAGCTTGCAGCCACTACTGCTATTGACAAGCTCACTTTCTGGAAGCATTTCCAATCTGGACAACCCACAAGAAGCCGGGACTGAACCAGGCAACACAGCTCACTTCTACAGCAGTCCCGGGTAGGTCTCATGTTTGTGAGAATGTCTCAGAATAGGGACTCAGGAAGATTTCTACCCAGAAAAGATGTCTGAGGGACACTGTGAAGTTGAGATCCCGATTTCAGGCTGCTTAAGTCCAACCAGATGCTGATTCTTGGGCAGGTAGGCAGAGAGAGAGAGAGGGCGGGGGGAGACAGTGGCTGTCTGGACCCTGAGGGTTTAACATGGGCTCCTGGCAATAAAGGCTGCGGGTTCAGAATGGCAACGAGCAAGAAACACAGCGGGTGAGCCTGGGAAATCATTCTCTTGGATCAGCTTCAGTGTCTTTAGCCACAGACAAGAATTTAAACTCCATTCCCTAGAATGGTCTTGCAGACTGCCTGAGCTACGTAACAAGCAAGCCGGAGTTGCGCAGCCTTCTGCCAGCACTCCTTCCTCATCCTCTTCCCTGGTGACAGCCTGCCAGGCACCGTCAGTCCCTGATGATGTGCCGCAACTAAGGTGTGTATGTCACTCTCCAATTTTAAGAAGTTATTCCAAAAATAAGTATAGGGTGGAAGAAGGTGTACTCAAAGGTGAAGGCACTTGCCTTGCATGCAACTGACCTGGACTCAATGCCTGGCACCGCATAGGGTCTCCAGGAGTGATCCCGAAGCACAGAGCCAGGAGCAGGCCCTGAGCACAGCTGAATGTGCCCCAACAATGCAGCTGGAGTGATAGTACAGCAGGTAGGACATTTGCCTTGCACGTGGCACATCTGAGTTTGATCCCTGGCATCCCACATGACTCCCAGAGCATCGTGGGTATGGCCCAAAATTGCAAGAAAAAATATTTTAAAGGGATTAATCACATGCCTGGTTCGAGTCCCAGCATCACCGAACAGCACCTCATTCTTTGGCCTCACCCTGAACCACTGAGAGTCAAGGGTGGGTTCTGTGGGCCCTCAGAGCACCTCTGGACACACATACACACACACACATACACACACGCACACGGTGCCCACATATACAAACATACACATATATACACATACCACATATACACATATACCCACACACTACACACACATATACCCACACACTACACACATACTACACAAACACACATACACACACCACACATATACTCATACACACATACATGCACATATACATACACACCAGACACACATACACACATAGACACACACATACACACATACACACACCACACACACACCAAATACACATACACACGTACATGTACAAATATACACACACACCACACACATACACATGTACACACCACATACACATACACCCATACACCACAAACACACACTCCAAACACACACACACACCACACATATATACATGCACACACACTCATGCACACATACACACACACCACACCACACACACACAAATACAACCTCACATACCACACACACACCACGCATACACAAAGACTCACAAAAGCCAAAGAAAAAAGCTAAAAATTTACTAAGAAACATTCAATTTAATAATAAATATGTATTTTATTTCTCCAAAATGTGCTGTCTTTTACACATAATAAAGAAAATCTTTAGCAGGCTAGTTTCTGCTTTACGTGTGGACTCTGAAATACTCTGGGCCCTTTACCCGAGGAGACAGGGCAGAGCTGAAGAACAGCAGCTCCACACTGCACGGCGGGAGTCAGTGTTTCCAGCTGGCCACACTCAGCACTCACTCATGCTGCCCACCCCAATTCAAACCAGTCTCTTCATCTGGGAATCCCCCAGTGCCCCAGATACCCTTACCCCCCAATTCAGTAGAAATTCTTCAGAACATATATTTTGCTCGTTTGTCTTGCTTTGGGGGCCACACCCTGCTTTGCTCAGGGATTACCCCTGGCTCTGTGCTCAGGGCTTCCTCCTGGCAGTACTCAAGGGCTTTCTCCTGGCAGTACTCAGGAGACCATATGGGGTGCTGGGAACCGAACCTGGGTCAACAACGTGCAAGGCGAGTGCTGAGCCCTCTGTGTTATCACTCTGGCCCCCAAACACATAATAACTGAATTGTAATTTGTTGTGCCTTTTGGAATTTAAACAGCAAACACGAATCCTCCAATTATTACTATGCGTCTCAGACACAACAAACACCTGGTAAACAAAAGGGACTTTGCTAGCAAATGAAGCTCCGTTCTGGTTGTGGAGAGGGATTCTCAAAACAGTAGTCCCGAGGAAGCAGAAAAACTGGCTCCCCCTCTCCACACAGACGCCCACAGGGCACCGGCCTTAAAATCAAACAGACTTAGTCAACATCTTGATTTTACCATTTAGGAAACCTATGTCCAGCCATGCCGCTCTACCACTCCGAGCCTCAGTTTCCCCATCTGTAAATGGGCTCTTCATGGCACCTTGCACAGTTCAAACTGCGGATGCAAAGTGGTCTTCTGAGGAATACCCAGGACACAGCAAACAACCTGCTGATACCATCAACTAGACCTACAGAAGTCCGACGATGTATCTGTTTATAGGCAAGGTAGTTTTGATTTAAGCTCCCTTGGAAAGATGCAGGGGAGAGAAAGAGAGGAAGCCATGTGCTCACGAGAAAACACTTGCTCCTCTAGAGTAGATAAAGCAAGCAAAGAGACAAGCAAGGGAAAACACGGGCTTGAAGAGCAAGTCCAAATATCTGAATAAGCCGCGGGAAAAAAGGGAAGAAAGTCAAAAAAAGGGGGAGGGGGGTGGAGGGGGAGAAAGTCAAATCAATAATAATACCCGTAAGACTGTGACATCCCCTGGACATGGAGCTGCACCCCGGCTTGAGAGTGTTCACAAGCCCCCACAATGTCCTGCCTCCCAGGTACAGCCGGTCAGGACTCAGGAGAGAAAAGCCCTGAGTGCCATAGTCCCGTTGCAGGCCAGCCACATCAGAGGCAGGGATTGGGGGAGCTGAGTTCCCACAGCCCACTGCTTTGCCTGCACTGTTCTGCCGCTCCTCACTTTCTGGAGGAGGAAAGGGCAGCTCAGGTACCCAGTTAGCACAAGCCAGACCTCCCTGGAACGGTGCCTCCTCCCTGGGGCCCGAGGCGGCCAGGAAGCCGGCTCTTTCTGCAGACCGGTTCCTGCAGCGGAGCCAGCTCCCCGGCCCTGTCAGCAGCATCCGCTTAATGCGCGGTAAAGGCCTCCGTGCCTCTGACAAGCTCAGGATCAAACAGCCAGGCGCACGCTGATTAGATTTAAAGCGGGGAATAAACCTTGCCAACAACAGGTTCAGGAGCCCCCTGCGAAGATGTGAGGGCGGAGCAGGTGGGCGCTGGAGCAGGCCTTGAGCAATCTCTGCCTGCTCCAGCCTGCACAGTGGACAGTGCAGAACACAGCCTCCCCGGACCCTTGTCCGTGTCCTGGGTCTCTCTGGGAGTGCGGGTGTGCTGCAGCCACATCAGAACAGCCTGAGCGCCCAGTGTCTGAGCGTCCCGGATGCCAGGGGTGCTCCCTGAGTGCTTTGAGCAAAGGGAGACCCTCGGGTGAGGTTACAGGAGAGCACAGACGTAATGCCAGTCCTGTGGGGGTCCCGTGCAAGGGACAGGGGTCCCTCTGCACTCGTGAAGCTGAGAAACACAGACCCTATGACAGCAAGGCAGACAGGTGGGGACTTCTGAAACTCAGAGTCCATAGAGAGAATCCAGCCTCTGTCCATGGAGGAGGCAGGAAGGGGGTGCGGGGGAGGAAGTGATGGGCTGACTCTGTCCTCACCCCAGGAAGTTCCCACCAAGGAAGCTAGTGCCCCACCCCCACCCTCCAAGCCCCCCTCCTTCCCTTTTAGTTTTTCAGCTGCAATCACTGGGGAACAGAGAAGAGAGGAAGGAGAGAATCTGGCAGGGCAGGGCTCCCTTCACGGCAGCCTTGCTGAGCACCCAAGCTGGGCTGGAGGCACCAGAAGCCCCAGAGTCCATGCATGGCAGGCAGGGAAGGGTGTGGCTCAGATGCAGCCTGTCTAGTGCAGACCTGGCTGGATTTGCATCACCCACAGAAACAACATTTCACCTTAGTTCAGTGGCAATGACCTTCCCTGCTGGGAGGGTTCATTTCAAGGTCACCCCTTCAACTTGTCCTATGCCCTTTGGGCCAGAGCCCTTCTCTCCTGGGCCTTCATTTCTCAGGCAAGGGGAAGGGTTCCGTGCTCTCACCCTGCTCTCAGAGAGGACCTCAACACCCCCACCCTTCCTCCCATTCATTGCAAACAACTCTGCGGGCTGTACTCTGCCTTGTGGGTGGCTGGACTGTTGCCTTTGAGGAGGTGATTTGGTGGCCAATGAGAGCTTGAAATCCACCGGCGGAATGATCTCCTCCATCCTCCCAGTGCTGAGGCTGACTGTGAAAAGCTCCCAGTTTATTTGTCGTCTGTTTGCAGGAACCCAGACTCGGCCCCAGCCAGCACCACCCCAGGGTGCCAGAAGAGGATGAGCTGTGTGTTGGTGTGTTGGTGTGTTGCTGCTTTTCCCAACCCTGCACTATGGTGGGTTATCTGATGAGGCCGGTTTCTCAGCCGCAAGCCACATGAAAACGCTCCCCCCGGTAGACCTAACTGCTCTCGAGTTATTTCCGTGCACCAAGTGCTGGCAAGGTGAGGGGGCAAAGCCTGCATCCGTAGCAGTGCGCTCTGTTCTGAGCCTGGAAATAAACTGCTCAGTTTCGAGCAACACAACCCAGTGAGGCGGGGACCCGCCCCTGCACTGCCCCTGCCCAGCCACACCTCTGAGTTGGGGATGTGCCTCATGCGTGAGACCCCTGCAGCAAGCGACCACTGCATCAGCCTCCTGTCCACTCCTGTGCTGCAGGATGGAAAATGCCAGGAGTGACAGGACTCTGGGGAGCTGGAAGAATGAACACTCGCACTGTCCAGCTGTCCCCTCCCTGGAGGCAATGTCCAGAGCCAGGCCTTGTCCAGGCCACAGCTGCAGAGAGCCTGGAGGGCAAACGATGTGTGTCCTGGAACAGAGCAGGTCTGCCTGAGAAAGGGATGTTCTCCAGCTCTCCCCCAAGTGCTCAAAAGATCAGGAGAGGTCCAGGGTGAGCTCATCAGGCAGAAGACAGTGAGCAGACTGCCTGTGGGCAGTGCAAAGGCCAGTTAGGAACACACCAGAGTCACTGCCCGGGAGGTTCCGGGGCTCCATGAAAGTCAGCTTTTAGGGACCTCCTGGTCCCCAACTTGGAGGCGGCTGCAGCCAGCCTTTCTACTTGCTTCTACAATCACCTTGGAGGCCTCATTTTCGTTCCCCTGCTCACGGCAGCGCCAGGGCACCCCTTCTTTCCTATCCCCCACCTCCAAAGGAGAGAGACAGCGATCCACAGAGGCCTGCTGGTGCCTGGTCAGCCACTCTCATCCCTCCCCCAACCAGTCCCTGCTGCTCCAGGAAAGGGCTGAAGACACAGATTCTAAATATAGGCACCCTGTCCTCAGGCCGGCTAATATTAGCCCTTTCGTGGAATCCACTGACAGCATTATTCCTGCTTCTGGCTGTGCTGGTGGGAATTCTTGTTTACAGTGAGGCAGGCTGAACCAGCAGCAAGTGTGTGTGAGGCGGGGGGGCAGGGAAGGGAGGCAGAGATGAGGGGTTCTACTAGCTGGGGCTGCTATGGTGATTAATGGGGCATCTTTCTAGCTGGGGCAGCCCTCTAGCACACAATCTATGATTTGGTGACTCGGAGGTTTCTGATTCACTGGATTTATCAGTTTCCCGGTGGAAGGCTTGCTGGCGTTGGCTAGGAATCAACTCCATGCCAGGGGATCACTACTGGGATTCTCCTGCATAGTCTCCTTGGCTCTTGAACACAATCCTGAGAGAGAAGTCCCCCATGTTCTAGATGGGAAGGGGCACAGCTTCCAAGGCTCATGGAAGTGCAGGTGATGGGCCCAGAGACACAAAATTAATGCCAAGATGAGACATGAGCCCAGTCTGTGGGACTCCTTCCTGAGCCTTGGTTTCATCTCACTGTTGGATCTATGCAGTTCAACTCTGTGAGAAAAATCTTTCCAAGGTTCGGTAAGTTGTGTTGCTTCTGGTGCGTGGAAAAGCTAGTGCTGACTCGCAGTCAAAGGAAGTGGACTCTCCTCGCTGGGCCACGAGGGAAGTCCAAGAGTCATTCCAAGGTCAGGGAGATAGTACACAGGGGAGACACTTGCCTTGCCGCTAACCCTGGTTCGACCTCTGACACCATATTGGCCCCTAAGGACTTCTGAGCGCAGAGCCAGGAGAGTCCCTGCACACTGCTGAGGACTAAAAACACCCCCAAAGCATGTCCCCTTCTGTAAAATGAGGTCAGTCAGATGATCTGACACATCTGCATGGCTCTGAATTATTCTCTGGGACCATGTGAAGAAGTGCTACTCCAGGCTTTCTGCCTGGCCTGGCTGTCAGCATTAGGGGGCAGGAGTGAGTCCCTACTCATGTATAGGGCTGGGATGGATTTCTGCCCAGATACAGACTCTAGCAATCCTTTCCCTGCAGACATGTCTCTGCCACTCCGTCTTCCTTTTACTAAATCTTTCAACGAAAGGAACCAAACACTGGAAATTTCATTTCCAGAAGAGTTCTGTTTCTCCTTGGGAGGGAGGGAGCCCCTCGGCGAGTAACACTCGGGGATTCTCCCAGCCCGAGCGACAGACAGGCGTGGTGACACTGTCACCACCAGGAAATCACCAGCAACAAGCTTGTTCTCAAACAGAGACAGGGTATCAGGGCCAGCGGGAAGGAGACAGCCCAAGGCAGTTTTCCAGGGCATGGCCACAAATACCCAAATGCAATATGTCTGGTTCACACAGCAGATAAATCCACACATGCCTACACCTGCAGAGTTCCAGGTCTACGAGATGGGCCTATGTCTATTACCACAGAGTTCCAGGATGTTGACACACACCAAACTGTCCTGAGCCTTTGGCATCAGGGCCAGGGATTGGGCCCTCAAGATCTTAAGAAACACGTGTCGGGGAATGGGCCATTTCCTGAAGAGACTCCAGACTTGGAGGCTCCCATCCTGAATGACCCAGGTGAGCCCCAACGTGCCCTAATGTTCCATTCCTGGCTGTTCCCTCGTCATCTTCTGCCCGGAAGCATGGAGAGGTAGTGGGAGCAATGAGGGGCTCCCAGTCCTGACTGCAGAGGAGAATCATCCAGGGCTCCACTGAGGACTTCTGAAAACCAAATGCCCAGGCACAGGCACTCCTGCATCATTAATTCAAAGGCGTCATCAGTGAGGGTCAAGATGAGGCTCACGGTTCTATGTCCTGACTCCTCTTGGGCCCCCCCCCCACATCTAATCTCCCACATGGGGCCTCTCCTGCTGCTCTCAGAGACCTGAGGGACCTATCTGTCATCAGATCTGTCATCTGACAGAGGGCAACGAGCCAAGCTGAAGAAAGCACTTGGAGACCCAAAACTGGAATAAACAAGCCCTTCATGGAACAGAGGGAAGTGTGTTGGCATCACAGTACAGTAGGTAGGGCATTTGCCTTGTACAGGACTGACCCAGATTTAATTCCCTGGCACCATTTTTGATCCTCAGAGCCCTCCAGGAATGACTTCCGAGCAAGAACCCAGAGAAAGATCTGAGCAGCATTGGGTGACCCCAAAACAAAACAAACAGAAATGGACGGAAGAGATGAGCAAAAGCTTCTTTATGGAAGACATATGGACAGCCAGTGGGTATGTAAGAAAATGCTCTGCATCTCTCTTCAACAGAAAAATGCAAGTCAAACAACAATGAGATATCACCTCACACCAGAGAGACTAGGGCACACATCAAAAAGAACAAAAATCACCAGTGTTGATGTGGATGTGGTGAAAAAGGGACCTTCATTCACTGCTGGTGGGAATGTCAACTAGTTCAGAGTTTTTAAAAAACGAGATGGACACTCCTCACAAGGTGAGGAATTGAGCTTCCATATGACAGAGCAATTTCACTTCTTGGCATGTACCCCAAGGGCCCAAAAACTCTACTGAGAAAAGACATTTGTACTCCTATGTTCATTGCAGCATTTTTTATAAGAGCCAACACCTGGAAACAACTCGCGTGTCCAAGAACAAATGACTGCCCTATCTTTCACCTTGATAAACAGGGCAGCCACATGGAGTCTGTGGGAGCTTTAGCTGTGGGCTCTGTCTGCACACTGGGGGAACCCTAAACTGATCAATGCCTGCTTGATGCATCCAGCAAAAGAAACATCTAAAATGAGATGAATTCAAATCTTTTTTTCTCCCTTTATTGATTTACTTATATTTCTAAAAGGTCACAGCCAATTATTTTTTCAACTCTACACTATACTGGAATGAGTGAAGAAGGATTGAGATATAGAAATAAATTCAACTCCAAAGTCATTTGAGTATTTCCCCACGGCAAGCGTGGCCGGCAGCTCTGCACACGAGAGGAACGAGACGCACCCTGGGAGCATCCCGGGGTGCAGATAAGCAGCTCTGCCTCATTCATCTTCAGATGCACAGGACCATCCCTAGTACCTCCAATATGCTGAGGGTGAAATGAAGGTTTGATCATTTCTTTTTCACAGGTGGGGAACTTGGGTCCTCTGTCATTAAATGGTTTGTCCAGGGTCAAGAAGCCAGGGGTTGAAGTGTGACCGGAACCCAAATCTGTGAATGTCCCAACACCATTGACATTACTGCCACACTCCACTGGGCATGCCTTCTGTTCAACTCACAGTAAAAAATTTGGAAGATTTTCAGAGAACCCTAACTGTTTCATGGGCATCCTGGGCTATAGAGATTAACCCAAGCCCCTCTTTGGGTGGGTGAATCTCTATAGATTCACTAAACACACTTAGATTCAGCACAAGCCAACCCAGCTTGGATATGAGAGCCAGTGCCAGAATTCACTAGTTTGGCACTCTGGGGATCTTGGTCAAACCAGGTACAGAGCTCTGGAAGGGCATACAAGATCTTGGTGACAAGGCTCTCAGGGGATGTGAATTTCATCAAGCACCATTCTCCAAGGTCTCGACTTGCCTGAGTCACTTATTCTTGGGTTTGACTCTTCCTCTTTGGTACTCTTGGGTCCATACTTAGGAAAAGGAAGGTCCTTTTTTCACTGCATCCACGACAGCATGCATCACCAAAAATATCATGGGCCCAGAATCAAGTTGAGAGCCCAGAGTAGTGCACATGACCCTGTAAGGTCAGAGTCAAGGTTTGACCCCGTCATCCTACACATATCCCTGTAAGGTTGGTCTCAGGAATCAAGTTTAAATTCCCTCTCTGTGCACGTGGTGCTTTAAGGTCAGGATCAAGTTTAGACTCCCTCTCAGTGTACACGGCCCTGGAAGGTTGAAATCAATTTTAAACTCCTTCACAGTGCACACAACCCTGGAAAGTCGGAACCGAGTTTAGATTCCCTCACGGTATACACAGCCCTGTGAGATCAGTCTCCTGGATTTTCCCCCAGGAACCATCTGTCTCTGCTCTTCTGAAAGCTGCACATGAGTAGACTGTCCTCTCCAAACTCCTGGATCTGCTTAGACCTGGAGGACCCTTTCTCTCTCTTTTTTTTTAAATTAGTGAATCACCTTGAGGTACAGTTACATACTGACAAACTTTCATGCTTGCGTTTCAGTCATACAATGATTGAGTACCCATCCCTCCACCAGTGCCCATTCTCCACCACCAATGATCCCTG
>JAOXYA010000045.1:18538314-18580875 GCA_028565675.1 Sorex palustris | reverse complement strand
TCCAATGGAGACGTTACTGGGCCCGCTCGAGCAAATCGATGATCAACGGGAGGGCCTTTACCTTTACCTTTACTGAAGGAAATGAAATAAAACATGAGGAAATAGAAACATCCCCAGTTCATGGATTGAAAGAATCAGTACCATTAAAATAACCAACCTACCCAATGTAATGATGACCCTACTCAATTCAGATACAATGCAATTCTCATTAAGAGAACAAAGAACAAATACTTCTAAAATTTGGATAGGTCCATAAGACTCCCAGAAAGGTCAAATAAATTCTGAACAAAGATAAGATGAGAGGCATCACATTCCTCAACTTTAAACTACATTACAGAGCTGTAGTAATTTAAAAAAACAAAAACATGGTATTGGAATAAAGACAGATTTCAGTGGATTCTTCGAGATAGCTCCTCTGGCAAAAAGTACAAAAGCAGAACTAAACGAACAAAATTATATGAAACTTAGAAACTTCTTCACAGCAAAAGAAAAGATGCCCTAATTAAAAAGACACTGGAAAATATTTGCACAAAATTAAATAAAAGTGATTATTTGCATGATATATAAGGCATTCAGAAAGCACAAAAACAACCCCACTGAAAATGGAGAGAGCAGCTGAACAGACACTTCTCCAAAAAATACACAGAGATAGATAACAAGCATATGAAAAAGTGTTCATCATCACTGATTATCAGGGAAATAAAAAAATGACAATGAGCTATCAATTTACACCAGTGAGAATAGCCTCCATTAAAAAAAGAATTGTAAATAACCAGGGTTGGAGGGAACATGGTACAAAACAAACCCTCAGCCAATGTTGGTGGGATTTTGACTGGTTCAGCCTTACAGAAATAGTGTAAAGTTGCCTCAAAAAAATAAGTCTATAACTGCCTGATGACCCAGCGATTCTTCTCCTAGGCACCTATTCCCAAAACAGTAAGGACTCATTCACAAGAACACATGCACTCCTACATTCATTGCCGCATAAAGATCTAGAAGCAACACAAGTTCCCCCAACAGATGAGTGAAGAATGAAATTGTGGTGTATATATACACACAATGGAATACTATTGAAGTTACCAGAAAAGGTGAAGTCTTGCAGTGAGCTGCTACCTGAATGGAACAGAAGGAAATCATGCACGTGAAGTGAATGAGAAAGAAGAAAACTAACAGAAATGATTTCCCTCATGTGTGGAACAAAGGAAACAGAGCAAGGGATTAGACAATCCTCCATGGAAACAAATCCTGAGGTAGTGCCAAGAGAAAGCAACTAACACTGAAAAGCAAGGATTGGCTGTGTCAGAGAGACCTGAGGACAGTGGAAGAGGGTCATAGACATTCTTGGCAGTGGGACTGGGAAGTTACATGGTAAGTAGAAAATAATAAAATGGGTGGGGCCAGAGAATAGTGGGCTTCCCTTATACACATTTGACCCGGGTTTGATCCCCAGCATCCCATATGGTCTCCTGAACCCTTCCAGGAGTGATCCCTGAGTAGACCCAGGAGTAACCCCTAAGCACTGCTGGAAGTGGCCCTAAACTCAAAACAAAAACAAACAAAAAACCAAAAAATAAAAACTAGGGAAAGTTGTAAAACAATAATAAAATATATCCTGCTTAAAAGCAATTAAGTTTTAACACTATGATGCACTCCTCCCTATTTTGATTACTTTAGCCAGGTTTTTTGGGAAGCAGGATCTTAAGGGCAGTTTGTGGGGGTTTTGTGAAACTATATTCTTTGTGTTCAGTGGTTAGTAGAATGTGAAGCAGAGTTGTTGATAAGTCTTAGATTTAAAAGACCTGCTAAAACTAAAATTTCAAGGGCCAGACAGATAGAACAACAGGTGAAGCATGCATGTCTTACAATTCAGTTGGCCATGGCTTGATCCCTGGCAACACAGAGGTTGCAATAAAACAATCCTAGAGCTACACTAGAAGTGATATCTTTGCATAGTTAGAAGCCTTGACCCCAGCTGAGTATGGCTCCAAATAAAAAAATTTAAAAAATTGAAAACTTTAAAAGTCAGATATTGGCTTCAAACCTCTCTAAAGATATTTAATTCTACACTCATTGAAATTGTTCATAACTATTTGAAGGTTGGTGTACTTGTTGTGATTATTCTGAAGTTTCGGCCTTGTGCTTTTATGTTGATAACATTATTGTTTTTATCAAAATATATTCTTGTACATTATTTTTCTCTTTTCCATTTTTTAAATATTTTTCTCAAAAAGAACTAAAAAAAGAAACATTAAGAGGCCTTTGCCAATGAACCAAGTTACCCTGACCCCTGCAGCTCCCCCCTCTACATGTTAGGCTCAGCACATCTGAACCAGGGATTCAATGTTGGTCTCAAAGAAACTAAAAAAGAAAAAAAATAGCACAGGGTTAATCCTTTTGCCTTGCATGTGGCCAAGCCTGGTTCTATCCTCAACACCACACAAGGTCCCCTGAACATTGCCAGGAGTGATACCTGAGCCCACAGCTAGGAATAAACCTTGAGCATCACTAGGTGTGGCCCCAAGATAAAAAACAACCCCTCTCCCTCAAAAAAAAAAAATAAGGGGGAAAAAAAAAGCAAAAAGAAGCAACATTCTGGTTGAGGTTGGGTCACCGAGTCCATATACTCACATCTATCCCCAGTTGCTCAGACTCGTTCTTAACAAAGAAACTCAACCAATATTTGATGAAAGAATAATCACAGGGATGGATTTCTAAGCTTAGACCTGCCTTCCTCTTTCCAATGTAAATTCCAATGGTTGCTCTAGAGATTTCAGGCATCAATCAACCAGTTTGCTTCTCTACCTTTGATGTGTGGAAAGGGTCGGAGAATCCAGAAGTGTAACTCTCCCAGGGCCCAGACCTGACACAGTGAGGAGAAAACTTGAACTGATAAAAAATAAATTAAAACAGAAAAGACTAGAAAGAAAGGAAGGAGGGAAGATGAAGAGAAGGTAAACTCCCCCAAGAAAATCGCAGCGCCCCTCCCTCCCCAGAATCAGGACACCCAGGAAGCTGAGAACTGAGCCGTGCTGCTCCAGGAAAGTGCTCCATCCTGGATGGGTTCCCAGCCCCCGACCCTGACAGGCTTGCTATCCACAGCCAGGCATCTGCTGCTCCAAATCCTGCTTCCTTCTCTGCAGAAACAGCAGAATCGCCTAAGACCTCCAGATACTTCTGCACCAGATCTGCAGGGAGGAGCTATAGAAGGAGGGTAGAAACAGGGTGTGGACATTGAGAGAGCCATGCAGCCCAGCTGGTGGATGCTCCATTCAGAGACAGTCAAACACTCACCCTGGCCCAGCCTACATACCAGTACACATACTCCAGAATCCCCCCTGTTTGTTTTTTGCGCCACACCCGGCACTGCTCAGGGCTGATTCCTGGCTCTATGATTGGGGAACTGTATGTGGTACCCAAGAAAGAACAAAGTCAGCTGCACACAAGACAATCACCTACACCTCTGTACTATCTCTCAGACCCCCTCCTTGTGTAATGAATGACAAATATGACAAATAATGAGAATTATGAAACTGTAATGGAAATTAAGAATATGTGATGGGGACTGAGAAACTGAATCTGACCCCCTAAGGGAGGGAGAAGCATTACCTTTTATGATCCCAATTAACAGCTTAAGAGCCCACCAGTCCACCGGATTTTTGGGAGTGTATTGGGCCCGAAGGATTGATGGGAGCGCACCCCTGAAGGCCGCGCCAAATGGGCAAGAGAGAGTGACCACACCACTGTTTTCCCTTTGAGCGCCTGAAGGCCATACCATGTGGGCGAGATGCATTGTTTTTGCCAATTACCTCTGCATCTCCTGTTTCGCTAATAAGAATGTGCATAGTTTATAGCCCACCTTCAGAGGATAAAAGGGAGACCCTCTCAGCACACGGGGCTCCAAGTCTCTTTATCTTCTGACTTGGGGTTCTCAGCACTGAGCTTCTAATCAACTTGATATCCTATCCTGAGCAGTCTCTCTCTGTTCACTCATGGCTCGCACCAGCACACTTGCTCTTTCTACTATTGATTTTTTTTGTTTTGTTTTCAAGGGATCCACATGATATTCAAGAATTTCTCCTGGGTTTGTGCTCAGGGATCACGCCTGGAAGAGCTCACCGGGCCATCCATGGTGCCAGGGATAGAACGTGGGTCAGCCACATGCAAGGCAAGTGCCCTACCTGCTCTTATTTTTTCATTACCGCCATCACTTCTTCCTGCCTCAGGACCTTGCCTCATGCTGCATCTGTCTGTCTTTTGTAGCTCAATCCCATGGTCATCTAAAGGGGCAGCTGAGGCCTGAGCAGACCCCAGGTCTGGAGGAAGCAGTACTCCCTCTCCTTCCGCCCACGCCCAGCTCTGACTCCCTCAGCTATCAACAAACCAATAGATGTTGGTTCACTGTTACTGAAGTCAACCAAACTTCACAAGGTCCAGGAAACTGCCTAGACAGTGATGCTGTTATGCGTAGGACATTAACTGGACAAGTGGGCAGGAAAAGGTCAGACTGGGCTCAGGGATAAGTGAGCCCAGCTTGACTTTCATGGATTCTGAAATTGCAAGAGCCCAAGCAGCCCGTGACTCAGCTCGGACCCCTTCAGCAGTTTCTTGCAACTTACAGCCCCTTTTACAGGAAAAAACCTTCCAAATAAGAGAAGATAAAAATCCACAGATGTGGAAACCACTCACATGGAAATACTTCCCAGATGTTAGAATGACAAATCTGTGACGCTGTCATAGCTTTTCTTTCTTCCTTTCTAAAGTCATGATTTATAACAATATCTCAGGACAGGTCTAAATAACTCTCAAACCCTCCAAGTGGTAATGAGTGTCAACGATAGTCTGTGGCATCTCCAAAAACTTTAATGGAATATGAAATGAACTGATTTCTTTTGGGAATAAAGACCCAGAGATTTCGAGTGCTATTATGGTTTATTGCTTATAGTCAGAGTAGAAAAAAAAATGCTAACTTTCAGCTATTTTCACCCCCAGTCAAGCATGCATTAAAGACTAGCGTAGAGGCAGGAGCCCCCCACCGGCTCCCCCTAGTCCCCTAACCCTCACCCGCCTAAGGGTAGATGCTTCCTCAGCTCCCCAGCAGTTTATTTAAAAGCCTTGTGTCAAGCATCCTCCCAACCTCCACAGTGCCAAAGACCACTCTTGGGACACTCCAAATCCATGACAAAGGTCCACCCCTGTTTGCTTCTAGAAGCCTAATTTCCTTCCCTCTATCCTGGGAGCAGCCACACCCACCCCTTCAGGCTGCTGTGATAAAAGAACAGGAAAGGGCCTTGTTCCCGGGAGACCTACCTAAGCCAGTGTACATGAGTAACCTGGGAGAATGTGTTACACATAGCCTCATGGGAAATCAAAGTATATGAATTCGGGGTCAGGAGAGGGGAAGGCCACGCTGAAAAATCTCACCAGCAAGGACAAGGCAATAAGGAGGGACGGGAACTGTGTCAAATGCAAGAACTCATCCATCCAAAGGGGTAAGGGGTAATGCTGCTCTTCTCAGAGGATGCAAGAAAGAGGGGATGAGGAAGGAGGGGGTGAGGCAAGGAGGGATAAGGACAAAAGGGTGTGGGAAGGAGGGGTACAGAGTGGAGGTGTTGAGGGGGATGGAGGGTGCTGGGAGTAGGGGATAAGGAAGGAGAGGTGCAGGAAGAGTGAGCCCAGCACTGCTACACCTGACATACTAAGAGATGCTGAATATCCATATTGTGGCAAACTGTCCTAGTTTTTAAATAAAATATCTTGATCATTAAAATAGGCCACAAGCCCTAAAACATGTCTAGAAGCTTGCAGCCTCCAAGTTTCCAAACTCATTTGGCCTATCACCCTATTTTCAGAAAAAAAAAATCAGCCTGTGTCTCCTGAGAATCTCGCTTTTTTAACTGAACAAATTCAAAGCACCCCCAATGGTACAGGAGGCCCCAGCTCCCACGCCCACCCCAGGCAGCCATACTTGGGGCAATACCATTCTGCGGTTCCTGAGCACAGTGGGGAGACCCTAAGGCTTCCAGGAGACAGGAAGGGTCGGTGCTCCCCAAACAAGTTAAAAGCCCCTTCCCCCCCAAAGGAAGCCATGGCTGTGCGGGGTGGGTCCCAAAGAGGAGCAGCTGCTCCTGATAGCGTGGTTCCGGCCCCGCCCCACGAAAGGCAGCCCCCCCCTTTACTCCTCACCGCGACTGTGCTCACAGCATGCCAAGGTAAGCAGAAAGATGGGTTCCGGGGTGGGTAGCACAGGCAGCTGCACGGGGAAGATGCAGCCGTCCCAGTCAGGCAGGAAGGCAGGAGCCACAGAGGCAGTCAGCTCGCTCCATGGCCATCTGCAAGCTGGAGGACTGAGGATTCTTTGGGTAGGAACAATCTGGGCTAGGAGAAGGGTCCACTGGCCGGAAAGAGGAGACTCTCTGAGAGTGCGTGCTCTATCATGGGGTTGGAAACTTTCGGGGAGGCCCACACAGTTCCTGGATCTGCCATATCCTCTGGGCCCTGGCTGCCAGTCATACCATTCTTTTTTGCAAATCGCTGTTCCCACCAGCAGTACTCCCACCCCTGCCTTCAGACACCTGTCCTCACTCCTTCCTCAGTGTCGCCATGAGCCACCCGCACTCACCAAGGGACTCGCACTGCTGTGTGTGTCTGTTTCTGTCTCTGTATGTGTCTGTGGGTGTCTATGAGCTTTTGTCTGTATATATCTGTGTGTGCTCTGTGTGCCTGTATATGCCTGTGTGTGTCTGTGTGTATATTTGTTTCTATGTGTCTGTGCGTGTCAGTATTTTTTCTGTATCTGTGTGTGTTTTTCTGTATCTATGTGTCTATATGTATGTCTGTGAGTCTGTGGTTGTATATTTCTGTGTGTGTCTGTGTGCGCCTGTGAGTCTGTGTGTGTCTGTTGTCTACCTGTGAGCTTATATCTGTGTTTGTAGTATATCTGTGTATGTCTGTCTGTGTTTGTCTGTTTCTGTGTATGTGTTTGTGTCTGTGTGTGTCTGGGTGTCTGTGTGAGTGTCTGTGATACTGTGTGCATGTTTGCGTATGTGTCTCTGTGTGTCTGTGTGTATCTGTTTATCTGTGTCTGTGTGTGTCTGCATGTGTCTGTGTCCCTGTGTCTGTGTGTGTCTGTGTGAGTGTCTGCCCATCCAACCAGCTAGAGATACCAGCAAATGAACCTGTCTCAGCCAGTCCAGACTCTCCCTGCCCTGTGCTCCTGGCCGGTGTCCCAGCCTCCCCCAAGGGAGGTGATGGCTGGGTCACAACAAGTCCGCTGAGGAGACCGCGATGGAGACTGGAGGGAGAACTCAGCAAACACCATGTGGATATCAAGTTATCATGCCCCATGGCTCCAAGTCTGAGATAAAACAGAGACTTTGGTCTAGAATATCAAAGAGGCGCCAAGACACGAGTAAGGAGAGGCCACTGTCTCTCAGACCATCTTTCTGGCAAAGCCAAGAGGGGGGTGAACGAAGAGGTCACTGAGAGGTCACCGAGACTGAACATGCTCAGGCATGGCCTCACTTTATTCCCTGCCTACTGGAAATGTGTGGAATGAGGACAGTGAGGCTCCTCATGGTAAGAAGAGGAAAAGGAGGGAAAGTCAAGCCACAGAATCCCACTGTGCTTTTCCTTCAGCAATGCCGTCCCTGTAGCTCACAGCAGCCTCTCCTAGCCCGCCCCTTCCAAGCACTGTTTATCCCCTACAAAGGGGAGGGCAGGGTTACATTATTAATCACTGATTTTCCCATCTCTACTCCTAGTCCTGATATTCCAGAACATTCCTTGGCACCAGTCTGGAGCTTGAAGAAAGGGGTCAAAGTGGAACCTCTCTAGTGCTCTCTGGGCAAAAACCATAAAATGCAGATGGTGGAAGAGCAGCCCCATGCCATGGTGTGGAGCCAGAGAGCCCGGGGTCTGCTTTCTTGAGCATGGTTTTCTAAAATATTGCTTGCATGTGTGGGTTACCACAGAAAACCTTGCTTCAGAGCATGCAAACCTGGAGACAGCCGTGAGACACAGAACCCTCTCCTTCAGCTACCTGCCAGGAAGAACTCAAGGAGCAGAAGGACAGGCCACCATGAACACCACATCGCTGGGCCCATCGCTGGAGCCTTTGCTGAGACTCTCAGCTTCAAACTGGACAAGATGCTGTGCCCAACCGTGCTCAGCATGTGGGATTCCCTTGATGATCCCATCCCTCCAGCTTCCCTGAGTCTTGCTTCCCATGTTCCCACCTCACAGGGGTCCCGAGATGATGACGGAACAGGGCAAGTGGCCAGAATCCCACAGGAAGTGCGCTGCTCTCTCTGTCCCTGTCTCTGTGCCCTTGGAGTCACTGAGGGCTGATGAAAGGCTACAAGTACAAGGCACAGGCTACTGATTTCCTTCACCTCTACTGGACCTGTTTTAATCCTATGTGGTATATTGGGCTAAGTGGTGCTAGGTCTATGGCACATGCCTTTTCATGAGGCCAGACAACGCTTCCGAATGAAGCCGGATTTACCTGCCACTGTTTGCATGAAGAGGAAAGTCTCACACTTGAGAGTACACTCAGGGGCTCTGGAAAATGAACCACCAGCTTCCCCTGACGTTCACCACCCTTCTCCATAGGATCTGCCAGTCCTGCCTCTGCACCTTTGCACAGGCTGTTGTCCCTCTTCTAGAACAACCCCAACCCCTTCCACGTCCTGCGTCTTCATCGCTTGGAGAAATGTTTTCCCGCCACTTAATCCCCATTCCCAAGCACCCTTCAGACTCCTTTAATGAGAGACAAGTGGCTACGATTCACCTTCATTTTTTCTTCAGGGGGTCCCGAGTGATACTCTACACCTTTCAGGGTATCCCCAGCCTCTCACACCAAGAGTTTCTCCAAGGCATCATTAATGCTACCCTTCCCTTGTAGGAGAAATTCTTCCCCCTCAAAGCCCATGGGTTGACTTCTCTTCCAAGAAGTTTCTCTTGGTTTATCATACCGATCTTGATCTATCCACTTCCAGAGGTCACCGTTATTACATCTGAATCCTTTTCAGAGGGTATACACCTTGGACTGGAACCACTGGTGTGGCTGGTTCCTCAACAGTGAGCCCACGAGGAGAGGCCACACGTGCCCTTCTCACCACACTCCTCTGCTACCCAGCTCAGGCTTGACACAGCAGGATTTCGGTCCATCTATGGCCTCAGCAAAGCATAATCACAGAAAACATGCAGGCAAAACAGCATGTGGCATGCTTCCCAGGGATCACCCAACTAAGTGCTCCCTGCCTCCTTCTGGGCACTGTCCTGCACTGTCCTCCCATTGTTCATCGATTTGCTCGAGCAGGCACCAGTAACATCTCCATTATGAGACTTGTTGTTACTGTTCTGGCATATCAAATACGCCACGGGGAACTTGCCAGGCTCTGCCATGCAGACGGGATACTCTTGGTAGCTTGCTGGGCTCTCCAAGAGGGACGGAGGAATCAAACTTGGGTTGGCCGCATGCAAGGCAAACACCCTACCTGCTGTGCCTCCCCCTCACCCCCTGCCTCTTGAAAATACCCCTGTTTTCCAGATAAACAAAGTGCATGAATAGTGGGTCACATGGGGAGGAAAACTGATGAGCTCAAAGTGGAGCCAAGAGAAGAGGCTAAAATCTAGGGTCTGTGGCCCCATAGAGCAGGAACTTAATTACGGAGTCTCAGCACCTCTGATTCGCTCGCCTTTAACCCTCTGGGCCGGGCAGAGAAACACGCAGAGAAGCTTGGCACCCCTTTGTTGGCAGGCTGCCCCCAGGCCTGGATGCTCTCAAGAGGGAATGAGCACCTGGCAGAGTGGATGCCGGCCCTGCCAGAACTGCCACCAGCATCTTCTGAAGTGGACTGTTGTCCTAATGAGATGTGCCGCCCTGCCCCCTCCCCCCCTCCCACCGGCACCCCTTGCTCTTGGCCTTGTGTGCCAAGATGAGAAAATTCATTTCTCAGTCGCAAGTCTGGGTCTGAGAGGCTGTGTGCTTTGTTCCCGTCCGACTGCGTCCCCTTCCTTCTACATTCATTAAGGATTTCCCACACACAATTTATCTTCCAGAAGGCTTCATCCTTAGCCCTTGTCAGAAATAATCAGCTCATGTGGTCGCGGATGTTCCCTGACCCGAAACAAGCAGGCTCGGAAGTAGCCTCTACATTAGATTTCCCCGACTTCATTCATCTTGATAATCTTAAGTCTCCTATTGGTACACACAATATTAACTTTTCCACAGATTACAACACTGAGTGGGCGGAATGGGAGCGCTTTGGACTATGATTTCAAAGGCAAGGAAAATTAACCCTTTGACTCATGGTCGCTCAGAACTTGCACAAAGGAACCAGGCTAGCCGACAAAGCAAAGCTGGGTTCCTAAGATACTGGCCCTGGGGCTGGACAGAGCTAGCACACCCGGTGAGGTGCTTGCATTGCACGTGGCTGACCCAGGTTCAATCCCCCCAAACCCCACTAGGAGTGAACCCTGAGCACAGAGCCAGGAGTAAGTGTTGAGCACTGCTGAATGTGGCCAAAATAATAAACATTTTAAAAATAATAAAGTGAGAGGCCCAGATCAGCTGCCCCAGGTCTTCTCCATAAAGCACAATTACAGGCATCAGCCTCTCCCTTATGACCAAGCCATGCCCCGAGGGTGGCCTTCCTGGAGGAAGATTTATGTGCTGAGTCCAACATCATTTTCTCCAGTGCTTGCTGCTAAGGGCCACCAGAACCCTGGCTCTGGCCTCAGATCTCAGTAGGTTCACTGACATCCCCGTGCCAGATGCTCCTGCCTGCTGGTCCCAGGGCCCTGGAAGTGGGATCCAATGGATTTCCTTGGCTGTTTTTCACACGATTCTGCTTCTGTCTGCTTCACGCTCTTCTCCGGTCCCAGGGGGCCATTGTCCTACATGAATGATGCTCTCAGACCCGACAAATGGGCCCCCATCCATCATCCTGAGCCGTGACAGCCCAAACAGAGGCTCTGTGTTCCCTGTGCAGGAAGAGTGAGGCCACAGCCGGGGACCAGTCTGGGGCTGCGCCGCCAACTCTGGGGAGCAGAGCTGAAGAAGTGTACACCTCCGCTTCACTCTGGAAGCCTTCTCGGTGTGCCTCCCAGGCTGCCTGTCCCTGCACTCTTCCCCCGCTTGGCAGCCTGAGCCTCTTTTTAGTCAATGTCATCCATCCCACTGGCTGCCCGGGGTCTCCTAATTACACCCAGAGTGGTTGGCAAATGTGGGGTGATCAGAGCAGTGAAGGAGGATTGGGAAAGCTGGGGTTCCAATCAGACTCACCCCTCTCAAGACTCCAGTACAGGCAAGAACCAGCCAATCTCTTCAAGGCTTCGTTTTCCCATCTGCAAAGCAGGAAAACTGTCGGATCAGCAGTAAAGCACCACTAACAGAGCAGCTAGCCCATATCCCTAAGCAGTGTCGAGTGAACAGAAGACACTTTTTTCCTTTCTTGTGTGTGTTTGTTTGGGGGCCACATCCTGCTGTGCTCAGGACTAACTCTTGGCTCTGTGCTCCGAGGACCCTGTGTGGGGGTTGAACCAGAGCTGGCTTATGTGATGCTGGAATCCCTGAACAACCTCTCTGACCCCAAGAAGAGACTTTGAAGGAGTAGTATTAGTCAAAAATGTTATGAAAATTATCAATAAGGATTCTCTATTCACTGTAAAGCCTATAGAAACTGATGCCTGGAAGAAATGAGTCAGTTTCCCCGTGGCTTGCTGCCCTTTTGACTATGAGCTCTTGTGGCCTCTCTAGCACACGCCTGACTCACATTCAGGCATCGGGTCTGCCGCTGACTGCAGATCCTTTTCTTAAAAAAAAAAAAAATTACTGAATCACCATGAGATACAGTTACAAGGCTTTCATGATTGCGTTTCAGTCATACAGTAATCGAACACGCATCCCTCTACTGGTGTACATTTTTCACCACTGATGTCCCCAGTATCCCTCCCGCCACCCCCCTCCCACCCCACCCCTGCCTCTGTGGCAGGCACTGGCTGCAGGTGTCCTTGCCTAAGTGATTTGCCCTTCTAGGCCTCCCCGCCAGTCTTTGCTTCCTGACCTCACAGGCACTATGAAACTGTGGCTGGTTCTATCAGTCCTGGACTCACTAGGTGCCCAGCGACAGAGCTGGACAACGTGCAAGGCACTGGGCGAGCTGTAGAGGAGAAAAGGCAGAGAAGACATGGTCCATAGCCTCATGGATGCTTTCCAGTCCCAGCGAAGCAGTTAGGGGAATCAAGCCTACAGCCCGAGTCTCCACCAACAGCTTCGCCAGCTGGTCCCAGCAAGGCCTGGGTAGCATTTTCTGCAGAAGCTCCTCGGGAGAGTCCAGCATGACTGGGGCAGACCCCTCTGGGCTGTGTGAGGACCATCTGAATGCCTAGATGCTTTGAACGAAAAGTTCTCGGGGCCCCAGAAGAATTATCCATAGCAGAGTGAGAGGTGCAAAGTCAA
This sequence comes from Sorex palustris, assembly GCA_028565675.1. Taxonomy (NCBI): domain Eukaryota; kingdom Metazoa; phylum Chordata; class Mammalia; order Eulipotyphla; family Soricidae; genus Sorex; species Sorex palustris. The sequence continues at coordinate 18,568,412 of JAOXYA010000045.1, read as the reverse complement.
AGGCCACCTCCGTCCTCGAAGCAAAGGATCTGTATTCAGGGGTACTGTGGAGGGGTGCCAGAAATGGAATGCAGGGGGGGGGTTCTGAGCATTTTCTGCAAGGCCCCAATAGTGGCACCTCAGCAGGCACTCTCTTGGTCCATGTGGGGAGAACAGGGACACTCACGAGGGAGCAAGAATGGCTACAGCACTTCCCAGGAGCAAACTCCCCAAGGGTCCTGCGTTATGCACGGCATCCCAGATTTTGGCAGGCATTCAAACTTGTCAGTGTCCTGTGCACAGAACATTTGCTCCAAGGGCTTCTTGAAAGAGAGAGAGAGACTGAAGAGAGAGAGAGAGACTGGAGAGAGGAGAGAGAGAGAGAGAGAGAGAGCCACCCAGGTGACCCACAAAATGTGGCTGGTTAGGTGTGGCCTGTCCATGGTACTGAAGGACCCCTGTTCTAGGAAAAGGCAACACTGAATGCAGCAAACAGCATGAGTCTCTCCCTGAATGCACGTCAGAAGGGCAGAGTCTGACCCTCAGTGCAAATCTACAGAACCAGAATCTGCCACATCTCAGCTCTCCCAGCAATCTGTACCATACATTTACACATGAGGCTTCTTGCTCCAGGCCAGCGTCTCCAAGCTCTAGGTGGCAGCCAATTTGTGAGTCAAAAAATTAAATTGATTGGGGCTGGAGCAATAGTACAGCGGGTAGGGCATTTGCCTTGCACGCAACCGACCCGGTTCCGATTCCCAGCAACCCATATGGTCCCCTGAGCACCGCCAGGAGTAATTCCTGAGTGCATGAACCAGGAGTAACCCCTGTGCATCACCAAGTGTGACCCAACAAGAAAAAAAAAATTCAATTGAGTGTCCAGAAAATAGTATCGTGAAAGAATGGACTGGAAAGGAGCAGAGCAGGTGAAAGAGGTTCCCACGTGGGGTGAAAGCAGGCTGTGACTACAGACACAGGTGTGTGGAGCGGGTTGGGAGAGGCACTCATTCCCAAGAGGGCTGCTGCCTGGGGGTGCCTGGGAGGGCAGCATCCTGGGACGTTGGTGATTCTCATCAAATAACGCCCAGCATTCTGATGCAGCGAAGAGACAGCAGGAAGAAGGAGGGATTAAAGTTCCAGAGAACAAGCACAGCTGAGCCTGAAGAAGAGTTCCACATGCGCTGGAGAAGACTGAGAGTGGGGACAGGAATTACCTCAAGTGGAGGAGCTCATGCAAGGCCTGAGTCCTGCTCCCCACACCAGAGAGCCCTGGGCGTGGGTGGTGTGTGGTTCCAGGAACTCAAGTCCCACCTGCTGAGCATTCCAGCCCAGGTAGGTGTGCCTGTCTCTAAAAATCTAAACTGGGAGCTGGAAAAATACGACAGAGGGAAGCCACTTGCCTTGCACATGACTGACGCCACCCTCAGCATGGCATAGCGTCTCTGGAACTCCTCCAGGAATGATCCCTGAACACTGAGCCAGGAGTAAGCCCCAAGCACCACAGAGTGTACCCCAAAATACATAAATGACAGTAGAGGACTCCAGACTCAAATGTTTCTGATTTGAGCAGGTCTGGACCTAGTCTATGAAGTGACAGACTCACACAGTCTCATCAGCTGCCCAAAGTCCATCTGTCCATACTATGGGCCCACAAATGATGTTATAAATATCCAGAAGGAGCTGGGCCAAGAGCAAAGAGCATCTCCTCACCCCAGGTCGAGTTTCGTTAAGAGAGTCTGGATTCACCTTTGTATTTCAGTGAAGTAAAACTGCAACCCAACAAAGAACCAAAAAAGCAGCAAATTTATGTTCTGGTATCGATGTGGATGTGCAATGCCAGGTTGGCTCCAAAGCAGCTGAGCTTCCTCCAATTTGAATGGCCAGTCACTGCTCAGTCCAGGGGAGCTGAGCAGACTATGAGGAAGGGAGGCCCCGACTCTCACTGACCCCTCACTACCATGGGATTCTGAGGGTTTCCACTCTCCCCAGCAACAGAGACATCTTGAGAGGCAACTCTGCAAAGGAAACACAGATCCTTTCAATGATTCCAAGGAGTGACACAGAACAACGTGTCAAAGGCAGAAGAGACTCCTTGATTTCGCTTTCTTTCAAAACTGAGGAATTGGAGTCATTAGCCTTTTTCCACATGCCTGCAATTTCCTTTAATTCAACAGTGTCCTACATTTCATTTTGCCTAGGAAAATGCTGTCTAATGGAAGATGACCAAAAACTGAGTTTAAAATAATTTTCTCCCTGGCTAGTGGAGTTCCTAAACACCGAGCTCAAGAGTCTCACTTTGGTGAAACTGAATCAAGGTCAGGGCAAGCTTGCTCATCTCCTCCCTTGCTTTCAGCTTCAAAGACAACACAAGTCTGAGCTCCCAAACTTGGCTTTCTTCTGCAAAATGGCAGTCCCAGCAAGCATCTCCTTCAAAATGAGCGGCAGATCAAGTCCACTTGAGGAATTTTCATTTACATTTTGAAATAAGGAAATGACACAGTGAAGCAAGTCTTTGAATAAGATTGTCTCATTTGATGGTGTTCTGATATAGCTTTGATGAGCGAGCAGGAAGGAAAGCCATCCTGGCCACTGCTAATGAAACCACATCATCTGAGGAGCTGCTTCTAATCTATTGTTTCACTGAAAGTCAGTTTCCAGGAACCTAGGAAAGAAGACACTAAAGGATGGTTTACTGGGCATATACAAGCCAAAACTATAGAGACAAATTGGTTTTGATGCACATAGGAAACCTGATTCTGTGAGTGTGTGTGTGTGTGTGTGTGTGTGTGTGTGTGTGTGTGTGTGTGTTGCTGAGAATCCGATCCAAGGGGCCCCTATGTGCAAAAAAGCACTCTAACCCTACACACTATCTTAGCCCAGGGCACCTGGTTGTTAAGTGGCACTTTAAGTTCTTAAACTCAAAGTTAGTTGGTGCCACCCTTGACAGGACAAGGAGTAGCTGAGTCTACAAGGAGTAGATCTTCGTTTTTTTTTTTTTGGGGGGGTCTCATTCAATTGTCTGACCATAAAGGCCATGAGAGCGACAATCCTTAGAGTTGGCCAGAGGAAAGCTCAGAGAGGTTTCAAGATTGCTCCAGATGGCCCAGCTCATCAGAGTTAGCTGGGCAGAATCTGAACTCTGCCTGTCAGTGGCCACTGAATCTCCAGTCAAGCTCACCAACTATCTGCTTGTTCTGTGGCTTCTGCTTCATTCAAAGGCCTCGTGAGTCACAGAACCTTCCTTTCCAGCTTCTGGACCTTATCCCAGCCTGTTTCTTGCCTGTCTCAGGACAATGACCCTGGTTTCCATGTCCCAAAAGATCCAGCTGTGGCTAGGGAGAGACAGTACAGCATGTAGTATGTTTGCCTTGTATGTTTCCGAGTCAGGTTCGATCCCCAGCATGCCCTGTGGTCCCCGGAGCCCCTCCAGGAGTGCAGGAGTAAGAGCAGAGCAGGAGTGAGCCCTAAACACTGCAGTGTGTGGCTCCCCCCAAAAGATTCGGCTGCGGTCACTCCCAGGGAACACACAGGGGACTGACTTTCCACTGTGATGGCCCAGTTCAACAGGCAGTGATTTTACCAAGGAGTCAAACAACATTTTCTCCAAGTGGAGAATGCTAAGCACTATTCAGCTGGAGTTCCTTAACATCGCCATGCAAGCTTTTCCGGAAACTGGTTAGTGCTTAGGGGAGAAAGCCCCATCTGAGAAATCACATTTTTAAAATCCTGATCAGAATACAGGCAGTTTAACATAGCAACAATCTCCCCCAGGCCAACTATGCTTCAGACCCTGAATCCCAATGAGAGACAGACACTGACAAGCCCTTTCAGCAGCTAGCACAGGTCACCTGCCACTTCTTTCCAGGAGCACTGGATGGGGCGGGAGGTAGCAAGAAGTCATTTTGCATGAGTTTAAAAATTACTCAATGTACAAAGTAGAAGTCAAGCTAGAAGGAAGACATCTGAGCTCAATATAATCAAGAGTTTTCTGATCACCAGCTCTCCAATGAAACAGCCAATCTTACTAATATGTTTTGCCCAGAGGAGTGCGTCTCTAAGTACTGAACAATTGGATCATGGGAGTGTGCATGTATGTGTGTGTGAGAGTATGAGTGTGTGTATGTGTATACTGTGGCTGTGTATATGTGTTAGTGTATGTCTGTGAGTATGTGTGTGCATGTGTGCGTGTGTATGTATAAGGAAAGTTCTAGCTTTTAGCTTTTACTAGTATCTATGATGTTACTAATATCTACTATGTAAATTCTCCTACAAGGCCAATTCCAATCTCCTAAAGTGGAGCCATTCAACGTGGAGTTGAGGGGGCCAGGTAGATAGTACGTGAGCTAAGCTGCTTTCCTTGCGTGTGAGGTCCATCCTGATTTGATCCCCGGCACCTTGAGCCCACTCAGGAGTGCTCCCTGAGCACAGAGCCACGGAAGAAACCCTGAGCACCTCCCATAAGTTAGTGGGATTGGGAAGAAATGAGCATTTCCAGAAGAAAACATTTAAATAACTGCAGTCACAAAGGACAATGCTGTAAAATAAACAGGAAGTGGTGAATGTCAAATATTTCTTCCTCATCTTTCATAAGATGCAGTTTTTTAGGGACATGCTTACATAATTTAAGTCTGTATAATGCCTGTGTTTAATAATGAACTTAAAAAGTTCCCGACGTGAGCTGGAGTGATAGTACAGTGGGGAGGGTGCTTGCTCTGCACATAACTGACCGGGGTTCAATTCCTGGTATCCCCTTATTATCCCCTAAGTCGACCAGGAGTAATTCCTGGGTGTAGAGCTGGGAGTAACCCCTAAGCTCAGCCATCTGTGGCCCCCAAATAAAAAAACCCCAAATCAAAAATCAAACAAACAAAAACCGTCCCTGACAAGTTAATGATCAGTGCCTAAGAACACCCCTGGGGACCCTCAGGGCAGCCAGGACTGGCAGGGGCTGGGTGCTTTCACTCCTGCTCTTGATAGCCAGGCCTCCTGCCTGTCTGCTGCAGTGCAGCCCCCACTGCATCTGCAGGGAAAGGGGCACCCCAGGCTGTGCGTGAACCCACAGCTGTGCTAAGGATTATGAGCACTGCACCTTGAAGGGGACTCCAGACTACAACTCACAAGGCAGGCAGGGACCAACTGTTACCCCCATTTCACAGAAAAGGAACTGAGACAGGAAAAACCATGAGGTGCTAAGAGCAGTATGGAAATATTTGAAGACAAATCCCTATTCCTTAAACTGGGACATTCCACTGATATTAGGAGCATCACACACCCAGAACTGCTCCAGGCCCTTCCATTATCCATCAGAGGACAAATCGTTTGTGCAGGATGAGAAAGGAAGAGATGGCAGTTCCCAGCCGTAGATCTCAGAAGGCTCCACTCACCCTTCTGAATACAGAGACCAAAACTCAGCCTGGAGCATTGTGACGGCAGTGTTTAAACAAACAGCATCATCATTTCTCTGGCAATAATAAACAAACAATGAAAAGCTTCAATGAACTAGATCCATTCTGAATAGGGAAAAGAAGCCAAATATCTTCAACCTCACTTGGTACCACCGGGGTGGACAACTGTATACCAAGTGCAGGGACTGCTTGGTTTGAAGTCTTGGGTCTGTGCTAATGCAGATGCCCAACTTCTTCCTACAGCCAGGAGTGAAAATGGCTCAGGCTCGCCAGATGGACAAGCTGGGAGCTAACACGGGCAGAGCACTATGTCTGCATCACAGAGGTGCCAAGGAGTGCAGATTCTGCCCTGTTTCAGTCACTGATTTCTCTGCAGCTCAGACAGGGGCTGCCAGTCCCCTGCAATGTCAGAAGCCTTTACCACCAGCCCTGTCCCTCCTGAGTAGTGTCCCTGCTCAACACCAGGAATGCACCCTGACCTGGTGCGCGCTTGATTGCAACTTGGTCCCACCACCTAGGAATTCTCAGTGAGAGATGGACCTGCAAGGTCCCTCATTCCCTGGGCAACTAAATGGCCCATCTGCCTTCTATAGCCAAGACTCTGCCAGCATGGAAGAAGATGAGTACACATTGAACGGGGCCAGTATGGGTCTGAGACTTCTAGATGACGCTTGGCCAGGGGCTCCCTCAGGTCCCCTGCAGCCTCTCACCACTGGCGAAATCCTAGGCGAGCCCAGCAGTTTGTGCTGCCCCATGTTTACTGCAGAGGTTCTGGGCCCCTGCGTGACCAAGCCCCTCGGGCTGTGCCTGTTAGCTGCCTTTGCATCATGCCCTGCCGAGGCCCAGCTGAATGATGCAAACTACCTACACTGCCGGCAATTGCTCCTGTCGCAACACACTCGGGGCGTGGGGAGGCAGCCTGGCTGCTGGCCGAGAGGAATTCTCCTTCCAAATCAATCAAAATCGCAATTGAGAAAGAAATCATAACTGCGATGAATTTTTTCAGTGCAAGCTAGGTGACGGCTGAATTGTTTCCAGGGCATGCAAGTGGGGGGCGTCACTCTCCTGCTGCATTGACAAGGAAGCGAAGAGCCAGGGGAGTCAAGAAGCCTGTGCAGCCCCAGTCTGGCAGAACCTGTGCGGAAACTCATGTTTGCCTCTCTCTGGGGCTTTTCTACCAGGTGAGCAGCAAGACTCACTGCACAAAAGAGAGAAAATAATTCTAAAGGCTTGACTGCTCCTTGCCGATACTGAGGACAATGATAATAATGAAAATAATGAAGGTTTACACTGTGCCTACAATGCTCCTGGCTCTGTGGAATTCAGATTTTAAATGCTCTGCTTGGGGGGCCTTTGTTTCAGCAGGGAGGAAGTTGAGGCTCAGGGGAGTCATACAATGCACCCCTGGTCACACAGTCCAGGGTTGAGTCACATCTCTGCTGAAATGCTTCCTCAGACCAAGCTTGAGATTAAACACTGTTGCTTTCTGGTTCTCAGACAAGGGAGGCTCTGAGAAGTTAAGACATTTGCTCTGAGACACCCAGCTAAGAGGTTGGCAGCATGTATCAAGGTGCTGAAGACAGCTCTCTGAGGGACAATAGATGGGAGATCAGCACAACACCCTTGAGCTACAAGGACCTCAGTTTCCCCGTAACGCAAGTGTGTGTTGGGTGGTGAAACCAAGGCCACCCTTTGCCCTCTTGAGCTTGTACTGGAACTTCTGTGCTGGGGAGATGCAGAGGAAAGGGGAAAGTGGGAGTTTCAGACCCAACACACTGCCTTAGCCCACTGCTCTGGCCGGGAACATTCTCAGGCAAAATAACCAGCCCCAGATGTTTCCCAAATCACTGCTTCATGCTTCTCCTCAGCACATGATCTCATCCATGGGTTGCATAATGGGATGATGCTCTGGATTGCACTGAGTCCCAAATGATTCACCAGAGGTGCCGTAAAGGAGCAGCAACAATGCAGGAGAAAAAAGGGGGCTAGCAAAGGGTCTTCTGGCTGGAAAGGAGAGGCAGGCAGTGGCATCTGAGGGCAGACACGGTGTCCTGGGCAGCCTCTGTTGACGTGGACCTGGGACACATGGGCACGAACGCCCATGCAGCCACCTGAGGCCACACGGTCACACAACACCGTATACCCGCATGAGGCCACAGCTATACAACACCATGCAGCCACATGAGGCCATGCAGCCACACAACACTGCGCAGCTACATGAAGCCACACAGACACACAACACTGTGCAGCTATATGAGGTCACACAGCCACACAACACCATGCAGCCACATGAGGCCACACAGCCACACAATACCACGCAGCCACATGAGGCCACACAGCCACACAACACCATGCAGCTACATGAGGACACACAACACCGCACATCTACATGAGGCCACGTAGCCACATGAAAACTGTGGTCGTGGGTCCTTGCAATCGTCCCCAAGAGCTGGTGTAGAGAAGCTCATGCTAAGTGCCCTTCCAGCCCACCCCAGGGCACTGTGGGCATATGGAGGGGTGGGCAGGGCAGATGAGGCATCTTGGGTCACAGCCAGGGTTCCTTTCTGAATTCACATTCCTGTGAACCCACCTACATGACAAGTACCAGAGAAGGTCTGGGTGACTGTGATGTCCGGCTGGCCTCCCCTGCTCTCCCCTTCCCTGTGCCCCGGCTACCTGTCTTCCTGCCAGCTATTGCGGGTCTCAGCTTGTGCTGCTGGAAATGTCCTCTTGTCCCTCCAGCCATTCCCAGTGTCCCAGAATGGCTCCATCCTGGAGCTCAGTGATCCAGGGCATGCAACCTGGGTAGGAGCAAGCACCAAAGCTTGGGAAACCCAGACCTGCTGGACATGCTTCTGCTCCTCTTCAAATGCTCCATCATGTCTGACTACAGCACCTCGCTTTTCCAACAAGCATTGAGCTTTGCAGATCCCGTGGCTGGAGAGAGGCTGAGTTGGGTCTCCCTGGGTCCTCACAGTACCTGATGCTCTTGTAGAGCAATAGACCTCTGTAATAGGCCTCGCTATCGCTATTCACTGCTGTGGTCTCCAACATGCAGTCCTGCCTTACAGCAAAGCAAAGAATGCTTCCACATAAGAAGAAATGCCCCCCCCCAAAAAAAAGAACAAAAATGAACAAATCCAACTGAACTGCCTCAAAGCAGCAACTTGGCACAAATTGGTCATAGACGAGGAAAAAAATATATGGCGAGTGGGACAGGTAATATGTAGCCAAAAACAAGGCTGAAATAATGTTCATTCTTGGAACCTGAGAATTGAACACTGCCTCAGATTTGGCTCTGTGCTCCTGCAGAGTCTACAGGGAAAAGAGGATATGGATTCACACAACAATGTGTTTACAAGAGCAAATCAAGGCGGCTTATCTGAAGAGGCACCTTTATTCTAAAGAGAGAGAGGAGATAAAATTTCTATCAGGCCACATGAGGAGGAGTACTATACTAGAGGCTAGAGCAAGCTCTGCCTGCAGGAGGCCTGGGTTCAATTCCCTTTACCAGAGGGTCTTCCAAATACTATTGCTTATGTTCTCCCCACCAAAAAAAAAAAGTCTTGTAAAACAGATTTTGACCTGGTATCTGCATCCCCACAAACGGTCCACAATATTCAGTGCGTCTGAGGGATATGCACTATTTGGGGGTTTAGGGGAGGTCACCGGTCCTATGGGTCATATAGGATTACGAGTCACTGATTTGTAATAGCAGGCACTTTACACTCTATATCTCCTTATAGAGTCTTCATTCAGGTCATGGGTTTTCCACAAAGCACAGGGCCACAGCTCATATCTTCTGACTTGAACTGAGGGGTCTCCTGGAGGTGTTAGGTGAAATCTTTCTCCCTCACCGAGAAGCCACATGCCTCTGCTCTCAGTTCTACCTGAGACTCAGCACATAAGCAGCATCTACTCAAAGCCACTGAACAGCCTCACAGGTGGACGCATGGAAGTATCAATGAATCTAGTGAGCCAAGCTTCTAACCACACACCTTGTGCTCCTTTTGTACCAGCACTGAACCTGCATTTAGAGTCATAGACCCATTCCCTGGCCCCAAGTCCGTAGATTATCCCCTGGGACTAGAAGTCCTTCATGTTTCCTGAGAAAGGAGCCTGGCCCTTCTGCCGTACAACCAGCTGAACTTAGGTAAATCAGCTTCCGTGTGTGTGTGTGTGTGTGTGTGTGTGTGTGTGTGTGTGTGTGTGTGTGTGTGTAGAGGCTCAGCCCAGCAACCGAAGGCAGAAGAGTTGGAGACTGAGGTTCCCCACAATGAAACTGTTGTGCCCTGAGATTTAACACCAATATTCTGTCCCAGTCTCTGCCATCCTGACCTGCCTTACAGACTGCAGATCCATGATTGCAGCTTGAACTCTGACCCCCATCTCCAGGCTGGCCAGCCCCCACAATCACGCGCGCTGATTCCTTAAACTTGATCTGTGCCTGTGTGTGCGCCTGTGTAGAATATGAGTTCATCCGATGTATCCAGAGAACATGGAAGTGTGGATATGGCTGAGAAAAGAATACAGATGATTTAGGCACTGCAGACACATCCTGAGGCTTTCTGTGTGGCACTGAAGTAAAACCAAACAAACAAAAACCAAGATGCCCTTCACGGTGGTGGATCGCAAGTTGTGAGCACTTGGTAAACACTCAGTGACCAGAAGTGGTAGTCACTATTTTATTTTATTTGGATTCTGGGGCTACATCCGGTGGTGCTCAGGGTTTCCTCCTGGCTCTGCACTCAGGGATCACTCCTGGAGAGGCTTGAGGGATGCTGGGTAGTACCAGAGATCAATCCAGGCCAGCCACATGCAAGCCATGTGCCCTCTACTCTGTACTATCCTAGCAGCCCTGCTGTCATTATTTTATCACTCAGATGTGGATGATCCATTAAATTTCTCACTGACCATTTAGCTCACGCTCTCCAAGGACTTCCCCAGTTCCCACCCCAGCTGAAGCTCCTGCTATCCCCAGCCCACAGCTCCTGTCCACCCTCCTGGACCTGAGACACATCTACATTCGGCAAGGCTTGCACGGGGCCGGAGGGCGTGGGGGATGTGGGACTGGGAGACAGAACGACTTTGTGAATGCATCGAGCACGTGCCTCTCGTGTCTCTGTGCTCCTCCTGCTCCTGCAACGAGTCGGCGCCTATTATTAACCACCACCCTCATAGAGGAAACGTGCGCCACATCCCAGGGACATGCTGTCGGGGAAGGAGTTCCCAATATAGTACAGTCAACAAGACGCTGGAAGAGCCCCAAGTGCCTGCAGCATGGCCAGGAGCAGGCTCTGTCTTGGGCTCCCCAAAGACTCCAGGCGTCTGGGGGGCCCGCCAGTGAAGATCAGCTTTCAGGCCCTTTCTACTAGAGTCCCCAATTCAAACAGTCCCAGTAAACATAACAGCACTCAAGGCCACCAGCCCCCTTTCCACACACTGCCTGGGCCTCCAGATCTCGGCCCCTCGGGGTTCTGTCTTCACCCACAAGGCCTTCCTCAAAGGCTCCCTTTTCTGCCGGGGCAGTCTGAACTCCTGAGCCCTAAGTCACCCCCTTCCCCTCCCCCCAACACTTTCCCACCTGAAGCTCATCCTCCAGAGCCCATTTGTCTTTCAAGACCCACCTTCCAGATCCTATGACATTTGTTATTGTGTATTTTGTGCTGTCTGACAATGGGTCACCTTCTTCTACATTTATTTCTCATCTCTTCTTCCTAGCCTGCCTCAAGCTGCCAGAATCAAGCCATATCACCCAAGAGCAAGGTGTACCAGATATGGGATTCTTCAAAAATGTTTTCTTTCGTGGGGGGGGGGGCTCCCAAGCAGTGTTCAGTGAGCAGAGACCCCATTAGTGATTCTTGACCAGCCAGGGTCTCATTCTCCTAACCCTGAAAGAACCTTGAATATGGCACATTAAAATCTCAGGGCTAGGATGAAGGAGATGTTACTGGTGCCTGCTCAAGGCAATCGATGAACAACAGGATGATAGTGATTGTGATCGTGACCAGCCAGGCAAGTGTTTCAAGGATGTGGTGCTGCTCATGCCCTTTGGTGCCGGAGTACCAGGTCACCCCGGGGTGCTGGGGCCTCTAAAACTGAACCTGGGTATTCTCAGGGCACCGCGTAGTACTGGGAATTGAACCCAAGCTGTGCTCACGTTAGGCCTGTCTATGCATACCTCCTGTCTATCTCCTGCCCCCCAGATGCAAGATTTGGGGACCTCTCAGCAGAATACCAATGCCCCTGAGATTCCATACTCCCATACTCAGTCCCCACTCCACTGGGACTCTGTCCCCAAGCCCAGAGCATTTCAGGCCTCTTTATCTTCTGGAACATTCTCTGGGGAAGGAAAGAATCCAGCGCTAAGGATATAGGATGTTTAGGGAAACATTTATTAACCATGGAAGGAACAAGAAGACAAAGTAATACATGAGTTAAATAAAAGGGGAGAAACAACCTGGAGAAGAGTTCCTGAAGGGAGGACCCCATCTTTGGTAACTTTTCCTCTTCCCTTCAAAGCTGTATTGAAGCAGACGCCCCATAAAAGATCTGGGTGACGGTGCGGAGTCAGACTCGGGTCTTGATAGTTAAAACAGAACATTCATCTTCCTCAGCACCAGACATTTCCCTTCTGCCTTAGCCAAGTGAGGTTATATAAGTCAGCCAGGAGGTGAAGCACAAAGGCTATGCTGACAATTGTAAGTGCCACGGAATAGATAATTTTAATGGATACAGTATCTCTATAGAAATATAGTAGTGTGATTGAGAGAAAGGCCATGGGTTTCACTGCAGGATGGTAGTGAAGTTTAATTTGGATCAATGAAGAAGGTCTATGAGTCAATTACCTTTCATTTTGCTCCTGTGCAGGAGATGAAAGTTTAGGGCCAATTGTCTAAGTACCTTGGAAACGAGCATTTTATGATTCATTCCTCTATATATCACTGCCACTACCACAAGCTTTCTGTGTCAAACAATTTCATACCTATTAGCTCACTGAATTGAAATCAACTTCAATATAAAGCTCACAGTGAACTGAGCAAATCTTGAGTTTGCTTCATCCTTATTTTTCCCATTATGCAGCTGAGAAAACGAACTCTCAGTAGATTTCTATCTCTTTCCCAAGCTCATGCCTATGTCTAGGAAGGACATAGAATTCAGAAGATGATTTTGTAATTTTTGATCAATTCTCCTATGGTCTTTGCACAAAACCAGACTTACCAATAAGACAGGGTTGTAGAAGACAGTCTGGAGAAGGGACATAAGCCCAGGCTGAGTGTGCACCCAGATTCGTGTGTGTGTGTGTGTGTGTGTGTGTGTGTGTGTGTATGTAGGAAACCCCAGCACTGTCATTTGTGAATTTTTCATGCTGAGGATGACTATGAAGTGCTGTTCTGCTGAGCCACAGTCCAACGGGCTCATGGTCAAGGGCAGTACCCTCTAAATCCACCTCACAGTGCAAAGTGCCTACTAAGACAGTCCAGGAAGTAGGAAGAGGAAAGCTTCTGGGGCATAATGTGGGGGAAAGAATACTGGAGAGCTGTACCCCATGACCATACCCCTTCCTTCCTGACCTAAGAAACTAAGAAGGAGACTCTTAAAAAGTTTCCTTAGCAAAAAGGCTTCCTTTTCCTGCTCTCTGGGAACCAAAACTTTAGTTGTGGCGTTGGAGTGATAGTACAGTGGGTAGGGTGTTTGCCTTGCACCAGTTGACTCGGGTTTGATTCCCAGCATCCCATATGGTCCCCTGAGCACTGCTAGGAGTAATTCCTGAGTGCAGAGCCAGGAGTAACTCCTGTGCATCATCAGGTGTGACCCCAAAATTTGCTTGTTTGGATTTTTGTTTGGGGACCCTACTCAGTGGTACTTATGGCTTATTCCTGGCTCCATGCTCAGGGATCACTCCTAGTGGGCCTCTGGAGACACTACATGGTCATACTAGGAGTCAAACTCAGGTCGGCTGCTGTGTTCAAGGCAAGCACCCTACCCACTGAACTCTCTCCAGTCCAGTAAAACTTTTTTTTTTGAGTGAAGTAAAAATGTTTTACTGAGCAAGGATACTAATTCTAAGCAGAATGTGGGATTCTCCAAGGAGAGAAAGACACAAGTCTAAAGAGTAAAGGGGAAAAATAAAGAGTAAAGGGGAGAAAAGAGTGACAGTACAGTGGGTAGGGAGCATCTCATCCACTCAAATTATTCAGGTACTTCCCGATCCTACATAGGATCCCTTGAGCCCTGCTTGGAGTGATTCCTGAGTACAGAGCTAGGAGTAAGTCCTGATCACAGCTGGTTCTGAACCCCAAATGCCACTGATTTTGTGGAATAAATAGAGAATCCAGCAGTACATAGATGGTTCATGGGCCAGAGAGCTCAGGGCCAAGAAGGCTGGCTCTCCCAGGGGGTGGAAAATGCCCCAAGTTTGGTCAGCCTGCTAGAAACGGAGCATGCGTATTTCCCAAGTGAGACTGCTGACTGGTCCACCTGAGAAGTGGGTGTCTTGAATCCCTGGGTCCAGTCAATATTCGTTGCTCAGAAATTTGTGAGTGCCTGGCATGACATCAGATCCCAAATACAGGCTCCTTCCAGTTAGTCAGAGACCATGAGCAAGTGGCTTATGCAAGGTCCCTGAACCTCTGTTTTCTCATCTTAATAGATGAGAAAATAGGTCCACAGCTAAGTCCTCAGCTCAAAGGAGTCAGGTGAAGAGGGAGAGGCACATAGAGAGAGTTAAGAGGAAGAGCTGCCATCCAAATCACATCACAAGCTACACACATGCTCTGAAATGTGAACCACAGTGTTAGTACACAGAGCAGGAGAACTAAAAAAGGAGGAAGGAAACTAATCCCAACAAGCTACTTCTAAATGCTGTACAAAGCGACACATTAGTCCCTTCCTGTCCTAGAAGGCTCGAAGTTGTCAGCCTGAGGCCTAATGGCCTGGTAAATCACGGAGCTTCCTGGAGCCTGGATAGAGCTCTCTCCAAGGATCCCTCTGCAGGGGATTCAGAACACTGACTCCAGCTCTAGAGGCCTCTGAAACTCATGCAGCAAGAACCTGTGTTTTGAAATCACTGTTGCTGAGAGACGGACCAGGTTCGGGCGTCCAGATCCGGAGGTGGCAAAATCCCAATTAGCCCAGGAAAGAATGAGACACATTACAAGAAGACACTTTGCTTTAGTGATCAGAGAAACCATTTACTAAGCACTTTCTGGGTGAGTGACAAATTTGGTTCTCAGGAAACCTGGAAAGTGAATTTGACTCTTAGCCCCATTTTGCAGCTGGAGAGAAAGAAAGCAGCAAGGACCAACCTAGATGGGCAGAGCAATAAACTACCTGGGCTGTGACATGACTCAGCTGTCCAACCCCCCAGAACCCCCAGTCCCTCTCCAGGCTGCCTCAGAGCCTGTGGGTGCAGGAGGCACTTGTTTCCGGGTACTGGGTGCAGAATAAGGCAAGAAACCAGGGCTTTAACCCAAAAGGCACAAACCCAGCAGATCAGAGCCGGTGTGTCCTCTTTTCTGAGGTAGCAGGAAGTGGCAGGGGTGGCACAATGCACTTCGTGTCACATCTCCACTCTACATGGTTGGGTGACAAGGAGATCCCATGATCTCTCTGCTATCATTTTCATGAAATAGTTTGTATGAGCTTAACTTTCATGTGAAAGCTCTAAAAAAAAGACAAAAGAAAATCCACAGGCCAACTTTTGGGCTGGCCCATTCAAAGGGGCATCTGTGGACTGAAAAGACCAGAGGATCATGGCAGGTACCCTTTCTGGCATAGGGAAGTCTGGAAGCTACACACCTACTGCCTCCTTGTGCTGTGATGACCAGTGTTGCTCCTCCCAGGTCCACAGATGAAGAATCTGAGATGAAGAGTTCAAAAAATGATGGAGTAAGAGGCTGTGATCTAGACTCCATCCCTCCACATTGGTCCAGTCCTGCTTCTTCACTTGCACACCTACTCTGGGGCCAAGGAGCTCATGCCTAGAAGAATCCCAGACAGTTTCTTAAGCTCTTCTAAAACTGAGAACATGCCCTGAGCAGCCTACCTGAAAGGTATGCCCAACCCCCCTTCCATGTAACAGCCTCCTGCCAACCACCATTGATGATGGTAGGAAAATAAAGGGTGTCTTTCACTGAACATGTAGAGACTAGTAAGCTAAGTGCTCAGTACTCAGCACACTACTTTTCACTGGAGACCCAGTGAACATGAGGTTTCTTGGTCTCCATGTGCAACTGGGAGTGAGAGGTTGAAGACTGAATACCATTCTCAAGGTCACAGCATTGGATAAGGAGAGGAATCAAGTTGAGGATTGTTTGACTTCATGGATATGTACACATCCTCCTCATTACTCCCTTCATCCACCCATTGATCCATCTATCCATTCATCCATCAACTATTCATCCATCTGCCCATTTTTCCATTCATACACTCACTCATCCATCAACCCACAGTCCATTCATCCACCTATCTACTTATTCATCCATCCATACATCCATTCATCCATCTATCCATTCATCCATTCATCTAAACACCTACTCATCCATGCATCCATCTATCCATCTATATACCCACATATTTCACCCATCTATTCATCTATCCACTCACCCACCAATTTATTTACCCATCCTTTAATTCACTTATCCACCTACCCATTCCTATATCCTTTAATCTATACATGCATCTACCCACCCACCCATCCTTATGTCCATGTTCACCTAACCATTCTTCCACCTATCCACATCCACCCACTTATCTATCCATCACCGATACCACCCGTCCATCTACCTACCATCTATTCACCCACCCATCCATCCATCCATCCATCCATCCATCATCCATCCATATATCCACCCACTCACCCACGCATCTATCATCCACGCATCTTTCATTCATCCATCTACTTGCCCATCCAAGCATTCATCCCTTCACTTACCCCTCTACTCATTCATCCATCCATTCAGCCACCACTCACTCTTCTACCCCCACCCTTATATCCATCCATCCACCTATCCCTCCAACAAATATCTTTTGACTATTTTATATTAGGTACTGCTTTGCAATATGGGGCACAACTTCCCCTTCTACCATGCCATTTGCCATTGCCTCTACTTTCAGGATAAGACCCTGTGCTCGTTCATCTTATCTTTTTGAGTCCTTTTCAGTTTCAGACCTTTTTCCTTCCCTGGAATGTTGGTAAAAACACGTGTCAACATTTCTATTACAACAATTGCCAGAATGGAGGAGACAAGCTTGTGTACAGGAGAGTCCCCTCCTTGACGTGGACTCTCTTCTTTTATTGATGGAGACTGAGCTCATATCAGCTTCCCTGGCAACCTTCCCACGAGCAATTTTTCAACTAAAACCGTGAAAATTGTTTTCACAGCTGCTGCTACTAAACCGTATCTGGACCTGGGATATTGGGTTTAAAGATTCAAGAATTAAAAAAAAAAATAGCTACTCTTAAAATCTCTTGAGTCAATTCTCTATGTTCAACATCTTATAAACATTTAAAAATTTGCATGGCTGCTCCCATTCCCAGCAATACAAGTGACACTCTGAGAGGTTCAGTGCTAACTTCAGTGATCCAGCCAGGAAAGCATGAAGCTGGGATATTTGCCCGTGGTTCTCTGAGCCCTGAGCCCTGAGTCCAGGGAGCATTTTTCTCAATTGGTTTCACATTCATTCCTGTTAACTTTCCCTCCTTTGGAGAGAGCTATTGCTTTGGACCACTGTCTCCAATCCGCTACCTGGTGACTATGCTCTGCCAGCCAGGAGTGTGATCTGTCTAAGTCAGCCCTCGTTCCTGGGCCCGCAGACACTGAGCGTGGCAAACCTCACTGGCTGCCTAACAGGGCTTGTGGCAGAAGGAAACAGAACTGAGGAAAAAAAATAAAACAAGCACCTAAAGCAGCAAGTCGCTCCAGGCAGAAAGCAGCTACTGGGCTACTGACAAGGGCAACACCTCACAGTGCCCCCTGCCAGACACCAGGGCGCTGGTAATGGGCCCCAAGGATGTCTCTGAAGGCGACTGTTCTGGGTTGTCCCTAAGCGCCTCCCTGCCCTCTGCCTTAACAAACCTGGCATCATGTCCTCTGCTCTCCGCTTTGTGGCACTCTCCCTGTGTCCAGAGTCTGTTTCTGGGGCCCAGACCCAACCACGCTGGGGCTAGGGCCACTTCCAGTGATGCTTGGCTGGGGCAACAGGCCTGGTGGGCGATGCAGTGGCCCCGTGAGCCTAATATGAGAGGAAGGTACAGTGGCAGGAGTAGAGCTCAGAGTCCCGTGTATGCCAGGCATGGGCTCTACCACTTGAGCTATTTCTCAGATCCCCTGCATCTCCTTAACACACAGCCCTTGGGGAATCTCTCCTGAAGGCCATCCCCAGGGAGTGAATCCCTCCCTCAGTCTGTGTTACCAGAAGCTGTTCTCTGGGCATCCAAAGTAATCAGCCCATCTTGAGCTTCGCACTTTTCAAGCAACTTCTTGTTCATTTTCCCTTCTTTTTTATGGGGGGGGGGGTCTTGGGGCCACACCTGGAGATCCTTAGGGCTTATTCCTGGCTCTGATCAGGGATCATTTCCAGCCTGGCTCAGGTGTCACCAAGGACTGAACTCAAGTCAGGGTTCAGGGCAAGCACCCTGCCTGCTGTACTATCATTCTGCTCCCCACCTCCACCTCCACCCCCACCCCCACCACTCTTCTTTACTACAGTTTTATCTTCTTTTTGTTTTTATGGGCTTTGTATTTATTGCCTTGATGCATTGCAGTTTAGGGACAGGGTTTAAAAGGTGATAACGTTTATAGGTTGCTGACTCTTTTTGTTTGCTCATTTATCTTTTGGTTTCGGGCCACACCTGGCGAAGCTCAGGGGTTACTCCTGGCTCTACACTCAGGAGTTACTCCTGGTAGTGCTCAGGGGACCATATGGGATGCCAGAGATCAAACCAGGGTCAGCTGTGTGCAAGGCAAGTGTCCTACTCTCTGGGCCCAATGTCTATAGTTCTGATGTCCAAAGTTATGGCACCTTTGCTCACTATCAACAAAGTGTCCATGACACTCGGTCACACCGTCACCCTGCCCAGATTCACCTCTGGTCTATCCCTTCTCCCACTCCTCATCACTTGATCAACGTCAAAGCCCCAGTTTGTGACTGTTCTGACACTGCCTGTTCCCTTGTTTTCTTGTTTTAGCCACCACAGTTGAACGAGATTATCTTGCCTTTGTCCTTCCTCTGATTTATTTTGCTTAACATGATACTCTCCGGTTCCAGATAAAATTTTAATTTTGGGGGGTTTGGATATATATGAAGGAGGAGGGTGAGGCAACTCCCTAACGGTGCTCAGGGGTCATTCCTAGCAGGTCTCAGGGTAACACACCGTGCAGGGATCCAACCCATGCTGTTATGTCAACCTGAACTCCAGCCTCTGAGTCAGCTCCCCAGCCCAAAGTTCCCACTCTCACACGATGAACAGAGCATGCCGAGATCACTTTCCTAATATGTGCTACAAATAATTCTGCACTCTTGAAAAATCCTAACAAATATTAGCTTGTTGTAGATGACTGACCAGTGTCATAAAGAAAATGACTTCCTGGTAAGTCTGAATTTTCTTATTTGGGGACAGAACCAGGACTTATCTGGATAGCATCCCTTAATACCCAAAGACAAAAAGGTTTGAATTAGTCGGGATCTGTCGGTGATGTCTGTAACTTTTCCCATTCTTATGAACCTTCAGGACACTTTGTCAAGTGGGGCCTTCCCATAAATATCTCCTTTTCCCTACCACTCGCAGAATTCTTTTTCATTCTTGAAAGGTTGCCTCTAATTCTCCTGAACAATACTTCGAGCTATCTTTGCTTGTGCTAGGATGATAGCACTTAACACAGTCTCTTCAAAAGCGTACACTCCCTAAACCCAGGGGCCAGCCTGATGCTTCTCAGAATGCAGTGTGTGACCCAGATCCTAGATCCTGGGTCCACATTGTGTGATGGAGAAAGAAGATGAGCGAGCTGCTGACAAACCAGGGTCCTACCTGGTTTGAGCCCTGCCTGATGGCCATGACTGGGGAAGGCTTTCCTCTTAGAGAGGCAATTTGCTGGCAAGGCAGTAGTGGCCACTTTCCCCAGAGAGTCAAGAGGTCACTTCAGGAAGATCCAAAGGCGATGCCAGTCTGCTACATCACTTGGTGTTGCTAGGAGACAGCTCCTTTGCCACCAGGCAGGTTGATTTGCACTGCAGGAAAGACACAGACCAAGAAATGGCTGCATGGTCTCACCCAACCCCAGCCAGCTGCTTGCATGCACTGATTTCTTGTTCCACTTGGGCAGGAAGGCAAAGTCACAAGGCAGCAATGAAGACCCATGGTGGCTTCTCTGGGGCTCTGAGGCACTCCAGAAGCATGTCAGGGATGGTAAGAACTGGAGCTACAAAGGGACACAAGTGAATCCAACCTGGGAACCCAGGTGTCTGGGACACAGGTCCAGGGAGGGGAGAGCTCTCGGTCCCTGCTTCCCCTTCCCCAAGGGTCTCAGTTAGAGAAACCCAGTGACTCATTCAGGCTTTCAAAGGGTCAGCAGAACATCAAACTATTAAGGCCAGGAAAGCTTCCAGACCACACATGGTTGGCTCCCTTTTAAGGGGGTTCTGGGGCAGCTGAGGACCACCACCTCCAAGAAGGCCTCTGGACTGACATCCAGAGAAATCGCCAAGATGTCCTTATGGCATTACCATCAGTTTCTAGACGAGGAGCCTGAAGCTCAGGATAGCCACAGGACCAGCCCTGCATATGTCAGACTTTGAACCCAAGTCTCATGCACTAGTTTAGCTAAACTCAAGTATAGCTGAACAGCCAACAGGAACAAAGAAAGATACTTTTTAATGTTGTGCCACTTCCCCTCCGTAGGGTGCGGGGTTTTTGAGATAGATTCACCAGCCCCACCTGTGTGCTCATGGGATCTGATGCCCACAACACACCAGTCACCCCTTTTCCTCAAAGCTATCTGCTACGATGGAAAGAGCAAATGCCAACCTGTGTGTCTGGTCCTGGGCACTGATGACAAATGGCAGATGCTTTAAAAAAAAGCCTAACGTGGGGACAGTGATATAGTACAGTGGGGAGGGCACTTGCCTTGCAAGCTGCTGGCCCCAGTTTGGTCCTTGGCACTGAATGGAAGTCACATGAGCAGCACCAGGAGCCATAGCCAGGCACAGAGTCAGATGTAAGCCCTGAGCATCTGCCAGGCGGGATGCGAAAGCCAAAAGCAAAAGCCAAACATGCTAAGGCTCATTCAGCCACAGTGTGTGCTCAGAAAGAACGGGCTGGTTGAGAGCTAGTGAGCTATTGCTGCAGTGCCCGAGGAACCCAGAGAGCCAAGAGTGGGGTCCCACTTGGTTTCTGCCACTTTGAGCAAATGACTTAATCTCTCTAAGCCTCATTACCCCCGTCTGTAAAATGGGGATTATAGTGTCCCCTTGGTAATACTGCTAGGAAGAGGCAATAAGGTATGTAACATCCAGATACGATAAAGACACAGCATAGCTGGGCTTCTCTCTGCCCATCTTTCCCCTCTCCCTTGGAAGGACAAGGGCCCTGCGAGCTGCCTGTCACTCCTGCTGGCCAGCTGCCTGGGAGGCCCCCAGCTGCTCGGATTGGCCAGTATGCTTGGTGGCACTTACTCAATCGTGCCCAGCAGGATGAGACACACTGTAATTTCCAAGGCTGCGCCCTAGCCCCACTCAGGGACACAGCATGGAGCCACTTTGCAAAATCCGCATTCAAGGCACAGTCTTCTCAGGCCCCGGGGAAACGCAAGAGCTGTGGGAACCAGGAGGTTACCAAGTTAATCGTTCCCCAATTAAAGCACCTGGCCTCAAGCCAGCCGGCCACTTTCTGCAGAGTTCAAGCTCCGCTGAGAGCCCATGCGATTCTCACCCCACGCACATGCACAGCACCTTGCAGCTTCCCAGTGGCGACCCCCTGCAAACCACGTTCCCTGGAGAGAAACCCTCACTGCACACAGAGAACCAGCATGGCCGGAGTTCACCCAGAGAACCTCGTCTGACTGCTCGGAGCAGCCGAGGAGGAGCCGAGCGTGTGTTTGATAAGACTGCAGGCCGCTGAGTGTTCCAAGCTGTGTCTGAGGGCATGTGGCCCATGGCTGGCCCGAGTCACGTGACTCTGTCATACCTGATTGCCACTGATCAGACAGGGTAGGTACTGGCCCATGCAGGGTTCCTTCGCTGTACAAGAACCTTAGTGGGGCTCACTGCCATGTCTCCTCAGAAGGCCTGGGAATGGGACAGGATGGCACAGAGAGCAGGATAGGGAGCGAGACAGAAGGAAGGAAAACCCAGAATGTGGGTTAAGAGTTGCTGGGTTATTAAGAAGGCGGGAGGGGCACACCAAAGTCCTGTTGGCTCAAAGCTGGCTGGGAGCACAGTCACGCAAAAGCGAAGGTAAGGGGTGAGCAGACAGAGCCGGTAGACAAATCGGGCTCATAGCCAAAGGCACCCAAGCACAAGCTCCATGACCTGCTCACCCTTGCTGCCTTATAGCTGCAAGAGCTGCCGGCCCAGCCAGTCCCCAAGAGAGCAGAGAGAGTGTGGGACAGACCCAGTGATGGCCTTCCTTCCCTGTGCCCCCAGAATGTGGGTGCTGGAGGCAGGGTCGCCCCTCTTCTGCTGTCTCCATGCCCTGCAGGAGAGCTTGCGCCCGAGCCATGGAACTAATGGTGGGGGGAATGTAGGAGTCCATCCATCAACCCCCCAGGCCCTCCTGCTTTGTGGAGGAAACTGGAGGGGGGCAGGACTTGACGCATCTACTGCAGTCAGGCAGCCTCTTTGGGGGCTCCACTGCTTGAGAGGGTGGGCGAAGGAACTTGCACTTTCCTTTCTCTTGGGAATGGTTACTGAGAGTAGCTGTACCAGCAACAGGAGTCAGAGGTGCCACAGAGCCAGAGAGAAGGATGGTGGATACGCCACTTCCTTTGCACATGAAGACCAGGTTCCATCCCCAGCACTTCATAGGGTTCCCTGAGCCCTGCTGGGAATCGTTCCTGAGCACAGAGTCAGGAGTAAGCCCTGAGCACTGCCGGGTGAGGTGCTGCCCCTGTTGCCCACACCAGGGAACAAAGAAGCCACAGAGGTTCTGCCAATGGAGACCCAGACTCGGTCTTGCCTGAGCTTCTCTCCCATTTCCTGGAGTCCTGGAACTCAGGGACCGACACAAGCAGTAGAAATAAAACTGCTTCCTGAAATGGAAAATGCTCTAGAGAGGGCTCTAGAGTGAAACCTCAATTCCAAGTTGCTGGGGGACCTTGAGCAGATTATGTGCATTCCTAAAAGCAAAGGGTCTGAATTTCACAGCGGTGGATCCTCCTCCCAGCTGAATCTGGACGGAGGTGGGGGGTGAGCCTGTCTCCTCCACTGGAGCAGAATGTCCCCCTCAGAGCCTGCCCTCAGCTCTCAGGCAGGCTTAGGATCCAACACCCGCCAGCAGGCCTGGAGAATGGGAAGCGTCTGGCAGTGGATGAAGGTCTCTAGGCTGGGCCCTTAGACTGGGGAGGATGGAAGCTGGCTCTAACCCTCCTGAAATCTCCCCCACAACCCCACACCGAGATGGGGCCCCGAGCACTGGGAAGTCTGGCGTCACCTGGTCTTATCCCAGTCTCCAGCGCCAGGCTCTGGAGAGAGGAAGAAGTCCAGGAAGATAAGAGCTGGATGTCCACCTTCGCCACCCAACACCATGCCAGCAGTGAGACAACGTGTGGGCTGTGCCGTTGAGGGCCCCTCCTGGCTGAGCGACAGGAACAATCTCTCCCCTTCTCTCAAGTCCTGTGTCCACTCCAATCAGGCTGTGGTACCCGAGTCCTGGTACCCAGGCACTGCCCTAGAGAGCAAATCCTGCAGTACGTATGAAACAAACCAGGAAACTAAGAAGTACTTAGTTCCTTTAACTGGAATCACTTCACTTCACCATTGAAAGCTGCTCTGCACACACACCCCCAACACCCTCATGCCTTCCAAGCCACCTTATTCATTCAAGGGTTCCTGTGTCCAGTAGATGAGTCTGCCTACCCATCCCCTCTGCACTGTCCTCTTCCCTGAGCCTGCCAAGCACCTCACCATGCAATTATCCTGGCAACCCTGAGCAATGCAGCCTGTCACCACCCCCATTTCAGAGGTGAAGACAGAGATCGGGGCATCTAAGGAAGCAGCTGGGAGGCATGGACACCCAGTGAGGAGGGAAAGAAAAGAAACGAACAAGAAAGAGAGGGACAAAAATAGAAAGATGGGGCTGGAGCAATGATAACAGGAGGTTGGGCACTTGTCTTGCATGTAGCTGACCTGGATTCAATCCCTGGCAACCCATATGGTCCTCTGGGGCCTGTCAGGAGTGATCCCAAAATACAAAGTCAGGAGTAAGCCCTGAGCACCATCAGACCTGGCCCCAAATAAAGACGACAGCTAAAGAAACCCTTTGGTAGGGAGTAGGGAGAGGAAAGAGGAGGCAGGGGTGTGGGTGGGAAGGAAGGGGCAGAGGATGTGCAGGCCCTCTGCATGGTGGGGCCGAGGTGGGCAGGCAGGAGAGGCTGGCCAGCGGCTCTCTGCATGCGGGTGTGGGATGGGGTGCCCACTCGCGCCCCGGCCTGAGGAAGAAGCCACAGGTCAGCAGATCCATTCAGCAGAGCCACAAAAGCCTTTGCCAGCATGGCAGAAGAAATATGAAAGGCGACTTGCTCCGGCTTTGGAAATTGCAGAGATCCAGAGGCCACGTCGGAAGATGGAGCATCTTACAAAAGGAGCCCCGAATGGAATCAATTTCTCTGGGCCGAGTTTTATGTCCTATTAGAAGAAATTGAAGAATTATTTCTGTGGGAATGCCGCTGTGCCCGGCCACCTCTCTCGGAGAGACGGAGAAGGAAAATGGCCTGGCAGGAGGGAGGGTCCTAGCTTGTGGGTCTGAGCTTGTGTCCCTGGAGCAACCCCTCTGCTCCGGGGCTCTGCGACCAGTGTCCTGGGGGACAGGGAGAGTTAGAGGGGCAGCAGGGAAGTCAATGAGGCGGAGAGTCCAAGGGACAGGCCCTGCCGATGGCAGCCTCTGAAGACCAAACACATGCCTCCCCACCTCAGCTGGAGCTCAGCACTCTTGAGGCCGTGTGTGTGTGTGTGTGTGTGTGTGTGTGTGTGTGTGTGTGTAATGTGGGTCCCCCCTCCCCCAAACACACAGGGCAGAGCACTCCAGCAGCCATTTCCCCACAGGTATCTGCTTCAAAGACCACTCTGGCCAGGGTCCACACCACATCTCCCAGTGAATTCACCTCTCCCACACGGAGTGTAACCTTACTATGCGAGCCTCCAGCCAGCCCCTTCCCCTTGCGAGAATCCTCTCCTTCACCCCAGCCCCCTGGGAACAGTCGAGAAGTGCCTCTGTTGGAAGGACTGACTCAGTGCTGAGCAGAGCTCTGCCTCAGGCAGCCTATCTCACTGCTCCCTTACACCCTCCAGGCCCGCTCCCTAGCACTCACGAAGGTCACTGGACACAGCTGCAGAGGACTCTGTCAATGCAGGGAAGTGAAGGACCCTCTGCCGGAGAGTGGAAACAAAGGTCTTCTCCAAAAGGTGGCTGGACGGGCAGCAAGGAGAAGCAAAAGGTGAAAGCCAGACAGGAAGCTGCTCCAGAGTATGTATCATGGCAGAAGTCTCTTGAAGGTGGCCATGGCCTGGGCGAGATTCTCTTTTCAGACCCTCCCCCAAGGAATCCACCTTGCCACGCCTCAACGTTAGCACCATGAGGCGGGTTCTGGATCTGTGAACCCCCAAACAACCAAGGAGTATGTCGGCACTGCTGGAAGCAGCAGGTGAGTGGTAGGTGTCATGGGGCTAACAAGGAACCGGCCCCCCTGTGGCCCCCTTCCAATTTCAACTCCTCCACACTGCAGCCCCTGGTCCTTCCCTCCTCACTGACTTCAACCCCACCTTCTTGGGAAGGCTCAGACACACCCTCACCCCAGACCCCAAGAGCAGGAGTGAAGATCCAGCCAGGAAAATTAAGCAACAGGTAGCGGGGGACAGAGGTGAACCAAAGCCCAGACACTCTGCACCATCATCTTATGCCAAAGCACGAGGGTCCCTTCAGCCTGCAAGTACAGCCACTGGGTAGGTGCAATCTGTGCTCTGGACCTATGATCGCACCTCTGACCACTGCGGAAGCCAACTTCTGCCCAGGACTCTCCCCAGGCTCGACAGACCTAGCTGAACACTCAGTAGGAAGAACAGACAAAACAGATGGGCCACCCTGAACATGAGCCTTCTACTCCAGCGAGGCCATTCGTGACACAACACACCTAACCATGCACTTCCTCTCAACTCTCCCTGTAGGAAGTCTGGTTGGTGGGAAGATTCTGGGATTGAGCATCAAGATGTCCCTGGCTGTGAGCCCACCCACATACTCCCATGTAAACTGGATTCAGTAATCTGGCAGCCGGGAGAACACTGCTGCGTTGTGGAGGGCAGCCTGGGGTGTACCTTCAAAGTCAGCTTGGGCAGCACCCTGGGTAAGGTGTCCTGTATTCACAACACACATAGATTGAAGACACAGCACCTCCAGGGTTCACAGAATCATGCAGGGCTCCGTGGAAATACACCCAGTCCTGTGGCACAAGGATCATTTCCAAGTGAGATCAGAGACAAAGGCTGTGTGTGTGTGTGTGTGTGTGTGTGTGTGTGTGTGTGTGTGTTTCTTTAGGGAAGAGGGGAGGGAAGGAGAAGGTGGGGAGACATGAGACAGTTTCCCAGGGAAACTGTCCTGTGACTAACAAAGAGATGCTTTGCATGTGGCTGATTCGGGTTTGATCTCTGTCTCTGCATAGACTCCCCTAGCCCAACAGGAATAAGCCTAGAGCACAGAGCCAGGAGTCAGCTCTGAGCACGGTTTTGTTTGGCCCTGAAACAAACACAAAAGCTAACTTCGACAGATGCTAGGTGTGCATCTGGGGCTGAGCAAAGACACCCAGGGGAGAAGGCACCCAGCTTCAAGAATGAGAGTCTAGAGTTTAAGGCAAAGACCTGGGTGCAGGGTCAGGAGCGATCGTACAGCAGGTAGGGCATTTACTTTGCAGGCAACTGACCTGGGTTCGATCCCCAGCATCCCATATGGTCCCCCAAGCACAACCAGGAGTGATTCCTGAGTGCAGAGCCAGGAGAAAACACCTGAGCATCATCAGGTGTGACCGAAAAAGAAAAAAGAAAAGAAAGACCTGAGTGCATGCTCCAGGAGCAGGGCTGAGTGGGACAGGGGGCAGGGGTATAGGATAAAAGTGGGCCAAGTGGAAGTTTAGGGACTTCCCACCACTCTTCCTATCATTCAGGACAGTCTGAGGGGCTCCCCGGCCTGGCTGCAGAGAAGAATCATCCTGGGACTCCACTATGCACTTGTGAAATCCAAATGCCCCCATACACGCTTGTGTGTCATGAACTCAAAGCCCCAGTGGCTGGAGCCCAGCTAAGAGGCACAGCTAGAGGTCCCAGCAGCCTGCAGGAACTTGCTTGGTTTCCCCTTTACCGAGTCACCTGCCTGGGGCTCCTGTCCTGTCATTCAAACAGGCCTGTACATCAGACAAAGGGTGATAGTCAATCTGTAGAAAGTACTTGTAAAATAGAACCAAGAATAAACAACCGGCCCCACCCAAAATTGGAGGTAACAGATGAACAGAAACTTCTATATGCAAGACAGATGGCCAGTAGGTATATGAGTTCTGCATCCCTGATCATGAGGGGAATGCAAATTAAAACAACAATGAGGGATCATCTCCCACCACAGAGATGGGCACGCATCACAAAGACAACCAGCACAGGCATGGATGCGGGGACAAATGGACCTTTATTACTTCTGTTGAGAATTACCTGGTGGGGAGTGGGTTGGGCCACACTCAGTGGTGCTCAGGGCTTACTCCTGGCTCTGCTCAGGGATCACTCCCAGAGGAGTTTGGAAGACCCTATGCCGGACCCTGATTCTAACCGAACAAGGGCTGGCCATATTCGAGGCAAACACTTTAACCCTTAACCCCTGTATTATCTCTTCGGCCCATTTTGCCTTCTGAAAGCAGTCCTCCAAATTAGCGTGAGCATGTTTTGAAGAGACCGTTTAAAAAGGAAAATATAGTTCCTCCTTCCCATCTCCTCTTAGACTCTTACTTCCCTTTGTCCTCTGAAAAATGAGTGTCCCCATCACCAACGCTAGTCAGCTCACGGGGCACCCAGTTACAGGGAGCTCTAGGGGTGAAAGCTGAAAAGAGTGAGGACAACGCGCCAGAGGCCTGGGGCTGCCGGAAACCCTCCCCCAGGAGGGCACAGATGTGTGAGCACTGCATCTGGAGTACCCAGTGAGCCTCTCTGGGATCAGCAGCTCCCCCTGTGAGGTAGCCCCCACCCAGTAAGGAAACTGGTTACCCCAAACAGCCGGGGCCTGGCACGGAGGTGCCACCTGACCGACTCCTGTGGAATGACTGAACCAGGGGAATCCACCCACAGTGTTGGTATTCAGTAGTGGGAGACTCTGGGGACATGTGGTTAGAATGGGGGCTCATCCCTGAGTGGCCAGCTCAGCATGACTAGCACAGAAGGCACCTCCATAGTAGCAGCACATTGTGCTGTAGAGACAGAAACGGAGACAGTTACAGAGACAGTTACAGAGGCACAGAGAGAGACAGAGAGACAGTTACAGAGACAGAGAGACAGAGGTGGAGACAGATACAGAGACAAAGACAGAGATCGAGACAGAGATAGTGGGAAAGACAGAGATAGAGACAGAGACAGAGAAAGACGAATAGAGATAGAGACAGAAGTGGAGACAGAGAGAGACAGGAATAGAGACAGGGAGAGAGAGATATAGACAGAGAGATAAAGAAAGAGACTGACAAAGACAGAGATAGAGACAGAGACAAAGATATAGAGACAGAGATACTAAGACAGATGCAGAGGCAGAGAGAGATGTAGATGCAGAGAGATACAGAGACAGAAATAGTGACAGAGAGACAGAGATGGAGACAGACACAGAGATATAGAGACAAAGAGAGATGAGAAAAATACAGACACAGTGAGAGACAAAGAGATGCAGAGACAGAGAGAGACAGGGACAGAGCTCACCCACCCATATGTCGTCTGTCATTGGCTAAAAGGTGCTTGCGGAAAGCATGGCTGTATCTTCCCGTTTCCAGACGGAGTGCCCTAGCCTTCTCAGCCATTACTCACACAGTGGCAGCAACTCAGAGCAGCGGCTTCCCTGAAGCTGATACCAGGAGGAAACCTCTCGTCACTGGGCTGGGAGAGGCGGGTCTGAAAGATGGTGTGAACCGAGTCCCTGGGCATGCCAGGAAGAGGGCAAGGGCTGAGAGCAAAGTCAGGGAATGAAAAGGACAAGGGCCTTCAAGAACGTCTGGGGCACAGTGTTCAGGACTAGGTGGCCCACCATGACTGCACTAGACGCCGGGAGAGGATTCCCAGCACCCCGCCACATGGACTGGCTCTGGGGTCTCTGGGCAAGAAACTTCTCTTGGACCCAATACACCCGAGTGCAGTCCACTTGGAGAGCCCCCAAGCCCGTCTCTTCCTTTCCGACCCCACCAGGGCCCTTCCTTTGGACCTTTCCAGAAAGGCAAGAACCCTTTTTCCAAGAAAAAAGTGCAGACAGACCACCTTCCCAATTCTACCTAAATTTTCTGCCTAAATTACCAAGACAAATATTTCAGGAAAATGCAGTTGGCTGGAAGCGTTGGGTAATTCATTTTATTTACCATCTAAATGCACTTGAGAGCTGAGATAGATTCATTCAAGTTGCCGCTTCTCAGATGCAATTCACAGTAGAAATCGCTGCCATTCGAAGCCTCCATAACTTCCAAAGGGTAATGGATTTTTTTTCAACCCATCTTTCTTCCCTGCTCATATTTGCTTGAGGATTCCAAATGGATTCTATTTACTGTAATTACTGTTCTAACTGCCGCTCACTTGCAATGTATCAGGTTAATGTTAACAAGATACCCAGCTGATGCTGGTAATGTGTATTCATTGTTCAGGCGCTTACCCCCCTCCCCTTCCTGTTGTCTCAATTCTATTTTCTGAGCCCAAAGGGGAGGGA
Source organism: Sorex palustris (assembly GCA_028565675.1). NCBI lineage: Eukaryota > Metazoa > Chordata > Mammalia > Eulipotyphla > Soricidae > Sorex > Sorex palustris. The sequence continues at coordinate 18,538,895 of JAOXYA010000045.1, read as the reverse complement.
GCAAAGCCAACTCACTCGGGCGGTTTGTTTTTTGCCTTTTTCTCCGCCTCATTCTTTTCTGATGCCATGGGCTTTTTTCTCAATGGAAATCCATTGTTCTTGGGTTTTCCTCCGCCTGGATTCACACAGCATTACTACAAATGTTCTGCTTTGCCGAAATGCTGATTTACACGCTTGCCCTCTCACGGCCTGGCATGGCATCTGTGTCCCTACATTTCTGTATGACTTGATTCTTAATGATAAGGATCCACATCAACAAAGGTCATGTTGCAAGACACAGTTCTCCCATTTCTCTAGAAGAAGAGAAATGGTGGGAGGGTGGATCTAATAGGTCAAAAGCCAACACTCAGCTGCTGGGTGGCGCCTAAAACCAGATGCTGGCAAAGATGGGTTTTGAGTTCGAGTTTTACCACACATTGGCTGTAAGTTTAGATGAACGTATCTTTGGGTTTTTTTATTCTTTTTTTAATTTTTTATTTTTTAATAATTATTTTATTTTATTTATTTTAACTTTTATTAGTGAAACACCATGAGGTACAGTTGTAGACTTACAAATTTTTGTGCTTGGGTTTCAGTTATAC
>JAOXYA010000045.1:18500869-18522605 GCA_028565675.1 Sorex palustris | reverse complement strand
CATTGTATAACTGAAACCAAAGCACGAAAGTTTGTAAGTCTACAACTGTACCTCATGGTGTTTTGCTAATAAAATAAATAAATGAATAAATAAAAAGAAACATGGCCTTTCTAAACCTTACTCCTGTCTTCTCAAGAGCAGACCCTAGGAGCACTGTGCTATGCATCGCTGTGAGGTCTGACCCTGTGAAAACACAAGAGCATTAAGTACTAATATGCCTGGAACACAAGGAGATCCCATCATCCACCATCCCTGCGCTGGGCAAGTCTGTTGTCTTCATTTACCAAGGGGCAACCACACTGCGTGCAGAGATGTGCAGAGCCATGAGGATAAGGCAGAGAGGGACCTAGTATAAAGTAAACAAACAAATGCTGCCTCTCCCCGCTCAGTCCTGAGGTGCCCTAACAGGCCAGCTTTGTCTCCGGTGCTCTGCTCTCCCATCCTGAATGCATACAAGGCCACTGTTGCCTGCTTTGATTTCTTTGTGCACAATTTCTTCCTCATCCTTTTATTTTTTTATTCACAATCTCCGAGGGAAAAAAAGCACCACATCTTAGTTGTGAATGCAATATTTTTTGTTTTGTTTTCTGGACTGACAATTGTCTCTCCAAATGTGGCAAGGCCAGGAGTCACAGGAAGGGCACCGCCAAATTCCCTGCAGGGAATGTGGGGCCCCGTCTCAGCCATGCCCCAGAGAAGCTTAAGAACCTGGGCAAGGGTTTGCAGCACTTAACAGGCTAAGCCTCTTCAATTGCAGTGCCTCACCCCGAGTTAAGTAGGGATGAAATCAGCATGCATAATTTCTCTCCTTCCCAGGTTTCCAAGTGGGCCATTCCATTTCAGCACCATTAACAACTGCTTCACTCTTGACTCTCTTTGTGCTTTCCCATCTGGGAGGACCAAGACCGGGCTTAAGAAGTGGAGAGAGATAAAGGCGATTGATTTTGCAAGACAGGTGCTAGGCCTTAAGTGAAACCCTCAAAGGTTGGGGGGTCAGGGTAGGAAACTTTCTTCTCCTTACCCCCACCCCTAGGGTCCCCCGGTTTAGCACTTTGCCAAGGCAAAGAGAAAGAGTGTGAAGGGGAAACCACTACCCTCTTCAATGTGGGTTCCCATCATTCACTGAGTCTCTGCACTCATTCCTTCATCCATCACCCAACAATCCCTCTCCACTCCACTCCATCCTCTGCAGCCCTGAGCCCACTTCCTTTGAGAACCTTCTCTGATCCCAGGCTGGATTAAATTCCTTCAAGATCCAAGCCCTAAAGACTTTCCCAAAAAGCTCCTAGAAACAATAGCTTGCAAAGTGGCAGGATACAAAATCAACATTCAAAAACATCCATGGCTTTTCTATATGCAAAGGATGAAATAGAAGAGAGAGAAATTTTAAAAAGCAATTCCATTCACTGTGAGGCCTCAGAAAATCAAGTATCTAGGAATCAGCATAATTAAAGAGGTGAAAGACCTATATAAAGACAACTACAAAATACTGCCAAAAGAAATAAAAGCGGACACAAGGAAATGGAAATACTTCCCTGTCAAAATGGTAATATTGCCCAAAGAATTATACAGAGTTAGTGTAGAATACCCACAATGACTTGGAGAATATCATGCTGTGTGAAATGAGTCAGGAGAGGGGCAGATAGAGAATGACTGCACTCATTTGTGGGACATAAAAAAAAAGTATAAAACTAATTTCCAATGCCAGGGAAAATGGGCCAGGAGAACTGGTTGGAAATTTCCAATGGTTGGAAATTATCACAGGGGTGTGAGGGGAGGGTTGGAGGGTAGTTAAGATAGAGGAGGTTCCATGAAGACAACATTAGTTGGAAATTATGATTCTGAACAAGAACTGAATGCTGACAGTAGGTAAAGGGATAGACATGATAACCTTTCAGCATCTATGCAATCCGTGATTCCTAAAATGAGAGAGAGAGAGAGAGAGAGAGAGAGAGAGAGAGAGAGATACCTGGCACAGAGGCAGCCTCTAGTGCTCTAGTGGGGGATGGTTTTGGGGTGGGTGGGAGGGAAACTAAGGACATTGGTGCTGGAAAATTACACTGGTGAAGGAAGGGATGTTATGTATGACTGAAACACAATCATGAACAGCTTTGTAATGCTTTATCTAGTGGTGATTCAATAAAATAAAAGATTAATATAAAAAAGAATAACCATGGCATGTTTCAAAAAAATAGATCAAAATTCCTGAGTTTCATATGGAAAAAATAAAACTCCCCAAGTAGCCAAAGCCATCTTAGGAAAGAAGGCATGGTTTTTCCCTACTTCAAACTGTACTACAAAGTGGTAGCAATTAAAACAACATGGTGCTAGAATAAGGACAGACTCAGATAGATCAATGGAATAGAACTGAGAATCCATAGATGGAGCCTCAGGTATATGAACTGTTAATTTTCGATAAAGAAGCAAAAAAAAAATGAAGTGGATCAAGGGAAATTTCCTCAATTCTTCAATAATTGGTGCTGAGAAAACTGGGAGGCCACACGAAAAGAAAAATGAGTGCAGGCCTCTTTCTAACACCACGCACAAAAGTCAAATCAAAATGGATTAAAGAACTTGATATCAGGTCTTAATCTTCAAGTTACATGGCAGAAAACAAGGGCATAACTCTGCATGGCATGCAAACTAGAGGCATCTTTAAGGATTCAACACCATTGGCCTAGCAAGTAGAAGCGAATATAAACAAATGGGACCACATTAAATTGTAAAGCATCTGCACCTCACAAGAAGTGTTGACCAGGGCCAGAGAGACAGTACAGTGGTTAAAGCACTTGCCTTGCACACAGAGATCCAGATTTGATCCCCAGTAATACATATGGTCCCTGAGCCTGTCAGATGATTCCTGAGTACAAAACCAGGAGTAAAAACCTGAGCACAGCTGGATTTGGTCCAAAGAAAATCAAAAACAAAAGCCAAACAAAAAAAAAAAGAAGAGATGTCCAGAATACTAAGACACTCCACAGACTGAAGAAATCTTTACCTACCATTTATCTGATAAAGGGTTAATATCCAAGACCTATAAAGCACCCTCAACATTTTATAAAAGAAAAAAATCCAGAGGACAGTAAAAATGGAGAGGAGAGTAAAACAGGAACATCCTAAAAGAAGAAATACAAATGGCCAAAAGGCAATGAAAAACTACTCTTTATCACTAGTCATCAGGGAAATGCAAATCAAAACAACAGTGAGATATCACCTCACAACAGAGAGACTGGCACACATTAAAAGAACAAGAACAACCAGTATTGGTGTGGACGCTGAGGGGAAAAGGAACAACCATTCACTTCTGGTAGGAATGTTGACCCGTTCAGCCTTTTTGGAAAACAATATAGACACTTTAAAAAAACTAGGAACTGACCTTCCATGTGATACAGCAATTCCACTTCTAGAAATATGCCTCAAGCTCTCAAAAACACAATGCAGAAAAGACATCTGCACTCCTATGTTTATTGCAGCACTATCCAAAACAGCCAAAATATAGAAACAACCTTAGTGCCCAAAAGCAGATGACCAGGTAAAGAAACTGTGGTACAAAAGCACAATGGAGTACTACTTGGCCATAAGAATAAAATCGTGAAATTTTCTATTACATGGATGGATCTGGGGAGTACCGTATGCTGAGTGAAATGAGTCAAAGTCGACAGATGCAGAATGATCTCAGTTCATGTGCGCAATATAAAGAAACACAGTAAGGGAATGATTAACACCCAAAGGCCGTAGACACAAAGAGCATGAGAACTGGCCTTCAGTAGGAAGTGTGCCACAGGGCAGAAATGGGGCTGATCAGACAGGGAGGGAAATAATGGTGGAAGGAAGTGGCTACTCTGGAGGAGGGGGATACTGGAAGGTGGGGACATGGCATGCATCAAACTGTACCAGTAACAATACTGTCAACTCCAGTGCCTAAAGGAAAAATAAGAAAGGAAAAGTTGCCTGCCATTGGGGGGTGGGAGGATGCACTAGGAACATTGAGGCAGGAACATGGACCCTAGTAACTGGATTGGTGTTGGGGTACTGTATCCCTGAAACTCAATTATGAATATGCTTTGTAAATCACAGCAGCTCGATTAAAAAAAAACAAAACAATTAAAAAAAGAAACTCACTGTTCTGTGGTTCAAGTATAGCACTGACCAAAGAATGACATAATAATTTATGGTATTAACAAATGAGTGGTTGTAACTGGCTTCAAAACCTTTCTTGGGGGATTCTCAAAGCACATGTTGGTTGGTGCTGGAATGCTGTGCCCTAGCCCTGTTTCTCTAATGTGGGGTTTTAATATCCCCTTAGCTTCATCCCAACTTGGGGGTCAGTTTCCCTGTCAGTAAGGGAAGGGATCATTCAACGGCACCTTGTCCTGTTCTGATCTTTCAGCACTCAATGACATGTAGGGCCTGAGAGATAAGGGTGAGGGGTTGGGAAGGAGAGGTGGGGAAGTGCCTTGCAAATGGCCAGCCAGAGTTCTATCCCCATCATTGCATAGGGTCCCCTAAGACCTGTCAAAAGAAATCCCTGAGCACAAAACCAGGAGTAAACCTCGAGGACAGCCATCAAATCTGGAACCCAATGATATGGAGAATTGCCACGCTTGAGAAACGGCCCCTGAAACCCAGTCCAGGAGTGAGGAATGGACTTGATATCCCAAGGCACCTGCGTCACCCCATCCTGCTGGGCTTTGCTGGTAGAACCAGCTCCACTGAGAAGTCTGGGCCCAGCACAACACCTCAGCAAGGCATGGCCGTCTCTGCCCACTGTTCCTCTGACTGAGATGAAACCCACATCTCTGTTCCCAGTGCCAGTTGGCTAGATAGTACCAGAAGTCCCAGACAGCCCTGGCACTGCACATGGATGGCGGTCATATACTCCTCACCTCAAGATGCCATAGCAGCAGCCACCCCGCAGCACTCATTAGCTATCACCCCTGTGGTGTGATTCATGAGCACCCCTGAAGTTCTGAAAAATTAAAAAATGGAAACTGTAATCAAAGCCATCTCTGCTGAATTGCCATCCTGTTGGCTTACGGGGGCTTTAAGGAAAGGAGCAGACCTCTTCCCCCTATGTGCCTGCCTAGATTTTCGGCTGTTGGGGTATGAGGCCAATGCCTTCTCTTGCTCAGGGGTTATTAGGAAAACATATATACAGAGAAGCATCTTTGTGACCAGCAGGCAGGAAAGGGCTACTCTTGCGATATGTAAGGGTTATATTGCAAGATTTTGCTTTACTGTCCGTGTGCCCTTGAATTCAGAAATGCCTGATATGGATGTATTGCTACAGTGATGGGAAAGTCAGAAACACGAGCAGGAAATGAAGCACAGGTGACCAGGGAGGCGGGTGGAGGCAGGAGCTCTAAGTGGCCAGTTCTGGGAGAGATGAATAGGTCATAAATCATAAATTATGATTCAGAGCATAACAGAAGGACCCAAACCCACCATTACCTTGACGGGATACACCGAAACAATTAGTAAATTAATAAATGTCACTATGGGACCTAGAACAGAATGAATCCACCACAAACATTCCCAGCAACAAGGGTCCCTCCCCAAAGTCCTGTGTTGTGCCCCTCCTGCCTCAAGGTACCTCAGTGTATTGTCACAACGCAATCAAAGAAACTTCATTCTTTTGTCCTTTTCCTCTTCACTCCATAAGTTGCTATGTTGCCAGGAAAACTCCAATAAAAAAGTATTCTGTACCCCTGCTTGGGGTTACAATTTCAGGTGACTGCTTAGCTGTGGTCTATCTTGACATCAAACAATTAAATTTCCTTGCTTTCTCTCTTAAAGATGGTTTCGGTGTTGGGGCTGGAGTGATACCACAATGGGTAAGGTGTTTGCCTTGCAGCAGCAGACCCGGGTTTGATTCCCAGCATCCCATATGGTCCCTCCCAGCACCGCCAGTAGTAATTCCTGAGTGCATGGGCCAGGAGTAACCCCTGAGCATCGCCGGGTGTGATCCAAAAAAGGCAAAAAAAAAAATTAATTAATTACTTAAGTTAAAAGATGGTTTCAGTGTGATTGATTAAGCTAACTCTGTTACAAAACTTTACCCCCCCCAAATGCATTCATCCTAAAGAAAAAGGCAATGAATTTGATAACTCCAAGAATGAAAGAGTTTTTTTGTTTATTTGGTGACATGGCAGTGCTCAGGGTCTCCTCCTGATTCTGCACTCAGAGATCACTCCTTGTGGAGCTTAGCGGACAGTATGGAGTACCAGGGAGTAAACCCATGTTGGTCATGTGCAAGACAGGACCCTTATGTTTCTGCGCAACAAAACCTAGATGAAAAATGAACGTAGAAGGGGATCCAGGAATATGGCTGAATACTACATGGTCACCCCAGAACCACTAGGAGTCCCTTCCACCCCCCAAAAAACAGGAGCAACAAGACTAATATTTAGAACACACTAGGACATCTTCTCATGAACAGGAAACTATCAGTGACCCTAAGTGACAGATGGACAAAGGAACTACGAAGAGGCCATCCAGTGAAGAGAACTACCAAAGATGACTGCAATGGGAGATATTCAATCTGGTTTAGAATCAAATACAGGAAACCAACTTAAAAAGTTATAATATCTATACCCAGCAATTAAAACAAACAAAAAATAAATCAAAATGTATTCCAAGTGTCATTAGTCAGAAAGAGACACGGGAAACAGGGCAAACCCTGATGGGAAAATGGGGAGGAGGTCCTCGGGGAGACTGCTCTGTACCAGTTTAGTCAAGCACACACCCACCCACCCCTGCTCTCTGCCCCAGGGTACATCTCCAGCACCACGTATGGTCCCCTGAGCACCTCCAGGAGAGATCCTTGAGTGTAGAGCCAGTAGTAAGCTCTGAATACTGCTGGGCGCAGCTTCCCCCAACCTCTACTCACCCCCAACAAACAATGACATGTGAAAACCAATTTCTGGGAGTGAAAATTAGGAAGCAGTGCCACAGAGAGTTCAGGGTTAAGGCACTGAACTTGCACGATGCCGGTTCCATTCTCACCACCACTTTGGGTCTCCTGAGCACTGAAATGGGAGTAAGTCCTGAGCACCATACCTGAGTATGGCCCCAAAGTAAAAAAAAAACTCTAAAAGATAAAATAAATAAATAAAAGTTTTTTTCCTTGGTAGAACCCTGCTTCTACCTCTCTGGAGTTTCAGTAGTGAATTATCACAAAATGATGCTATTAACTGCTGGAGTGTAGAACCAGAAACCAGTCTTTTCCAGGGCGAGCAACACAAGCATGAGACCGTAACAGGCTGTGAGACTCTGGTTTGCTGCCCACCACTCTGATCCTGGACAAGTCACGGGCATCTTGAACTCTTGGCTCCGTTAACCTCAAGTGGGAAAAACATGTGCTAGAGCGATGGCCGTGAAGACAATTCAACGTGTCCATGGATGCACTTCCAGAACACAGAGGATAGCAAGCTAAAGGTACAGGACAGAAATTTTATGTCTTTTTCATTCATTATATATTTTATATCTTTTTCATTCATTAGAGTTGACTTTATTGTGAAAAACGACATAATCAAAAGGCACTAAAAATACACAAAAGGGGGAGGGGAGACAAAACAGTGGTTCAGACACTTGCCTTGCATGCAGCCAATCAGGCTGGATGCCCAGTACCACACAGGGCTCCCTGAGCTCTGCCAGGAGGATCCCTAAGCACAAAGCCGGAAGTAAGCCCTGGGCATTGCTAGGTATGACCCAAAACATAAAAACACTTTTAATTAAATAGATAAATGTAAACAAGGAGATGTTTGTCCTTTTCACTCACTGCTGTATCTGTAGAAGTATGAATAGTACTGACATATAGTAGTAGATGCTCAGTAAAGAGTTGCTGAATGTCTCCTGAATGAGTGTATGTTTGTGGGGTAGGGTGGGGTGGGACAGCGTTTTTGAGAGAAGATTGGAAAAAGGTCAGCAGGCAGACACACACTGAAAGAAACAGGCAAGGGGAATACTGCCTGCCATGGAGGCAGGGAGAGGGTGGGAAAGGGGGTGGGTATTCCGGGGATATTGATGGTGGGGAATGTGCACTGGTGGAGGGATGGGTGTTTGATCATTGTGTGATTGTAACCCAAACATGAAAGCTTGTAACTATCTCACGGTGATTCAATAAAATTTTTTTAAAAAAAGAAAAGAAACAGGCAAGGAAAGGAAGAAGAACAGACGATATTACCAAATTCCTTTACTTCCTCTCCAGTAATTCATGCTCACCTGAAAGGTAAATTGTGGCTCTTTCCTAAGAAATGATTGTTTTACATGAAGTCCCAGCACACCACGGAGTTCCAGATAATCTCCAAGAAACCATTAAAGTCAAAGGTATTTATCTCAAAGCCCAGGGACCCAATTGTAACAATTATTTCCAGCTCGAGGCATTCCCAAGTAGAGGAAAACAAAGTTTGTGGGATATTCAGGACAGCTCTCCGAGACTGGAACTGGGCAACTGGTGAGAGAGCGGGGTAGGATAGCCAGGGCTCGGGATCCAGAAACAATCAGTGTCCACTTTAGGCCGCAAGAAAGATAGATGACGATTGCCATGAAGCCAGCTAGAGGCAAAGCTCAGGTGGTCATCTGACAGGGAATGATGGGGACACGAAAAGGACTAGAATTTTCAAAGGTTTCTACTCTAAGACCACACAGACCCTCCGAAGCATGTCTAATCCCCGTGGTTATCAACACACGATTAACAGTGATCACTGCAGAAAGGCCCAGTGTGAACTTTTGCAGGGATTAGAGTTGGTGAAGGGAAAATGTGATTGCAAAAGTCACCTGTCACATAAATCTTTATGTATCAATGTATATATACCCACACACCAATGCAGAATAGGAACCACAGGCAATAAACATGTTCCAGGTGTCCTCCTGTTATTTAAAATCTTCATTCCAGGACGTTGCATTACACTCACTGAATGAGCGTGACATGTGGAAAACCCATTCAATTTCCATCAGACATTTTCCTCAACTTTCCTCCAACTTTTCTCCACTCTCCTGGATGTCATAATACAATCTTTCGGTATAAAAATCTCATTTTTGTTCCCTTGAATCATATCCTAGAGTTGAACATACTAAGGGTACAAGTTTTGTCAACAAGTTTTCCAGAGGCCAGACCAATAGCACAGCGGGGAGGGCATTTTCCTTGCATGCGATCAACCTGGGTTTGATCCCCGGCATACCATATGGTCCCCCGAGCACCACCAGGAGTGATTCCTGAGCACAGAGCCAAGAGTAACCCTGAGTATTTCTGGGTGTGGCCCAAAAACTAAAAAAAAAAAAGTTTTCTAAAAACTCTGAGGTGCCCGGACTGGAGTAGTTTTGCCACAAACTCACTAATGTAAATCATGCCTTACCTTTTTAAATGCATTTTAATAGGAACAAAAACTGATTACCAGTTAATTTTTAAAAGCTGTAGTATCTTGAAAGGCATAATAGGACAATAAAGCTTTAGCACACTCAAGCCCACATTCTGAAGAAGGTAAACGCAGCTGAGAGCCAAGGATAATTAGTCAACACTCAGCACTTCATAAGAATTCAGTTCAGTCGTGACTCTGGGCATGCCGTGAGCTCATTCTACTTTTAGGGACTCTAATGCCACTTTGCCCTTTTCTCTGGGCATTAGTTCCTGTGGGAATTTTATAAGAAAGGCTGGAAAGGCATGAGAGCGAGCAAGATTTCAAATATTCTCTTTGTGCGACCCATAATAAGGATTATTCAGAATCTTTTGTCCAGCACATATAAGATACCATGGCAGTTAATGAATAAGTTAATTGGTTAAATCATTCTAGTGGGGCCTTCAATTCTTTCACAGTAAGCCGGTAATGTGTGTGTAAAAGATTAGGGTTGCTTAAGAGAAAGGGCCAAGCCAGCAGATGGCTCAAAGAAGCCTAGGCAGTATTTAAAAACAACAAAAAAAAAATAATTGCAATGCTATTATTTTTTAAAAAAACTTGAAAAAATAGTAAAATGAAACAAAATAAACCAAAAATTCAACGTATAGCTACATAATCCATATAAAAAAATTTTTACCACCTTTTAAAAAAAGCAAACAGACAGCAAATTTTATAAAATCAAGACTAGGTGACAGATTTTCATCTCTCTTCTCCTATCCAATATAAGCTTTTCTAATTAAAAATAACATCTTCCAAGATTGGTGGGAAAGGCCAAAAATTATTAGCCAGCATATAGATGAAATGTGAATGTCAATCCTCCTCTTTGTGAGATGCCACCGAGGTGTTTTTGGATTTTTTTTTTTTTGGTCGTGATCCTTGAATTCACCGAAGCCTAATTTACTGCTATGTATATGTGTGGGGGCGGGGAGGGGAGAGCAGGGGAAGGAATCATAGACCCCTGTTAGAAAATGATGAAGCAATTTACAGATTTCATCAAGGCAGGCGCACATGCAGTCAGACAAGTGACCTTCCTGGGGAGACAGGAAGGCTGGTAGGGGCTGACAGGGTCAGAGACGACGAGTGTGACCCCCAGGGCCTCAAGGCAGTGGGAGAGGGTGCTGGGCGAGGAGAAGCCTCGCAGGGTCGCTGTGGCTGTGCCAAGCACACTGAGATCCACAGGAGGTGATTGGACATTTTAACAGAAAAGGTGTGCTCACACTGAGAACACCATGGGCATGAGTCCCAAGATGCATGAGCCGCCAATTAGAAAGTCAGTTTGCATAGAGATGTCACAAGGGCCAGTCTGCCCAGGTGCCCACCACAGCCCCCTGGACAAGATAAAGGACAAGGTGTGTGTGTGGGGGGGCACCCAGCAGACCAGCCATGAACCCAGAGACCACAGAACCCACCCCTTCTCCTTTGGAGGGTTCCACCCATGGGGGTGGGGGATTCCAAGGGGGCCAGGACCAGGCACAGAGAAACCAAAGCACCAGATGAAATGCCCAGCTCTCCCTGTCCTCATCCAAGACTCCTCTTGGCCCATCAGAACCACTGGATGAGCTCAGCAAGTGGATTGCATGGTCAGTCTTGCCCAGGACGCTCCACTGGTATTGCTGTGCTAGAATGGCCTGTCCCTGTCTTGGGCCTGGCTAACTCCCAAGAGCCGTGAAGCCTTGGTCCAGGGAAGACCACCTTGTGGGAGCCTTTTGAGGTAGGTCTGAATGCATCCTTGTAAAATGGCTGCAGCACAGGGCATAGTGCCACCCCAGCACAGGGCACAGAGCCTGCAGCAGATCATAACTGTTTCCTGACAGGCTGTGCAAGGGACTCTTCGATGACCAAGCAAACTAATGAACTAGGGTCCCAACATCTCTAACTCAATTTTCATTAGAAGATGAGCAAAACCCACTTACCCGCCAGGGCCCCAGTGATCCCTTGCTACCTGTATCTCCTGACCTGTCTGGGACAGAGTGAGCCCGGCCAGCCCAGCCCATATGCCAAAGAAATGACGCATGGCACCTCTGCAGCTGTGAGGGCTCGCCTGAGAGGTTGGACAGGTCCCCAAGTTGGACAGCCTGATCCCCAGAAGCTGTAAACCACCCCCCTGTATGGAATAAGGGTCTTTAAAGATAAAACGAAGAACTTGTTGTTGTTAGTTTTCAGCTGAGACCTGGCAGTGCTTAGACTTACTCCTGGCTCTGTGCTCAGGGATTACTCTTGGCGATACTCGAGGGACCTTATGTGGAGCTGGAGATCTAACCTGGGTTGGCTACATACAAGGCAAGTGCTTGCTCAGCTATTCTATTTCTCCAGCCCCCAAATTAAGAATTTCACCCGGATTATGAGGGTGGCATGCAATGCCCACGAGAGAGGTAAAGAGGTGCTTAATATCCATGTGAGAAGGGCCACGGATATGGTGAAAATGGAAGAGATGTGGCCACCAGCCAAGGAAAGCAAGGAAACATCAGAAGCTGTCAGGAAAAAGGGCACTCTCCTCCAGCCTCCCCAAGAGGGAGCTTCATGCTTGAATCCATCCTGCTAACAACCACTTCACTTTCTACCTCTAGAATGAGAAGACAATATGCTTCTGTTGCTTCATGAACCAGTACATGCGGTCATTGTAAAAGCGGTGGCAGGAGAAGAGATCCAGCTGGTGGAGGTTCTGGGGGTCAGAGCATCAGAAGAGGCAACATAGCTCTGAAAACAACGCAGAAAAAGTTTTTTGGAAGCGGCACCCAGGCTACTTCTAACCACCACTAACACTAGACGAGTATCTGTTTTCCTGGACTTCCGCTTCCAAGCCCAAAGGGTGGGAGTCGGCCAGCAGCCAGGGGCTGAGTGGGATGTGGAAGCACCGACTGGCATAGCAGGAGGCACAGCATTCACTCCAGGAAGCGCCTTCTGCTCTGCTTATTATGGGACATGAAGAGCAGTGGCCAAGCACTTGCTGTACACCGGCCCAGGGCTAATGTACAAAATCCTCTTTGGTCAAAAAGAGGCAAGGGCCACTTTTAAGAGGGGAGTCGGTAGGATCAAGTGTGCCCTGACCAGAGGGGTTTTGAGTGCCCTATAAAGTGAAGTGACAGAATAGGGTGTACTGAAGTGTACAAATGCAAAGTCTCAGAAAGAAACAAGGTAAAACTTTGCAGTCCACTCATAATATTCAGAACTTCCTCATTCCTCCCGAGACCACTTTCCCATCCTCTGCAGCCTGCCCAGAACACTTCCCCAGTTTGTGTTTTCTGTAACACAGAGGCCAGACTTCACCATCCAACACAGCTGAGCAGTTTGCACTGTCATCTCCGCTCCTCAGGCTTTCCTTGCGAGTTACTGCCCACCCATGTTCCAGATCCTAAGAACAAGCAGGAAGCTTGGGAAAGCTCTAAATCCATCTTTTGGCGCTGGGGCCCCTTGCAGGCTGTGGGCTGAGCACGGGGCTTCGTGTGGTTCCTTCCAGTCCCACAGAGAACACACCATCCCACCATGCATATGCGAGGTCAAGATGCATAGGCACAAGCGTGTGCACACACACAACATACACAAACATGCACAAACACTCCACACACAAACACACGACAGACACAATGCACACACAAACACAGCACACAACACATACTATATACAAACACACACACACACACCCCACACACACACCACATGCACACACCTGGAGATGACCAAAGTAGATAAAAAGAACCAAAGGATCGACCAGCACGGCAACCACTTTGCATAAAAGCCTAGCCAAGTGATCAGCGAGGAATAATCCAGTTCGTTCCATGTCCAGCCAGGACTCTCCCCTTGGACATTCTTTGTTCCCACCCTCATGTCACCCAACTTTGAGCACTGACTTCCAGGGATGATAAAGAGAGACCGGAGCACTCGTGGCAGAAAGGTGAGCTCAGGCTCCGGCTCAGTTCCACCACTGAGGAGCTGGCAGGGCTCGGGAAAGGACTGTGGCTGAAATGAGGCCAGTAGGCCGGGAAGTGAGGCCCACTGGTGATCACGGACTCTCACTGCTTCCTCTGTGCTCACTCTGGGCACACAGCAGGCACTGAGGTCTCTGGAACCAAGCAGGAACCTGGAATAAAAGCTGGACAGCGAGTCCGGCTAGGAACAGGACTATGCGACAGTGAAGGAGCAAAATGGCACCATGAATGGGGAACAGAGGCACGTCCTGCTGGCAAAGATGGTCCCTGGGGGAAAACCACAGCGAGGAGCTGGGCAAGAGAGAAGCAGCCAACAGTACCTGCTAATTCTTCCCCATGGAGAGCTGGGGCTCCGGACAGGCAGCACATGAAAGCCGGAGGGATGCACAGGAAGAGACAAATGTCGTATAAGTTCCATGGGCCACCTCCCAAGACACACCACATTGTAATCGCTGACATTCCCTTCCACTGCGCCATAAGGACCCATTTTGAGGATGTGCCGGGAGCTGTGTGAGTCTGTCACTCCGGTCATTAGATAGTCCCTCAGGCCACTGTTTCTAAACAGAAACAGAAAAGGGGCTCTGGGTGCAGGGGCTGAGATTTGAGAAAGTATAGAAGGTTTGAGAAAGTGTAGGTTTGAGAAAGTGCAGAAGGTTTGAGATTGTGTTTTAAGGAAAGAACCTGTGATCAAGCTGTATTGTTATAAAAGATTCTTTAAACTATATCTGCAGAATTGTTCTAGGATCCAGACTCCTGATACAGTGCTCTTATATAACTGGAAATCAAGGTGTTCAATATGAAACTTAATGAGTTAGACATGATGTTGTTAGACTGCCTATTCTATTGCTACAGACCTTAATGCTTCTTTTGACTAGGACCCACAAGAAATGGGTATATTGTATCTCATTAGGAGTAAAGTGTAGTATTTACTTTTCTCTTCTTTGTGCCTTCAGTATGTTTTATTGATGCTTCATGGCATATGTTGCTTTGCATAAATCCAGAGATAAAATATTTCCTCTCTTTAATAGGGTCTACCCCTAACAGAGACAGGAAATCCAGCTATGGGACCCCAAAGCCCTCTCCCAGGGAAAGAGTCAAATGGAAAAGTCTAAATGACAGGAGCAGGTATTTAACAGGTGCTGTTACCAGTACCCTACAAACCTCAGGGGGACCCTAGAGGCAGTCAGCTCAAGGAAGGACTAGAAATCATCCCTGCTATGGAAAATGAGGAATCTGCAGATCTGTAGTCACTGACCCAGCCTGAACTCTTCTCTCAGCATCAAGAAAAACCTGGAAACCTGGATCTCTCCCAGCTCTGGGGAAGGAATGGGATGGACTCTTTTCTGCAAGGACACTCCTATGGAAAGTGAGAAGCCCAAGACCACCTCCAGCTCATCGCAGGGCCTGACTAATCTTTACATCTTATGGCCAAGTCTGGGGTAGCCCTAATGTGATACGTAAAACAACACTGTTATTGGTGTTCTTTCTGCTCTGTCTTTGGCCAACCTGCAGGACCTTCATAAATAATGGGGTATCCCCAAATGGGGAATTCTCCAGGCTTGCTGTGTTTATGCAAAAGAACAAGCCAGGTTTGTTAAGTCATCTGGCAAATTTAAAGTGAAGGTGGAGAGAAAACCAGGTTTCTGTAACTTGCTCTCTGTATAAATCAGATTCTAGTTCTACAGAGGTTGAACAAATGTATTCTTAGCTGTCTCCCTATCTTCCTTTGAAATTTTGGATGGCTGGCTGCTGCCCTTTGCACCTAGAATGATCCCTGATGTTCTTGTTACTAACCCTCCTGATGGGACATACAAATTGATGCAATCAAAATTACGGTGATGAGACAACAATGCAAAGTGCTAAGGAGAGAGCAGGCCCTTAGGAGTTGGTCAGATGATGACCTCCACTAGTTACTAGGGACGGGAATGAAAGGACCACGGCAACTCTGTCCTGGAAAGCCAGGCTCCATTTTGTGCCTTAGGGTTATGAGTTTACAACCTAGTAAGAAAATTATGCCAGACCCCAAGGACATAGACAAAAGTGCCCGGACATCTGACCTCAGATAACCAGGCTGATTCAGGTAAATGGAACAGGATGTATAAACCTCTCTGTTTTGCTTCTTCCCCTCTGCTTGCTTGCTCAGGGCCATGAGAATGCACCTATCAGCGGACCCTCAATGCTGACTCTAGTGCTCAGGCCAGCTTGCGAACCCTCAGCCCGAGTCCCTTGTATGAGTGTTTCAGTGTGTCAATAAAACTTTGAAAAATCTGTCCTGTCTCTGTTTCTCAGGCTTGTGGCCACTTAACATTGAAAAGCACCAGGCCTGGCGCTGATGTTATGTACACCTATCCCCACACTCCCACGAGGCCTGGACTCCAGGTGAGAAAAGGGTGGTCGGGAGGGGTGTGGGAGGGGAAAGGGTCTGGGCAGGCTCCAAACCCCAGTGCTCAGGAGTCCCCATACCACACACCTCTTCCCTGACAGTGGTCACCAAGCAAAGGGACATGAGAGAAGTCATGGCCAGATGGCTTCTGGGATGCTGCTTCAGCAATTGGGTCCTTCACACAGAGGGATAGTGCAGGCTTTAAGGCACTAGCCTTGCATGCCGCTGACCAGAATTTGATTCTCAGCACCACAAAAAGTTTCTCAAGCAACTAGGAGTGACTGCAGAGCTAGGTGTCAGTCCTAAGCATTGCTGGGGGTGATCCAAACACCAGCAGCAAACCCAATTCAGCAACCGGGTCTTTGCTCATGCTGTCCACAGACGGCACCTGCTGGAGGAGCAGCCCGGCTGCTGAGGGACCCCTTAGGGGAGCGAGGAGGGGTCCCCAGCTCTGTCATGCACACTGGCTCCCAGTTCCATTCTCTCACCACCCTTCTTTCGTTCCTCCTGGCATGCTGGCATGCAGAGAGGACATGTCCCTCCCTCAAACAGGCAGAAGTATGAACTCCAGTGAGCTGCAATCAAAGGGGGTGCACTGGCGAAGGGGCAGAATGAAATGATCCAAGGGAGGTTTATGATGGTGGTTTCTGCTGAGTCTGATCCTGATTTATTAATAGTTCCCGGGAGCAGCACGCACGGGCATTTTCCACATTAAGATGGTGCCAAAAGAGAAGTGTGCGAAAGGGGGACACCACGGAGCTGCACCTCGAGTCTCCAAAGCTGGAGGCGGGATCCACTGTTATTTTGGGCCGTCACGGGGCACACCCCCATCCCTGCAGGCCCATTTGCTGAGTCAGGCCTGCGAGAGAGGGTGATTCCTCTATCATGCCTGCCCCTCCGCCCGCCTGCTGGAGCCAAGCCACACCAACAAAAGTGAAGTTGGGAGGCCCACCGGGAAAGCTGGTTTCCTAAGGCTGCTTTCCTGCAGGACTTCTCAGAAGCTTGAACCTGGGAATGTGCATCAGGGCTCTGAGAAGAGCGAGGGCGATTCCCCAACGGTCTCTGAGCTCAGCTTCTGTGGTCCAACAGCTCAAGACATTTGAATTTCCATAAGAGCCTGCAGATGTCTGCCTAATCCAGTGTTTTCCAAAGTGGGTGACACCTGTCCTTGCCCCCAGAGGGGCTGGGACAGACTAGAGGGTGGTGAATGGGAGGAAGGCACTCTGTAGCTTGGGGCTCACCCTTGGATGGTCCTTGGGTGGCATGTGCCACTGTGGGCTCATGTGTAACTATCCCACAGATGGTGTGTGTCCCCAGTACATCATACTTGATGTCCCATGGGCAGCACATGCCACCAGAAGCTCACATCTGAAGGTTACATAGGCAACATGGAGCACCTGTGGCTCATACTCAGATGTCCCACGGACCACACGTCCTACCGGCGTCTCACACTTAGACATCCCATGGGTGCCATGTACCAGCTGTGGCTCACATCTTGGACAGACCACATCAACAGAAACGGATATAGTTTCCCAAGTTTCCTATTACACTTGATTTCTGCCCCCTCCCACAAAGCCGAGCACTATGAACACAGCCACCAAAAAGGTTGAGAGAAACACAAACTGCAGCACTGGTGTCAATGTGTTTAAGAGGGCAAAGTTCCAGGAGGCCCAGGAAAATTCTGAAAATTGGGTGGTCTGCGAGTATACACTGAGGAGGCTCTGGTAACCGATTCCTGGGGAGAGGACGCTGGACCTGTTGCTAGCACCAAGTGGTGAGGCTTCCTGGCGAAGGACAGTGACCTGAGACTGAGCCCTAAGGCTGAGCGCTGGATACATGTTCCATGACCAGGGGCTGGCTAACAACAGAGCCTCCTGATTGGGTGGGAGGAAGGACAAGAACCCAGAGCTGAGAGAGGACTCTAGGTGACTGCTATAGCAAAGGCCTTCCCGCAGGGGCCTGGAAGCTTCAAGATGCCTCTCGGGCTCCTTGCAGCCTTGACTCAGAGGAGGCACGGGACAGGTCAGGTGATTCGGCAGTCTCCGGGCTCAAACAACCCCACCATATGCTGGTCATAGCCCTCCTTGGGTGTCCCACTCTCAGGCAAGGGACATGCAAGTCCAACCTGGAGCTTCAAAACAAGCCCAACCCCCCCCCTTCCCACCCCCACCCTTGGGCATGTGGTAATTGCAGCCTCCGAGGCAATCTTGTCCTGCTGGTTTCAATGGACTGGAAAGACTGCAGGAGGAAGGAGATCTGTGCACAGCTTTGGAAATGCCACCGGTTTCTGGAAGGCTCCAGAGCTCCCTGTCTGATTTCTACCCAGGCTCAGCCCTGCAGCCTACTTCCAGAGTCCCCGAGGCTTTCTCTGAGCTGCCTCACTCACAAAGCACAACCCATCTGACCCCCTGTCTGCACCAAACACAGAAGGATGTTAAGTGACCAGGAACCTAAACTCAACCTAGAATGTTGGACTTAGCAAGTTCATAAGCACCAGGGCAGAAACACCAACAAATCAGCCAGAGAAGGGCACCAAGCAGACTCTGGTTCAATCCACACACACTCAGGGACTGTTTTCATACCTACAGAAGATGCAGGAAGATCTCTGCTTTGATTTCAACTCAGATGCAGTTACACTGCTCTTTTATACATGATGCTGCTCAGGTTCTACAGTGCTGGGGGTCACCTGCGTGACCCAGACAGAGGCTGGGGGGTGGGGAGGCGCATCAAACCATGGTTCCATGCACGTAGAACTTGTCCTTCTGGTCCCCAGGTTGGTTTTCTTCAAACCTTATTTGTACCATCTGGGATGAATTCTAGTTTCTGGTGGGAACATTCTCAGAGCTGGAATAATAGATAGTACAGTCAGTAGGGCACGTGCCTTGCCTGCAGCTGACCCAGGTTTGATCACCAGCGCCCCATATGGTCCCCTGAGCACTACTAGGAGTGATCCCTGGGCACAAAGACAGAGAAACCAAAAAAGTCTTAACAGTTACCCAAGGCCATCCACCTCCATGCTCAAATCCAGGTCACCAGCCTGGCCACGTTTCAAGGGGGAATTCCTGTGCCAACGACTTGGAAAGCAGATGGACGAGACCTGGGGTTTCCTCCAATACTCGAGGAGATGGTCTCTGGGACTTTCTTGGCCTGGCAGCTACCAGCACAGACTATGTTTTCCCTCGTGCATTCCTCCCTTCTGCTTTCCCCAGCCTTGACCTTGGCGGGGGGCCTAGTCTCCTCTCTCAGTCCAGAATTTAATCAGAATGAACAAACATGAAGTTGCAAAAAAGTGTTTGCCAGCACCCCACTTCCCCACTACCCGAGGGGTCAGTTTCAGGGACTCGCACTCGAGCCCCGTGACTTTCTGAAGGCTGGAGTCCAAGTATGAGACGGTGCAGCATTCACGAGACACAGGGAAGAACCCCACACCCGTGCTCAGAGGAGCTAGGGGCGCAGAGAGGGGTGACCCCCAAGGTTTCCTCCCCAGAGGAGGGAGGAAGGCCAGGCTAGCCTCAGGCCTGAGAAATATACCCAACCCTCACTGCAGAGGATCCTTAGAGGAATATTTATGAGATGGTAAAACCACTGCCGCCAACTCTTTAGAAAATTCCTGGACGAGTAATTACGGGTCCAGGATGGGATTCCTGGCTGGGGCCTAATCGCTTCCCTGAAGTCTCACCCCCAGAGGACCAAGCAGCAGTGCTCCCTGCCCCGCCCCCAGCCCTCTCTCTGCTTGTCCTCAGCCAAGGAGGCTGACCCAGTGCCCGGTTCCACTTGGCTTAGACCCATGAAAGCCCGAGCAGGAGGCAGAGCAGAAGAGGATGGTAAGATCCCCTTTCCCAGCTTTGGGGCTGCAGAAAACAGCCTGGAGAGCCTCTTCTGAGGACCCCTCCTGCCTTGGCCACCCCCAGAAACACTTTCCTTGTGCAGAAATTAGGTGTCAGTATCTCTTGTTTATTCCCTCCATACTGTCGCTCTTCTATAAAATAGTTCCTGCCTTCAGATCTCTGGTTTTGGGGAGGCTTGGTCTCCCAAGCAAAGCTGAGGGGGGAACCGAGGCCCCTTCCTGAGATACTCAGACAATAGGGGATAAGTTCAGTGCTTGAGTCTACAGGTGCAGTGCTGCTCAGGTCCTGTGGTGTACTGGAAGTCAGCATCACCCAGGCAGAGGCTGGGGGAACACCAGGGGAAGGTGCATCAAACCAGGATTCTCTGCATGCAGAGCTTGTTCTCCTGCCTCCCAGTCTGGCTCCCTTTGAATCTTTTTTTTTTAACCTTTTTGGGTCACACCCAGCGATGCTCAGGGATTACTCCTGGCTCTGCAGTCAGGAATCACTCCTGGCAGTGCTCAGGGGACCATATGGGATGCTGGGAATTGATCCTGGGTCAGCCACGTGCAAGGCAAACACCCTACCCACTGTGCTATTGCTCCAGCCCCTGAATCTTCTTATTTGTACCATATAGGGCATGAATTCTAGTTTCTGATGGGAATATGACAAGGGCAAAAGAACAATGGTGCCATGCCACAAACCGGGAGAGGCAAAAATTGTTCAGCACAACCTCCTGGGCACACCTGGCCATTCTCTGTCGCTGATGTTGCAGAGTGTGAGCAGAACTCGGCCCTCCGCAGGTCTGCCCTGGAACCTGTCCACATTCATCCTGGAGCCTGGGGGATGGCCTTGCACTCACACCCTGGGCCGCGCTCCCTCATGTGAGTCCTTCTGTCTGCTTTGCGCCCCCGTGACCCTGTCTGCTTATTGGCTCTCTGCTGCCTCTGCCTGGCCCATGGGAGGCCTGGATTTCGGTTTCAGATGCTCACCACTGTCCGTCCATCTCAAGTCATGGTAAGGGTGGTGGGAGTGAGCTGCCCAAGGGTGCAGCAGGGGATATCAGACCAGGGTGCCGTCCACCTGCTAAAGCCAGCAGCCTCCTCCTGCTGTATCCTGGCAGCCCTTGAGAAGCGGTCAGGACCCCACAGGCCAGGCGGCCCCTGGAACCCATGAAGTATGAATCTCAGGGTTAGCCTCAGGACATCACTGTCCTTTCACTGTCCCTGCTGGGGTTTAAATGTGGAGCCAAGACTGACACAGACAGGCACTGTCCAGAGTACAGCTGTCAGCTAAATGTCCAAAGTCCAGGTAACTTCTACCAAATTGTCAGTGGTAACCAGGAAAATGGGGATGTTTAGATTCAGAGGGTAAGGGTTTTTGAGTCAGAGAAAATGGGAAGAAGTGAAGTTTATGAAAGCTTCTCCATCGGCTTGTGTCTCATCTGCCAAAGTAGAATGCCCCATTAGGAAGAAAGCATCTAAGGAAGCTTTCATAATCAAAAATCATAATTAATAACCCAGTTAAATAAAGATTTTAAGGCACTAATAATCCCTCAGTACAAATTTTGTAATCTCATTAAAATGTACTATGAACTCCACTTACTCAGCAAATAGCTGCCTAACAATTAGTTTTACTCTATAACCAGAGAAAAATACAATTTTCCTGCTTGTTCCTAAGTGATGATTTCCATTCCTACATTTCGACCTGTGGCCGGTGCTTCTCCTAACACCTCTTCCTTTGCATGAGCACAGGCCTTAGTTGTCTTTCTCCCTCCCAGTTCCCCCAACTAGCCAACCCCCATTTATTACTCGGGACTTTTCCATTTCTGCTGTGTCTCTGTGTCTCTCTCAGAGAGAGCATGGGACAATCCCACACATAGACACAAGTTCTGTTCATCCACCTTTAGCTTGTTCAAAACTCATGCAGTCGACATCTTTTCTTTATAGAGTAATGAAGGGAAATCTGGCCCCTCCAATCTAATTATTTGATCTTGGTGTCCAAAAGGACACCCACACTTGGACAGACACCTGGTAGCAAACAAAGATGATCCCAAGTGCTGAGGGAGTACATGGGGCTTCTACTGATGTTGCTGAGCCAATTGGCTGTCTGCAGAAAACAAAAAAATAAACCTTGACCTCCATTTCACACTACACAGAAAAATCTATTCCAGATGGACTGGCTATCTACATGGAAAAGCCAAAC
>JAOXYA010000045.1:18493369-18495869 GCA_028565675.1 Sorex palustris | reverse complement strand
ACAGAACGTCAGCAATAAGGTGCCGGTCTTAGTGCCAGGTCTGCTCCCAGAAGCACTCAATGCTATGGTAATGGGATTCTCCCTGAGCGGTCTCACCTGTGGCTCCTTGGCCCCCCACTGAAGTGCATACGTGTCTCCAGAGAGGAACTGTGTGTGGCCAGGAGCAAGAAGATGCCCGCTGCAAGTCCACTGTGCCACCACCCACCAGCTGTGTGACCCCGGGGGAATCACCTGTGAAGCTAAAGCTGAGGGAGCAAAGCTCCAAAGCCCGGAGCACACGAGGGCATGCACAAGGCCTGGGCTCTAGCTCCAGTGACACACGGACCCCAGATGCTGTCAGCGGTGGCCCTGAACAGCAACAGGGCATGGCTAGGCCAGAGCACTGAACTGCCAGGTCAGCAGACTCAGGCCCCCAAGCACTGACCACTCTACCCGAAGAAGTAGTTCCCAGCGGAGAGCTGTCATGTGAATTCAGACAATGAGCACAAGTCAGGCACCAGCAACATGGCTTGGCAGAGATGGGGTTCCCTATGGAGCTGTTTCAGCGCTTTGATTTGTTTATTATTTATTATTTGTTTACTCATTTTTAGTGAATCACCGTGAGAGACACAGTTACAAACTTATTCAGGGTTTCAGTCATACAATATTCCAACATCCAATCCTTCACCACATTTTCCACCCCCAATGTCCCAGGTTTCCCTCCCGCAACTCCCCCCGCCCCCGCACACTCCAGATCTGTTCCATGGACCCCCACACACCCCTTCCTATTGGTCCCGATCCACAAACCTTCACAAACCTGAAAATGTTTCTTCTCATCAGCCATCTGGGGGCCTAACCTGACTTGGAGTGACAGAAAGTTCTTTATTGTCTCCATTTCTTCCCAACTGGTTTGAATGACATCCTGGCACCACAAGGAAAGAGGCAAGGTGTGATGGCCATGCTCGGGTGAGATCCTCTCAGGCATCACCTACCACAGCAATCTGTGCTTGTGCATTCTCCCAGCAAGCCAAGCACAGCCACACAGGCCAGCTTCTGCCAGGCACAGCTGACTTCCACGAGACTCTGATCACACCAGCCATCCCATCCACTACCAGGAAAGAACTCTGTTAAGCGTGTTGGGAGGATCCTCCCAGGATGGGAGAAGCATGCTGAAAGTAGACTACGGACCAAACATGATTGCCACTCAATGCCTCTTTTGCAAACCACAGCACCCAAGAGGAGAGAGAGAACAAAAGGGAATGTCCTGCCACAGAGGTGGGGTGGGGGGGGAGGGATACTGGGATCCGTGGTGGTGGGAAGTGGGCACTGGTGGAGGGATGGGTACTAGATCATTGTATAATTGAAACCCAAGCACAAAAATTTATAAGTCTAAAACTATACCTCATGATGCCTCACTAATAAAAATTTTTTAAAAAGTAAGGTGGAGTTCCTGCACAATTCTATCAGCCTAATCAGTGAATGAATAAATAGCAGCACTCCTATAAAAAACAAAAGAAATGTATCTGTTATGTGAAAATCATTACAAGCGTAGCGTATCTGTAATGAAATGTGCTGCCTCACCCACCCATGGGGACCAAGGATGAGGATGATTTGGAACAGAATCATAACTAGCCTGTGACGGGCATATAGCCTGTGACGGGCATATAGCCTAAAATAAACCTTTGCTTTAGACCACAGAGGATGGAGAACTGTTAATTATATAAGCACCACTAAGCCTCTCTTGATGGACTAATTCAGAATGGTTACGGGTTTACTTTGCTCTTGCTGGGCAGAATTGAGTCTAATCCCCAAGCAGAGAATTCTCAGAAACCATAGTTTAGACAGGGGCATGAGGGGTGAGTGCCAGAGAGTGAGTGTAAACCATATTAAAGACAAGGTACGAAACATCCGAGCATTTAGATCCATCCAAAGTGAAGGTGCCGGTCTGGCAGCGCATAACAGGAAGTAGATCCAAAAGGTTTGAGGGCTGCAGACCTGCAGGGACAGAACCAAGGACCAAGTCCTGCAGCTGAATGCCTGTCCATGAGATTTAATTGTGTAAAGGGCCAGCTCAAGTGTGGTCTAACTGGGTCAGCCGTTTGATGTGTGCTGGACTGCCTTTTTTCTTGATTTTGGGGTCATGCCTAGCAGTGTTCAAGGGCTGTTCCTTGCTCTATGCTCAGTGGCCACTCCTGGCAGTTTTGGGAATCAAACTGGGGTCAGCAGCTTGCAAAGCAAGTTCCTGAACCCTTGTACTATCTCAAAGGCAGACCCTTGGGCTACCTGACCGAAAGTCTTAAGGTCAAATCAACAATAGCGTGCGGGCAATTTCTCTTTGGATGTACCAGTGTTCACACCAGCAAGATTCCTTGACTCCCCAAGGATTGAAGAACAGCACAGAAACTCACTTTGTCTGTACAACTTTTGTGTTCATTGTCTTTGTTGTGCCGAGACTCTCAGTCTAAGTGGAAAAGAAGATTACTCTCTAATTCACAAGAGAGTCTCACTCCCTTTACCAGGG
>JAOXYA010000045.1:18475003-18493269 GCA_028565675.1 Sorex palustris | reverse complement strand
AAACCACAGCACCCAAAAGGAGAGAGAGAACAAAAGGGAATACCCTGCTACAGAGGCAGGGTGGGACGGGGGGATGGGGGTGGGATGGATACTGGGACCCGTGGTGGTGGAAAATAGGCACTGGTGGAGGGATGTGTGTTTGATCATTGTACAGTTGAAACCCAAGCACAAAAATTTGTAAATCTACAAATCTGTACCTCATGGTATTTCACTAACAAAAATTTTTTAAAAAAATATAAATGATGGAGAATGGGCATTGGTGGAGGGATAGGTACTGGATCATTGTATAGCTGAAACCCAAGCACAAAAATTTGTAAGTCTACAACTACACCTCATGGTGTTTCACTAATAAAAATTTAAAAAATAAATAAATAACCAAATGACACTGTATTTCTCTTGGGAAAAGAAATGAACAGGGGTGCTATCCGGAAAAGTCAGAGAAGACAAGGAGCCTGCACCTGCGTCCTCCCCCTTCCTCCCTGCAGCCCATTGGCACCCAGAGGGAAGGGCCCTGCCACAACTGCTCAGGGGACCCAGCTTCACCCCAAGCCCTGCTGCATCCTGTCCTGTGAGCCACTTTCCCTCGGGACCCATACCCCTGCCTCTTCCTTCTAGTCAAAGCCCCAGTTCCCCTGAACTAACAGAAGGGAAGAGCAGGGAGTGGCAGGCTAGGCTGAGAGGCCAAGGAATGCCAGGAGGGTGGAAGTGAATACCCGCCCCTCAAGGCCCTACAAGTCTCTGGAACTCCACCCCCTCTGCACTCAAACACGAACTCAATCACTGGTGCCTTCAAAGGTTCCTCAGGTGTCAGCAGGACCCCTGAGCTGCCTGTCAGCCCTCAGTGGCTCCATGGGGTCAACCCTGCCCTCATGGGGTGAAAGTGCAGCAGCCGTTCCCATTGGTGGGGAGGCCTGATGGAGGCTCAGGCCCCAGGCGAACCCGCCATGCCAGCAAGGAAGAAGGGGAAGGAAGGAGGAAGTAGACAGAGGGAAGAGACAGACACCTCTTCTGAGGAAAGAACAGGAGAGTCTGTTCTGGGTGAAATGATGGACATTAGTCCTGAGGAAGGGAAGGACACTTGTCCTGAGGAAAGGATGGACACTTGTCCTGAGGAAGGGATGGACACTTGTCCTGAGGAAGGAATGGACACTTGGCTTGAGGAAGGGATGGGCACTTGTCCTGAGGAGAGGAAGAGCACGTATCCTGAGGGAAGGGACAGACATTTGTCCCGTCCTAGATGGATATGAGGGGAGGGGACGGTAGTTTATCCACGGGAGATGGGAGCTTCCAGTGTGGGGGAACAGGCCAACAGGCCCGGAGTCCCCTAGAAGGTGGAGGAAACAAGGAGCCTGTCCTGGCTCCAGACATTGGAGCCTGTTTAGCTCTGGTGGTCACGGGGCGGAGCAGGAGGGGCCCGGAAGGAGGGCAGGAACGTTGGGGGAAAAGGTTGCTGGGGCCTCAGCTTGAGCTGGGGTCTTCTCTGAAACAAAGAATCCGAATTATAACCCTGGAAACCAGCCCCTCATGCCCAGACACTCCCCAGTGCATGACCCTCTTCCCCCTCTGCAGGAGGCACCTTATGCCAAGAAGACTCCCAGAGGAGGAGCCAGCCAGGGCGTGAGCACTGCCAAGCGCATCTCCAGCCCCCTGTCCCCTGGAGCTTCCAGAAAGCTGCACAGGCCCCCACAGGGGTGAACCCAGCATCTCCTCCTTAGACCAGGCGGGAGAGGGAAAGCCACCTCAGACATGTCACTTCCGTGTCACATATGGTTTATTTTTTTTAATTTTATTAAAAAGTCATGATTTCAAAGTCATCAATAGGTGAGTCTTAGGCAGATGATAGTCCAACACCAATCCCACCACCATTGTCTGCGTCCCTCCACCAGAGAGTTCCCATGCTCTCTCCCACCCCAGCCCCCTGTCCCCGCACCTGCCACCTGGGCAGCACATTGCAAAGGCAGCTGTGTGGGTTTGAGCTGATTCCACATCGCTGTCTGGGCTAACAATGCCACAGATTCTCAGGGTTGCCGTGAGAATCCAACACGATGACAGCTACTTCACAAGTTACCAAATACCACACAAACATATCATTCTGTCACTGCTAACCTTAGATGGCCAACTATAGAGGGCTGAATCCGTGTCCCTAGAGAGATGTGCTAGAGAGCCAGCAAGATAGTACAGCAGGGAAGGCGGTTGACCTGAGTTCGAACCCTGGGCACCCCATACAGTCCCCAAGTCCCACCAGAAGTGATCCCTGAGTGCAGAGCCTGGAGTAAGCCCTGAGCAAGCAAGCAAGCAAACAAACAAGCAAACAGAAAGAGGGTAATTAGAGAGATAGTACAGTGGGTACAGCACTTGCCTTGCAAGCCGCTCACCCCAGTTAGATCCCAACACTGCCCACAGTCCTGCAAGCACTTCCAGGAGTGATCCCTGAGCACAGAGCCAGGAGTAAGCCCTGAGCACAGCCAGATGTGGGTCTAAAACAACAACAACAACAAATAAAACAATAAAACAAATCCTAGCTTGAGCTCCCACTGTCACCCAGGCTAGGCACCAAGGGCAGAGGGGAACCGCCCCATGCACTCCTGAGGGTGCTGCCCAGAGGCAAAGCACGGGCCATGAGACCCACGGGAAACACTGGGGTGCCAGCAACCACGGGCACCAGCTCAGGCCTCAGCTCACAATTTGCTAAGGTTCCAGGGGATTCTGTGCGGAACTTCCCGGACTCCTGCTCACCACACCTTCCTCCAGGCACAGTCTATAGCCGGGCAGCAGGGAGGATGGCAGAGGCAGGGGTGGGGGCTGGGTTGAACCCAGACTCCCCGTCTGCGCCAGTGCAGCAGATCCGGGCTGCTTCATCCTCGGGCACGAAGGAGTCAGTGAGGCAGTGAGAGCTTCCTGGCCAGAGCAGAGTGTCTGTGAGCAGAGGTGCCTCCCTGACTGCCTTTCATCTTCCTTCTCCATAGCCAAGTCCTCTTAAGTCTATGATGAGTGCCTGGCCCTTCTCAAGCTCTTTGCCACCTTACATCACAGAATGAATCTCCACATTCTCCCTGACGCAGCTCCCAAGATGTCCTGTCCTTCTGGTCAACCCCTCCTCACTCCGACTCTCTCACGTTTTATCATCGGTGTTTCCATGCCTGGTGGTGCTCAGGGCTTATTCCTGGCTCTGTGCTCAAGGGGTCACTTCTGGTCCTGGAGGGGTTCGAGGGACCCAGGAACTGAATTGGGCATGTGCAAGGCAAGTGGCCTCCAGCCAGGCCACTTACTATCTGGTTTTTGTTTGAGGACAAAACCCCATGTGGGTGTGCCATCAGGCTTGCCACTGCAAGCCCCAGGAACGGAGAGAAAATTGAAAGTCCCACAGTCTCACCCCGAAATCTCAGGCCACTCGGGAGTCAGACCTGCCCAAGGCAGCTGATGGTTCCTGGTGGCAGTCTTGTGACCCAGTCCTGAACAAAGGGTCACTTAGGCCTTTCTGTCTCCCAAAGCAGCCCAGTTCTCCACACTCCTATGGGACACTCTGCCCAGGGCGCAGGAGATGGCTGCCAAGGCTCAGCCCTAGCTGGGAGGCTGCTGGGGAGGCCAGGCGGGAGCCTGTGCCTTGGGTCCCTTAATGGCTTCCAGCCCGTCCCTCCAGCCTCAGCACAGCGACTGATCCCCTCACCCAGGCGCTCTCCACCCTCAGCTCCCCACAACAGACACTTGAGGTCCAAAGAAAGACACTCCCAGGGAAAGCACACTTGGCCCCTGCAAGGCCATGGCAGGGGAGGCTGCAGAGGGGTCATCTGTCCCTCTGCTTGAGTTTTGCCCAAGGCTAGGCCTGCCGGACCAGGTCAACAGCACAGGACTGGAATGCCCACTTTCTGCCCGGACCTCATCTGCAGGTGACAGGGCTCTGGGCCCCAGAGGAGGACACCACTGGCTGAGGTTAGATGCCACCAGGCTGGCTGTGCTTAAGGATGCACAGTGAAGAAGTGTGACACGCTGCGGGCGTGATCTTCCACCTGACTCAGTGCATCTTCAGCACGGCCTGATGGCACAGGCTCAGCTGTCCATTGCTTCTCCACCCACCCTGCCTGTAGAGAAACGGAGGCCCCGGAGGGTAGAGGCAGAGTTTCCAGGGACCCAGAGCTGGGGACCTGCACCGAGGCATGAACCCAACCCCCTCTAGATACAGCCTCCTTTTCTCAAATCTTTGGGTCCTTCCTTCCCGGGCCAGATGGGCTGCCAGGAGTGCCAGTGAGGAAGACCATGCGGAGAGGGTAGGAGACAAGGGAACTGAGGGGCGTGGATAGCTCAGTAGTTTGGGGCAGCGGCAGGCAGAAGTGCAGGTCCTTGCGGACTGGGCCACAGGACCTTCAGGAGGGTGGTCAGTGGCCTCAAAATTCTGAGGGGAGGCAAGAGAGATAGGACAGAGGGTAAGGCCTGGCACAAAGTCAATCTGGGTTCGATCTCCGGCACCACACATAGACCCCAAGTCCTGCTAGGAGCACTGCTGGGCGTAGCCCCAAAATAACAACCAAAGATAATTTTGAGGGTGCGGGATGCTGAGAGGAGGCAGGAAATAGGACATACCCCCTTCCTCTGGGGCTTGCCAACAAGTCAAAGTCCCTCCACGGACACTGTGGGAGGAGTCCTGGGGAAAGCCGTCTAGCATGTCAACAGGCTGAGGCCCAGCCCGCTCTGTGCGGTTTCTCAGTGAATCTGCATGACAGCCGAGCACAAGACAGCCCTACTATGACCGCTCCGACTGAAGAAACAGCAAAGCTCAGAGAGACCATTTGTTAAATTAATGAGTTTACATGTGTGTGGTTATTTACATTTTCCCCAACTCTGCAAGAATAATTATGGAGTTCAGGGCAGACGGAAGACAGAAGATCTGAAAGGTGGCCCCAAGGCTGCTGGGAGTTCTGGACCTGCGTCTCTTCCCTGCGCTTCGCAGAGCTCAGCCCATATGCCTTTACCCGAGGATGCTCTGCAGTCTCACCCCACTGTGGGTTCAAAACAGGATACGAGGGGCCAGAGAGATGGTACAAAGACTAATGTTTGCCCTGCAGCCAGCCTGAACTTGATCCGCTAAATCCTCAAGGCACTACCGAGAGCAATCCCTGAATACAGACCCAGGAGTAAACCCTGAGCACTGCTGAGTGATGTCCCCAAAATAGCGTTCAAGGGGCAAGAGGGCTAGTAGAGAGGTGAAGGCACTTGCCTTGCATGTCGCCAACCCCAGTTCTATTCCCAACATGGCACATATTTCCATAAGCACCACCAGGAATGATCCATGAGCAAAAGGCAGGAATAAGCCCTGACTACCTCCGGGTATGACCCAAATCCCACATACCCCCAACAACAATAAATAGGATTGAAAGCACCTGAGTGTTTTCAGAATCCTCCAGAAGCAGATGGGTGGGGATGAAGGGTCTGGCCTGGGGTGAGAATTAGGCTTCCGCGGATCATCTGTCTCCTGGTGATCTTGTTTTCCATCCATTTCAGGAGAACACGAAAAGCACTTGCAATTCTTCCTCCCAGAGCTGCCCGGGAGAGTGAGTGCACAGAGACACTTAAACACTCTGTGAGCTCTAAAGTGTAAAACAGGAGGCCTTGCTGTCCCGCTGCCCTGGGCCAGGGCTCCCCATCACCAGGACCCCTTTCCACTGGCACACAAAGGGCGCTGAGTGGAGGACTGATTCCACTGGCTACCATAGACAGATGGGGGGGGGGAGGACCTGGTTCTGGGAAAAGACAAGACAGTGAAAACAACGAGGCTATGGGGGAGGTTACTGAATCAGACCTGGCGCAGGCAGGAAATCAGAGGCTGACATGGGAGCACAAGGGCTGGGTCTGGTAGAATCTGTCACAATGGCCAGAATAGAATTTCCAAGCAGGGAGGATGGCATGGCAGACACAGATATCTGAGCAAGAAGGTGAGGAGGAAAGTGTGATCACTCAGAGAGAAATGCAAAACAAAACAAAAACAAAAACAAAAACAACAAAAAGAAATGCACAACACCTAGGGACGCAGGGTCCAGCCAGCCCGGCCCCCACTGGGGTGGAAAATGACTGGTTCTTCAGTCATGGCCCCCCATTCAGCCTCCCCCTCGCCCCCCTAAATCTTGTGACCCAAACAACCGCCAGCGTTTCTTTGTACATTTCTTACTCTGATCTGCTAGCAATTTCCTGAAGTCAAATCAATCCACCGGCACATTAGTTCCAACTGTTTTAGAAAGCAGAAAGCTATTGGATCCTTATTGTTCTCCGGGGACGAGAGGGAAATGCAGAGCTGTTTCCCATATGCACATCGTACCTTCCTCCTGCACAGTATCACTTACAAAAAAGAACTCAGCGAGCAAGGCAAGTTGGGAAAACGTGTGATCTCTACCCCCACTGGGCCAAGAGGGGTGGGGCGCAACCAGTTCTGCTCCACTAGAACTGTTTAGGATCCTCTGAATCATGGGAGAACCCCAAGCCCAAAAGGATGATGTTGGGGATTGAGTCACTTGCTAAAGACTCCTGTATAAAGCACAGCTGGGCCAGCTAGCAGCCCCGAACCCTCTGCTAGGTGGTAGATGTCACTTCCAAGAGAAACCTTGCACCGTCCATCAAGAAATGGGATAGAGCAAAGGGGAAACCCCGGATTTGGGCAA
Source organism: Sorex palustris (assembly GCA_028565675.1). Taxonomy (NCBI): domain Eukaryota; kingdom Metazoa; phylum Chordata; class Mammalia; order Eulipotyphla; family Soricidae; genus Sorex; species Sorex palustris. The sequence goes on along the minus strand of JAOXYA010000045.1, from coordinate 18,486,622 downwards.
CCAACTTGGAGGCGAAGTGGACTGCTCTGCTGACATACATTAAGCTCCAGCAGCCCTCGGTAAGACAATCTGTGCCCTGGGCTTCCACATCGCGGAGGGAGCTAGAAAGACTTCCTTGGGGAGGGCTGGAGGATGGTGTCACTCAGAGCCATCCTGCACGAAGCACTAGATACCCGGAACAACTGCTCGCTCCTGAGCCCAAACTGACCTGGAGCGTAAAACATCACTGCCAACTAAAGCACCATCGAGCCTCAGCTTGAATAAATATCTGCTGCTTGATTTGGCAATCGGTTCCTTCTAAATACCCAGGGACGCAGACAAATACACCTCTGGATTATTTCTTCACATGCTCAAAGAGGCTCTAAAAGCAAGACTAAGGTCTGAAACAGCTAAATCCTTCCCAGCATGCAGCCAGGATCTGGTTACTGCAACTCCTCCGCTGATTTCTCTCAGACCACACAGATGCCTTTGAAGAACTTCCCAAGTCTGCACATACACGGGACCAATTGGCTACCGTGTCAGGATGTCTCGGGCCTCATGAAAAGCTCTGCAGGCTAAGCATTGCTTCTCTAGATGCTCCCCAACACCGGACCGTGTGGGAAGAGAAGCCACACCCTGCCCCTGCCCCCTCTCTACTTCCCTCCCCCAAGCCAAGCCCATCCTCCTCCCCACACTTCCCATTCTCCCTCCATTTCAGAGGAGCTGCTGCCCTCAACCTCTGCAACTTGCAGACCACAATTCAAATGTCAGTTTCCCCGTGCAGGACCTTGTGAAGCCTCAGTTTCCTCACCTGCAAAATGGGGGTGATAGCAACACCTGTCTCGTGGGCCATATTTGAGGGCTCAAGGGGGCAACGCTTTCTGATACTTAGCCCAGTGTCTGGTACGGAGTAATCGCACAACAGAAGTTGCTAGTGTTGTTCCTTTGCCTCTTAGCTCCTTTGTTCCCTTGCCTTCCCTGGGGCAGTCTGCCTGCCCGCCACTGCTCAGCTGAAGGCTGAGATGTCTAAACACACCTCCAGAACACACCTCCAGCTCCAAGACTGGAGACGGTCTGATGTCATGCTCTGAATCTCTGGCAGGGGGCGCTCTGCTCAAGTCCCAGCCACCAGAGTGCCTCAAAGGCACTCTGACCTGCGTATCTTTAAGAAATGATGAAAATGATTCAAAAATGTGAACACCACGGTAATCATGCTACATGAAGGATAATGATAAAACAATAATTTTTAAAAACCAAGAAAAACACCCAGAGCCGGCAAGAGAGCACAGCCTAGGAGGCTCTTGGCTTGCACGCAGTCAACTCAGTTTCAATCTCCAGCACCACCACAGGCTCCCCAGCACTGTCAGGAGTGATCCCTGAGTACGAGTCAGGAGCAAGCCCTGAGCACCGCTGGGTGTGGCCCAGAGATGAAGAATAATAAATAATAACAATAATATCATCATAATAGCACTGTCCTGTAGCACTTCCTCCCGTTGTTCATGGATTTGCTCGAACGGGCACCAGTAACGTCTCCATTGTGAGACTTATTACTGTGTTTGGCATATCGAATACATTATAGGGAGCTTGCCAGGCTCTGCCATGCGGGCGGGATACTCTCGGTATCTTGCCAGGCTCTCCGAGAGGGGCAGAGGAATCGAACCCAGGTCGGCCATGTGCAAGGCAAATGTCCTACCTGCTGTGCTATGGCTCCAGCCCATCATAATAACAATAGAGAAAAATATTGAACTGCAGATTCCTAAAATCAGAATGCAGTTCATTTTTTTAAATTTTAAAAATCAATAAATCTTAGAGCAGGGAAAGGGGGGAAAAAAGGATACATGGAGATAGAGCGAGAATCCCAATATCCTTCCCCTTTTTACTCTTCTAACTCCTTCCCCGGCTTTTCTTCCTTCGTGAAGAAAACTGGTATTGAGTGGTTGTCTACGCCACCCTGTGCCAGGAACGGTATTTGAGAGAGGAATAAGCCGCGATTCCTGCCCTCAAGGAGCGCACAGTCTAGTGAGGGGGCCTCTGCGACCCAGAGCACAATGAGACCCCTGCAGGTCGGACACAGCCAGGACCACCAGGCGGCAGGAGGGGCCTGTCGCAAAGATGCTGACGCTCAAATCAAGATTGTTTCACTCATTTTTTTTTTTATCAGACATCTTGTTGGTTCCATACATAGTGTTTACTGCAGAGCATTTAGGAAGCAGCCTGGTGCCAGAAAGAGCGAGAGAAATATCAGCTGCAGTCACACTGCCGCATCTTCCAGCCTGGGCAGTTCTCGTCACTGTGCTGGCAGCGGCTACACCGTGACTGGCTCCCCCGTCCCCTTCACATGGACACGCAGACACTCGGTGGCTAGTGTAGTCCGCGAGAGTGACCTCAGGCTCTCTGACTCGGGAGACGGGGCTCAGGAGCAGGACGGGCCTGGGAGACAGCAGATGTGAGCGGGTGGACTCCTCGGCAGAGGCAGTGGAAGGACCCCCGTCCCCCACCGTGGATGGCCGGTGAGCCAGGGCGGCACTTGGGAGATGGTCCAGGCTGGTGGTTGCCGGCAGGGGATGGCTGAGATCCCTCGGGAGGGTGAGGAGAGAGATGACCAGGGTGAGGCCGCTGCCCTCTAGAAGCTCACAGTCTAGTTGCGTTCGAGTGCAAGCTGTCTGCCCCCAGCTAGATTGTAAGCTCCTTGAGGGCAGCTGCCATTCCACACACTGCAGTCCCGCGCCAAGCATGGGGCTTGGGCGCCTGCAAATCCCTGGGCGCACAGTCAGGCTCAGGAATTTAGGACCTTACTAGGAAGAAAACAGGGTTAGGGGATGGAGTCTCAAGTACACTTGGGAAATCATCAGAGTAGCACATTGACATCAAGGGGAAAACCAACAAACATGACAGCATATTCCAAACACAGACCAGCAGCCCGGTGATCGGCGCACTCTTAAATTAACAACATGGACTCTGCATGTGGCACTCCACCCTTTCACAGAGCGCTCACTTCACAGTGACAACAATCAACATGTACCCCATTTCTTAATTATTTCTGGAAAAACATACACGTGCTAAGCTATTGGTTTTATTTTTTTTCTTCTGCATATTATTTTCCCCATGCAATTCGTTGGTGTTTTTCTTTTTTCACTCTGAGCTACTGATTTCCATCTCTCAGTCCTGCCTGCAAGCATATAAGATCCCCCAAATCAGATGGGACTTCTGACACCTTGGAAATACCCCCACCCAGCCAGTGCAAACCCCTCTCCACTCTCCATTCCTCTGCCATCAGTTCCAAACTCTGGGCACAGCTGATCAGCTCATTAGAATAACCTCAGTTTCTCCAGGGCTCCTGAGAGTATAAGCAAACAGGAAGTTGTCAGCATCAAAACTTAGTATTTTTTTTTTAATTTTATTTTGCAGTTCAGGCACTCACTGCCTCATAGTAGGTGCTCAAAGAATTCTTGCCGAATCGAGCCATTTTCTCAGCCCAAATGAAGGATGTGGGTTTTGTTCTCTCTCTCCAGATGAATATTAAACCTTGCACACAGCATAAATATTGAAATATTTGTAGGCACATTTAATTTTCCCTTCTGACAGGTCATGATGGCAAGAAGGAACTAATAGATGCGATCTATCTGCATTCACGAAGGCAATTTTGAGTTCCCCATGACATGCTGTCAATAGACCCCAAAAAATATAGTCCTTTAGTGAAGGAATGCTCCATCTTTTCCAGCTCAGAGGCCACTTGCATAAAGCAAAACTCTACTCACCAGTGATTCCCCTGTGCGTGTTCAGGTCATGGCTCTCCTGCTCCAAGAGAAGACTACTAGAGTCTTCCATGAGCATCCAACAAAAACAATGCCTTTATAATAGCAAGCACTCACGATAGCTCGGCACTTTACAGTTCACATGACGCTTTTATGTACACATATTTTTAAAAATCTATTTGTTCCTCACACCCACTCTGTGAGGTGGGAAGAGAAGGGAATGCTATCTCCATTTTGCTAATGAAGAAACTGAGGCTTATCCCCTAAGAAAGAGAACCAAAGGTCGCAATGTGTCAATCAAATTTTCCCCTCTGCTACCCACCTCCCCTTAATTCCCATGATGGTTACCAGTTCAGTCACAGAGGAAATACCAGACTGAGTTGCAGTGCTGTTCTACCATCGTGCAGTGCCCAGTGTGCAAACACAGCCTCACCTAACAACCCCCCCTTCCCCCCCCCACACACACAAACCATCTCCTTGCCCTCTCGTCCCCTTTGGTCCACAGTTCATGCCACAAGCTAAAGAGCTTCCTGGTCCTTGATGACCGCTAAGAGCAAAAACTCGACAGTCAGGTGATGGGACACACAGCTCCAGAACGGGTATTGGAAAGAGCACTCGAAAGGCCCTGTGCTCCGCATCTTGAGAGGAGGAGGTGGAGAGAGATTAGGTGACTGCCACCCACGGGGCCTCAGTGAGACAGTTTGGTCTGGGTGCCTTTGGCCACCTTTTAAAAAAAAATGGAGGAGGAGGAGGAGGAGGAGGACGGGAGGAGGAGAAGGAGGAGGAAGAGGAGGAGGAGGAGGAAGAGGAGGAGGAGGAGGAAGAGGAGGAGGAGGAGGAGGGAGGCAGAATAACACACTCAATAGAGAATGCCGGATCTCCAGAGTAGAGAGAGCCGCAGAACATATCCCAGCATTAGATATGAAAGGACCCCGCTCAAGAGTGGAGATGCAGGTGACACATGTGCTCGAGAACCATGTGAGCTCGGCAGCAACACATAACACATGGGCACAGGCAGAACCTTTAACCCTTCTTTTCCATGCTTTCCCACGGGCCCGCAATTGGGAAGGGGCAGGGCTGGAATTTGTCCCAGGTTCTAGATTCTTGGGCTCTCTCACATATTCCTGTCCTGCTTTAGGAAGCAAAGCAAAGGCGTGTTTGCTCCACAAAGCCTCGCACTGCCTTTATCTTACTGAATCCTGTACTTAGGACTCAGAGAGGTCCCTCCCTGAGAGGCACAGAGACGGGAGCTTGGAAAGCGCGTGAGTTTATCCAAAGAGACAGGATCACAGAGTGGCAGCTCCTGGATAGGAACTCAGGTCAGAACTCAGGCCGGAGAGCCCCCAGGAGTGTCCCCCTCCCAGCCCAGCTCAGCATCCTGTACCCCTGACCAGCAGGAAGCTGACCAGCTGGAGTTCAAAGCCTGTAGCAGAACATCTGAATAAGCACAAAATTACTTGATGCTGAAGGAGCCTGGGAAACAGCCCCAGATACTGATGGGCAGGGGGCACTGCATTAAATGAACTCACAGGGGCATTCTGGCTTTAAGGCAGTGGGGGCTGGGTCTGCCCATTCACTTCTGGGGGATCAGGGGACGGTCCACAAGCTGGAGAAGGGGGAAAAAGCAAGAGCCTTGACTTGGAGAACACCCACATTTACTACGTGACGCAGAGGAATGGCAAAGTGACACTGCTGAGGCTAGGGCTGGGGCGGGGGGCAAGGGGAGAGAGGCTTACTGTTTAGTGGCTGCAATGTCTCCTTCCATTTTTCTTTTTTAATATTTTGAGGCCACACCCAGCGGTGCTCGGGGAGCACTCCTAGCAGGAGCCAAGGGGCCATATGGCATGCCAGCGATCAAACGCAGGTCATCTAGGTGCAAAGCAAGTGCATTACCCACTGTACTATCCACTCCAGCCCCCCGTGCAGTGTCTCCTTTAGGACTAAGGAAAATGCCGTGAATCCACGGCACACAGCTCTGCAGACCCACGGGGAGCACTGCATGGTGCCCTGTGGAACAAGAGTGGAGCGTCTGCCTCCGTTCAAGCAAGCATGCGGGGACGCATGTGCTCTGCCAAGAGGCTGTCTGGGAGATGGAGCATTCCGGGGGCTCCCAGGGCTGCAGCGACTGGGGAGCTGGGCACCAGGGTGGGCCTGCACACCTGCCTTCGCTCCCTGGCCAGAGGGTGTGGGTGCACTCGTGTTTATACTTTCTCAGGACCAGTTAAAACTGAGTGTCTGGTTTTACAACACATGTTCTAGCTTCCAAAGGCATCAGCAGTGACAACCAACAATGGCCCTGGTGCTGTGTTACAATGTTACAATGTAACAATGTTACAATGGTTCTACCTATTAGTCAATCATGCCCCCAACAACTTACTGGGACACTGATGTGAGCCGGCCTCTCTGATATATGTTTCCTCTAATTTAATGCTCACGTTGTGAGAAATAAAGTCTCAGCATTTCTCACGTGACTGGATGGAGTGGGGCTCACCAGGGCACCCCTTAGTCAGGAGAGAGCCAGACTAAAACCAAGCGTTCAGTTCATTAGCCCCCCTCGGATTTCAAGGCAGCGATGGGGAAGATAGGACGGAAAAGACCAAGAACTTGCCATGTTTCTAATTGTGCCCCCAAATTTAAGTATCAAAAAAAGCATTTCTAGGAGACTTAGAATCCCATTGGCCATAAATAAAGCACAGCGAAACCCTGACCTATTTCTCTCTGTGTCTTGAAGCTGGGCAGGAGAGGCATTCTGTTCTCTTCTTTCCAGAAGCTGTCGAGACCCTTTCCCGGGCAGGCAGACCATTCCCTGAGCACCCCCAATCCCTTACATGCATGAACCATCTATAGGCAGATGTCTCCCTGGAGATAATCCCCCACCCCCACCCCTCATTTTGGCTCCTTCCTATAGGTCCAGGGATTCAAGATGTGTTCAAGACCTTCTGTCTTCATCTGGAAACACAGAGGCCGCAGTGTGGTGGGAACAGGTTTCTTTCTACCCACAGCACACCTGAAAACTCCCCAGACCTCAGATGGGTCTCCAGGCTGGCCAGGACCTCATGCATTCCCCATTCCTCTGGCACAGCACAGACAGTGGGACGAAGAGTCAGGAGTCCTCACTCCACCTGTTGCTGGACTGCAGTGCCCAGCTGCTGGGGATCACTGAGCTTCCAGCCTGCTGAGAGCACCTCCAGATCCCCGCTCACCTGGGGCCTATAACCTGCCCTACTCTTAGCATCGTTTAAAAAATCAATCAATCAATCAATAAAACAACCCACTTTTTGTTTCTAGAATGCATTTACTCAAAAAGTAGGATGTCTCTCATGATGACAAAATAGAAAACTTCAGTAGCTTCCTAGACAGAAGTAAAGGATCTTATAAAGAAGTTGGGATGACTGGAAATGAAACAACATAAAGCAACTGTTGCCACCTTAGTCAGTCTCTGGCTCTGGCTAAAATGGAAGATCAGGGAGAGTCAACAAGTTATTAAATGCCTCCTAGTGCCACAATCGGCCTCTGTCCTGGATGAAATCACAAAGATTGAAAAGAAACTGAAACAGGTTTCTGCCGTGTGATTCGATGTCACTTAACACTCTGTTTAGGTAAGAGCCATTGGGTTCCAGGCCCCAGGTGGCAAACTCACATCCAGTCCAACCTTCTCCATTTACACATGAATAAAAGAGGCAAAGAGTTAAGTGACAGACTTTTGTTACTTCCAAGGCTGGCAGCAAAGCAAAACTAAGAATCCAGTTCTAGGATTCTTATTTGATGCCTCTTTGAAAAGCTCATTTTTGAAAAATGTTAGGCAGTGGAGTTTAGGAGGAGAGAAATATGCTTGTTCTTTGATCTTTGCTTCGAAGTTTCCAAAGCATATTCTGATAGAAGATTTAATTTTTTAATCTTTAATAGATTGTCTTTGAAAGAAAATTTATCAAGGGGTCTGGGATGGCTTAGTGGAGAGAATCGTTTGCGGAGAGTGTGAGGTATCAGGTCCAGTCCTGGGGGCCTGCCCCCTGCAGCTCTGTGGCTGCCCCCTGCAGGCTCCACTACCCACCCATCCCCACCCCCCGCAGTCAGCCACCACAACCAGTAGATGGAACTGTGTGTGGGCACAAAGAGATGCACCAACAGGTGCGAACACAACAGGTATGCGCAACTGTGTGTATGCATACAGAGATGTGCAAAGGAAGGGCCTTCCACGTCTGCGGCAACTCAACATCCCCAAACTCTACAATACTCATATCCCAGTAGGAGTATAGCAAATCAGACGGGAAAGTAACACAGAAGCCAACTAAGCTCAATAAAAACTAACGCAGAAGGCTCAGCTAACAACAGCAGCTTAGTAAACCCTCAGACAAGGGCTTAATGTCCCCATAGTGAGATACAACAATTTTCACCGATTTTCTTTCACGGAAGTATTTTATTGGCAATTTCATTAGCCATTTAGTTGTAACAAGCAATATAAAATTATTTTGAGCCTGCTAAGAGGGCAGGCATGGGGGTTGGGGGTGGAAAAATGGGGACAATGGCAGAGGGAAGATGACAGTGGTGGTGGGACTGGTGTTAGAATATTGAATGCCCAGGATAAATGCATTATTAACAACTTTGTAAACCACGGTATTTGGGGGGGGGGGTCACACCTGGCGATGCACAGGGGTTACTCCTGGCTCTGCACTCAGGAATCACCCCTGGTGGTGCTCAGGGGACCATATGGGAATCGAGCCCTGGTAGGCCGCATGCAAGGCAAACGCCCCACCCGCTGTGCTATTGCTCCAGCCCCTAAACCATGGTATTTAAATAAAAAAAGAAAAATTCAAAGAGGAAGGGGCCTGAGCAATAGTCAAGCTAGCAGCGCGCTTGCCTTGCACGCCGCTGACCCTGCTCCCTGGCACCTCACAGGGTTCCCCCAAGCCTTTGAGGAGTGATCCCGGAGTATGAAGCCAGAAGTAAGTCCTGAGCACTGCCAAGTGTAACCCCCCTCCTTCCCCCGCAAAAAGAAATATGCAAATGTGTGTATAAGCACAACCAAAAGATGTGCAAACACTTGTGAGAACCAGTGAGCTTCTGCAAACTCTATAAGCAGAAGGTGCAAGAGCACAGCCAATAAAGGGCACAACCCCTCCCCACAGTTCCCACACCTCCCCCCCTTGAGTGCCACAGTTGTTGGGAATGTGTTCAAGAGCCCCAATCACTGCAACAACTACAAAGGGAATGGAAGGGCAAAAACATAACTGGGGAGCCATTCCTCACCCTGTTTCTTTCTATGCATGACCCTTTGCTGTGAGCTGACCTAACACAGAAATATATAGTGTAGAAATATCTTATTTATTGTATGTAGCATATAAATAATAAACTGTGTTATCTAGTAATAAAATGATTATATAATAATAAAGCATTAACACTACACTTCTTTTAATTTTATTATGTATTAAAAAATTAACTTAGGGGCTGGAGTGATAGTACAGTGGGTAGGGCGTTTGCCTTGCACGCGGGAGACCTGGGTTCTATTCCCAGCATTCCATATGGTCCCCTTGAGTACCGCCAGGAGTAATTCCTGAGTGCAGAGCCAGGAGTAACCCCTGAGCATCGCCAGATGTGACCCCAAAAAAGCAAAAAACAAAAATTAACTTAATACCATGCTTATGATAAAATAGTACAAGAGTGTCTTCATTGCATAACAGAAACAGTTATTATTATATAATAATCACAGGGCATCTGTGCTTTGGTTTGATGGCACATGGCAATGCTCAAACTAGAAGTGGCATGTCATGTGATTTTTCTTTCGTGAATCTATATGAGCACCTACATTTGGTTTTGGTTTGAGGGTCATCCCCCCCTGGTGCTCAGAAGAAACTCAAGATCTGTGAATTACTTCAGGTGGTGCTCGGAGGACCATGCAGTGTCAAAGATGGAACCGGTCTCCCTCTGCAGAACCTGAGCTCCAGCCAGAACTGCTTTTTGTAGTGTTAATGACATCTTCCACATAATCTATACCTCTGCCTAGATTCAAACATTCGCATGGCCATTTATAAACAGGACCCAAGGGCCAGAGTGATAGTGGAGTGGGTAGAGTGTTTGCCTTGCACATGGCTGACCCAGCTTCTATCCCCAGCACCCCATATGGTCCTCAGAATGCAAAGCCAGGAGGAAGCCCTGGGAACTGCCGGGTGGGACCCCCAGACCAAAAATAAACAATTAAATGGAATAAAAATAAAAACAGCACTCAGATGCCTAAAAATCAACAATCAAAAAACTTTGTAAATCACTGTTCTGGTAATTAAAATTTTTAAATGTTTGTAATTAAAAAAATGAAAAGAACAGCACTCAAATCAGTTCAATAGAAAACTGTTTCAAAAAATTAATATTTTTTTTTGTTGTTGCTGCTGCTGTTGTTGTTTTTGACTTTGGGTCACATCCAGTGTGATATAGTGTTTGCTCGGGGCCAATGCTCGTGGGACAAAGCTTGCACTCCACAGCCCTGGGGCCCACGTGATACCTCTTAAATAAGGACACCACATAAAAGCAACACAGTTCAGATACTATTACAAATAACAGCAAACATAAGTGAGCCAACTATACAATTATTAACACCAAGCCAATCTTAGTTGGAGTCTTCTTCTGTCTGGTTTTAGTTTGGGGCCACATCTGGGAGTGCTCAGGGCTTCCTCCTGGCTTTGCACTCAGGAATCACTTCTGGTGGTGTTCAGGGACCATAGAGGGTGCTGGAAATCAAACCCCGGCAGTCACATGCCACACTAGCACCTTCCCCACCATGCTATCTCTCCAGCCCTGGGCGGGATTCTTAAGATGCTCTTGGCCTGTGTGCAACAATTTCACAGATGCTGCTCCTGCAAGGGGCTGTTCTCATCTGCAGCTGTTAGATACTGGGGCTTACAGATGTGAAATCACTTTCTTAGGATCACTTAGCTGCTAGACAGTGAGACCCGTGTGGAGAGCTGACTGGAAGTTAAACCTTTACAAATTAGAAAGGCCAACTCACTCAGGAAAACTATAAAGATTTGTCAGACATCACTTCAATGGTACTCACAAGAAGAGAGGGGACCAATTCAAGCTCCTCAACAGTTAAACTCAGAGTTGAATCATCCATGAGAAGTTAACCATGGGGTCGGGGGGGGGGGGTGCTCTCTCCAGACTGAAGTGTGCCAGAACCTTCTGGGATGCATGTCCGATGCTAAGCCCCATGCTCAGCTCTAGAGGAGTGTGGGACATGGGAGTGTACTCATTTCTACAGTGGTCCCAGTGATGCCACTGCTGGTGGTTCACTCTGAAAAGTATCCAACTGGGGCACTGTGGACTTTGGAGTCACACCAGTCAGGGCAAAAGACTTGATTTTTCCACTTGTTTCATACCTGACCTTATGCAAGTCCCAGAAGCTGAGTCTGCCTGGTCTGTAAAGGAGAATGTGGGATGTGGACATGGGTTATGGGAGGGACGACCTAACATGAACTTACACGTGTCATCTGCCATGCACTGGGCAACTCACGGTTTCTCAGTGCACTGGTGTGACCATGGTATTGAGAGGGCCCATACGAGAAGCTCCCTCACCTTCCCAGTGAATAACCCACTGAAAAGAGAAACAGGGATGGAGAGACAGTACATGGATGGGACCCAAACCTTGCATGAGCTCAACCCGGGTGCATTCCTGGTACCACATGTGGTGCCCTGAGCCCCCCAGGAGTGATTCCTAAGCACAGTCTGGTGTGATCCAAGGAGAGGAGAGGAGGGGAGGGGTGGGTGGGAAGGAGAGGAGGAAGAAAAGAAGAGGGAAGGGAAGGAGAGGAGGAAGAAGAGAAGAAGGAAGGGAAGGGAAGGGAAGGGAAGGGAAGGGAAGGGAAGGGAAGGGAAGGGAAGGGAAGGGAAGGGAAGG
>JAOXYA010000045.1:18446387-18462043 GCA_028565675.1 Sorex palustris | reverse complement strand
CTTTTTGGGTCACACCCGGCGATGCTCAGGGGTTACTCCTGGCTCATGCACTCAGGAATCACTCCTGGCGGTGCTCGAGGGACCATATGGGATGCTGGGAATCGAACCTGTGTTGGCCATGTTGACTGCATGCAAGGCAAATGCCCTACCCTCTGTGCTATCGCTCCAGCCCCAGAACCAATTTCTTGCTCCTTTGTTCACATCAGGCGCAAGAACTGGGTGAGACAGGAACTGACATCGACGTCTAATGAAAATCACATTCTCGAGGCTGGAGCAGGGCCAGAGCCACAGCACAGCGGGGAAGGCACCTGCCATGCATGCAGCCCACCTGGGTTTGATCCCCAGCATCCCTTAGGGTCCCCCAAGCACCTCCAGGAGTGATTCCTGAGCACAGACTCAGGAATAGCTCCTGAGCACCACCAAGTGCGGCACCCCAAACCAAAATAAAACAAATACAAAAAACACCCTCTGGACTTGTAGTGTCACACAGACTGTCCAAGGGTTCAAATCTTGCTGTGAAGCCAGTGACCAGCCAGGAGCCACACGGCTGCACATTTCTCAGCCTCAAATCCTCAGCCTTAAGCGAAAACAATACCCACCTCCCTCTCAGGTTGGTTGGGAAGGAAGGGACAGACAGATCAGGGTCTGCCACAGAAGCTGAGCTTGAAAGGGTGGGAAGGCCTTGAAGCCCAGGATTTGGGAGAGGGGGCTACACCCCCCCCCCCCCCCGTTTGCTGAGCTCTCAGTTTCTCCAGCTACAGAGGGAAACCAAACTCTCCTTTCATCCTCTTCCAGATTCAAGGCGTGGGGCTAAGGTGGAAGACAGTTTTTGTGATTCTCTCTCTCTCTCTCTCTCTCTCTCTCTCTCTCTCTCTCTCTCTGTGTGTGTGTGTGAGAGAGAGAGAGAGAGAGAGAGAGACCCCCACACACATAAGAGAACGAGGAGAGAAAATATGAGAAGTTACGAGTTTTTTTTTTAGTTCTCTTAATGGAATAACACTGCTTTAAATATTTTGATTCCAACCCACCGTGTTCTTTTTTGCTCCGTGTATTATTTTAAGAGCTTATCTTTGTCTTTTAGCTCTTTCAACAATGCAAATCCTTCTCACAATACAAGGTAAAGGCACTCTCCTTCCTGACGTCTGAACATACACAAAAATGTTAAATCCTTATTCTTTGTATTGAAATTCTTTGATGTTTCCGATAAAATGGGTGGGAAAGGGCTGGGCCATGAAACCAGTCCATTTATCTGTGTGACTAATGCCTCCAGAAGGGAAGGCAGGCTCACAGGTTCCTGAGAAGGATAGCAAAGGCATCCATGCAGGGCAGCCTCCAGCCTCAGCACCTGACACTGGGTGGGTGAGCTTCACGGGGGTCGAAGGTCATTCCCAACTGGAGTGTCTGAAGGGAAATGCCTCTGAGAAGCTATTTTGCATTTCTGAAGAAATCATTCACATTGGAAGTCGGGGAGAACTCTTTACTGCCTTAGCTCTCTTGGGGATTCACAGTGACATTTCACACACAGTGGTGTGAAATGGCAGTTTTTGTGGGGTTCAGCTCTCGTGTGGAAAAAAAAGGTTATTATCACATAGGGGGGTGGGGGGAAGAGAGAGAGAGAGAGAGAGAGAGAGAGAATGCTTGCTATAGCAGTCAGTCTCAGGCAGAAGTAACCATGTGCACGCCACAGAGAATGCCAGTGTCAGCCCTAATTTGAGCAGTGGTGTAGCCTTAGGGATACACAATCCAAATCCGGTCCCAGAGTCTCAACTTTGCCATCTGTGAAGCCAGGCAGCCAGCATGGGCTTCTACAGAGCTTCTGTGCTCTAGGTGAGGAGAGGCATGCGTGAGGGCATCTGGTACCAGTCAGGTGTTTGAAATGTGACTTTCCCTTCCGGGCCTTCTACGCAAAATGATGAGCCGGGGCATTTTTAAAACACACCGGTCACTTTTTATTTTTTAATGCTCATAAAACTTGAAATCATAGGATGTCCCATAAGAAGCCATCTTGGACTATCATTTCATTACCTAGTCTGCAAGTTTTCATAAACAGAGCCATTCAGGAAAAAAAATAATAAGGCAGGGTTGCTTGGATGCGGCAATAGGCACAGGAGAACTAGTATTTCACACCGCTCTCAGGAATTTAATATCAAGGAATCTTCGCGCGTCAAGTATTACTTTATTTAACGGAATGTGATATCACTTGATATAGTCATAAAGTACATTCCTATCAAAATACAGCTGGCATTAGCACTACCAGAGACTGCTTTATCCCAGCGGATTTTATTGAAACTGGAACGATGGGCACTTTGGAAATAAGTGTCCCTGGTTCATTTATTTGAGGCCAATTTCCCACAGGGAGACAAATAAATAATTCCACTGGGGCTGGCACACCAGGTGGACTGAGGAGCTGAAAATGTGTGAAAGAGAGTCATCCCAAGGTCACCAACAATTAAACAGGCGCTGAAGGAGCAGAGCACAGAAAACGTGATATTCCCAGGCTCTGAACCAAAATCCACTCCCAGGACACTGTCTCTGGTGGGGTAGGAGGCGGGTAGGGGCACCTGCCAGAGCTCCATCTGCAGCAGGCTTGACTTCCAGCTACTCATCTCTTTTGACGCTTAGGAAACACCTGTGATGGGCTCTAGTCAGGAGAGGCAGATGACAAGAGCCTAATTCGCTCTCTCCTGTTGTCCTGGGTGGTGGAGAGCTGCCAGCTACCACCCCTGCAAAGAGGCCCAAGGTGTGGAGAAGCCATTTGAGGGGATGGATGCCTGGGGGGGGTCCTAGCTTCCCAGTGCACTGAAGGCAACGGGCAAAGACCTGTGACACTTCCCCATCACTGCCGATACGGTGGTGCAGCCACGAGGCTCCCTCAGCCTCATCCTGTCCCTAAGGCCCAGCTCCACCTGCCTCTCCACTGTGAGAGGTGGTCTGAAATGTCAGGCACCAGTCTACATACACACATGCATGCATACACACACATACATGCACATATGCATACACATACACACATATACATGCATGTACAACATGCTTTACATATACACACACGTGAACATATATACACATTTGCAACATACACACACAATTCATACAAACATACAATTCACACCACATGCATTTACATATGTCATTCACACCTATGCATACACATGTGCACACATACACACATACACAAATGAAAACACCTATGTGCACATGTGTACACACATCTGGTCACGGTTCACACATGCACATGTTCTCTGTGCCCATAAAACTCACTTGTATGTGGAAATGTGCACAGAGACACATATTTATATATAGTGCATATACCTGTGCATGTGTGTGCCTACATTCATACATGTGTGTGCACATATGGACACACAAGCATACGCACATGCAGGTACACAAGGCTAAGCGACTCTTCTCCACAGCCACCAACAGCACCAGTTCTAAAGTCTGAAAGTTCTGAACTGGCATTGTGGCTCCCTGCCTCCTGCTGTGAGCTCTCAGGTAAGTCACTGACCCTCTCTCAAGGTCCCTCTGAGATAAGCATCCCAAAGTCTCTGCAGAGGCCCCAGGTTCCTAGAGCACTGGCACTGTCATCCCCACAGAGGGATGCGCCAGCACCTGCCTCCTGTTCCCTACGAACAATTCCTCCGCCCCAGAGAGAGACTTGTTGGAGAGGCCAGCTGAGAAAGAGAAATGTTAAATAATTCAGGAGCACTAACATCAGGTCTGATGTAGGTATAAAAATAGTTACAAAATGCCTCGCTCCTCTTGTTTTCATTACGGCAGCCTGGGCTCCCTGGCAGCGAGCCGGAGGAGCCCGGGGCCTGGGGCCAGGGTGGGGCTGGGCTGGGACACCTCATCAGCTTCTATTTGTGCTCCTCATCTCTGTTCTAACTCCTCATCTCTGTGCAAAGACCAGGCAAGTGCTTGCTTGTCACTTCTATATTTTAAACCAGCCTTTGGATTGGCTGGCTTATTTTGGAGTTGACAGTTTGCGCAGCTGGGCAATTGGAGCGGGTGATTCTCTATATCATGCCTTCTGCAGGGGACCAACTGGCAAGCTCTCCAAAGACGGTCTGCCTGGTCCCCAAGCTCTGATTCAGAGCCCAGCGGGCTGCCTGGAACCCTGTCCTCTAGGGCTCCCCGACCATTAGTGGCCGCCCCCGGAAGAACTCTACTTCCCTGACAGCAAGCCATTTCCGAAGAGAATACGGAGAATGAGAAAGGAGAGCTCACAAGTACTAAGCATCTATATTCCCTGCCAGGGGCATTGATCTGGATTACCTCCCAGAGCCTTCACAACAAATCCCAAATTCACTGCAAGCATGCACGCTTCAGATGAGAAAACAGATTCAGGAAATGAAGGGGCGTCCCCAGGAGGTTCCCCCGCGGGTCGTGGCTGGCTCCCCAGCCCGTGCTTTCTCCTCTGCACCTCCTATAAGAGCAGGGCGTGTGGTATGAAAAGGTCTTCATGAAATATTCAGCTGCATTTGTAGTTCCTGCCTCATCCAAGCCAGACCGGAACGCTTACTCAGTGTATTTTTCTCTTACTCGCAAGGGCACTGCATGGAAACCAATTTCCAATTCCCACTTAACCAGACAGGGAAGTAGGGCCTGTTCTTAGCCTGGTCTGGGTCTCGTGACAAGTCTACACATGTGCCTGGAGTAGGAGCAAAAGCAGCAGTTAAATGGACATGGAACCAAACCAGTTGATTCTAGGAGTCGAGGGTCTCAGACTGTGCCTTTAGCTGGAGACTTCAGAGTTTATGGAGTGACTTCAGAGTGTGAGAGGTGGCATGGTAGGGCACCGACACAGAAAGAATCGAGATGCCAGACGAAAAAGGCATAATCCCAGCGCTACTGATCTCATCTCTTTTGAAAACACATCCTTGTCCTTGATCTGACACAAGCTTCCTTCTCTGGGGCGCTGCCTCCCCCAGCAAAGCCGGCAAGGGGAATTTTGTTCAGGTAGGTGTATTCTGTGCAATAAGTCACATAAATGGAGTGGATTTCCCCCCGCCATTTCATGCTGAAATCAGGCTCTGTTACTCTCTATTAAGGAGTTCAGACTTGGGGGGCATCAGGGATGGCATTCAAGTGAGACATCACCTGCCTTGAATGTATGAGGCCCTGAGTTCAATCCTTGAGACTAGGTATATGCACACGCACACACACACACACACACACACACTCACTCACATATACACATACTTACATTTACACATATATACATGTACACATAAACATACGTATATACATACACACATATACTCACATATACACATTATGCACATATATACTCACAAATACATATACACACTCATATATATTTATCTACACTGACACACACAAATACAAGCATACACTCACATACACACATATACACACAAATTCATAGACATTCACCTATACATCCGTTTATATATCTATACACACATAAACACATGCACACCCCTACCCCCACACATACACACATACATACACACACAAACCAGCACCACTGGATATAAACTTGATGAAGCCCACACCAAATCAAGCACCACCAGGAGTGGCCCCTTGTGGCCAAGCAAGAGGACAGAATCAAGACAAAGAGGTTACTGAACATGCCAAAGGTCATACAAGCTCACCCAGTAGATTCAACCGGGGACAAACCCCTACAGCAAAGAGCTAGGAGTCAAAACCGGTGATGTAAGGCTGCGGAACTCCTCCTCTTGTGGGACTTTGGATTCCCTTAGCTAGTGAACAAGCTCCGTGAGAACTGAGAGGCATGTCAGGAGTGACCCGCAGTGGAGAGCGTGGCTCACTCAGCAAACCCTGCCGGCTGAGCACAGCGGGTCCCCGAGAAGCGCCTGCGCCTTGGAGCGACCGGCAGCCCTGCCAAAGGAGCGCTGTTGTGCTCTGCTTCTGCACAGTCCAGCCACTGCTCCGCCAACACCCACAGCTTGGCTTGTATTCTCCTGAGACAGGCTCTCACTCTCTGCAGGTGTCCTGGAGAGATGCACCCGGCAGGCTGAAGGGAACCGTGCTCCTTGCCTGCACCACCCCAACATTCTCATGCTGTTCTGAGCCCTGACAGGAAGAAGCAGAAGCACCCCACTTCTGAGTCAGGAAGCCTGAGGCAGATGCTGGCACCACCAGGCCCCTTGCTTTGGTGGCGATAGGGTCAACCAGCTGGCCTGGCTGTGCTTGGAGCTCATTTGGGGCAGCATATGGTAGGTACCGGCCATCCTGGGAGCTTCCAGCTGAACCTCTGCAACCCTCTGGCCTTCCTCCCCGACATCACCTCCTCCCCTGGCGCCCCCAGCATGTGTCTCGGGCCCCCTTCTGAGCAGTGGATTGAATTCCACAATTACTGAGGGGTTGGGAAACCAAGACAGAGGGGACAGGAGCAAATCACGAAATGACAAACATGAGGATTGCCACAGGAACACCGGAGCTCAGAAAGTTCTGGGAAGGTGCTAGAAGTGAGAAGCAAATGGACCCCCAGTGCCCGAGCGGGGCCCTCAGCAACCTGTGCCCGGGCGGGAGCCCTCCAGCCCACTTTGGTGCAGAAGGCAGTTTCCCTGCTATCGGCGGGGCAGGGCCGGAGGGGACTTCTTCCAGGAACCCCAATTAGTTCCTGCCACAAGGCTCCATCCATCAACGCAGGCAGACAGCAGGAGCCACTGAATGCCTGCCACTGGAAGTCGGGATGAGGAGTCAGAGATGTCGGAAGATGTTGTGGATTTTGCTCTTGCCACCCAGGGAAAGATGCTTGGCTACTTCTGCGGGTGGGATGCTTTAGGGGCCAGGAGGGTCCTGGAGGGATGCCCAGTCCCCTCACTCAGCACTGTGGGGACCCTGGGCAAGCATCTAATCTCCCCCAACCCCCTTTCCTCTAGGAGATGGGACGAAGGAGCCCCACCCCTTGCTCTGGGGACAGAGAGAAGGGCCAGAAATCAAAAGTCACACACCAGTCAACAAAGATGGAGAAACATCATCTCCTAGGTAGATAGGGGTACCCCTAAGGCAAGGGAGAGAAAGGTGGCTGCCTGGGGGAGACTCCAAGTAGGGGAGAGAGATATGCAGGCAAAGACCAAAGTGCACCAACTAGCAGTATAGGCAGAGAGAACATCTCCCCGCTGCAGACTGTATTTGAGGGTTGGGGGGGTTTCAGCAGGGATCCTAGAGGCAATGCCCAGTGCTCCTTGGCTCTGCAGGCCTGGAGCAGGGCGAAGAGGTGCTGAGGCTGCCTCTCAGGTGCTGTGCTGGGATGGAGCTGGACCTCGCCCACAGGGCAGCCACTGCTCTTTCTCTCTCATACCCACAGCTCAGGCTTAATGCAGCAGCCAATGCGATGCTGTTAACATAAGATAGCACTGTCACTGTCCACCCTTTGTTCATCGATTTGCTCGAGCAGGCCCAGTAACGTCTCCATTGGAGACTTTGTTGTTACTGTGTTTGGCAGTATCGAATACATCACGGGTAGCTTGCCAGGCTCTGCCGTGTAATCCATAGACAAAACAACCCAGCACTGAACACCTTGGAAAGAGAGGCGTGAAGCAATGCTGTTGGACTGTAGGCTGTGTGTGTGGAAAAGGTGACAGCAAGAGACAGCTTTGAGGTGGGCAGGGGACAATGTCCAGGGAAGGGCCTTCCCGGCACTGGGACAGCCCCAGGTGAGTGAGCACGAGTGGGCAGGCCTGACACAAAGTCTGGGAGGTGAAGCACGAGGGGAGTAGGGGTGCTCTTGGGGGAGACCCAGCCTGAAGGAGGACATTGCAGAGGGATGGGGGTTGTGAGACTCAGACTCTTACTCTGAGATGGGTTTTTTGGGGGGGAGGGAGGTTGGGGTTCACACCCGGCGTTGCACAGGGGTCACTACTGTCTCTGCACTCAGGAATCAACTCCTGGCAGTGCTTGGGATACGGGACATGGGACCATATGGGATGCCGGGGATCGAACCTGGGTCAGCCGTGTGCCAGGTAAATGCCCTCTCTGCCTTACTATCACTCTGGCCTCTCTAAGGCTTGAACAGGGAGTAAAATGGGTTTGTTTTGTTTTTACATGATCTTTTCTTTAATTAAAACTGTGATGGAGAGTGATGGCTTGTAGAAAGAAAACCACAGAGAAAACAGAGTTCAGGGAATAAAGTTCTACATAGTAGGACTGCAAGTTGCTTTGTTTGTTCTCCTGAAACTCTTGTTGACTGGGTTTTCTAGTGTCTCAGTGGTATGACTGTTGGGGTGCACAGGGGAGGGAAGACATCCAATTTGGTTTGTGCTATACATTCATGAAAGTAATACTAATCTCGGGCTGGAGAAATAGCACAGCGGGTAGGGCATTTGCCTTGTGTGCAGCCGACCCGGGTTCGATTCCTCCGTCCCTCTCGGGGAGCCCGGCAAGCTACTGAGAGTATCCCGCCTGCATGGCAGAGCCTGGCAAGCTCCCCGTGGTGTATGTGATATGCCAAAAACAGTAACAAGTCTCACAATGGAGACGTTACTGGTGCCCGCTCAAGCAAATCGGTGAACAACGGGACGACAGTGCTATAGTGCTACAATATTAATCTTAGCAATAAAATTTGCTGCCCACTCTGCAGTGCGCTGTGAGATTTACAGTGCTCATGAGCAGCAGGAAGCGGGGCAGAAACACAGGGTGATAAAGTCCTGAAGTGGCACCATGACAAAGGCCATCAGTGGCCAGTCCGCAGTCCAGCAGCCGCCACCCTGGGTGCCCACTACAGTGACAAGGAGACACACCCCATCAACTGGGGAGGCCTCCCAACCTTGGGGAAAGGAGGAGGAAGGAAGAGAACCTGCAGTGGGGTGGGATTTGGATCTCAGATTTCAGGTGTCAGCACCCAGGGGAGTGTGTGAGCAATGTAGCACCTCAGATCTGCCCTCTGGCTGACCAAACCAACCCTGCACTTTAACAAGGCCCCAGGCCAGGTCTTTCCATGAATAAAGCTCTCTCTCGAGAACACAGGTTTCCCCCGAATGAGGTAGGATTCAGATGATTTCAGAAAAAGGGAAAAGATCCACTCCATAAAGAATTTCTCACGCGAATATTAATTATATCAAAGACGTAACCATCCAGTATTTCAGAGCTCCAAGACCCGTGGGCAATGTCAAGTCTTTGGCACTGGCAAGCTTGTACCACTGATGAACCTTTCAGAGGAGGCAGACAGAGGGTGAGTATTCCCTCTCCCATCAGACGCACATGTGCGCACGCACAGACACAGAGACACACACACACTCTCTCTCTCTCGCTCGCTCGCTCTCTCTCTGGTTCTGTCTCTCTCACCACATACACACACATACACACACACACACACACACACACACACACACACACACCCTGGGGCTCTGCCAAGCAGTGTCCCCTGGTGGGGCTATACACACCACTAATCTGTCCCTGACCCCCTCAGCCCCAAGGACGAGGAGTCTCCAGAACTCTCATGGGTGGGCCTGCAGACTTTGATGGCGATGAGCCTGGGGCGGCCGAGCGCTCGGCCCAGGGTCCCTAGGTCTGTCTGCGAGGCGGTTGCTGTGTGTTTGGCGGCTTCCACTGGAAAGGGGGCACCTGATTCCAGATGCCAGGTCTGGTCTTTCGAAAGATCCCTCGAGCGCGCAGAGGAGACCTGCATAATTTATAGGACTCCGTAAAAGCACACGCTCAGTGCCCTTCGCTCTGCGTGCCCTGCCCCCCCGCGTCCCTCAGGCACTCCAGAAAGGCGCTGCTGCCAAGGTGGAGATGCCCCGGTGCCCGCCGCCTCTCAGGGGCACTAGCTTGGTTCCATGGACTGATGCCCACCGGTGCCCGCCGCCTCTTGGGGGCACTAGCTTCACTCCATGGATTAATGCCCGCTGCCTCTCAGGGGCGCTAGCTTGGCTCCATGGACTGATGCCTGCTGGTGCCTATTGCCTCTCGGGGGTGCTAGCCTGGCTCCATGGATGATGCCCGCTGGTGCCCGCTGCCTCTCGGGGGCGCTAGCTTGGCCCCACAGACCAGCCCTTCAGTGTTCTGTGCTATCAAGCGGTGGTGCCTCTAACAGCCCCAGATGCTTCACTAAGCCAAATCTCCACACATGCCAGGCTGGGGTGGTTGAGGCCACGAACGCTTCGCTTAGGGGCTCCACGTGGGGGAGTCCAACGGAGTCCAAGCCGGGCTGAGAGTGTGAGAGGCTGCAGGGAGGGGAGCCCCGAGACGCCCCGGTACGAGGGCCACAGGTCCCCACAGGGCTTCCAACCAGGAGAGAGCCCCTGAGGCACAGTGGGACACTGTGGGGTCCGGACACGGAGGGCGGGGGTCTGCTCAGGCCCATGTTTAGTGAGCACTCAGAGGCTCTGCTTCCTGGAAACTGGCAGTGAGGCTGTAAAAACAAGACAAAGCAAGCCCAGGGGCAGAAACATGGAGAATCACAACTTGGCCTGCTCCTCTGGCCGGGGCTCCCAGAGGGAGTGGGGGTCCTGGGGAGGCTCGAGTAGAGTGCGAAGGGTCTTCAGCGCCTTTTCCTGTCACCCCTTAGATGACTTTTGAGGGAGGAGAGGGGCAGAAGAGCTTCTGTGTGGAAATCCCTTGGCGGGGTCCTGGGAGATAAGACCCCGTGGCCACTGGCCCCCAGCTGGAGTGGAGCAGCGGGCACCACCCAAAGGCCTCTCCCCAAAGGGACCTGGGTGTCTCAGCAGTGAGGCAAGAAGCTGAGAGTCTGATGCAGCGGGGTCAGGGCTGGATCCCCAGAGACTCAGCGAGAGGTATGACATGACGGCAGAGAGGAAGGAAGGGAGGGCAGATAAGCAAAGGCCCCAGCACCGGAAGCCAGGCCGGCAGGTGGCAGGCAGGAGGCTGGTCCCTGCCAGGGCCCTGCGATGGCAGAGGACAATGCACGCCGTGTGTCTGCCCATGACCGGGACCAGGGTGCGTCACGCAGCCGAGAGCAGAGGTGCCACACACACCTAGACCCCTCCCTCCGCCTTCTGGTTCTACAAAGCCACCAGCGGCGGGTTCCTGGTGTCGTCATGGCGAGGCTGGGGGTCAGGAGGGACAGGCCCCTCCAGGCTGGAGTGACCGCTCACAGAGGCATGGGGTGGAGGGTCCACCGAAGCTGACTGATCCGGTGGCTGGGGGGGCTCTCACCACTCCTCTGCTGATGTTCCAAACTCAACTTGCGTTGATTGGATGCAGCAGGCCCGGAGCACCAGGGCCGGAGTCAGCTAACACACGGCATTCCTCCCTGGTCACTTCCCAGGGGACAAAGGGCAACAACACCACAGTCCACACCCACTGCCCACCGGGGACTTGACCTGGCCAGCTGAGCCTTCCCGTCTTTCTCTTCTCCCAGTGTGACTCTGTTTCCCTTTTCTTTCCTGGCTCTGGCTACAAGGCTCACTGGGGGCTCCTGTGGGCCTCTCACCGAGCCCAGGAGTTTCCTAAGAAAAGCTGAATTAAATGTAGCTGTTAGAAAAGATGAAGTCATGAAATTTACATACAAGTGGTACTAACATGGAAAATATCATGCTAAGCGAAATGAGTCAGAAAGAGAGGGACAGACATAGAACGATTGCATTCATCTGGGGAACATAAAGTAACAAAATAGGAGACTAACACCCAAGAATAGCCGAGATAAGTACCAGGAGGTTCACTCCATGTCTTGGAGGCCAGCCCCACATGCTAGGGGGAAAGGCAGCTCAGATAGAGAAGGGACCACCAAATAAAGGGTGTTGGGAGGATCCTCCCAAGACTGGAAATGCATGCTGAAAGTAGACTATAGACTGAATATGATTGCCACTCAATGCTTCTTTTGCAGACCACAACACCCAAAAGGAGAGAGAGAACAAAAGGGAATGCCCTGCAACAAAGGCGGGGTGGGATGGGGATGGGGGGATGGAGGGGAGGGATACTGGGATCGTTGGTGGTGGAGAATGGGCACTGGTGGAGAGATAGGTACTTGAACATTTTATAACTGAAACCCAAGCACAAAAATTTGTAAGTCTACAACTGTTCCTCATGGTGTTTCACTAATAAAAATTTTTTAAATAAATGAATAAAAAGCAAGTACATACACCAAAAAAATAATAAACTATTGCTTATAAATTCCTCACAAAAAATAAAAATAGAAAATAAAAATACTGAACTATACCCAAACTAAAATAGGGAGGCAAAACAATGATAGACACTTCTTCAAAGAGGACATAAAGATGGCCAGTAGTTTTAAGAACTCTGCTCTTCATACTTGTCATCAGGAAAATGCAAATAAAAACAACTGCAGTGAGATTGGCACATACAAAAATAGTAAAATCAAGCAATGCTGGCAGTATATGAGGGGGGGGGAATAATCTATTGTTGGTAGGAATGTCATCTGGTTCAGCATCTATGGCAAACAGTATAGAGA
Source organism: Sorex palustris (assembly GCA_028565675.1). Taxonomy (NCBI): domain Eukaryota; kingdom Metazoa; phylum Chordata; class Mammalia; order Eulipotyphla; family Soricidae; genus Sorex; species Sorex palustris. The sequence continues at coordinate 18,449,679 of JAOXYA010000045.1, read as the reverse complement.
CTTTTCACAAACTTAAGAATCAAGCTTTTATGTTTCCTGAAATCCATTTCTGAGCATCTATTCCCAAGAACCCCAAAATACTATTTCAAAATAACGTTTGCATTCCTATGTTCATTGCAGTGTTATTCATAATACCCAAGACAGGACTGGAGCGACAGCAGGTAGGGCTTTTGCCTTGCATGGGACCAACCCGGGTTTAATTCCCAGCATCCCATGTGGTCACTAAGGTACCGCCAGGAGTAATTCCTGAGTGCAGAATCAGGAGTAACCCCTGTGCATCATCGGGTGTGACCCCAAAAAAAGCAAAAGAAAAATACTCAAGGCATGGAAACATCACAAATGCCCCAGAATGGATAAGCAAATGAAGAAACTGTGGTATAGATGCACAGTATAATTTGCTCAGCTTTAAGAAAAAATGAAGACATGAAATTCACTGTTATGTGAATGTAACTAGAGGATATCATGCTGAGGTGATATTAATCAGAAGGAGAAAGGAAATTAAAGAATGAGCTGATGATTTCTTTCATATGTGGAATTTGAAGAAACAATGAGTAAGACATAGTAGAGAAATAACAAATATTCTGTAATAACATACCCTGAGAGGCATAACTGTGTCTATCAAAGGGTGGGATAGGAGTAGGTGGGAGAGAACCTTAAGACATGGGAGGAGATATACTGACACATTGGCGGAGGGTGTAGTGTTGGACCATTGTGTGCCAAAACTTTAATATTAACAGTATTATCAATTGTGGTGCCTACATAAAAAAATTAAAGAATAAATGTTATGATTCTTTTAAATCCATGAAGCTATTCTAGATACAAATTTAAGCTGTTGAAACTTAAATTTCATTTTTCAAGACTTACTGTCATTGTCACTATCCTCCTGTTGCTCATCAATTTGCTCGAGTGGACACCAATAACATCTCCATTGTGAGACTTGTTGTTACTGTTTTTGGCATATCAAATACATTATGGGTAGCGTGCCAGACTTTGCCATGAGGGCAGGATTCTCTCCATAGCTTGCTGGTCTCTCCCAGAGAAGCAGAGGAATTGACCCCGGGTCTTTTGTGTGCAAGGCTAACACCCTACCCACTGGGCTATCGCTCCAGCCCATTTGCAAAACTCACAATATTATTTTCTCTGAACATTACCAACCGCAGATAGATAAATATCTGATTGTTAGGATTTGGCTAAATATAGATGATCATAAAATCATACCCAGCATTCCTTGTCACAAAAAAAATTCTGAGACTTAAAGAGCATAAACTCACCAAAAATATAGAAGACATAAGACCATCCTACAGTCTGGCAAAGGACACCACCAGTGAGAAGAATGATGATGCTCCCCAGTAAAATCCCTAAACAAAGACGTGGGAGAACATTCCATGTGAGTTAGTTAAGCTTGAGACTCTGTTACCTGTATTCTAACTCCCCCCCCATAGATATGAGTTGCTTTGTGCTTATTAGCGTTGTAGTATCTAGATTAAAGAGTTGACCAATTAAAGAGTAGACTATCTAGGTTTTCAGTACCAATTAAAGAGTTGGCTACGAAGGTACAAATCACACTCTTATGAACCCAGTTACCTGAGTTTGCTATGGCGATAAGTTTATTTCTTTCCAGTGGGGGACCCCATTTGATCCAAATTGAATATTGGCCTGTTGATACACTAACCTGAAACAAAACCATTTTTAGCTTTCTGTGGACAACCTAGAACTTATATTCCATTGAACCTTAGAAAAATCTTGGTACCTGTGCTATTCCTTGGATAATCCGAATAATAATGATCAAGGCCACCCCAGTATCAGCTGCCAGTGGGATGAATAAAGACATGACTGATGAAATAAATATGCCAGCTCCAACCACGTACTTGGCTCCAAATATTCCAGCTATATAGCCACTTGGAATGGGAGTCAAAAATGAGCCGTAGTTGATGGAGCTGAGAATGATTCCCTGGATTTCAGGACTCCAGTCATACACTGGGGCCTAGGTGACAAAAGGAATTCTGTTGTTCATCTGTAAGAGCTGACAATTTTAGCATGATTATTTAATCAACAACAACAACAACAACATAAACCATAATTCAAGTTATCTTATATTTCACCTCTCCAGTTCCTACAATCCACCAATTTCTCCAAGAAATAAATATATGCTAAACATTGTCTTTCCTCATATACAATTTTCTTGATTATAAAATTAACTGACCAATTTAAATAGGAGAGCCTATAAATAATAATTTAATAAATTCTTATTAAATAAATTTAATAATTTAAAGATATATGAAAATCTATTAAAAAAGCAAAACTCATAGGCAATAAAACATGTGAAGAAATAAAGAGGAAAAAACATAAATCTCTGAAACTTATTTTGGGGTGATTTTCGTAAATTTTTATTTTAGGTGAAGATATTATGTCTACTAATAGTAAAAGGTTTCCTTCATTCCTAATCCTGGTTACACTCATAAACAATGAAGTTAATATATATTCTCAAGATACATATTATGATTGTGGGTGACATCATTCTTGGAATTTAGTAGTTACTCAAAAAGCACCTTCAGTTCAAATTATTTGAGTCAAAGAACAAATTCAAAGTCTTGAACGACTTACCATTGTCATAATTTTTTTCTGGGTTTCATTCCAGTTGTCCTCAGAAACATTGGGGGGGTCCTTCTGTAGAGGTATTGGGGTGGCTGGGCAGGGCTGTGGTGTTAACCATTGCTGGGATGGCAATGCTTAAATTCATCAGTTGGGTGTAAACAGAAAAATTACAGAGCTGCAAAATTAAGGCCAGCATGTATCGAACTGAAAAACAGCCTGAAATAAGAAGGTACAGAATTCCTTACAATTGGGTGCTTTTCTCCGACCCTACTGATTTTGGGAGGGGGGAGGGAGTCACATCCAGCAACACACAGGGGTTACTCCTGGCTCATGCACTCAGGAATTACTCGTGGTGGTACTTGAAGGGACCATATGGGATGATGGAATCGAACCCGGGTCGCCCACAAACGCCCTACCGGCTGTGCTATTGCTCCAGCCCCTCTCCCACCTTCTTAAGGTAGAAGTTAAAAGGCTGGAATGTATTTAAAGAGGAAGCCTTGGTTTACCCTTGCAGCTGCTGTGAGCTGCCCTGTTTGTTGCTGGCCCATCTTACTTTTTTTGATCTCCTGCATATTCCTGGGCTTTTCTGATAAACAGTTAATAATTGCCCATCATAATATTCTGTCCCAGAGCTTAAGCTCACAGTAAAACAAGGTCAGAAAGAATCAAACCAGCCCAAACACTCTGTGGATTCTGC
>JAOXYA010000045.1:18432216-18446287 GCA_028565675.1 Sorex palustris | reverse complement strand
TACCTGTGATGTATTCGATATGCCAAACACAGTAACAATTGTCACAATGGAGACGTTACTGGGCCCGCTCGATTAAATCGATGAACAATGGGAGGACAGTGACGGTGAACAGTGACAACTTAACGCATATAAACTTATTCTTAAACTGTATTAAATCATAAGAAAGTGTTTTGTATAATTATTCTTACCTGGAGAAATGTCAACTGTGATACTGAAAGAAAAATTAAGAAAATATATTATTTGCTCCATCAAATGCAAAAACCAAGAGAGCATAGTTACAGTGGGAATAAAATAAGGAGAGATTACTGAATTTATCACCAATAAATCCTTAAAATTTAGGATATTGCATATGTATGCAAGGAAATACATATTGCTAAGAGTCTCTTTGGTAGTCCTTTTTCTTAAGCATTACAACAAAGATTTAAATAAAGATGCAACAAAGACTATGTGTTGGCTATTAAAACTGTAATTACACAGAAATTCACATAGAATATTTCATTTGTTTTTTTCATTGGTGCCATAATCAGCAGTATTCAAGACCCCAGTTCATTCCTATCAATGCTTTACCTAGTATTCATTGCATAATGATTGGATGCTCTCTCCCTGCAGTGCAGTTCTTATCCCAAGGTCACCAGAGATAGCCTCATGGGTGCTCATGGAACCATGTCGTGTCAGAACTATCTCAGAGACTCTGACTTGTTAGGCTTGGGCTCTAGCACATGACCCACCTCACTTACCCTCCATCTGGAATAATTCTGAACATACTTTCTAGGAACCTTATTGATAACATAGCTGTAAATAAGAAGGTGTATACAAAGGAATAGAAATAAAATAAATAAAATTAATATGAAACATTGACTTTTAATGATGATTGTATGACTGATAGTGATGCTAAATAAAACTAAAAAGTTTCTGCAAAAGGCCAAGAATCACTACTGGGCCATTACCAGACTAGTTTAGTGTTGAAAAATAAAAAACAGAAACTCAGTTTTATTGCTTTGTTTTTTGTGGAAAGGATTTGGAGCTTCACCTGATGGTGCTCAATCTGTGCTTAGAATTAAGCCTTGGTAGTGTTCAGGGTACCATATATCAGGGTACCGTTTAGGAATTTCAACCAGTTCAAGTTGAGTTCAAGTAACCTGGTGGTATTTCCATAACTTCAGCTGAATATATGAATCTTGGGTTCACAAGCTACTTCTGAAAACATACATTTTTATATGATTTGTTTATATATATATTATGTCCATTATTATTATTATATTAAAAATATATGAAAATTTAGATGTTCATGAAGCAGAACTTCAAAAGATGAGAGGAAAACTAAGAGAGTGTTATACCTTATAAGATAGTGAAGAAAATTTCACTAGGAGAAATAAATTTTAAATGCTACACAGGAAGTATTTCTTACAATGCAATATTATGGAATGGACTTTGAAGTTTTGAACTACATATCAATAATCACGTAAGTCAATAAATATGTCAATATTTTAAGTGTTGGTGCTAGAGCAATAGTACAGCAGATAGGATATATGCCTTGCACGTAGCTCAGCCAGGTTTGAATCTCAGCATCCCATATTATTCCCTGAAACTGACAGGAGTAGTCCCTGAGTACAGAGACAGGAGTAAGCCCTGTGGACCACCAGGGTGTCCTCCCCCCCACCAAAAAAAATCAGTAATTTAGATATAATCAGATGTTGCATAACTTGAGACAGTTGTAGATATCTAGGGTTGTTGAAAGTTAAAATTCTTGGAATACTACAAAAGTGTACAGTTTTTTCAATATAATCGCTAGGAAAGATTTGATATTTGCATTAATTTTCATCAATTTTGGGATAACATATTAATCTTGATATTTCTCTTAATCTTGAAGCAATCGTGCAAGAAAATATGAAGATGGAATGATTATTATCTTATCAAAGCTTAGAAAATTTGACTTTTGGCGTGGCTGTGTATAATGGCTAATAGGGCTCTGCCAAAAAGTGAACATAAAAGGAACAAGAACCAGGTCAAAGGAGCATCAGAATGTCTCCAGGCAAGGGTGCAGCCTCACCCTGCCCTGCACCCAAAGGCAATCAGGCTGGGAGGAGCAACAGTCTGAGCATGAAGCTGCTTCTCTGAGCCCGATGCCCCAATTTGGCAGCAGGGGGAGGGGCAGGAAAGAGCCCTTGATTACTATATCCGTAGTCCCATGGTACAAACCAATGAGGTCATGCACCTCATGCAAAAACAACTCTGTGTGGCATCCCTTCACCTGTGAAGCAGGGAGGCAGTAACACTTGATACAGCTCTGTGTGGGGGATTCAGTTCACAGCCCTGACAGCACAAACCTGCATCTCTTGGGACAACTTTCCAGAATCTGGATGCCTGGGTGCCCCCCCAGCACTGAGCTCTGTGAGAGCTCCCCCATGACGGGCATGACGGTGGAGTACTGTGGTTGGACCCAGCAGGGGGCAATGCACTAGAGCCTGAAGTGGAGTGCTTAACTGACAGCTTGGGAAGCAGCACAGAATGTGGAAGACTGGCCAGAGCAGGGCAGCAAAACCACACATCGGGAGCTGGGGCCCTGACATAGGAGAGTCCGTAGAGGACCTCCACTTCTCTAGGAACCTGTTTCCAGAAGCCAGGAATCCATACGTCCGCTCAGAGGCTGACCACACAGGTGGGACAGAGTCTGTAAGACTCTCTCCCCCCCCCCACAATACGTGTACACACACACACATACAAACACACTTATCTGAGTCCACCACTCAACCCTGATAAAGGCTCATTCCAGACTCTGAAAGCAAGGAGCTGAGTGTGGAAGGAGGTAAAAGGAAAAACAGCAAAGCAAAAAGTTGGGCACCCTACAAGCAACCTCAGATCCTGAGTCATCCCTTTGAGCACACATTTTCACTTTCTGTTTTACAAATGAACAAACTGATGGGGGTGCTTAGAGAAACTAAGCCACTCTCTTCTACTGCTGGTTGGTCCTTCCCACTGTCTCCCTTGGCCCTAGAAACATCCAAACTGCTGTGGACAGAAGAACCAATCTAAGCAGAGGAAAGGAACCCATGACTCTTAGCTTTTCAGAAAGTTCAAGTGGCTTTGAAGGCTCTGGAAATAATGATCTTGATTCAATTATGACAGAATCCACAAAATTCTCAGAAACCATTGCTTTTTCTCATGCTGCTCCTCTATCCAGCCTCTATCACCATCACTACCCTCATTTTCTAGAGAGGAAGAGCAAAATCCCAGAGCCACAGGACCACTAAGCCACAGAACCATAAAGCGGACACACAGATGCCATGTCAGGATGGGAATTCAGTGGCCAGACAGATGTCTCCAAGCTGCTCGCAGTAAGAGAAGGGAGGTGGCTAAAACGAGCTGGGCCACACAATCCAACCCACTCTTCTTCCTTGGGTTCTAAGGAAGTCTCACCATTACGATCATTCGGCAGCCCAGAGCCACTTTGTGGCTTTTGGTCTCTTATCACTCAACCTGCATAAACTAGAGGGTCTGTTTTGTCTACCCTGGGAGACAGACGGCGGCATGGCTGGGAAACATCTCCCCAGCTTTCCCATGGAGCACGTCCTAGGGAAATCAAGAGAAAAAAAAAAAGGAAAAGCGCTTGGCTTAGTGGCAACAAAGCTATAATCTTCGGAAGTCACAGAGACAAAAGGCTGAGCTACGCAGACACTGGCAACTCTGCCACAGGTCCCGCTAGAAAGGCACATCGTGTAACCACAGAGATGCCCCGTTCCCTCTTCTGGAAAGTGGGGATCCAGCCCGTCTCAGGAGAGCACCCCAGGGGAGCAGGAGCATATGTTTTAAACGGCGCTGCACACATGGCCCTGAAGACATTTGCATCTTTATTTACCTGCCTGAGCCAGATGCATCTCTGACGCGAGCACTCAATCCCGAACCCCGTGAAATGAGACTGGCACTATCTCAAGCCAACTTGAGAGGTGGGGAAGGACACTGAGGCACAGCAGGGTGACCCCAAGGTCAAGTGGCAAGGAGGGGAGAGACAGACTCTGGAGCCAGATCATCAGGGACTTCTCCCCAATTTCCCACACCACTCTGTCTGAATCATCTCAGAGGGCAAGCAGAAAACAGACTTAAAGGCGCTGCTGGGGAAATCAAGGTTCAGAATTAGGAAGCACGTCCTGGTCTTCAAATAGACAAACACCACGTCGGATAAGCCAGAGACTCCAGCCCAGAGGAGCCAGCTGAGAAGCAGCGGGCCAGGCCCCAGCGGCAGACTCGCCAATCTCTGCAGGCTCCTTCCAGTAGAGAAAATATGAAAAGGTCAAAATACAACCCAATGCAGCAGGAAGTCAATGCAATCTTCCCCATCAAAGGTTCTGATTATGATGCTGAATATTTTGTTTGTTTTTCAACAAATGTCTGCTTTAAAATGTAGACTTTCCAGAGCAGACCGTTATGTAGGTACAGGCAAGCATAGATACAGAAGCAGTAGATGAAGATGTATCAGGTGCCCGTGAGCAAATCCAGGGCGTCGGACATGCAAAGTCCTGGCTCTACTACCAATCTACATTCCTGCTTCTCAGAGTTTTTCAAAACAACAGTCTTATCATGGCATCTTCCCATGTCACAAACACAGTTTTTCAAAAGTAAAACTGAATCTTTATTCAGTATTCCACAATTTGACTCTGTCAGGGTTTACTTATCCATTTATCTTTTTTTAAATATTATAAATAACACTGCATGAACATTTTTATTCATAACTCTTTTTCTGCCCATCTCTGATTGTTCATTTGGCTAGATTCCTAGAACTGGAATACTGGACTGAAGAGAACAAGTGTTTCTAGGACTACTTACTGACAGTTATTGCCAAATTGCTTTCCTAAAAGGGTGTATTAATTTGCATTTCCACCAGCAGCAGCAGCGAAGGAGAGTACCTATCTCCCTGGCACTCTCTCCAGGATCCAACATTATCTTTAAAAGACTCTTGGCTAATTTGAGATGTGAAAAATACTTGCACGAATTTGCAAAGAGCACGGAGCCTTTAAATAACCTCCCTCGCGGGTGGGTGGCTAAATGGAGAACTTGATTTTATCACAGGAGCTTGGTCCCGGCCAGTCTCCCCAGGGTTGGTCTGGGTCACAACCTGGATTACCTTGCGCAAGGATTGGCCGAGGGTCAACAATGGTTTTAGGAAACTATATATCTGAGTTTCCCACGAAGGCAGCAGGAGTCCTTAAATGATTTTTTTTAATCATTGTTTTACCTATCTAGCTCAATATTCAATTCCCCAAATGGGTGAATTCCCCATCCTCGGGTCACTGAAACTATGAAGGGGGCTTAGCCTGGAGTGCAGTTGGTGGGGCCCCTTCTGTTTGCTCACTTAAAGAAGTCGACCTAGATCCGGGGTCTGGAGAGAGAGAGAGTACATCAGGGAAAGGCGCCTGCCTTGTAGGAAACCTATCCAGGCTCGGATTCCCCAACACTGCATTAGGTTTCCTTTAGCATCCCTCGGAGTCATTCCTGAGCACTTATCGGGATAGGCCAAACAAACAAAAAAACATATTTCCGGAGATGGTAGTGCTGAGTGATTTAGTTTCTAAAAAGGGGGCAATAAGCCTTGTGTGTCCGGGAGTCTCTTTTCTAGACTTCTCACGACAACAGGAACGTTCTAAATCTGACTGACAGGGCAGCCACTATCCTCCAGCAAGCACCTGAAATCTGACTAGTGAAATCGAAGAAATAAATTGTTAACTTTATTTCATTTTAATTAAGTTTCACTTGTAAACAAGTGACTACCGCAATCCATAACACAGTTCGAGAATACCCAGCACACCGTCCAATAAATATTTGTTAAGTGACAAACTCAGGGCATCTCCTAATTCCGCTTTCCTCTACTGTATTTCCTGCCAGGGCCTGCCTCTTCCAACCTCATCTCAACTTGTCCCTGTGTTCTCTCAAATGCAGTGTTACTGTGACTAATTTCACTTAACAGGGGGTGACAGGCTGATCAGCTATGTGACATCTGCAAAGGGCTACACAGCTACCTTGATGTCAGAGTAACTGGAATTTCAGAAAATATGCCTATGACCAATCCTCATCCAGAGCCCAAAGCAGGACTAGGTTTACTGAATAAAAAGCTCACATCTCTGACTCACTGGATCCTTCCACCAAGAAAAAAAAAATCCCTTATATTCAAAAGGTTCCAACATTCAGAAGATACTGAAATTTACCTTTGCCATGGGTTTGATGTCCCAGTTTGATGAGTAAATTAATAATACAAACAAGAATGGGGAGGGCGGATATTTAACCAACTTGAACAAATTGCTTTTAAGCTCTTAAGCACTTTAATTGCTTGCATGATAATGATGCAAATTTTTAAATGTCTTGATCCACTCTCTGAGCCGGCGGGGGTAGAAGGAGCTCTAAAAGGAAACTCTTCGGTAAGCACTCAGTTTTAATTACATGACATTCCAGTTAGTTACCACGTCGCCCTTCTAGTGAGAACCAGGCTGTGGGAGCCTCAAACCTAGGACCAGATACTGGTTCCTGCATATAACCCTGAGCTTTGCCTAGCTGGGCATCAGCGAACTGGTCCCCAAGTAGGGAAAACTGTAGCTTCCCTCACAAAGAGGGACAACGGCACTGCTTTAACTGCTCTTCCTCCTCCCACCACCCCCTCTATAGCTACAGGCTGAGAAAATTCACTACATCCCTCTCCACACTGGTGGCAAAAAACAAATTCCTCGAATCCAAAAAGAAAAAAAAATGTGCCTGTCCCTTTAAAATCCAGATCCAGGTCTTTTGTAGAAAGCTTCCTGGGGAGGAGGAGCAGAGTGAGATGGGACACTGGGACAGAGGTGGAGGGAAGCCAGACACTCCGGGAAGAGAAGGGAAAAATTCATGCCAGAAACCTTACCATTAACAACTGTACTATAAACTACGAGGCCAAAAATAAAATTTTAAAAAGAAAAGACCAGAAAATCCCGATCCACAATCCGGTTCAGTGCCTCCTGCCTCCTTGATGAATGCTAGTAACTTTCTGAAAGAAAGTCAGAGCAGGAAGGAGTCTGCAACCCCGAGTGGATCCAAAGTCAACCAAGTGGGGGCAGACCTTCTCCACACCCAGGGATCAAAACCTCAACTCAATGAGATTCTTGAGCGATGAGTGTTTATCTGAAAGCTGAAGGAGCAACCGTCTTAGAAGGCATCCCAGAGCAACTCTTCTCTGTATTCCAGGTTTTACACAGAGAGAAAGTGATTCCAGCACTGGGGAAGTGTTTCGCCCAAAGCCATAGTGGAGGAGAGGTCATCCTTTTGCTTTAACTTTCAAGGGGCTCAGAGACTAGACTTTGAGAAATCAATTCCACAGCAAAGTACCCGGCTCTTTAAGAGAAAAACATTCTCAAAGCCAAGCTAGCCAGGGCTGGGGTGATTGATGGGTGGCTCAGGCTACCCTCTCCTCCTACAGAAGCTACCTTCTGCAAAGTCCAGGCAGCCCAAATTGGAAAGGACAGCGAGAGGAAAATAGGAAGGCACTGCTTAACTGCTCTGAGAGCAGACCAGCATCTCTTTGCATTTTCCAAAGAGAGGGAAGCAATGATTTGGTGATCAGAATAAGAATTAGGACCTTCCCTTCCCTCACCTTCCCAAGCTGGAGTGGTGTACATATCAAAGGGAACAAAGGGAACCTCTGAACACGTGTCTGCTTTGGGCCCGTGTGGGGCCCTGAGGGGGCCTTTCCATCACAACCCTGAGGGGGCCTGTCCATCCATTCTAAAGAACTTCAGATGTCTCCCACTGAGGTCTGCCTTGCCTTGGAAATGGGAAGAATCAAGCTTCCCCCACAGCCTCCACTGAGTTCTTTGTCAGAAGATGAGCCATCTAACCACAGGAAACATCTTTTCTGGGACACAGAAATCTGATGGGGGGGGGGGGCGGGAGGAGGTGTGAGGACAAATCTGCCTTCTGAGTGAATGATGAGCCCTGGTCAGGATGGGAGGCATACCCATCTCGGGCTTCAGCAGACACAGCTTGGAGGCCGATGGGTTGAGTCATAACGGGGCACTGGCATCTCCAGTCTCAGTGAGTTGTGTTTCTGGTAAGGTGGCATGCAGCAGGTGGGCTATTTGCTGGGGGAGCCAACATCAACTGCCACTTTTGTAGGAGGAGTTCCCGGGAGTGGGGGTGGGGGAGTGCATTCTGAGGCTTCTGAACCAAAGGAAAAAGCCTGGGAGGAGAGAAGCCACAACCTCAGACAATACTAAAATCCCAAGAGCATGTGTGTGTATGCAGACACACACAAATGCACACACATTCTCACAAACACACACACACACACACACACTTCACAGAGGAACTGTTTGTCATTCATCACGAAGCGAGCCCCACCTACAATTATTCCAAGGAACATTTTTACATATTTCAACTCTATCAGCTGGCTGAAGCCACACTGAGGGTGATGTTTCCAAGACAGCCAGGGAAGAAAAATGTTCTTGGATAAAGGACTTGCCTATCAGTGGAGCCAAACAGCTCACAGTTCTGCAGATCTCCTGTCTGAGGCTTGACTGCCACCCAACCTCCCTCTCTGACCTGCAAGGGACTGCAAGTCAGAGTGGGAATCTGGCTGTAAAGATCAAGCGAATGGAAGTCACAGTTGCAGGCTCCTGCTTGTCAAGGCAACAGCGGCATCTGCCTTTGACCCCACAATCCTACTTTCTAGGAATGTGTCCTAAGGAAGTGCCAAAACTGCACGGTGTGAGCAAGGAGAGTCAATCCAACTTTGTTATTAATTTTTTCCCCCCAAACTCCAGAATAAACAATGACAAAGTCTGGCAGTATTGAAATAAAGCATGCCTTATCAAAACCTTGGCATTCGAAGGAGTCATTAAAAATGCTGCAATGGAAGGGGGTGGGGAAAATGCTATACCCTACAAAGATGTATCACTAAATGCATATAAACTTCCAAAATGTTATAACTACATTTTTCCCCCTGCACCCCTGAAAGAAAAGACACAAGTTACACACTCAAAGGTGGTGCATTAAGCTTTCCTTTGCTTTTCTCTAGTGTCTTCACTAAGGACAGATACTACTTTAGTAAGTCCAAGAAAGACAGTTAAAGTTTGAAAAAATAAAACAAACCACGACAAAGCAATTGATATATAACTCACAGAGGACTAAGCACATAAACTTACTCAGTCTCCCTAGGAGCTTTGCTTATGGAAAATGATCCATTCAGGGATCTGAGTTTCCCTCCTGCTGGAGAGCTGGGGCCTGAGCTACTTTCTTAGGGCCTCACATAGCTGTCAGCAGCAGCCAGATTGGAGGGACTGGACTTAAGCTTTTGGTCACTGTAAGCCAGGCTGATGGGCAAGTAAAAACTGGCTCCATTCTCTCTGGAACTGACACTGATTTGGGCTCCTGGACTCAAGTCTAGAGTGACTCTTTAGTTTCACGATTTGGAGAATGGGCCTGGGCAGGAAACTCAGTTGGCTTGGGGCAAGGACAGTGCAGACAGCTGGGGACCCAGCTGAGGCTTTGCACCCCTTGCTGATTCAATCTCCTTGGCCTCCAACATTTATTAAGAGTGGGAGGCGGCCTCTCAGATTGAGTCCCCTTACTTCTGGGGCCCAGCAACCCTTTATCTGAAATTCCTAATTGTCTTCTTCCCCATATTTGCAACTTGTGGTCTGGAAATAGCAGGTTCTGTAAGATGTCAAACAGCCAGAGGATGTAATTCTGTCAGAAAGAGAAAAAAAAAAAACATAGTGGGGGGAGGGGGAAGGGATGGCCCTACAAAGAAGCAGAAATACTAACAAACTGGGAATATCTTTTCTCAGAAAACAGAAGATATTTTTGACATTTATTTGTTTCAATCGCACATTCAGGTTGAGCTTAAATAGATTTCAGGGACAACACTGCTGGTCTCTTTGGAATTGTTGACCACTGCCTAACCTTCCATCCTGCAGGCAACACATGCTTGGGGTTGGAAAAGAAAGTGAGCCATGGGAGGAAGCCACACCTTCATTCAGCAAATTGGAGGCTCTAAGGACCGTCAGAGCTGTAAACCTGACATATCTTCCCATTTCATAGGGAAAACTGAGGTTCCAGAGGCAACCAGTTCCGGCGCAGAGCACTAATTCCCACCCAATAAGTTTCCAGGTTCAAGTCAGAGGCACACCAGGGCCCAAACTGCCCACTGCGCCAATACCGGTCTGCCACTGCCTCACCTGTTGAGCTCGGATTTCTTCCCTTGACCCTCCAGACCATCCGACACGCTGGATACCTGGTCTGGTTTCCTCCAGACCCCAGCTCTGATTCCGCACCCTTCCCCGAGTGTGCATGGAACACTTCCCCCGTCTTTCCCTGGTCCCACAGCCCTGAGCCTACTGATGGACTGAGCCCATGTGCCGTCCGGAGCGCCCTGGCGGAGGCCAGGGTCCCCGGCAGAGGCAGGGATAAGAAAGCGCTCTAGAACAATGCAAACTCGGTGCTGTTGGAGTTCCATCAGCCCAGAAAACCCCCAGGTCAACCGGCACACAGGGCCCCTAAACAACACGCACGGCGGGAATAAAACCACCACTGCCTGAACCCCCTAAACTCACCGGTCATTCAAGTCTTAAGTCTCGCCCGAAGAACGTTGGGTAGAGGGACATCCAGACTCCCAAACAGGAAATTCCCGGCCGGCCGCGGAGGGAAGGAGACACTCACCGCAGAGAGGCGGCGGGACTGGTCCCAGGCCCGAGTGGGGAGCCCTTTGCGCCCCCAGCTCTAGCCGAGAGCGGGGTTCTGTCGGCGCCAGCCCGGGGGGCGCGTCTGGGCGTCTGTCGGGTCCCCTCCCTCCCTCCCTCCCTCCCTCCCTCCCTCCCTCTGAGCCCCGAGCCGCGGCGCCGCGGCCACCTGTGGGCGCGTCCGGCCAACTCGGGCCCCGAGAGCTTCGGGTACAGCCGGGGGAGGGGGGGCACTGCGCGAAGTCGGTGCCGCGCGGCTGGGGGGTGCGAAGGCGGCCTCGAGGGTGGCCGGTCGAGAGCCCCGCAGTAGGCTCCGCCGAGGGTGCTCAGCTGGGCCCAAGACCCGGGCCGGGAAGGGCGGGCTCGGGCCGGCAGGGCGGAGACGCGCTGCCCTTGCGCACCGAGGACCCGGTCCCCTCCCCGTACCCCAGCGTTCCCGCTCAACCCCCAAAGCCGGCGCAGACCCTTTCTGGGAGTCCACCTAGCGGGGACCAGTGGGCTGAGCCAACCCCTTGGCAAGGTCAAGGCGCGGTCAGGCCGCCCCCCGGGGGTCCCCCGCGCCCAGCCCGAACCACGTGCAGCTTTGTCGGGATGCTGTCAGCCGCAGGAAAACCCGGGGACCCCGAGGGTCTGCGCACGGGGGTGGGGGGGTGGATTTCACCGCGCGGAAAGGCTCCGCAGACCCGGGGGTCCGGTGGGATGGCGGGCGGGGAGGGGATGCGGGGCTTTGGGACGCGGGAGGTGGCCAAGGCACCCCCCCCGCCCGCGCACACGCCACCTCCGCCCTGCGTGGGGTGCGGCGGGGAGGGGGCCTCCGGGCCTCCACGGCCCAGACCTCAGCGCCCCGCACCGCCCTGCCGGCTCTGAGGCTGCTCATCCCTCCGCCGCGGTGAGTCGCGGAGAGACGGGGACTCACGCTCCGAGGGCGGTTAAGCCACCCGGGGTCGTTCCGGGGGCGCGGCGGCGACAGGGGCGTAGCGAAGCCGACCGAGGCGAGCGGCGGTCGGGGCCATGAGGACGGGCATTGTGCGCGCCCCCCTCGTGGTACCCGCGGGCCCGGCCGGTGCAGGGGGCAGCCAGGAAGGGGCAGGCCGTGGTCGCAGTCCGCTCAGGCCACCGCCACCCTCTCCCTCCCCAAGCCCCTTGGGGCGCATCCCTCAAGGGGGCGCAGGCGTCGCCTTCGGGGTCTCTAATTCCCAGCAGGGCTCTGGGGTGCCAGACCCGGAGGGGTGAGGGGCAGAACGGGTCTTTGGGGGATCCCTGGGACACAAGCCCAGCTTCCTAAAGCAGCGTTCCCGGTGAGGCCTCCTAAGAAGCACTCGGAGGAGTCCGAGTTCTGACCCGCTATGGAACCATCTGGATCTTCTCTGCACTCAGCGTCTCCACGAATTCTTTGGAGGACAGCAGCACCCTACGCGCGTCGCCCAAGTGGGCGCGGTGGTGCAAGGCGACCCCCATCCTTCAGCTCTCCATCACCGGGGTGGCCGCGTCCTCGTCCTTGCAACTCCCTCCCCCCCACCAAGTACGCAAACTTTGGGGCTTTCCTCTGGCGAACGGATTGCCCGCCCGCAGCGCTAGGGAATCTCGGAGGCGGTTTACGTAAGTGCGGGCTCCGGCGGGCCGCAGGTCCCGCGAACGCGGCCGAACCGGCGCGACTCCGCACAGGGGCGCCCTGTGGTCCCGGCCTGGCCAGCCGCCGTCGGCCGGCCCAGGAGTACAGGGCGACCCTGGGGCTGGCTGGGCACCTGGTATGCGCGCATCGTCCTCTTCCCGGCGCCCCCAGCCGACCGTGGGGATGGCGCCGGGATAACTGCATCTCAGGGAACCTTGTCTTCGGGGTCGTGGGTCTAGGCGAAGAGATTAGGGGCTCGGCAAGGTAACCACGCGGCCCGGAGAAAGGCTGCGCATGCAAGCGAGTCAAAACTCTCGGTTCCGCATGAACCCGAGGGGCGCAAACAGCCTTCCCGTGTCGCCCGCCAAGGGGGGCCAATTTCCAAAGTTAGGAGACCGCGCAGTAGGATTTCCAGCACTTTCCAACCTCGTCTAGGCAGGGGCAGGGCAAAGCAGAAGAGCCCAGCCGGGGATCACCAGTTGAACTCCCCCGCCACCCCTCCCCGCTGGCCCCCACACCGCCAGGAGTTGGCCGCGTATTCCCCGGCTGCGTGGACACACGCACAGACAGCGATGCCACCTACCCATCCGCTGCTCCGATCGAAAGCCTGCATTTCCAAACCCCCGGGAAAATGACTAAGGGGTTCGGAGATCACACCGCAAGCCAGAGCCCGTTCCCCCAAAGCCGGGGTGCGAGAAGTCCACGCGCACACGCCAAATCCACACTTGTGCACACAGGCTCACGCACGCACACCCGTGGGGGGCTCGGAGAGTCCGCAGCGCCAACTCCTTCCCGCGGCCAGGCGGCCGGTGCGGGGGTCGCGGGCTGCAGAGGGCGCGGGGCTGGGGTCGCGTCGGTTCCCACCGCGGAGGGCGGGCAGGCTGCAGCGGCGGCGGGAGCCCGGCGCCGCCTCGCGGGCTCCCGGGGTGCCCGGGATGGCTGCGTCTGCAGAGGGGCTGCGGGCGCCGGGGCCGGGGTGAGGCCGAGGGAGCGGAGCGCGCCCTCCCGGACCGCACCGCCGTCCGTCCCGAGTCCGGGCCCGCGCCCACCGCCTGCCTCTCGCCGGCCCCCGCGGCTGGGATCCGGCCGGCCCCGTCGCCGGCCCCCAGTCCGCCGTCTCCCGGGTGCGGGCCCGGGGAACGGGCGCGCGTCCGCAGCGGAGCCCTCGGCGGGGCTCGGGAACCGGCGCGGCGCTGCTCCGGGGAGCGGACCTTACCGTGGCTGCAGGCTGCCGCCGCCGGCGGGGCGCGGGGGAGGGCGGCGGGGAGGCGAGACGCGCCCGGGTCGGCGGCGCGGGGCGCTGCGCTCCGGCGAGACCAACAATAGCTCCCGCGGGGCGCGGAGCCCAGGCGAGCCTCCAGCCGCGCGCACGCCCCGGCTCGGGCCGCTCCCGGCCGGCGTCCCTGCCGGCTCTGCCGCTGCCCCACATGAAACAGCTGCAGTCCCGAGGCGGGGAGGGGGTGGCGGCGGCGGCGGCGGCGGCGGGCGCGTGTGCGCGCGCGGGCTGGGCGCGGGGGTGTGCGTGAGCGCGGGGGTGCCGAGCGCCCCTCGGCCGCGCGCTCCCCCACACAGGCCGGCAGGGCGAGCCCGGCACCCGCGCGCACACCCGCGTGCACACGCACACGCACGGGCAGCTCCCGGGAACGGAAGGCGGCCGGGGCGCGCGCCCCACCACGCCGCCGGGGGGCGCCACGGGCCCCGGTTCTTTCTCTTGGGCTGTGTGCAGCAGAACTTGTTAAGTGACCAGAGTTTAGTTTCCACACAA
>JAOXYA010000045.1:18377818-18393280 GCA_028565675.1 Sorex palustris | reverse complement strand
TCCGAGAGGGGCGGAGGAATCGAACTCGGGTCGGCCATGTTGGCTGCGTGCAAGGCAGACGCCCTACCGCTGTGCTACCACAGCTAGTATGCTATCTATTTAAGCATGCATATATTTAATATTATAGCTATAACTGTTATGCATAATGTCACTGTCACTGTCCTCCCGTTGTTCATCGATTTGCTCTAGTGGACCCAGTAACGTCTCCATCGTGAGACTTGTTGTTACTGTGTTTGGCATATTGGATATGTCATGGGTAGCTTGCCAGGCTTTGCCGTGCGGTCAAGATACTTGCTGGGCTCTCCGAGAGGGGCGGAGAAATAGAACCCAGCTCGGCTGGACCAGCTGTGTGCAAGGCAAACGCCCTACCACTGTGCTATTGCTCCAGCCCAATGCATAATGTAACACTTAATATTAAAAAGAACCAAGTAGGTGCCAGGCAATCAACACCTTGCTGAGGACACAAAATCAGACCAATGCTGATCTCAAGATGCTCGATCTAATATGTAAACAAAGCAAGAAATCAGGGAAAGACAACCTAGTGTGGCACGGAAAAGAGGAAGGTCAGAATACTCGTAAGCTTAGAAAAGTTTATTAGCTCTAAGTCATTTAACTTGCATAACCCTGGTGTTCGCTGGAAGTCAGCTCTTGTTCCCATTGTGGTCAGAGAGACTTGACTAAATGGAAACTGGGAACCAGATTGCATCCTTGTCATCACTTCACAGATGGAGGCTTTTGAAATTGAGGGAAGCTAAAAAGAACTTGTTCAGACCAAGCGGTTAAGAAAGGATAAGTCAGGATTTACCTAGGCTCTCTTGGGCTCCAAAGTTCTTACTCTGGACCCAAAGTTGCTTTGCATGTGAAACTTTAAGCCATCAGCTGAAAAGCACACTGCTTGAAGGGGAGGAAGAAGAGAACGTTTTGAATCTTGTGGTCATGCTTTGGTCAGACATCCAGTCTGCTATGTGCTTATTGTTTAAATCATGTAGGAAATCTAAGGATTTTTAGAACCTTTTCCAGAGTAGATAGAACCTATGTAAGTGCATGAATATGTTTAGTTATCTCCTAATGTACCACTCTGAGAGTGAAGTGGACAGAAGAATACTTTCTAGAAGGAAACTCTCCTTATTACTGACTGAAAGGAGCTGTCATTTCATTGAACACTTGCCTTCAGAAAAGTTAAAATTTTGTGTGATTTGACTGTGTCAATTGGGCCCGATAAGAAATATCTCCAAGGCTTACAAGAATGACTGTGAAGGATATGGAAAGGTCAGACATGTGGAAAAGACATACCTTTGTGGGCACTTGACTTTTAATATTTGTTTTTCAAGAATCAGATTGTTGGGTGTGTGTGTAGGAGGGGGCGCTGTGGAGATAGACCAACCTTGAGATGCTGAGCAAGGAATATTCTACCTATTTCAAACAGGGTCACCTGCCATCTTGAGAGTCTGATATTGGAACAACTTTATAATTATGCATGTCGTTCTGTGCATGTGGATATTGAAAAGAGGCTGGAAGGGGTTGAAAACCAGCAGACTTAATTTTCCAACCTAGCACTCACCTATGTGCAGGGCTGACTTTAGTTCAGGGGTACCTCCCTTCTGTCTGCCAGTTGTGTTATATATGTGAAATAATGAGGTCCTTCATCCCCATCACTGCCACAACCAAGGATCTTCTGTCCAGTATTCCCTCACTGGATCCTCTTTTTTGCTAGAACTTTGCCTACTAAACAAACAAGATGGGGAAGCTTATTAATAATGAGCCAGTGCCAGGACTACTGGAGGCAGGCAAATTATCTGGGAGGCAAATTAGTCTTTGGAGGGCAATTCTATTTCCAACAGCAGAGATAATCCCAATAATAATTCCAATTGTACTAACTGCAATCATTTATTAGGAGCTTATGATGTGCCAAGCATTCTATACACATGATTTGCGTTAACCCTTAGCACAGAGGAGTAGCAAGAGGTTGTGATTCTTTCATTTTCCAGGTGTGAACACAGTCTTGGAGGGGTTCAACTGCTGGCCCAAGGCTCGGAGGCTGTGAAGGGGGAGAGGAGAGACTCGGGCAGATCCGTCTGAGGTCGCTCTCCTCAGACAATTTTCAATCTCTGTCAAACAATGTCACTTGTGTAGGTAGGACTTACGTTCAGAAATCAAGAAAAATGTGGAATGCTGCAGAATTCTCCTGGTTCCCAAAACTTCTCTAAAGCCAAAAATGGGGTGAAAGACTCACATGCCCACTGGGAGAAAAATGCAGCATAAGTGCATCCAGGGCCACTGTGGGGCAGTGTATGCAGAAGGCTGGGTAGATGGCTGCTTTATTTAAAATATTTTTATTACACATTGTTTTTCCTGCTGTCTCCTTGTTTTTCTGTTTTTGCTCTGCTACTTGATTGAGTGCTTTGAGCTGAATTTGAATTTGCTTATATCAGTTTGCTCTTGCTAAAGAAACAAATGACCGCTGGATGATTCATGCATCTATTTTTTTTGTTTTAGATTCGGGGTGTTCAGGACTCACTACCTGGTCTGCTCAGGGATCATTTCTTGCAGTGCTTGAGGGACTGAAAGTGGTGCCAGAGATTGAACTTGGGTCTGCCGCATACAAGGCAAAGCTTAAGCCCCGGATTCTCTTTCAGTCCTAAGACATGATTTAAAATGTTTATTTATTATCTGATAAATTTGAAGACCAGAAATCCAACAAGGGTGTCACTGTGCTGACACAGAGATGTTAGTGCAAATGGGCTCCATCTGGGGAGATCCCATGGAGGATCCATGTACCCTTTTGATGCCTTTCTTGTAGAAGCTCTCCATATCTGGTGACTTAGGATTCCTTCCACCTCATGTCTCTCAGTTCCGGGCTCCCATCTCTCACCTCCTTCCCTGCCTTTCATGCCTCCTGCTTTCACTTGTGATTTACATCAGACCCACTTTGACTTTCCTGGATCCAGCCTAGTCTTAATCCATTCGTGAGATCTTGCTCACAGGCATCAATCTGGCTCTTTGGATGTGGACATCTTTGAGGGTTCCTTTGACTATCACTGTACTGCTGAAGTTACATGCACACAGACCGGGGTGCCCTGGATTCAAAAATACTGTGCCACATGCTCCGGAAGGGTACAGTCCCAGGTTACTTCATCTGTGGATCCCCAGAACCCAACAATATTTATAGAAAATGCACCAAACATAAATCAATGTCAGTTAAATGAAATTGTTGCCTAAGTGAATGAATGCACAGAATAGAAACTTCCACTGATCCCATGATGTTCTGTTTCCCCTTGCTTCTTCCCTTCTTTTATTTGACATAAACTTCCTTTTTTTTTTCTTTCAGGAAATGTCTAAACTACAGAGACTAGCATGGTAAGTGCCTGTTGATGCAATGCCCAACCTTGATTAGTGTCAGCTTTGTGTTCTGATACCGCTTTCTTTCTTGAGAAAATGAAAAGCTTCTTGTGTGATTGGACACAATCCTTGCTGATCTATGAGCCATGATAACAGTGCTTTGCCCGCTCTAGGATGGTTATGTAAGAGGGATAAGAGAGGAGCCTCTCATTCATTTATTTTTGCTTGAACAGTGAAGAAGAGTGGTCTATTCTTCCACTTCTAACGTGAGCCATGGCCCCGTAAAGCTGAGATTGGTGAGATGTGCTATTCCCAAACCCCAATATTGAAAGCATCCCAGAGTTCCTACCTCCTCCCCATGCCGATGCTGAGAAACAGTGATTACCCCCCATTTCTCTGTGGATCTCATTTCCAACTCACAACTGCTAGCAGAGTGGAAGTTTTGATAGGAGAGAATGTATGCTTGAAAGAGTTGGGGGTGCCCCAAGATTTTTCTGTACCAGACAGGGCTCCTGACAGCAGAGGTAGCTCAGGCTGGTCATATACTGATGAAGGGCCAGGACGAGACAAGAAGAGGAGATGCCACCTGGGCACCTGAAAGGGGTCCTGAGTGATGAGCCAGAGGAGGCAGTTTTGCCTGTCTTAAGAAAACAAAGAAGAGCACTTTCAGCACCGTGGTTTCTGGAACTTTCTTTAGGACCTGAGGTGTGAATCAAAGTGTGGACTTTGCCATATCTGAGGCACTGAGATAAATTTTCTGCATCCCATTACTCCCAGAGCACTGTGGGATTCCTTCGTCCTGGTTGCCTGCAAACCCCTGGCCCCCTAGCACTGCAGCAAAAATGGGGAGAAGGAATGGTCCCCCCATCCTCCATTTCCTGGCACCACTGAGGATGGCCCCTAATCAAAGGGGGGAAAAAAGAAACATTTTGTTCCTCCCAGCCTGCAAGCAGAAGTGTCTCTCCTTCACCTTCTTTCTTCCTTGCTCCATCCTGAAAGGGCCTCTCCAATTGCCGGGTGGGGGGTTGGGGGTGGGGAGGAGTTGGGGGTGGGGGGGTGGGAGGAGGGGTACAGCCATAAAGAGGAAAGGCTGAAGTCAGGCTGAAGGCTGAAAGAGGAAGACACTGTCCCTTTAAATAAACTTGGACTTGTTGATGGTATCAAACTCTTTCTGTTAGTTTCCAAACCTTTTCCTGAGAAGGCTGCAGGCTTTTGGTTTCCCAATAAGGACCTTCAATTGTACAGGAGGGAGACGATTTAATGTGCCTCTAGCTCAGTGAAGCAGTGAGGTGGGTTAAGCAATGTTGTCTTTGCATTGTCCCCAGGGATCCTGCTCAGACTCTGGAATTTCCCACCATAGGTTCCCTTCATCTCCGGATGAAGCTCTTCGGGGCGTGGGGCGGGGCGGGGGTTGGTGCGGCGCTCCACAGCTCCACAGGTCTTTACTAACGGTTCCCTCAGGATCCTCACAAGTCAGTTGGGCATCTTGGTTTGATCTCTGGCAGTGCCTGCAGCCAAAGAATGCTTCTGCGCTATGCTTTTTTGGTCTTTGGTCTCAGTACCTTTGCTTTGGCTTCACCTCTTAAGATCAGTTGGGGAGCTAAGCTGGCTAGGCAGGGAGGGGACTGGGACCTTGTGGTGGCGGGAAAGGAAGTTTTCTAGCCTGAATTCTGGTTCATTGGGAATGCCCTGAAATTCTTTTCTAAGACTAAAAATAAAGGGTTTATACCCAGAGAAAAATCAAGGGCTCTTCACTAGGGCCAGGGACTTTCTCTGTGCAGGTAAGACTGATTGGAAAAGTCTCCAGGACAAGAAACACAAGGAGGAGAGTCTCTGATGGTGGAATCTAACCCTTAAAAGAAACAAAGCCCAGATTGGCAAGGGCCAGTACTACGACTTACTGTGTGTAGCAGTGATGAGGGAATTCAGCAAGTCACAGGATCCCAGCCACTGGGACCTCTTCTCCTTGCTAGGGCCCTGACAGCTGCAAGCACAGGCTACCCTTGCCCCAAAATCTCCGGTTGGAATAGGTTTCATAACCTTCCCAAGATGAACCATCTCTTGATTCCTATCTAGATTTCCCAACCCCACTTGCTGAACCATTTAATCTATTGTTCCCTCCTGGGCTAATAAAAATCACTGTTAATATGTTATTTGTGGATTGACTTACAAAAGATCTTACAAAAAAATCTTATGAAAAGATCAGAGTGGACCAAATTTCTAGCAAGGACAACACCCAAAAGGGCTTTCTGAGACTTTGTCATTTAACCCTCCTGGCGTTCTCTATTTAGAGGTTATGTGACTTGTTCAGGACATTTGGTGAGTAAATGTCTGAGCTGGAAATTCTAAACTGGCCTCCTGACTTTGTTACCTGAGCATTGTTTCTCAGTGTACTTGCAAGGAGCAAGAACTCTTTCCTCTAAAAAATGAGAGGGTGAAATTAAGGTCATTTCCGACTTCTCCATGCAGGATCTTCAGGAACAGCAGCAAAACCGGAAGAGAAACACAGCACCAATAGCCCCATTTCTCTCCTGCCACTCGACAACTCTTCCACAGCTCTCCCAAAGCTGGAGTCACAATCCACAGGCTGTCACAGGACAGATTTCTCTTCCCACACTGACTTCAATCCTCTGTGCCTTGTCTCCTAAACATCAGACATTCTTGGGACTATTCCTTAACTACTGCCTTGCTGAGTTCATAGGTTCTGAATTTAACTTTTCTGTATCATTGCCCTAAGAATTAGAAGTCTAGATGAAGTTTTGACATGCTCTACAGTGTTTTTAAACTTTTTTAGTTAAACCACAGTGAGACGCACAATTACAAGGTTGTTCATGATTGGGTTTCCGTGATATAATTTTCCAACACCCATCTATTCACCAGTATACATTTCCCACCACCAAATTTCCCCTTCCCCCTTCTCTGTGGCAGGCACTTCTTTCTTTCCCCCCTTCCCCACTCTCTCTCCATGCTCTAAAAATATTGATGGAAAAAATGTGGGGGGCCAGAAAGTTAGTGCAGTGGATATGGTGCTTGCCTTATAGGTGACCCCACAGGGTTGCATCCCTGAGACCACATATTGTTCCCTGAACACTGCCAGGAGTAATGCCAGAGCCCCATTGGGTGTGGCCTCAAAACCAAAAAGGAAAATAAAATTAGAAAGAGTTTGGCTGTTGTAACTTAAGTTTTATTTTGCTTCAACTCCCTTGGGTATCTGCAAAGAAAGTTCCTTTTGTTTTCAAATCAAAACATAAATCTCTCTAGAGTTTACATTTTCATGATATTTTCAAAATTCCTAGGTGAGTGTATGTTTTTTAAGAAAATAAATCCATGTTAGTTTAGAATTATCTTTAGCAAATGTGGATAAACTCAGATGTTTGTATGTGGTGGCTTAGACAGTGATCCTTGAACAAGGATGTATAAGCAGAGCTCACTGCCCCAACTATTTGAGAACTTGCCTATGATTTATAGTTGGCCCTCCATTTATGAGCATTTGTCTCCATGGATTCAGCCAAAAGACATCCACACTTGTTGGTTGAATCTATGAATATGTAAATATTCAGAGAAGATTGGAAGAAAATCCGCATATAAATGGATCCACACAGTTTAAGCCTGTGTTATTCAAGGGCCAACTGTACATCGCTCTGAACAAGTTGTTAAAAAGCATGAATAAATCATAGGGAATGCCTCTGAAGGAGTTCTCAAGTAATAGCTGGCTGGTGGAAATCTTGGGATCCTAGAGATATGATACAAAACTTTAAAATTTAATTGTAAATTGTTTCTCTTTTATGCTGTGCAAACTGAGGTCCATCAAAATTAATGATGCTTTTCAGGATACACAGCAAGTTGACTCAACAAAAGCTGGCTAGAATCTGAAATTGGGCTGGATGGGAGAGGAAGGTCACCACCCGGTGTGTAGATAGGAATTTCCTTTTAGATCTTAACTCCAGTTCCAATGTGGCAATTTCTATCCTTGACCTTGTGTAATCTCACTTCTTTGTAAGAATGGACTGGGGTCTAAATCCCAGTATTTGAGGAATTTGTTAAGAGGTTACGAGATCTCCTTCAACATTCTCCCTAGGCAGGCTTAGCTGCCTTACACAAGTTCAACTCTGCCCCCAGTTTCCTGGTAAAAAACACCCCCTGAGGCCACCAGTCACTCACTCAATAGTGCATTTAATCCTTAGTGACAGATCTCTGAGGCCAGGACTGCCCAAGGACATGGGTGTGGATGGTGGGGGAAGTGCTCTATGCTCTCCTCTCTGTGCTATAAAATCTGTTTATCTTACCAGATCTCCTTCCTCCTTAAAGTTTTTATGTTAAAAAAAAAAGTTCCCTTCTATATGTTTGAGTAACTCCCCCTTCTCATGTTCTACAAGGACTTCTCTTTTAGAGTATATTTAGTGTACTTTTATTACATTCCTGATAAATGTAATAAATTTACATTTATGCATTGGACCAGGGTAACTGGTTGTCCTTCTCCCCATATGTTGGCAATCTTTGGGAAGGTCAGAATATCTTCTGGTGGTCTTCAAACCCTGAAGTCATGTATAAGTGAGTGCCGTGTTCATCTTTCTGGTTTTGCAGGCTTCTGTAGCATCTCTGGCATCTTGTGCCATGATGCCTGTGCCATTTGGAAGGACTTTTTGCCCTTCTCTCTCCCCTCACAGCCTGAGCAGAACCAACAGACCCCATCCACCAATACTGGTGCTCACCAGCCTCTAACCTGCTTTTTTCCAGATAATGCAGCACAAGTTTTCAGCTATAGTACTTTCTAGTGACCTCACCTGGCACAATTTATCTTCTCTCTCCTTAATATCCTCTTTAATAAAATAGACCCAATTTGGGGGGACCAGAGTGATAGTATAGTTGGTAGGATGAATCTTGCATGCAGTCCCCCTGGGTTCAATTCCTGGCACTCTTATTGTTCCCTGAACCCCACCAGGAGTGATCTCTGAATACAGAGCCAAGAGCAAGTCATACGCACTGTTGGATGTGGCCCCACAAGCCCCCCAAATAAGTAAATAGACAAAATCCTTGCCTTGGAGGGTTGCTGTCCTCAGGACCAGAAATGTCACATAAGTATTACTTTATGTAATGATTTTTACAGAGAAGCATTAAAAAAAAAACAGTAGAAATCACTATTTTTAATGAGTTAAGAACCAAAAGTCTGAAAGACTATTTCTGGTAGACAATGATGTCTATAATGATTGCACATAAGTTGTTACTTTAATTATTATTTGGGGAAAGTAGTAGCACACAGTTTTTTTTTTAAAAAAAAGGAATTTAGGAACCTCTTTTTGGGTTAAATCCCTATTGTTTACTCCTAAGACAGCTTAGAAAAGTTCTTTAATATTTCTAAGATAAGCTTATTCACCCCAAAAATGTGGTGCAGAGACTAGTGAGATAGTACAGGGGTTAAAGTTCTTACCCTGCATGTGATCTATCCTAATTTGGTCCCCAGGTACCTCGTATTGTCCCTTTGGCACTACCTTGAGTGATCCCTGAGCACAAAGCCAGGAGTAAAAAAAAAAAATAAAACAACACATGGTATAATGCTACTCTATAACACTCTTGCAATGATGGACAGGATTAAAATATTTTGAAAGTTGCAGCACACTGTATTTATCAAAGATGGTCAGAATAAGTTTTCTGTACAAAGGTTCTATTAGGTCCTTAACACCCATAATCAAAATCCTGAAGTCTTATTTCCCTCTCCTTGAAGCTGGGTGTTTTGTGGATCACTTGTAATCACTAGAATGCAGCAGTTGTGATGATGTGACTTCGTGGGCTCGATCATAAAGCTCCTTGTGGCCTAAATCTTGTTCACTGCCACATAAAGAAGGTGAGGCTTCCAAGATACAGCAGGGAGCACCTGTGGGTGCCCTGCCCCTGACAATAAAGGCATCCACTGCACAGAGTGGGAATGAGGACTCTTCCAGTTGATTCCTGATCTGAGCTTTCCCGGCTGAGCTCCCTAATGGAGCAGAGACAAGCTATTTCCACTTGACCTTCAGAAATTGTGAGCTGTTTCAATCTGCGCATTTGAGGTTTAATTTTTTTTTTTTAATGTAGCAGCAACTGTTAGTCGGGAAGTTCCATGGAAGTATTGGTATATAGTAAAAACCTGCTAAGAGGATGTAATAGTATTGATTACTAGAGTTACTGCTAGAATTATTATTATCTTGGAATCGTTACCCAAGAGGCAACCAGTGTGACCACCAGCTGTCAGAAAACTGCCCCTCAGGCCTCTGTCCCACCCACCAGTTTCTCAGCCAATGAAATTTAAACCAGGAAATTTGCCCCGCCCCCTCAGTCTCTGCCCCACCCACCAGACTTTCAGCCAATTAAATTCAAATCATCGGTAACTCCACCCCCCTAGGCTTAAACCGGCTAGCCTCTCAGCCAATGAGAATCCATCGTGTAAGCTTCCCTCTGCAGATGGTCTACATCTGCGGATCTGCTCTCCTCTGTGATGGGCGCTGGAAGCCGAAAAGCTGGTCTCCTGGGTGTCCAGCAGCCAAAGTGACCACGGTCCTGCCTCCTTGCCCCTGTGCAGCTGTTTGCTCAATCCCAGAGGCCGATGCCCAGGCTGCATTTGGAGGACTGCTGGGTTTGACTGCTGACTCTGCTGCAGTTACCTACCGGCTGGAGGTTGGTGTCTTTGGACACAAGCTTGATTGCAGTTAAGCCAAGCCTTTTAGCCTTTAGGATGGGCTTAAGCTTGATTTACTCACGAGGAAAAGGAAAAACTACATTTGGGGGGTTGGGAAACACAACAGTTAAGACACTTAAAAATAGACACTTTCCATATTCAAAGTTAGGCAGAGGCAAGAGTCCTTTTCTCCCTCTTCCATCACCTCCTCTCCATTTTGGTTTGTTTTTCATTTTCATTTTGTTTTTTCATTTCCCCCTACCGGCTCTGGACCTCCTTCTGTGTCTCTCTTCTCCACTTTTCAACCGGGACCTTTGCTGCTGGAAAGACACCAGCCTGGTCTCCAAGTGGCTCAAAGGGCGCTGACCTTGTGGAACGCCTGGTGTGAGACGAATTTAAGTCCTGCGCATGCTTTGCGTGGAGGATGCCTAGAAACGTGCCTTCCTCCAGGGACACAGTTTCCTCATCAGCAGAGTGTCAGTGCTCAGCTCTGAAGATTTGATGGCCCACGCAATAGGGGATATCTCAGGGACCTTGGCTTGCCGGTGAGCACGGAAGAGATCCAGCCTGAGGAAGCCTCTCTCTAAGGCTGCAAAAAGAGTCTTGGCACCGGAAGAGTCTCTCGGGTCCCACCAGCTGTGCGACCTCAGACCCAGTCACAGCTTCTCTGAGCACCGCTCTCGCCTTGGTTGGTGACAGTCCTCTCGCCTTCCTTGGGGAGCCGTTCCGAGGCTCCCATGAGCTAATGAATGACAAAGCGTTTGGTGAAGTATAAAATGCTGCACCAATTTAAACGCTTTTTATTATTGTTGTTACCATGATCATAATTTTTATGTCCCACTAACGCTCATCTTACAACTCATCAGCATTAACAAGAAAAAGCTCTGAGTGGGGGAGAAATCTTTCTTCTCCCTGGTGTACACGTTTAAGGCATCATTTGCCATTTTAGGAGTTTTTAATCAAGGAGCTGGTTTATAGTGTAGGGACCCTTCCTTATACACTGGGCTGGCCCTCCGGGGCCCTGGCCAGCTCTGCGACCCAACCTTTGTTCCCTGCATCTGCCTTCTCTCCAGGAAGGCTGGCACCCACCTTCCTTCTTGAAACAGAGCAGGTTCTCGGAGGGCATGTGATGCCCCAGACCTCAGCAAGGGTCCCCAGGGATTCCTGGCCCCTTCCTTTCCGGACCTGATCTGCTCAGCCCAGCCTCAGTCTCTCGGGCTCCCCCTTGTGGCAGGTCTCTGCAGGTCCACCTCATTGATCTTGGAGGAGCCAAAGGAAGCACCAAGGAAGAAACTAAAGGGCTCCTCTGACTCTCAGATCTTCCATCCCGGCGTGCAACCACTGACCACAGGTGCCAGCAGGAGAAGCAAAGGTGCCTCTGGGGAGTAGCCGTGTCTCCCCACCTGTGCCAGCCTTTGCGGTGGCTTTGACATTGGAACCCGGTCCCCTAGGGGACTGGAGCACGCGCTCTGCTCGCGGGAAGCGCCAGTACCAGCCCTGGTACTGCACAGCCCCCAAACATCACTGGAGCCAGCCCGGAGCACAGGACCGACAGTGCTCCTGAGAGCTGCTGGCTGTGTCCCCGCCCTCCACCCGCGACAACTGCGATAACCAACCACCGTGCTACCTTGTCCAATCTGGGTCAGTCTTCTCACTAGTTCTCGAGGCTGTATCATAGCTCTTCATAGCTGAGGTGGGGACACAAGAGGACATAGAAAAATGATGGGAAGCACCCTCCGGTGGGTGATTTTGTATGCTCTGTTTGGTTTGGAGACCACACCCAGCAGTGCTTGCTCCTGGCTCAGGGTCCCATGTGTGGTACTGGAGGCTGAAACGGGGTCAGCTGCATGCAAGGCTAGGACGCTATCTGCCGTATCATATCTCCGCTTCCCTGACTCTCCTCTTGGGCCTCCTCCACTGCCCAGTTTCAGATGGAATCTGACCCGGTACTCCTTGCCCAGAGGGGATATTGTCCATTCTTCCTGTTCTCTAGACCTTTCCTGTCTTCCACTTGCTCCCTCAAACCCAACCCCACCTTGATTCTTCAACCCACTCGAATGGGGGTGATATCCCACTTGCAGCGGAGGAAGTGGGGAGGGAGGGAAAAGGTGTCTTGTCTGAGGTGTCTTGGTCTGGTGCCTCAGCAGGGACACCAAAGCAGATGCTCATTCCAGAAGTTACCTTCTTCTCGGTCTTATAAAATAATAAGGCCCTCTGCCCTCAAGGAAGAGACAGGCACCTAGACACAAACAAACCTAGAACAGCGCAAGGCAGTAAAGGGATAGTGGGCGCTTTCACCCAGAGCTCTGAGCATATAGGAGAGCTAACTAAACTCAAAAATGGTTAAGAAATGGGAACACTGGTGGAGGGAAGTTGATACTGGTGGTGGGATTGGTATTGGTAGGCCTAAAACTCAACTGTCAGTAACTGTTAATAATGGTTCTTTCACGGTCACGGTCTTCCCATTGCTCATCGATTTGCTCGAGTGACCAGTAACGTCTCCATCATGAGACTTGTTACTGTGTTTGGCATATCAAATACGTCACGGGTAGCTTGCCAGGCTCTGCCGTGTGGGCGAGATACTCTTGGTAGCTTGCCAGGCTCTCTGAGAGGGGTGGAGGAATCGAACTCGGGTTGGCCATGTTGGCTGCATGCAAGGCAAATGCCCTACCCACTGTGCTATCGCTCCAGCCATGGTACCTAGGTGCCCTGACTAATATACTTTATCTGAGGTTAGGGTGTTAGTTATATGAAAGGCAAGAACCATACCCACTGTACTATATCTGCAGCCCCAGTTTCAAAATATTAATACTTAGATAATATTGAAACTTTTGATTTTGAAGCTAATATGAGTTTTAGTGCCAGAGTCTTGTGTGAAATCTATCTCTACTTATTTCTAACTTGCTGGAAAAATTTGCTTTCCCTTTATGCATAGCAGTGTCCTATTTGATCATTTTCTAAATGCTGATGATATCTAGCTCTTAGAACTGTTGTTAGTAATGAATAGTATTTATTATTATACATTTTACAGAGTAGGTCAATTGAGTTAACATACTGAGTTAAGTAAATTATCAGAAACCCCAGGGTTCATTGCTGATTTGGTTCTCTCCTGGAGGTACTCAGCAGACCATATGTGGTCCCAGGGATCAAACTCCCGTTAGTCACACACAAAGCAAGCACCCTACTCACCCTACTATTTCTTCAGCCCCCGTCTTCTGAAATCTTTTCTTTTCTGTCCATTTCTCAAAGTGCTTATGGCTAGCTCATCCTAAAACCAGTTTAAAGCATCCTCAGGTAGAATTTAGTTCTCTTATTCAGCATGTAGATATTTCTTGGTGGTGTATGGAGCCGTCCTCAATTAGGATTCTATTGTTCCATCTTATGAAAACTTACTCATT
Source organism: Sorex palustris (assembly GCA_028565675.1). NCBI lineage: Eukaryota > Metazoa > Chordata > Mammalia > Eulipotyphla > Soricidae > Sorex > Sorex palustris. Next base: position 18,379,891 of record JAOXYA010000045.1, on the reverse strand, counting down.
TCTACATTTCATTTATATAATGTAGATGCACTTGTCTCCTCAGTCAGCTCACATGGGACTCTAGTTTTGTCTCATATTCATCCACTACTAAATATAGCTTAAAGCCTGAAAAATAACAGATTTAGTGAATGTAAAACTTAGTGGATTTGATTTTTTTATGCTGCAACTTAATTAGAATTATTTTTACTTTTGATAATGAGCGGTGCATTTAACTGGACAGGGTTAAATTAACTCAAAAGAAGAGATGACAAAGTAGGCTTGTTATGAAATAGCTTTCAAAAATCTCAAAACATGACAAAATTCTGCTTTATTTTAACCTGTCATGAAAAAGACACACATGTTGATTTAGGTTAGATCAGATAACCATCATTACACATGAGCCTAAGAACTATTATGAAGAATAACCCAAGGAGACAATAGCATTGCTACTGGATTCATGTTTAGCAGCAGTGTTTTGAACAGAGAGAATTATATTGTGTGTGTGTGTGTGTGTGTGTGTGTGTGTGTGTTTTATGCATTACAGGAACTTCCTTTACTGGTTTTTTTTTGTTGCTATTGTGACATTGCCATTTAAGATTGTGTGACATGCCATGTGTTATGTCATTATTTTAATTAATTAATTAATTTTTTATTAATTTTTTTTTTTGCTTTTTGGGTCACACATGGCAATGGACAGGGGTTACTCCTAGCTCTGCACTCAGGAGTTACTCCTGGTGGTGCTCAGGGGACCATATGGGATGCTGGGAATCAAACCCGGGTTGGCCGCATGCAAAGCAAATGCCCTACCCGCTGTGCTATCTCTCCAGCCCCAAATTATTTTTTAATTAACCTTGTCTGGTTTAATTCTTTTAACATTTAGGTAAGACCACTTTTGACATGTGTCCTGTAGCTCAAAAACTATGAACCCATTGAGATCTAAAAATAAAATAATAGTAATCAAAGAGAAGAGTTAAGAATCCTGGCATAAGGTTGTCATGTGGATCATCCACCTCATCGACCCAGAGGCAAGCACAAGAAGCCAAAGGCATACACTATAATAAAAGTCTCACTATGAATACATAGCAAATATGGTTCCATAGTCAAATTTCAAAAAGCAACTTAGACCAAGACCAGGTTGGGTTGTTATCTCCAAGGGAAACTGGAATGTCTTCTTTCATGGGGTTTGTGTGCAGGTCAGGCCAGATACCGGGACTGTGGTATCCTGCTAGGGATGAGATTTGCGTAAGTGATAATGGGAGGTTAATATTGAAAGCTATATTTAGTCTCTATATGATCAAGAATTTGCTGTATTTCCACATCTTCAAACCTCCCTGTGAGGCTCAGGATTAGGGCATTAGACTCTGCAGCATTCTGGGAAAAAGTTAGTTAAACATGCCAACTCAAACTTATGAAACTTTTTCTGTAGCAATAAACTACCAACACTGATAGTGGTCTATTTCTGAAATTACTGAGCAGGCTGCATAAAGTTTTCACGAAGACCTCAAAATTCCTATTCATCATCAGCCCATTCATTTTATTGCTTCCAATACTCCCAAAACATATGAACTTCTGAATTCAGAAGAATCTCAGCTGATTCAAACATTCTTGGAACAATGAACTGGGAAGCACCCTCCTCCAGCCAGCCTTCAAGTCACAACTGCCAGTGGCATCACAGTGCAAAGTTGGAAGTGAAAGTGCCTCTGTCATTTTTTAATAATACACATGGTTTACAACTTAAGATGATTTTGATTTTGGACAATAGATGGTATGATTTTTTTCCTGGAGTATAACTTATCTGGTGGTCTAGTTTATTGATTTCTTCAAAATTAAAGGATTTTAAAGAGGTTAGTAAGCTAATTCATTTCTTTTAATTAAGGCTACATAAAACATGTTCATAAATTTGAAGACTTATAAAATAATATTGGAGAATGAGGGCTAGATTCATGTTCATGTTTAGAAAGGACAAATCAGCAACCTGTTTTTTTTTTTAATTTTTATTAGTGAGACATCATGAGGTACAGTTGTAGACTTACAAATTTTTGTGCATGGGTTTCAATTATAAAATGATCAAATAACCATCCCTCCACCAGTGCC
>JAOXYA010000045.1:18355454-18370512 GCA_028565675.1 Sorex palustris | reverse complement strand
CCCTCCTGGGAGGATCCTCCAAACACCCTTTATTTGGTGCTCCCTTCTCTATCTGAGCTGCCCTTTCCCCTAGAATGTCCGGCTGGCCTCTAAGCCATGGAGTTATCCTCCTGGTACTGATCTCGGCTATTCTTGGGTATTAATCTCCAGGGGCATCTTTAAGTAAGCATAAAGCTTCCCATATTACACATAATCTTACCCCCCCGCCCCATAATATAGTACAAACAAGGGGGTCCTATTACTTACTTTGTGAAACTGCTTAATATTACTAATGAATACACGAAGAGGTAGGTAGAATTCTATAGGTAAGTTTCTAGAGTTAAAAAATGTACAGCATGAGCTTCAGTGGTTTTATGTGGTGTGTCACTGCTGAGTCTGTACTGTGCTTTTTAGGGCATTGCAGCCCATGGCTTATCATGGGCATATTTGCCTCAAAGGCAGTGTAGATTCAGAACTTGAACGAAAACTGATACTAACTAGCTCTAAATGAGACCAAATAACTAAAGCCTAGAGAACAGCGTTCAGAAGGAAGTTAGTGCTAATAATCGTCATTTTATGGAGGAAGAAATTGTGGCACAGAGCAGGTCAGTGACTTGCCTTCATTCAGCTTATCAACAGTGAAGCCAAGAGCCCAGCTCAGACAGCCCAAAAGTCAGCCCTTGGGGCTACTTCAGGGGACCCTGATGGAGTGTTTTCAGTTTCTGGCATGGTGATAAGCATGCATGGTGGCTGTGTTTCCTAATCTTCCCAGAAATCCCACGGTTACTATTTTCATCTTTATTGTTAAGGAAGAATATATGAGGACTCATGCATCAAGCAAGGTGGTCACCAAGGGGACATGTGAATCCAGATCCTTGGGGCTCTCTGGCCGTCTTCTTCTGAAGAGAACAAGACCTTTTCCTATGGCTTGCAGAAGCACTGGAGAGTGCTTCTCTGGATGCCTGGAAATAGTTCCTGCCAACAAATAACATTGGTCTGTTTTCTGGCCCCACGTACTTTGAGCATTAGGAATTTGCCTTGCCTATGATTTTGGACAACCCCTTCTTATCTTGGGCAGTGCTTTGTCACCTGGAGAAGTAAGGGAGTAAAGTTCCTATCCCTTTTCTGAAGACACTACTCCCTTCCAGTTCTCTCTCTAAGATGCTTCAGAGAACCTCAGCCTACTTCCCTGTTAAATGGGGATATGATACCTACCCCCATCCCTTTTCTTGGTAGGTATATCCAATTAGGTCTGAGCTTGAATTTTTTTTTTAGAAGTGCTGCATATGGAACCCAGGGCCTAACACATACAAAGCAAGTGTTTTATTTCTGAGCCACCTTCCTGATAAGAGAGTTGATTCCTTTAAAATAAAATTTAGATTCAAAATTAAGTAGAAGCTGTTTAATAGAACTTTATAAGCATGTGGTAAAAATCAGGTCTACAATTTCTAAACTTGAGATTGCATTTTCCTCTTTGTGGTAATGGTAATACTTTGACTTGCAGATAACAGTTTTCTGCTATAGTTGTAAGAAACTATGGCTTAGAAAGTCAAATTCACCTGTTTAAGGACACAGAGCTCATGGGAAGAGGATCCAGATTTAAATCCCAGAATATTTAAAAGATGAACTGATTCCTCAACTGCAAAGAGAAAAGGCTGATGCCAAAGCTAAGCTTATAGATTGGGACAAAATTGAGCCAGTGGCAAACTGAGTCAAATGAAAATCTTCAGCTTTTATCAGGGCTGCTAGGCAGCAATGAGGTGTCCCAAAGGATGAAAAAAATATATTCTACCCCAAAGGATGAATGATCTGGGACCATTCATGGAAACTACTAGGTCTGTGAGCTGAGAGTTTGGCCCACAGTGAAGCTGCAAGAATTATTGAACAAAGAAGGCTAGGTCCTTTCCCCTATCAGGGTGTTAACTTCTGGCTAAGGGCCAAGGGCATGAGCTATTATCAATTGTGTATTGAATGTTCATTGATTTGCTCGAGCGGGCCCAGTAACATCTAGATTTTGAGACTTGTTACTACGTTTGGCATATTGAATACATCATGGGTAGCTTGCCAGGCTTTGCCATGTGGGCGAGATACTCTCGGTAGATTGCCGGGCTCTCTGAGAGGGGCAGAGGAATCGAACCTAGCTTGGCAAGGCTGGCTGTGCACAAGGCTAATGCCCTACTGCTGTGCTATCTCTTTCTGTAGTGTATTAAATGTATTAAAATAAATATCAAGAACTCCATATAGCAAGAGAAAAAATATAGATGGTGGAGTGGGGAAATACTATTACATATACACTTATATATGTATTGAAATAAGTAGAAAGCCTAAACAGAACTATCTTTATTAATATTTCCACAGTAGTGATAAGACAGATGGATTGGAATTAGATATGAAAAATGTAATATTCTGCAAAGCAAACTCCAGGGAAAGCCAGGGAGTTATGAAGGTCATTTCTCATTAAGCGTGAACTTTTCTATTCTTTTCTCCCCTGCTTTATTCTAACTAAGCCTCTTCCAGAACTAGAATTTTCCCACTCCTTTTGTATACCAGATACTGGCTTGGGTACCAATGCCTCTTCAGCTAATTCATGCAAGGTTGCTTTTAGATCTTCTGAATAACTGATGAGATTGTTGTCCATTTGGGGGCAGTTTTTTAAACAAAATCTTCTGTTCAATTGCTCTGGTGTATATGCTGCATATTTTTCACATCTCTTAGACACCTAAGATGGAGGAAAGTGGGATGAAGAAGAAGCAGAGTCCTTAAATTCACAGTTAGCATACTTTGAGTGGATTGTGCACTTTGAGGTAGACCAGATGTCCCACGCCATAGACATCTTGACTGTCAAGTGTGCATTTTAAATTGGAGGCTGTGTTGTCTGTTAAATGCCTATCATGAAGACTCTAACATGAAAGGAAGAAATATTTGTTCAGGAAAGGGTTGGGTGAGGTGCAGTATTATGGTTTCTGCTGGAATAAACATTTATTGTATGTGTGAGATAGTATATGTGAAAATTTACCAGGGGTAATTATTTTTGGGGAGTTTGATGGGTTGAATTTTGTCCTCCATAATTCAAAAGGTAACCTTATTAGGAGATTGTATCTTGAAAGAAGGAATCAAGTAAAAATGGGGGTGTTAGTCTGAGCCCTAAAACAAAAACACAAACATTCTTATAGAAAGGGAATCTATAATGTGAGGAATGCAAGGAATGTCATTGATGCCATTGACGGCTAGCAAACCAGAAGCAGCAGAGCAGGGGAGAAGGAATGGATTCTTCTTCTTCACATCAGAGGAATCCAGCTTCAGCAAATGTAACATGGATAAGTATCAATGCTGTTGGCCAAGCAGTGCTCTGGGGGACTGGATATATATCCTCATCACAGCCTAGTATTATTTGATATTATAGTTTGTTTTCTTTTTTTGTTGTTGTTTATTTTTTAACCACACCTGGTGATGCTTACTCATGCCTTTGTGCTTCAGGATCATTCTGGTAGGACCCAGGGAACCATAGGTGGTGCAAGGGATTGAACCAGCTTTGGCTTCATTTAAGGTAAGCTCCTTAATCCTGTATTACCTCTCTGGATCTGAGATATCTGATTTTAAAGACAAGGAAATTGATGTGCAGAGAAGTTGGATAACTTACCTAAATCTAATAAGTAATAGAGTTATCTTTTGGACTTGGTTTGCCTAAAACTCAAGTCTTTGGAAGTAATGCTTCACACCAATGACTGGAACATGGTTGGTGCTTACTTTCAAATGGGCTTATTCACTGGATAAGAGTCCCTGAGCAAACAGGGGATTCAAGGCTGCAGACCAGGAGGTCTTCCTGTGGCAGCCCCGACTTTGGCCCCTGTGAAACTTCTGATGCATATAGGCCTCTTAGGCTCTGAGGCCTGCCTATGATTTTTTGTGGTAGGCAGGAGGAGATTCTGCCAGGTGAATTTCAGCAAGGGCCTTTCTCCTCAGTGGCCAGTCCCGGCCCTACTCCCTGATGAGACAGATTTCAGGAAGATGGCTGGAGGATAGAGAGGCCAAGAGAGACTAGGGGCCATCAAAACCTCACTCTGTCAGCAAATCAGTCAGCTGTCAAAGGGACAGTGGAGTGAGTGTCCCGCCTCCCAGCCCACATTTTACAATTCATCCCCACCCAGAGCTGTGCTGATTTAGTGCTTCCCACCTCAGAGAGCTGCAGACTGTCCACAGGCTTCTGGACTGTGCCCAGTGCCAGCTATGGCAGTGATTTACAACGTCGCAGGCCAGCATCCTCAACCTTGACCACTGCTCTCAGCCACAGGTTTAATTATTTAAACAGATTTTACATTTTATGAGTGTGCCCTCAGGCCTGGCAGAGGAAAGCCTTAGGAGAAAAAATTTTTTTTTGCTTGAAAGATTAAATTGAAATATGTGAAGACAGAACACAGGAAATATTTCAAATTCCTGAGGATCAGAGTAGAGATTAAGACCCCACCAAATCAGTACCATTTTATCAGCCCCCTCCTCGGTAAATAAATTATCTCACTGTACAGTAAAGAATAATTTTCAAAAAGATTATTTCTTGGGGCTGAAGTGATAGTACAGTGAGTAGTGTGCTCGAATGGCACATGTCTGACCTGGGGTTTGATCTTCAGTACCCCATGTGGTTCCCTGAACCCACCATGAATGCAGAACCAGGAAGAAGCCCTAAGCATGACTACGTGTAACTCCCTCTCCCTACCCGAAAGTTAATTTCATGTATTGATGATGTAGTTTATTTCTTTAAAAAAAACCATAATCAACTAATTTCTCCCTTTCCCTGCCGCACAATGCTTTCAATTCTATTAATGATAGTTTCATGATGTTTTTTTTTTTGTTTCAATGCTGCCACCCTGCCCTAAACTCAGATCTGTGGACTAAGTCTCTAGTTTTGTTACTTTTTGTTATTTATCACTCTCTTCCTGTACATCTTCACATCCCAAGAACATGAAGGCAGATCATGCTGTATCTGTCTTTCTTTCTGACTGACTACACTTAAGATAATATTGACTAATTCCATCCATAAAGCAGCAAGTTGCATGATTTCATTTTATTAATAGCTAGCTAAGTAATATTCCATGGTGTATCTACACTACTTTTGATTCATTGCTCTGTAGTTGGACACTTGGGTTGTTTCTGTGTCTTAGCTTTTGTGCTAACCACTGCAATGAACATAGTTGTGCCCATATCCCGCTTTTTAAAATCATCCTTATCAGTTCAAATCATCAGTTTAAATCATCCTTATCAGTTTAAATCTTCCTTATCAGTTTTGCTTCTGTTTATCTGTTGGCAGTGGATGTACCTTATGTACATGCTGATGTGTGCATGCACATACAAGCACACACTCACTCACACATACACAGTTGCTTGTGGGGTCTTGGTACATTACTGATACTAGAAGAGGGCTCTGGGCCTGGGGGCTGGGGGGCCAGGGGATGTAATAGGGAACAAAACACAGAAATTCTCATTCCCACAGAGTTCAGTGGCAAGAGACTTCCTTATATCATCATAGGAGTCTCTGTTCTTCCATCAGGGTCCAATTAAAACAGTACTTCCTCTGTCTTCCTCGACTTTTCAAGGTTCCATGCCACACCCTGTAGCTATGAGAGCCCAGTGTGCTTAACTTTCTGAATTTAACATACCCTTTCTCACATCAAATTCTTTGAGGATAGACACTGTGCTACTTGGTTTCTATCCCAGTCCCCAACACAGCACCTGGTACATGACAGGCACCGACTCAGGCACTGCCTGGTTCTTTGGTTATGCTACTTTACTCTCTCTGGTACTCCAATAACACATTTTTCTATTTATTCAACATATATTTATTAGATGATATTGTTCAGGAGGTTGTATTCTAGGGGTCAGGGATATGCTGACAGACAGGAAAGGTGTTTGGGCTCAGTGCTAACATGAGTTAGCTGGTAGTGGAGACAGGCTGAAAGTTGAGCTTCTGTTCTTCAAGAGATGTCAGCTTCTCCTCTGCCCTTGGCCCTCAGAGTCATCCACACCAAGGGCAGGAGGAACGTGGGAGCCCATGGGGGGGATGATTCTCCTATACCCCCACTCCAGAGCTGACCCTATTTCACCTGTCTGACTTAGAGATCTAGGCTGGAGAAAATGAATCTCACCAATCTTTCTCTTCTGAGCTCTCTACTTCTGTGCCAATGGGGGACCCCAAAGTCCTAGGCTATTAAAATAATAATAATGAAAATAATCCATATTTTTCATCTTAAAGCATTTCTGGAGCATCCGATTAATCTTTTCCAGTTCCCTCGTGTGCAGGTAAGTATACATTTTGCTTATAGATAAAGAACATGAAACACTCGGTGATTAAACTACTGGCCTGAGGCTTTAGAGAAAGTGAGGTGTTGAGACTGGCTGCATCCTCAATCCTCAGTTGTTTTGAACAACCACAGACTCAAGGCCCAGGGCTCCTTGGGATACTGCCAACAAATGAAGCCAAAAAGCCTTGATGTGTCTGCAGTGTGGCAGTACAAAGTTAAGACTTAGTGGGTGCTTGAGCATGGAACCTTTGGCAAGTGGTTTACAATCTTGGTGTTCCAGTAACCTCATGTATTAAATGGAAGTGATATCTGTTTCAGGATTATGTGGTGAAAATAAATCAGATTGTGTTTGTAGAATGCTTTGTATGGTATGAAAAAGCTTTGCTTTAATACAGAGTGAAACAGAAACTTTTGAAAAGAGCATTTTTATGGGACTGGAGAGATAGTATGAAGGAAAGACTTGTCTTGCATACAGCCAACCCATGTTCCATCCCTGGCATCCCATATGGTTCCCTGAGCACTGCCAGGAGTAATCTCTGAGAAGCACTGGTGCCTAAACAACAGAACAATAAAACAAAACAAAAAAGTAAAGGACAAATATGTAAGCTAGTAATTATGGGCCTCATCACTATCATCCAACATATTTTGGCACTTGGCATGTTCCAGACATAAAAGGGTCTTTGCACAATTTCAATAGATGATTATTAACTATTGTAATATTTATTTATATCATCTTAGTGCACATCATTTGACTGCCATAACTAGGTTATATCATCATCTGATTTCTTTCTCCATGAACAAATGTCCAGTTTGTGCTGCAAGTTCAGTAGTTAATAGCATCCCTTTGGGGTGGAGCCCTGCCCCCAGGAGAGTTCCATGCAAGAGTATTGGATCCTGCCTGACCATGTCAGAGTTATAAGTGCTCTGCAAGCTCAGCTCCCCTCCCAGGGGCTGGTTATTAAGAAGTTTTAAGTGTTGCCAGGAGAGAGAGTGAGAGAGTTCCAATCAGTCCTCACATAACCAGATGACATCGGATAACTAGATGGTTCCTGCCCCCTTAACATGCATTCTTTGGCTCAATTATCACAGTAATCGGTGAAGCAAGAACAATGATCAAAGTTTGAGATCATTGAGAAAGCCAAGTGGCCCCAGGGAAGTCACTGGTTCAAGATCCAGTAGCCAAGTATGGCTGATCTTGAGTTTGGTTCAGCTGAGAGAATTGTGTCTGGAAAAAGGAGAGCAGAATAAATAAAAACCCAGATTTATAATCTAACTCATATTTTCCTGCAGTTGTGACAAAATTTTCTATAAAATATCAGTGTGCTACCAAGTAGACTTAGAAGATCTTCATAGTAGACCCCAATTGTGCTAGTACTATTGTTTGATCTGGATGTTATAAAAACACTGGAGGATTCTGTTTTTCTCTAAGGATGTTGAGGGAGGAACACTGGAATTGGACAATGTATTTGCAGCTGCTAATAACCATGGTCACTATCATTACTAACACAGAACATTTTTTAGACACCTGATATATTCGATATATGACGGTGCTTAATATAGACTATCCCCATTCATTTTTACAAAAACTGCAACAGGTATAATTGTACCCATTTAAGAGATGAGAAAACTGAGGCCTGCTAGAAAGAGGTTGTGAGTTTTGCAGAGCTAGCAAATATGAGAGCTGTATTTTAATTCATGCATGACTGTGAAGAGAGGGGATATTGCAATGCTTGTTAGGGTTCTGCTAGAGATGTTTACTGTCTTTTTTGACCCTAGATGGTCCAGTAAGCTTTTACCCTCCCCCATGCCCCCAGAAAGAATGAGGATTAATGGCTCTCAAGCTGGAAGAGTCACTGCTTGGTTTACATGCTTTTACAGGGCTGCCTTGGGAGGATACTTAACCTCTGTCTGCACCTCCATCTCCCCCTCACTATCCTGTGCCTGCCTTCTGGGGGATGCATGTATTATTAATGATAGCAAAGTAATTTGAGAACACTGTGCTGAGATTCCTGAGAAATGCAAAGGGACATTAATCTTGAGAATCATATGACAGGGCCACATAGAGTTGAAGGGTATGGGGCCTTCCATGGTGCTGAATCTTGGCAAAAGTTCTTTTATATCACTGTCTCTGTTCTCCTCAAATATACCCCACAGTAGGCTGTGTGGGAGATAGCAGAGCAGTTAACAGGATCACAGAGACCCATGGATTCAAGAGGAAGGAAGGAGATGGCCAATGCCCTGCATCACAGGGATGCCAACATGCCAGCCTTCCCCAGTGTTAGGTGTGTGTAGCCCCATGGCTCAAGATCACTTAGGGAATGGGTTGCATAGTTTGTGTGCTGCCTCTCTTATAATCTGGTTCTTTTATAGCTAGAAGACTATATTGGGGACAGGACCCCAAGGCAGGAGGACCCCATGTCTACAGAGATGACCACATTCTGTGCCAGATCAGCATAACCTGTGACCTGGAAACAAAACTTTCACTGTGTGAATGCACTGAAAATTGGGGCTTGATCTGAAGCTTTTCTCAAGCCTGATGCATCAAATGAATAGCAAAAAGACACTATAAATGTTGAAATATTCATGGTCTTTACATTGCTTTCATGCACATAATTATTTTGGGGGGGGGAATCCTTGAGATATTGCAGGTGGTTTCAGTTTCAGAAATAGTTATGCTCTTCTGGAGAAAAGGATTTGCTTTTGACCTTAGGGATATCAGTGGATCGAGCAAACACCCAGCTCCTTTGGCTGCTAGAGAAATCATAGCGATCAGGACCCTGTGGCCAGAACTCACCATTCACACCTTTTTGATTCCCAACTGATTCATTTCCTCCCAATCTTGGTCATGCCATTCAGACACCGGGGATATGGACAGAGGGTCATGGGAAAGATTCTGTTTGTCTGTGTAGAGCACACTAAATGCTTCTCCAATCACCTTCCAAATCTCAAGTCCAGCAGGTAGGGTGCAAAAGGAAGTAGAGAAGAGTCCCTTCTTTTCAGTGCGTGGGCTGCTAGAGTTGTTGGTGTGGAATAGGTGGCAGATACAACCACAGGATGCTCAGGGCACAGTATTGCTATAATTGTGCAAAAGCAAAACTGGCATTTTGATGAACACATACATAAGCAAAGTCAGGCAGCATCTTCTCTACCTATTAGCCAGTCTCAAGGGTTATAGCTCTCCCAGCAAAGTAGAACACCATTACACTGGCTGCAATCTAAGTGCCAATAGGAGCACCTTCATTGAGTTGGCACTCCCACACTTACCCAGCCCCATTTGACTTTCTCTTCAGGACTAAAGCTTTGGCTTCCCCCAAAACTTCTGTGACAGTCACCCATGCATGACCTTCCCACACTTGCATCCCACTCCTGGCTGTGAAGTAGCTGTTTGAGTTATTTCTCTGACTCTCTGAGGAAGCGCATTTCCTTTCCCAAGGCTTGGGCATGTGCCCTCCTGTCTGGATTCGGAGCCCATCATCCATCAAGCAGTCACTCTTCTTGTCTTTGCAGGCTGGAAGCCCCAGGTCAACTTTTGCACCGAAGGAAGTTTTCTCCTCTTTCACTTAAACAAACAAACTGCCTTTTCTTTCTTCTGCCATTCTTGATCATTTTTTCCTGGAGTTTATAAATGTGAATGCCCTTTTGGGGTAACTTTGCTCAAATCCTTTCAAGAGTTAAGCAGCGTATAAATCAAGAAATTACATAATGCCCCTGAGGCCAGTCTTGTTAAGTGGGTCAGGTTGGGTGTTTTGTTCTGTTTTGTTTTAGATTCTTTTCCCCCTGCTGCTCCCTCCTGCCCCTTTGTCCCCGCCCTATGCTCTCCAGGTCAGGGCCTCACCTTCATTCTTCCCCCAAATGCCTCTGGAACTCTCCCACCTTCTTCTTCCGTGACTCCTTATCATTTATTAGCCTGATAAATAATCCTGGCAGAGCTACAAAGTAGAAGGAAATAGTAGCTTCCATAATGCAAAAAGACATTCAAAATTCTCCTTTAATGTCAGCTCAACTCTTGGATATGGGCCCAGGCATTGCAAATGGGAGCTCCCAGGGAGGAAGCTCAGGTAAAGGGAGAGGGGCTAGAGCTGTCCAGGGAACAGATGGGTTAACATGGAGAAGAGGGTGGTCAGCTGTGTTGCCTGCTTTGCAATGCTGGCGTTACTATTTTTAAGTGGGTTGAGAAAAAATATTTTTTTCCCTTCTGTGTTAGATTTTTTTAAATTGTAATATTGAAAATTGGTGCTTAAAACCAGGCCACCCCAAACAGAGCCACGGGAAGCAAGTTTCCACCATCAAACATTAAAAATCACTTTAGCTTTTTTTCCCTTTTAAATCTATTCTCTTGCTTTCAATGTTTTTAATATATATATATGCTTTAAAACTGTCTCTCTCTTTTGTTTGTTAGATCAAGTTTTTAGATGCAACGTCTCCTGCCTGCCTCGGACTATCTCCAGGGTTTGTTGGTTTTCTAGAGGAACTGAATCATAACTCTTTCTCACCAGGTTCACAGTTAGGTCACCTCTTCCTCAGTGGTTAGAGACCCAGGGTAGAAAATTAGGGGCCTGATATAATTACTACAGGGCAGCTTTGCCAAGGCCTGTTGACCCCATCCATTTGTGGGAAACAATTCTTGCCTGTTTGGGTTCCAGAGAGTGAAATTGGACACAGACTGGCTAGTCGCCATTCATTGCATGCACACTCACATCCTAGTATGGCCTGGAAGAATTCAGCAGCCATCCTTATGTTTAGAGAGGGGAAATGTGGAGTCCATATGGATAACGACACAACCCCCAAGACCATAGAGCCTGTTAGAGGCAGCTAGGATTAGAATCCAGACCTTTAAATTTGGGGTTTGCTGAAATTTTGAGAACTTTGAGAAAGTCCTTGAGAAATAAGATTTATTGATCATCTACTTTGTGTCAGCACAACCATTAGGTTTTTCCTACTACTCAAACTATTTCTATCATGATTATTGTCTGTGTCAACTATTGCTAATGAAATACAACTTCTGAGGCACCATGCTAAGTTGTCATACTAGGTTGTCATGCTAGGTTGTCAAACCCATACATCATTCACAAAGCAAGTATTATTGCTTCAACTTTGCAGGCAGACAGTGAGCCTGGAAAAGGTTTAATTCACTAAGTCCACACCCAGAGGAAATGCAGGAGCTGGGATGTGATTCTTAAAAGACATTCTTTGTAAAACTCCTTCCCCGTCCTTCCACCAGAAAACATTCCTTGTCTGCATTCTGAGCCCTTGCAGAGTTCCCTAGTAGGTGTTTGTGATTTAGAGCTTGGGATGCCCCCTTCTGAGTTGTTCGCTCCACCTCCCATCTCCACTGTGCTCTTTGCTTCTTGGCAGAGAGGCACATTCTTGCATGGCCGAAACATGCGTGGCAGAAGGAAGAACATACACAGCAGTTCTATTATTTCCACACTTTCTTATGCCACATTTTCAGGCAAAATCTCGAGCTTCGCTTAGTCTCATTTTCCTCATCTTTTCAAGAGGGAATAATAATGTCTATTGCTGAACATTAAATTCCAATATATGAAATGTTTGACTCATAGTCGATGCTAAGGAGGTGATTATTCAAAGCTATTTCTACCCATGTCCCTTGGGCTTGCTCTTAGAAAGAGAAAGAATTCAAAGTCCCCTTAAGTTCCCAGGAGATCTAAGCTATATCCTTTCCTTTCCATTCCTGTATGGTGCCTTGTGCTCAGAAGTTCAAGGAGAGAGAGAGAAGCTGGTTAGCATCCTTATGGGGCCATTCTAGGTCATGAGTCATTGCCAAGGGCGGGAACAGTGGATTCAAGAGACGCATTACCCAGATACCATTAGAGAGTGATGACAGAGTGTCTCCTGTTGTACAAGAACTTGGAATAGAAGAAGAAAAATATCCCTGAACTCTGGTTTGGGAGAAGTTCCCTAATGTGAATACTAAGAACACCCTGAAGACAATAAGTCAGGTTAGTGAATTAAAAGCTAGGTGATTTGGTGGTGGAAGCTTTCCTGGGTGCATGTGGATGCATGTTGGTTCATTTTTTTCTTTCTTTGTTTTTTATTTTTTTTTCTGAGATGGGGTGAACACCAGGCAGTGCACAGAGTTTACTCTTGTCTTTGTGCTCAGGGATTATTCCTGTTGGGGCTCAGGGGGACCATATGGGGTGGTGGAGAATTAACCCAGTCAGCTGTGCACAAGGCAAACACCCTACCCACTGTAATATCACTCTGGTCTCCAAGTTGGTTCATCTTTGAGTTATTCTATTTATGTGAAAGTTCTTTAGGAAGCTGTCACCTCGGTATGATTTAACCTAGTCTGTGAAAGTCCAGCTTTCCATTACTGACATACCCTGTTCTCTACAATAAACCCAGGGGGAACCAGGGACTATTCCTGGCTCTGTGCTCAGGAATCACTCATGGCAGCATATCTAGAATGGGGCACTGAACGCAGGTTGGATGCATGGAAATCAAATAGCTTATTACCCATGTTACTCTTTCTCCTGCCCTGTATTTTGAAGGCTTTTCTTAAGTTTGTGCTGGGTAGGTACCTTGAGGAACAGCACAAAGGATAAAGTACAGGAACCAGACCCGAGTTTGCTCTCCCTATATTAACTTCTCACCAGAAGCCAGTCACTCTGATTGCGGCATTTCATTTGTATTTTAAAGCTTCTCTTTAGGGCATGTTTCAACATCCCTCTTTTACCCTACTTAGAGATGTCATCCAGGTAGGCAGGGGTATCTGGGATTTGAGTCTTTCCCCGCTCACTCTCACATCCACGGGTATGCAGATACTAGGTGTCAGGCACTGACTGCGCTGGAGAGAGAGAGCCAGTGCCGGACACACCCCTCAGGGTAACAATGGTCATTGACTTAAAAAACGAAAATTACAATTGGCACATTTTCAGTTTGCAACAATAAAGAATAATTTCTCTTCCTTGTGCACAAGAGCTCTAATTATGATTTAATTCAATTCTGATTAACTATGCTTTGATGGCATTTCCATCACATAAAAAATAAATGTATTAGCCAAGCATAATGTGTTTTGACTATAGTTCTGATGCTAATAAGGAGGCTGTTTGGTGGCTCTGATCCCACACTTAATCTCACAGTTAGTAAAGAAAGGGGGGGAGTGGGGGAGGAAGGATGTGACAAATAACGGAGCCATCACCCAAAGCGGGAAGGTGTGATTTGGAGGTGGATGGGGAATGTCAGCCCTTGCCATATGCCATAGTATTCACAGGTTGGCTATCAAAGTCGCTGCTGGAGTTGGATCTGGGTGTGATGTGGTTAGTTCCCGATGGTTGTTTCACCTCCAAGGGTGGATTCCAAGGCAGGAGCAAAGGCAGGGGGTGGTGGGAGAGGTTTGAAGATGGATTGTGTTCAAGCATGTGGGATTGTGTTCAAACATGTGGACCTCTGTGAACCATGCCTGCCGTGCCGGTGACGAGTACGTCTTTTCTTCAGTTTTAATGGAGCATCATAATTTCCAGTTGTATGGATCTGAATGTTTTAGGTAAATGGCACTGCTGTGCTGGACTCACCACTAGAATGCCACTGTTACTCCATCTCTGATCCTCTGAGTGTAGTAGACTCACTTTTGTAGGCAGAATGTCAGATTAGTTTTCACTGGACATTGTTTATTTCCTTACTGGCAACCCCAAACTTGGGACTATCTCACTGTCTGGTGACCTGCTGCCTAGACCCAACTCCTGGTCTCGCTCCACTGCACATGACTCACATGTCCAGGTGCTCACTCACTTGCCCCAATATAGCTGGGAGTTACCTGTGCCAGGTTTGCCACTGACCTCTACCAGCTGCCTGAGGTTTCTCTGTTTGACTGTATGTAGGAAAAAAGATTAACCTCCCTGTATCATGGATATGGAGAGAGTTCGATCTTGGCCTATTTGTCCACAGTTCCAAAAAGCCTGTCTTCTATTTGGTCATAGGGAGAAACTGCAGTTGGCTATATTCCTCTCTGTGGGCCCCAGGTGGGAAAATATAGTTGAGGGGCTATTGGGGACTGCTGCAGTTCTGACCTCCGCAAAGAGACCCTGGCCCTTTGGATGCCCTTCACTTTGGGGGTGAGAAGACTTCAGTTCCAGCTCTGGCTTATCATTGAATTCTCTTTCTTTCCTGTTTGACTTTCTAGTTCTCCATCACTATAAACCCAGTTCTCTACAATAAATGCCCTTCTTTCAAATAGTCAGAGACATTTCTCTTTCTCTGACTGAAAGTGAGGATGAGAGAGGATAAGTTACTTCCTGGAATACCAGGCTCCAACACTTCAATCAGTTCTCTTTCAGGTTCTTAAAATATATTTGTTCACTAAATCTTTTATTTGGACTGTCACTGTCATTGTCTTGTCCTCCCATTGTTCATTGATTTGCTCGAGCAGACCCAGTAACATCTCTATTGTGACACTTGCTACTGTGTTTGGCATATCGAATATATCATAGGTAGCTTGCCAGGCTTGCCATGCGGGTGAGATACTCTCAGTAGCTTGCCAGACTCTCTAAGAGGGGCGGAGGAATCAAACCTGGGTTGGCTGAGTTGGCCGCATGCAAGGCATGCCCTATCCGCTGTGCTATTGCGGCTGCCCATCTGTATTTCTATATCTTCCTATGAATAATAAAAATGCAAATGGATCCTTCTATATATCAAGTTTTATCAACTGTAAGTGAAATTTAAAAAAACCTTTTATTTATTTATTTTTAGGGCCGGCTGCGATAGCATAGTGGTAGGGCGTTTGCCTTACACGCAGCCAACATGGCCGACCAGAGTTCGATTCCTCC
>JAOXYA010000045.1:18337316-18348196 GCA_028565675.1 Sorex palustris | reverse complement strand
ATGGAAACCATGTGCCCCCACCTTTGAGCGAAGTCCCTTGTTCAGACAGTATTTTATTAAGTATTTGCTTATTCTCTGACGGTACAAAATGTTCCTGTGTCATTTCTTGTGTGTCTTAGCTCTAGAATCACACTCTCTCAAAGGGGTTTTGTTTTATTATTTTGTCGTTGTTGTTGTTGTTGTTGAGAAAGGGCCTTTCAAAGCTAGCTGTGCTTGTGACAGTTCTAACACTGCTTCTAATTCCTTCCTTTTATCAAGGATCTAAGAATATATTTCTGTACCTGGGTACACCTACATGTCTATATTTACTCTTCTATCTACCTTTCTCTTTTGAAGTCTTTACACATATATAAATACATCAAAACAAGTTTGGTTTTGATCTATTTTTCCCTTTATAAGTCTTTGCATGTATATAAATATATCAAAACAAGCATTAGTTTATACTAACATCGGCAACTCTAGCTCAGGACTATGTGATTAAGTCTATCCTAAGCCTTGCTTATCACTTTGATCATGAACAAACTTTTCTTGAACAGAGAATATTAGAGACCATTTCTCTGTACCTTTACATTCACCTCCATTACTTTATGCTTCTATCCAGAGGTTAGACACTTAGACTTAGACTGATTGGTGGATTTGTGCATAGGGAGATTAAACAGACTTGATCATCTCTGTATATTGCTGTGAATTAAACACCGATTCGACATTGTCAAAGGATAAATCAAGAGATTAATGGAATGAACACTTTCCATGAAACCTCAATTATAGAAGCAAAAGAATTCTGGCTGTATGTCTATCCTAACTGACCTCATCCCCCGCACACTTGTGGGAAACTTGAAGCCATGATTTTGTTTCTCATGGATTAGCATGAAAGCAAAGTGATATAGTACAGCAGGTAGGGCACTTGGTTTGCCCAATCCACTGCATCCCATGTGGTTTCCCCCAACATTGTCAGGAGTGACCCTTGAAATGAAAGCCAGGAGTATGCACTGAGCATTGTTAGGTGTGCCCCACCTCAAAAGAAGATGAAATTGTGGGCCATTGTCATAATTCTATTCAATTTTTAGGAACTTTTTTTTTGTTTCCTTAAGTGACTATACCATTTTTCATGCCCATTGGCAATGCAAGAGGTTTCCACCCTCTTCCCATTCTCACCAACAGCTGAAAAGATCACATCCCAAATTTTATATAAAATCTAGCTTCTTGTGTGTTTACTTTTACGTATTCATAGTGTTTCACCATATTTTAGTGGTTCAGAAATGTTTGAAAAATAAATCTCTTTATTGCCCCCCAAATTGTGTCATGATTTAATTTACTCTTAATTGGATATCTTTGGTCATGCTGTTCTAATTTTTTATCTTAAAATTGTTGAGGGCCTGCTATGGGGACAGACTTAAGGGGTGGTTGGGAAAATTGAAAATAATGGTGGTGGCAAAGTGTAATGGTGATAGGATTAGTGTTGGAATTTTTTCCCACTAGGTTTTTTTCCTTTTTTAAGAAGAAATATATGTATTAATTGAGTTCTTTGATTTATAATATTGTTAATAATGGTTTCATATACACATAATTCTAACACACAGCCATCACCAGTATTACCACCTCCCTCCCCATGGACCACCTGCTACTACCTACTCACCTGTGTGGATCAGTTTTCCTGTTGTGTCACTGCCTGGTTGTGTATCCTTAAGTTCTGCATAGGAGAAAGATCATTCTGTCTCTGTTCCTTTCCTTCTGTTGGACTTTACTCTGCATCATCTCCTCTAGTTCCATCCATGTTGCTACGAATTGCATAGTTTTGTCTTTCTTAGAGCTGCATAGTAGTCCATGATGTATATATACCACAACTTCTTGATCCATTTACCCACAGTTAGGCATTTGGGTTGTTCCAATATCTTGGCTATTGTCCTAAGTGTGATGATGAAATAGGTGTGCATCTGCCCTTCCAAATTAATGTTTCTATACTTTGTGAATAGATGCCATGAAGTGGTATTAGTTGAATATATGGAAGTTGTATTGCTAATTTTTGTAGAGATTGTTTGCCATAGAGGCTGAGCCGGACAACACCACCACAAACAGTAGATGAAGGTACCTTCTCTCACCACAGTCCCACCAGCATTAAATACTTTCGGACTTTTGAGAATAGGAGTTATATTTATTTTTCTTAACAGTTTGCTTGCTATTAGAAAGTCACCACTGGTGAAGAAACAGGTGTTGGAACACTGTATGACTTAAACCCAATCATGAATAACTTTATAACTGTGTATTTCTCAGTGATTTAATTTAAAAAAAAACTTCCTTATCCCTTTCCCTTTGCATAATATTTTATTATATGTTTGCACCATTTTTTCTTTATTTTCTTCTCTCCAGTTGTTTGATTTCTTAGATCTTTTAGAGACTGAATAAAGTTTTAGGGACATGGATATATAAAAATATATCAAGACCTGCTTTGAAATATTTTGAATATTTACTCAATGAAATGAAGGTGCTGGAGAACATTATTGGATAACACTATTTTTATTAGTTTTTTTTTTAATTTCCACCCTGTTTTCCATTGTGGTTGCACCATTTTACATTCTTACTAATAGTGCATAAATATTTTTACTTCTCTTCATCCTTACCAACGATTGTACTTACTGTAAAAGGCTTGGGTTGAATCTCACTTTGTTTTCAATTAGCATTCATGACAAATAATCATATGGACGATATTTTTAAAGAAAAATGTATTAAAGGGGCTAAGAAGATGTGTGAGTAGTAGAGTAAATGTGGTGAGTACACAGGACTCTGGGTTAGATTTTGGCACCCTGAGCACTGCTGGGAAGACCTTTGGACTTCTAAACACCATCGACCTGAGCAGCATTATATCACTTGACCCAAGCATTGAAATGTCTTATCCAATTGGTTATTACTGGGAATAACCTGTCAACCTCCTGAATACTGTTTGAGAAACCCCTAAAAGTAAAGATATATTCAAATCCTTTTGCTATGTTTTCCCAATTGACTGGGTTTTTGTTTGTTTGTTTGTTTAGTGCCATAAATTATAAAGCTATTCACGTATTTCTTATTGCATAGAACAATTTAACAAACTTTGAAGTCTACCACCCTGTCTACCTGTGCCTGTAGACCATCTGAATGGATCAAACATGGGCCCCAGGTGTAGATGGAAAGGAAAGTCCTGAAATGTGTTCATCATTGTAGGAAGTCAACTTCAGTTATCTAATTTAAGAATATTGAAAACATCTAAAAAATGGAACTGCACAAAGAATTCAGAAGATAAGGCATTTACCAACACGTGTAAAAGTAAAATATTAGAAACAAGAGAAATATAATAAGTGTAGCAGCACCACCAGATGTATCCCTGGGGGCCCAAGCAACACTGCGGTGACCTGGGTTGTACCTAGGATGGCAGAACCTGACCAGCACTGTGTCCTTGGGCCCTTACACTGAACCACAAGCCTGGGCCATGCATCACCAGGAGGGGCTCCAGCCCCACCCTGGGTGTCACTTGGGAGGTCTCTAAAACAGATATTTGGAAGCAAAAATGGGCACCCAGATTGTTTAACACAGTGATATTCAAAGCCAAGATCTTTTATTTATGTCTCTGGTGTGAAAATTTCTCTTGAGGCACATATTTCTTTACATGTCTCTCCCACAACAAATTCAAGTTAGGATTTTATAAGTAAAAGAAGGGGAGAGAGAGTGAATCACCAACAGCAGTGCTTTCTGTTCTATTTGGAATACTTTCGAGAAATCCAGGCAGCATTCCCTGAGCATGGTAGTGCTATTTCATGACCACATCTCTTCATGACTCACAGAATGCTTTGAGAGTCCGATCTGTAAAGAAATATACCTCTTACCCATGCCTCATCAGTGTTTCATCAACAATTACATACTTACCAATGTACTAGTCTCTGTGAGCCATGCAAGCAATGCTCCATTCACCACTTCCTAAGTGGATGGATTTGAGTTTTTATGGATTTCATTGAACCTACGTGAGAAAGAATACATTTTATTCTAATTTAAAAGGTATAATAAATAGGAAACCAAAATTGATAAGAAATAGAGTCTCATGAGTCTATGTATTCTCTAAAAAAAGAAATTTGTTTTCCATGGTTTGAGAAAAGTGAGAGATTCTTCCTGCGAACCATGTTACATGTTACTTTTATCTTTGTATTCCAAGGGCATTTTCAGGGAAATCCTTAATACATAAATGACCCCGATTATCTCCATAATTTTTTGGCCATATGAGACTCTAAATTGTAATATGTGTTCCAGCGGTTTATTGCCTATTAACAAACTGTCCTGAAGTTTATGGTGTGAAAGAATATCATAATGAATGTCATAGTAGTGAAGATTTTCCTCTGAAAACCTGGACCTCAAAAATATAGAATAGATGTCTGGTGAATGATTGAAATGGTTGAGTACTGGAGAATCAGGAATCTCCTTCACCAATAAAGCCAGTTCTGGGCTCAGCTGGAGCTCGGTATTCAAAGAACTGGCTCAGCTGGAATTATCTGCATGAGTTTTTCATATGGTTTGTGATCCCTCCCGGCATAGAAACTTAGTGGGTCATTGTGCATAGTGGTTTCTATTTTAAAGAGCAGTCTAGTCATTTTAATACACAAAACAATATCACATCTCTAGGACTATGACTCAGAAATTGCAAAGCATTTTGGTCCTCCTCTGGGAATTACAGCATGCAGTTTCAAGGAAAAGAGAAATATACACTCCTTGTTGGGTGTCATACCAAACCATGTGTGGTCGATTTTCACAAACACTGAATCTTGAAGAGTTTCTATTTTGTGTGTGTTTGTCCTTTTCTAAAAAATATTTTTAATTGAATTGGAGTGAGAGACACAGTTACAAAGTTGTTCATGATTGGGTTTCAGTCACATTATGATTACGTTCCAACATCCATCCCTTCAGGAGTGTACATTTCCCATATTACCCATCACCAATGTCCACAGTTTCTCTCTTACTCAACCCCTGCCTTTATGACAGGAACTTTTCTTCTCTCTCTCTTTTTCTCTCTTTCTCCTCTCTCTCTCTCGCTCAGCATTCTGGTTTGCAAAACAGATACATAAACGTTATCAAGTATATCCCTTTACCGAATACCCTGCCACAGAGGCAGGGGGGATAGAGGGGATCGGGGTGGGAGGAATACTGGGATCCATGGTGGTGGAAAATTGGCACTGGTGGAGGTATGGGTATTTGATCATTGTATAATCAAAACCCAAGCACAAAAAATTGTAAGTCTACAGCTGTACCTCATGGTGTTTCACTAATAAATTTTTTTTTAAAGTATATCCCTTTACTTACTTCAACAATCAGTTCCTGTCCAAGGTAATCCTTTCCAACTAGTATTGTCATATTGGTCCCTTCTCTATCTTAACTGCCCTTTACCCCCACACACTTATGGCAAGCTTCTGACCAGTCCTCTTGGCCCCTGTTTGCCCTGGTCTTGGATATTAGTCTCATATTATATTTTTATATCCCACAAATGGATGCAGTCATTCTATATCTCTCCCTCTTCTTCTGAATCATTTCACTCAACATAATATTCTCCATGTCCTTATGGGCTGGAGCGATAGCACAGTGGTAGAGCATTTGCCTTGCTTACAGCCAGCCCGGCTGAGCCGGGTTCGATTCCTCTGCCCATCTCAGAGAGCCCGGCAAGCTACCG
The DNA here is from genome assembly GCA_028565675.1 of Sorex palustris. Classification (NCBI taxonomy): domain Eukaryota; kingdom Metazoa; phylum Chordata; class Mammalia; order Eulipotyphla; family Soricidae; genus Sorex; species Sorex palustris. The sequence continues at coordinate 18,342,516 of JAOXYA010000045.1, read as the reverse complement.
AGAGTATCTCGCCCGCACGGCAAAGCCTGGCAAGCTACCCGTGATGTATTCAATATGCCAAACACAGTAACAAGAAGTTTCAAAATGGAGACGGTACTGGACCCGCGTGAGCAAATTGATGAACAACGGGAGGACAGTGACAGTGACAGTGACAGTGACAGCTAAAGTAATGACTAGTGATTATATGTTAATCAGTCATTCAAAAGGTAGTTATCAAATACTTCCTATGTGTGTCATTGGGGCTATATATTTTTGGAATAGAACTTTCCCTGTCTGCTTCTAGGGTTAAATGACCTCATACATGACAATATTTACTTGTTTTCTCCCTCTGTCTCCTTTCCTTCCACTTACTCTGTTTCCTTCTCCCTCCAGGTATTAGATGTTTATTGAGGACTTATAGTGTCACAGAGTTATTAAGATGACAGAGACAGGGCAATGTATAAGATAGTCAAATAGTCAAAGTCCCTGCTCTCAGATCTGGATTGTCAATCAATGATGTACATGCAGGGATATAATGTCTCTTTAAAAATGCCCATTTGTAAAAATCAAGTAGGGGAATGGACTGGAGAAACTAGGAGGGTATTTTAGAGAGGGGATTCAGAGAAATCCTCTTTGAAGAGATGCCAATATCTGGGACATAGATGAAACATAAAAATCTGCCATTTGAACATCTGAAGACTAGCGGTGCAGGCTTTTTGGAGGATGCAGAGTGGGGATTGTCATCTGATGGTGCGCAGGAAAGCCCACTCTGGCTGTCAGATGGAGAGCAGATGCCAGATTGAGTGAGAGCAAAAACATGCCGATTAGTGAGGGACAGGGGAGAGTTGAAGTGGAGGAGTGATGGAGAAGGTGATGGGTGAGCACCTGAGATCCACATTGAAGGGAGGATCAAGGCACTAGCTGATATTGGATGTGGGATTGAGGGAAAGAGGGATCAAGGGCTGCTTCGACCAGTATTTTTGGTCTGAATCTTTGTGCGGAGACACTTTCCATTCAGCCACATGTGAGAAAGCATGGCAGGGGCAGGGCTTCTGTGGGAAGGGAGTAGAAAGTACAACTTAGTTTTTGTGATAGTAATTTCAGATATTATGTGCATATTTGAGTGGAGAAGTCCTAGATTTCATCATACGGAAGGGTCAGAAGAGAAATTGGAGCTGAAGGTACTAGATGCTTTCAATCTTGTCATGTATCATTGGACAGGGACTTTTGTCCAATTCCATTTCTATCCTTCAATGCTACTTAGCATAGAGCAATACCTTCCATTGGTAGAATTGCTCAATAACTTTTTTCTTGGTTGGTCAACCCCATTGGTGTTGGTAACACATTGATCCACATTGGGAGGTTCCTGGAATCCCCCTGTGAGGCACAGTGTCCCTGTTGCTGCTTCTCAGAGCCCTCAGGAGACTGGAGAGGGCTGTGCTTCTATGCATCAGAAGGAAGAGCTAATTACACTGTTCATTCGGCTTCTGATCATAACCTCCAGATTCAATGCGAAAAAACAGAATCACAGATTGCCCACCGGGAGCCCCCATTCGTCTCCCCCTGGTTTTGGTGCCCCTCGCTGGGAGAGCAATGTGTTTTGCCTGAGGCGGTGGCCACGTGTGGAGAACTTGCATTGGGGGGCAATGAAGAAGTCTTGGCAGACAACTGCTGCTGGTTCATTAGCTGGCTGGAAGCCAGCCCCAGGTCACTCCTCCCACTGAAAAAGAAATATGATAGCTCAGTGGAAGCAAGGCTGCCAGCCTCCAGAGCTCACCACAGACAAGAGACATGAGGGCCTTATCAGACAAATAGTCCAGTGGGGTGCAGGATATCCCGGGTGAAAGCTCACTGACCTGGGATCTAGCTTTGCCAGTTTCTATCTTGCTCTATTGTGTAAAGTCACACTTCCCATTTACTTATCTATCCAGGAGAAGGTTGGTTTATAGGATGTCTATGAGTTTTTTTTAACTCCAAGGTAGGAGAGGAGGCCAATAGTGTGTAGTTGAATCAGGAGGACTGTGTCTTTGACTTCCTTCTGTTTTCTCCCACCCTTCAGAACTCCATGTCTCAATTCCTAAGTGTGCAGTTCCCCGTGTTGACCAGCCTTCCTGCTTCTCTTTCCTCTCTGAGGGTGTGACCTCCTGGCCCTGGCTACTGAATGATGTCCTATTACCCCTGGCCCCCAGCCATTGGCCCCATTCCCTAGATCTGCCTCCAGAGTCTGCACTGGTTGGTCTGGGATTCTCTCCAACTATTCACAGATTCATAGCCAGATGCTCAAAACTGAGTCCTTCACCCTCCCTCCCAGAGCTTGCTGTTCCTCATATGTTGTGTGCCTTTGTAAATGGCGCAGTCTCCAATCAGAAAGCTGAGGTGCCCCTAAGTCTGTGTCTCCTACTCCAATCTGTCACTAAGAACAGACATGTCTTCTCTTGTCGCCCTGTTTTTCACCCACCCCAGATTCACTGCCCTCCTTGTTGGGGGTCTGGGTTAGCACCTGGCATGGTCATTTACCACCCTCTTAGCCTCTAGAGAAATTCTTATATAATCAGGCCCAACTTGTATATCTCCTTTTTCAAACCTCCAGTGACTGCCTACTGCTTTAGGGAAAGAAAATATCAGCACCTTGGGCAATTAATCAAAGATTTTTAAAAGAATGTTTCCTAAAACATTATCGTTCCATTTAAAAAGTACCATCAGTATTTTGTGTAGTACATTTGGTTTAAAACTTTGATTTCCCTATCTTGTTTAATCTTTACATCAACTCTATGCAGATGAAATCTCATTATCCCACTTTGTAGATGGAAAGTGAGAGGAAATAACTTGCTTGGAGAATTTACTGGAAAGTGGTAAACTGGAAATGAGGTCTGGGTAGTGCCACACATTTATATCTGTACTTTACTCTGTCTTTTTCTATCACATTGGCAGCTTCACACATGGCCACAGCATAGTGTATCTCCTACTGCATATTTCTTGTGTTCCAAGCGCATATCATTAGTCTATTTTTTTTCTTTTTGCTTTTTTTTTTTGGGTCACACCCGGCGATGCTCAGGGATTCCTCCTGGCTCATGCACTCAGGAATCACTCCTGGCAGTGCTCAGGGGACCATATGGGATGCTGGGAATCCAACCTGTGTTGGCCATGTTGGCTGCGTGCAAGGCAAATGCCCTACCCGCTGTGCTATTGCTCCAGCCCCCATTAGTCTATTTTTTTACTAGAGTACGTAACTCAACTTTACCAAGGACTGTCTTGTCAAAATGCCTTTGTCTTTGCTGTTTTCTCTGTCTGAGATGCCCTTTTTTATCTAACCAAGTTTTATATTTCTTGCAGGTGCCATTTAAAGCACATATACCTAAAAAATATCCTCTGTACCCCCAACTATCACAAAATCTTTTTTGCAGAGCACTAAACTCTACTCTCTTCATACCTTCCACCATGCTGGGATTTGAATGGCAATGCACAATTAACTAACAAAAAGATTCCACATTTTTTATGTTAAGAATTGTATTCTTCTCCTCTTTGTACCACTTTATATCATTCACCAACTATTCCTCAGTAAATAGACATCAAATTGAACAGAACTCAACCCCAGTCATATATGATGGAAGCACTACACAGTTTTGCTGGTGATGGAAGCTTTAAGCAGAAGTGTTATCCAACTCCATAGTTTCAATTGACCAGGGTTTTTGAATCCTATCCTGTGCTGAGTTTTGGAGAAAACTGGGGGAAGGCAGAGTGACCATACAGAACTCCTGTTATGTTTCCAGCTATGTTTTATAGATAGTTTTTCATTTAATCTTTATACTAAGTCTAGGTTAATGACACTAAAACAAAACCAAAGGTTTCCAAGAAGATCAAGCAGAATAAATTTTTTTTAACAATTTTACTTCCAGGTATTCACAAACCTCATGCAGCTTTGTAGAATGTAAACAATATACTAATAAAATTCTCATTAAAGTTGTTTAGAGAAAAGGAAAACATTGGCACAAATCAAAGTTGGCAAAATGTGCCCAGTGTATTCTTGTAACAGTAGGGCATTTGCCTTGCATGCGGCCAACTTGGGTTCAATTCCTCTATCCCTCTTAGAGAGTTCGGCAAGCTACCAAGAGTACCCCACCTGCATGGCAGAGCCTAGCAAGCTCCCTGTGGCGTATTTGATATGCCAAAAACAGTAACAAGTCTTGCAATGGAGACATTACTGGTGCTCGCTCAAGCAAATTGATGAACAACGGGAGGACAATGCTACAGAGCTACTAAGTCTAGGAGTTACAAATGGTCTTAATCTTATTTAAGTGAGTAAGATTATCTACTCTAGTGGTCAAGGCAGAAGGTACATATTAAGATATACACATTCTTACACTGTGAGATGGGAGAAGGTGAGGGAAATGCAAGGACTCAACCTGGGCCCAGACGTACTCTTCATTCACATTGTGTCTCTTGTGACTCCCACTTTTTTTCATCTACAACACTGACCGCAGTAAGGGAAATTTTTGTGGGTTATGAAATCTCAGAATTACTTATGGCTTCCCTTCACTACTGTCTACAATGTATGCTATGAGTAAAGAGTTTCAAAATGCTTTTTTGGACTGAAGAGTGTTCTTATACCCCAATTCATACCTACACAGAACCTGTGAATGTGACCTTAATTAGAAATAGGGTGTTTTCAGATACTCTCTCATTAAGATCAGGTCATACTGCTTTGGGATAGAATTTAATTACTCCAATAATTGCTGCAAGAGAAGACAAAATTCAGACACATATACCTAGAAAGGAGAACCCTGCATGGAGATGGAAGTGAAGACTAGAGGGAGAGTTATGACTACCTATGGCAAGACCAAATCACTGGCAATCCTTAGATGCTAGGACAGAAGCACAGGGCAGTCTCTTACAATAGATCAAGCTCTGCCTTGATTTCAGACTTGAAGTTTCCAGAATTGTAGGAGAATATATTGCTCGTGTTTAAAGTTACCTTTTTAAGGATATTCGCTGAATACACATCCAAGGAAGGGTTGATATCAAGGATATACAAAGTACTGGTTGAACTCCACAAGAAGAAAACATCCAACCCCACCAAAAAATGGGGTGATGAAATGAATAGAAACTTTCTCAAAGAAGAAATCCGAATGGATAAAAGGCACATAAGAAAATGCTCCACATCATTAATCATCAGGGAGATGCAGATCAAAACCACAATGAGATATCATTTCACACCACAGAG
>JAOXYA010000045.1:18289330-18303128 GCA_028565675.1 Sorex palustris | reverse complement strand
AAGCTACCGAGAGTATTCGATATGCCAGACACAGTAACAACAAAATCTCCAATGGAGATGTTACTGGGCCCGCTCGACAGACAATATAACTTTCCTAAAAAGTCCATTTTGGTGTGATTTCCAAATGACATTAAGTTGATTGACAATCAACACAATACTTTATTCATATTTTCAGATATATGCTAGTAAAGGCTCTATTTGTCACATACAACACAATCTATGAAAATATGACTTTCTTCTTCACTCTAATGATCATTTTCAAGGTTTTCCCAGAGTCTTCTGAACATTTTTCTGTTATAAAACAATGTTTTGTGAGCTCTCTGACCTGCCTGTTCTTTCATTCCTGCCTTTCTGGCTTTACCTAATAAAGTCCTGGAGCTGATACACAAACTAGCATCCTTCAACTTTAGGAAAGAGAAAGGAGGAAAACCTTGTAAACACAGTGTAGGTAACTGAATGAAGAATGGAAAATCACTGACAGAATCAAAAGCTATGAGGAGAATCACATGTTAAGGAAAAACCTCCAATGTGACATGTCCCATCCTTAACCTCAGCCTTATTCTGGGAACATTTTAGGCAGAAAACTAAGTAGACAAAATGAACATCTTTATCTAGGAGTCACTAGCCTAGTTCCTGAGCAGGATGAAGGAATTCTCCACAAAGATTCTGTCTCTAAGGATCACACTAGGTGAGAAGTGAGAAAAGAAGTTAGGTTTGGAATGGGTTGGCCAAGAGGTGAGCTTCTTCCCTCACCAGATACTGAACACCGAGAAAATGCCTTGTCTTACTGATTCCTCTGAAGAAAGCTTCCAAGTATCCACAGAGAGCTAGTATTGGAGACCTTTCTTCTGGGGTCCATTGTACTTCACCTAAGAAGCTCAAAACAGAGATGATCACAATGGAATTCAGAAAAGTAGGAAAAAAATTGTTCCATTTTCTATTTATGATATTTAGTTAACAGTCATGTTCACCTCTTCCCAGCTTCTAGAATCAATCACTAAGATACACTATGACCAGATCCCTGCAATGACCCACATTGTACACCACCATGCTGAAGACAAGCTAGCTCTGGTGATGAGAGAATAGAGGGAGAAAGACATAGGATTTGAGACAGTAGTTTCAAATGAGGCAGGGTGTTTTTAGACCAGAAAAGAATGAAATCTGTTAAAGGTATCATTAAAGGGTGGGGAAAAAGTGATCTGACAACAGGGCTAGAAGTTGATGATTAAAGAAAACTAAAATCTGTTCGTGTTTGTGCCCTACCGAGCCAGTCTGTTCAATAAACCAGTTCCATCTGATGAATTTTCTTTTATCTCTGCTACAAAAATATAGATGAAAATGTTCTATAAACTCAATTTTACTGTACAGATAGTAGTTATAATTAATAATCACTACAAACAACAGAAAGAAGAAAAACCATGAGGGTTTTCATAATTTCTCTTTCAGCTGATTTAGAATTCCAAGCATAATTTGTAGTCTTTAGTGAGAGAAAGTAAGCTGTGCTCCAAAATAGCTAGTGCATAGACATCCAGAAGCAGCACCAGAGAAATGCTTTCTGGCCTGAGAGCAGTTTGGTTTAGCATTGTGGTCAGGCAAGGGTCTCTGAGTCCAATCCTCTTTTGACGACAGCACCAATTCTGTAGACAATCAAGATCCTATAAAATTGCTTTCCATCTTATAAATTGGAGTGGTAGCTGCAGTTTGTAGTTCCACTTCTGAAATGCTTCCACTATCTATTCTCTTTCTTCACCTCTGTTTACAGAATTAACCAACTTGAAGGAATCCTGTATGGTTGATGGGAACATTGACTACTCTTAGTGACTTTTTTCACATTATTGTTTCCTGGTGATTAAATAAACATATGAGGAATAAAGCATCAGTTGCTCACAAGTATAAAAGAAGAGTTCACAGACTAGCAGATAAAATCTTCCTTTATGAATTTCAGGTCCCATCCATCAGCAGACACCCTTCCCCTGTCTTTCGGGTAAGGGAGAATGACATAGGCTGGGCCAAAGCTAATTTCTTAGAGGTGCTAGTAAATATTTTCTAAATAAATGGACAAATGCTTCAAATTTTGTGTTTCCACTTAAAGAATTAAAAATAAAGACATGACTTTTTTCAACCTTTCCACCATCTAGTTGTAGTTTAACAAATGCTTTGTGACTATTATTAATGTCATATGAGGGGCTCCCATGGAAAATTTCTTCATAAATTAGAATTCTATGATTTAAGAAATAGTTAAGGGGCTGGAGCGATAGCACAGTAGGTAGGTCGTTTGCCTTGCACGCAGCCAACATGGCCTACATAGGTTCAATTCCCAGCATCCGGTATGGTCCCCCAAGCACCGCCAGGGGTGATTCCTGGGTGCATGAGCTAGGATCAACCCCTGAGCATTGCCGGGTGTGACCCAAAAAGCAAAAAAAGAAAAAAAGAAATAGTTAAAAATTATTCCTCTAAGAGATCATGCCCAAATGGCCCGAGTAAGGGCAAGGAAGAAGCTAATACTCCTCTTTATCTTGAATGCCACTATTTTATTTATCTTGAATGCCTCCTTTTCTTGGTAATGTGCCTATCTTACCTTTGGGTATGGGGTTATATTTTAGAATCTATGAAAATCATTCATGTCCTCGACCCCAACTGCAATGAAAACACACAAAGAAACAGAATCCTCTTCAATCTGAAGTTGAGGACGCTGAGCCTGCCTACAGTGAGGAGTGACAAAACTGGACACTTGCTCTGACTGCTGTGCTAGTCCTCTCGGTCTGCAGCCTTTGTCATTCCTCTCACTAAACAGAATCTGCTTTGCTCTGAAGTCCTTTAGAAGAAACGCAAGCTGGTAGTCACACCTTGTCTAGGCTGGACATGTTCTCAGAGAACAGAAGTAAAGTGGAGATAGCAGAGGCATGGAAAGAGAAGGTAATCAAACTGCAGGTAACCATGGGGGTTGTGTTTCATAAAAATAGTACCCTTGCATGCAAAAGTTTTTTTTTTTTATCTTCATTGGACAAAGGAGTCCAGAAAGAATACGGGAGAGTCCACTGTGCTTTCCTTAGGGGTTTTTCTGTCCAGACAACTTGATATTCATTATAGCTGTTTCCCTAAGCACCCAAATGACATAATATCCCAGAATGAAATATAGGAAGACTATTAGAGCGAAAGACCATGGGGAGGAATCAGAGAGTTTAATTCCCACTTGCTTCTCCCGCTAAGTACTTGGTACCAACCTTCTCAGAGCCCTTTCATCATCTGTGACCAGTTGACTTCTATGCTAGTCTGATAGGTGTCATGCCTCCTGGTTTCTGCTTCACTTTGATTGTGATTCTAAGTTTATTTGATCAACATCATAGTCTCAGTTAGACATAAACTGACCTCTCCTGGTCCTTGTGCCTGGACCTGACTTGTCAAATTGTGGTGAGTCTTTGCTCCTGATGCAGAGCTTTGGAAGGGCAATTCAATCTGTTTCTATATATCAAATGGGCTTTTTCATCCTTTGCTACTAAGCTAAAGGGAAGTCATATGATCTCCATGAGTTGAGATTAGGACTATTTATTTTCACCCAAAACTGTTTCTTATATTCACAATCAAATTCAACTACAAATCCATCCATCTATACAACCCCTCTCTCCTCTTTCTCTTTCTTTTTCTCTCCTTTTCTCCCCTCCCTCTCATTTCTAACCCAGGACTAGGCAGTGAGCTCAGAGCAAGGACGAACTTTTAACTTCAGGGATATCAGATTCCTGTTGCTACAAGGGTAATTAAAAATCCAAGTCCTGTTGTGGCTTTGCTTTCCCTGCTGGGTAGGAGTTGATCGGCCTAAACACAATTGATCCAGCACTCCTTCCATTCCTGGCTTAGATGTCCTAACCTAGAAGATAATTTTAAATGAAGAGAAAGGGATCATAGGGAAAATTGATGAAATTTAGAGGGACAGATGAAATAAAGACAGGGTGACCAATGCAGAGAGATTGTTTTCTTAAGCCTTTGCCCCCCTTTCCTTCCTTCCTTCCTTCCTTCCTTCCTTCCTTCCTTCCTTCTTTCTTTCTTTCTTTCTTTCTTTCTTTCTTTCTTTCTTTTTTTGCTGGAATTCACACATGGGCAACATCACTTAGAAAATAATCTGGTTTAGAATAGCAGGAGCTTGGAAACTCTTCATGTCACTTTACACAAAATTCCCATTCCTCAAATCTGGCCTAAGGACCTGATCAAAAATGCAAATTGAGTCTTATACACAGTGTTTGTCAAAGGGCTGCTTATTGTAATAATGAGTATTGGAAATATTTTAAACATCTGATCTGGGATTGGTTATGTAAATTATGACTCATCTATATAGAATGGAACATTCTGTAGCAATTTAAAGTGATGTTTATGAAGGCATTTTTATGGCATGGATAAATGTTCATGATGTAATGCTAACCAAAATCAAGCAGAACAAATTTTAGGGGATAATTATCAATAATAAGATGTAAAGATAAACAATGTTTATGAAATATCCTGCAAAGAATATGCTAACATGTTATCAGTGGTTGATTCTTGGAGGGGATGGAATTTGCTTGAATTTCCCAAGCTTTTGTAACCATCATGTAGCGCTTTTATAATTAAAAAAGGTGGATACAATTAAAGAGATCTAAAGAATCATTTTCTCCCTTGAAATCATGAATGTACTTGGTTGGATTTATGTTGGACTTTTGGGTCTCAAAGATTTGTCTAAAGGGAGAAGTTTATGATTTAAAGATGGTGCTAGAAGTGAAATTCTGAAATTCTGAAAGTCACAGAATGATTTCAAAAAAGTCTTTCCTGGGTTTTATAAAACTGCTTTTCCTGGGATGGAGAAATAGTTCCAAGGACTGACGTTCATGCTTTGCATGAAGGAGGGCCTGTTTTTGTCCCCAAAACTTCATACTCCCCAGAACATTCTATGTATACTGATGAATATTATTCTATGTGGTCCACAAAACCTGTTATCCTGTTCATTGTTCCTTCCAATGTTCCAGCGATGCTTTGCTCTCTGAGGGATTCTGTGACCTTTTTAGAAATGATTAGGATCTTAAAGATTGTTTTGCCTTTTATTCATTCTTTCATTCATATGTTTACCCATTATTCTAATAGCATTTTGTGAGCACTGTGTGAGGACTAAGGACCCACAGGACTTTTTACTGCAGGTCTTCTCACTGCCCAGTTGGAAAAAGTTGAGAATGGCCAAAATAGAGAGAAAAACAATTGACATTGAGGATTTGTTCATCTCTGCCACATAATTAGCATCCAGAATACCTGATGCGTTAATGGTTGGATTGTGCCAGAATGACATTTCCCATATAATGTAATTTTGAAGGTCACATACTCAACACAGGTCAGGGGTGGTAGTATTGCTCAAGGAAAGAATCCCAAAAGGATGCCCTGTTTACAGTTGGGGTCAGGTATTAGAACTTGATAAGGCTGCAAAGTTTAAGGACTGAGATGAGAGTCCAGCTATAGAACTTTCAACTGTTCCATTCTGTCACAATCGGTCAGCCCCTTTATCAACAAGACCAGATGATTCCTCATCCAGGATGTCTTCAGGCCCACTTTCCCCAGTAATGGGACTGAATTGCCTTCTTAGGCCCCTCACATTTCCCTATGCTTACTATATCACAGCACCGTATCACAGCACGAGGGTTTCTCTCCCTTGATTATCTTTGAATATTTGGTGCTGGGCCCAGAGCCAAGTTCACTGTCAGTATTCCCTTTACCCCCCATTTTATTTAAACACCATGGTTCACAAAGTGATTCATGATGCATTTGTTATAGGCATTCAACATTCCAACTCCAATCCCACCACCACTGTGACTCTTTCCCAACCACCCCTCAAGCCTGCTCATGTAGCAGGCCTAAAATATTTATGTTGTTCATTACCACTTGATGGCTAATAGAATTAATAAAATTATTTAAGTAAAAGATAATTTGTGGAAATTTTTATATCTCATCACGAAGACTTGTCTCTATTACAGGCTGGGTGTCTTACAATTTCACTCTGTTTTGACACTATTTGCTCAGCGATTGCATCAGATACCACCGGCAAAAGACTCAGTCCCATAAGACTGCCTCCAACTTCCAGGCTAGCCCCAAGTGAGTTCTGTTTCTAACTGGTTACAGATTCAGTGTTGCAATGACCCCTCCTTTGGTTTAGTGAATTTTCTAGATTAGCATACAGAACTCAGCAAAAGGCTGTTCTTGCTAAATGACTGGTTTCTCCAGAAAGACAACACAATCACAGTGAGAAAGAAGAGGACTAGAGGTCCGGGTATGTGGAAAGAAACATGGTGCTTCAGGCCTCTCGCACCCTTGATGAGTATTAGGAAGAGTGCTGCTCTCTCTAAATCTCCATGTGCTCGCTAGCCTGGAGCTCTCTCTATCCTCTCTTTCTGGATTGCTTCTGTCTCAAATTATGCTCAAGAGGAACCAGTCACTATGGGAAGAGTGTGAAGATCTAAACATCTTAGTGCAGCAATGCTACGGGGACTGGAGTCAATGGCAGACATCTCCCTTAGCTCCAAGGAACATGAGGAGAGGGAGTCAAAAAGAGGGGACTGCCTTTAGAGATGAAGGGACACAATCAGCTGGAGTGATCTTCAGGGAGGGAGTCCAAGAATAAGAATCCTCACCTCCTTTTCCCCCTTTCCTCCAAACTTCTGTTGGAATTTCACATTAGCCTAATCTGTAGAAAGCCAAAATTACAGACCAGGAAGGCTCCTGAACATAGGATAGAAGAAAGGAGGGCAGCAAGTGATCCTGGAGAAATGGAGAGAACCATTCCAGCATAGCTGGACCCCTGATCACCTCTACACTTTCTGGTTTACACAAACCAGTGCAGGGACCCCTGACAGAAGCCAGCAGGACTGGCATGTCAGTAGCATCCAGTAGAATCCTAGTAGACAAAGTGAAAGATAATAGAAAGATCTGTAGGGTCTTTTTTTTTTTGGTAGCCAGTGAGAAAAGATACACAACACAAAATGGGCCCTTTTATCCAAATTCTACTTAACCCACTTACAAGTTTCATTTTTCCTATTTATATTTCAGTGACATTAATTCCATTCATAAAATGTTATGCAGCTGCCACCACTATCTAATTCCAATTTTTCAATACCCTAAACTGAAGCTCCATACCCATTAATCAATATCTCTCCCCTTTTCCTAAACTTTTCCCTTTCTCTAGCACTCTGTCTACTTCTGATCGTCCTTCTATCTCTATGAATTTATCTATTATAGATAATTCACATTAGTAGAATCTACAATAGCTTTCCTGATTTTTTTAAAATAGTAGTCTGGTTGATTTCACTTAACAAATTATGTTTTCAAGGTTCATCCATGTTATAACATTGTCTATCTATCTAATGTGTTTATGGTATATTATAATATTTATCATATAAGCATATTAGATAATTCATTTCTTTGGATGATTGTATATATTCTATCATTTGGAGATGCAACTAACTGTTTATCCATTCATCTCTTGATGGAGACTTGGGAAATTTCCACTATTTGCTCTTAAGATGAAACTGCATGATTTCTTCCTCTGTATTTTAAATGCCTACCACTGAACAATGCCAGGACCATAGCATCAGCCTCATCATTGCTAGAAGTATCCCTAGCCTCCTTTCTGGATATGGTTTACATAAAAAAATAATAAATCAATAAAAAGTAAGTGCCTAGCACGGAAGAGAAACCATGGAGTCAGGGTATTGATGTTATAAAATGTGCGATGCCACACAATGGGAGATCACAAAGTAAGATGGGAGATTGTTTCTGTGTTTCAGTAAAGTCCAACACTCAGGAGTCATCAAAGTCTGACCCCAAGTTGTCAGAGCAAGAGGTCAAAGGGGCCAAATGATTTCTAGTGTGTGGAGTCTCTGAATGAAGAGTGTTGTTTTTAAAACTACCAGAAGCCCTTACTAACTTTGTTAGTGGGCTGGCACTGTCTCTGGCCTTCATTTAATGGTTGAGTGATCAGAAGTGTTCTGCGTTTTTTCCCCCCTGTCAACTCTGTCTGATTAGAAAGGCATGTGAGTCTTTCCTTACACATAATTTTCCAAATATGAAGTGAGAAATTGTACTGAACTCAATTATAGCAGCCGATCTAATGTGCTTAATTGCATGCAGGAGCTAAGAGTTTTCAGGATTCTTTGGTGAATGGAAGTGAGTGCTGTAGACTTGCAGTTATTGATGGGAGGTATCTCAGGTTTCTTGGCACCCCTCCCTGTCCCAGTACACATTTGTATGTGTACATTGATATGATTTGGAGGTTGAAAAGTCACATCCTCTGAGAGGATATACTACTGAATGTATACAATTTTCCAATGCATATTTATGATTTGATGCATGATTTAAAAATGTTCTTCCCTCTAAAAATAAAAGAAAAGAAATTAAAAGAGATCAAGCAAGAAAGTAAAAGAGGACAGAGTCTGCTCCCTAAAGGGCCAGCCCTGAGCAAAGCCATGGGGTCCTGCTCTTCTTCAGCGGCAGTAAATAACAGCATCTTGGGGTCCATCAACCCATATCTGGGGGCTCATGTTCCTCAGCAAGCTTATTTACTGAGCACTTCCAACTTGCTGGACACTGTTTTCCATTTGTTACCTTCAGTTTTCAAAACTGCATGGTTGGGAATGGCTATGGTATTATGGCAAGGAGGGACATTGAGGTTCAAAAGGTAAAGAATCTCAACCATGCAAGTGATCTGATGGGATTAGATCATAGTTCTGAGCTGAAACCTAGGACCATTGCAGCATGTCACAGTGTGAGCTGGAATCCCCCAATCTGTGGCACATAGACTCCAAGTAAGGCACCATTTGCTCCTCCATCTTTACTTGTTTGTTTCCCCTTATCTGCATTTCGCCTTTATTTTCACTTGTCAAGCTCCTAGTGCTTCATTTCCTTCATTTCCTTCATTTCCCCATTCTCTTTCCTCTCTAGCCTTCCATTAGAACCACCAATTTCTTTGTTTCCTCCCTCCCATTCTCATTCACTTCAATCAAAAACTAGTCATATGGTTAATGCTCTGAAAATAAAGACACAGGCCGAGTAAAGAAACTGTGAGTAGCACAGTTGGCAGGGGTCACCATGGATGGGAGAGAAAGTGTGAATGACAGATGTGAAAGGCAGAACTTTGCAGCTTGAGGCTAAAGGAACTTTGCTCCTTATGTGTCAGGGACCAGACACCTATCCCTGGACTTGGGCTTGAGTTGGACTCTCCAGTGGGAGTTCCTGAGGAGAAACATTTTGAACTTGGAGAGGCAAGAACTGTTCCAATTCAGGATCTGTTGACTTAGGTATTAGGTGGAGAGATTGTCAAGTTGACTTGGGACACAGGAAGGAAGCATATGTTGTGAACAGGACACCGAGCCAAGGGAAAAAAAACCTGAGAGCTGTAAGCAGTGAGGTCATGGGAGGGTCCCAGATGAACTTAGGCTTGCTGCCAGTGACAAGTTCTGATGTGTTTGGTTCTCGCAGGTATGAGATAGGGTGGACCTGAGCTAATTCAGGGCCTGGGAAGAGACTGTTGTTACTATTATTACTCTTTGGCCAGTACTACTATTGACTATCATAGCTCCTGTATATTTCAGACTCATGTTGGTGAGTCTGGCAAGGAGGTTATTAAGACAAAATTCAATGAAAATACCATTATATTATGCAGCAGACCATATACCCAATATGTCATATGGTCCCCTGAGTACCACCAGGAGTAATTCTTGAGTGCAGAACCAGGAGTAGGCCTTGAGCATCACCAAGCGTGGCCTCAAACCAAAACCAAGCAAAGAAAAAGTACAATTATATTCTTAGGGATGAAAAAAATAGCTCATGTTTCTGATCCATGTTGGTGAGTCTGGGCTGGAGGACATTAAAATAAGGGCCAAGGATAAAGTTATGTTATTATTAGAAATGATAAAGTTGAGAGGGAGAGTAAGGACCTTGTCCAAGTTTCTGGAAATAGAGTAGAAACCTGGACTCAGAATGCAGGAATCCTCCTGATTCCTGTCTGTGGGCCACTCTGTGAGTTTTTCTACTCCATCGGCATCTGGCATCACTCTGTGCTGTACTCTGCTTTGTACACTTCAATCCCACAGAAGCCCTGAAGTGCTTTTTTTCCCCCTTAGCACTTGTATGCCTGGTCCCTGCTAGTCCCTCAGAGCTCCAGAAGGCAGCCTGATAGCACAGATCTTGTGGGGAGGAGACCCAAACACAGTCCGAAAGAGCCTAATTATGCTCAGAGAATAACTTCCATCCAGAGGGATCCAGGTCTTCCAGGCTGTGAATGTCTGGCAAAGAACATTTTCCAAGTGAGAACTTGGAGGCTGTAAAAACAAAATGAAATGATTAGGGAGGCGCTGGACCATGGGAGCGTTTTCCTTGAGCAAATCTTTTAACCTTGCAGTGAGGCTGACCCTCTCTCAGGAACTGCCAGCCTTTTTGGAGCAGAGGAAACAAGCTAAGTTCTTTTTAATGTATATTAAATTGAGCCTGTCAACCTTGACAGAGGCCCTTTCTGTGGTTGGCCACTAAGAGGACAGGCTCCCCAGAAGACACACGACTCAGAAGTCTGTGTAGATGACATTCCTTCCCCTGATTCAGGCGGAACAAAATCTGCCTTACTCCCTTTTTTTCCCTTCCTTTCTCCCTCCTTTAACAAAGGCTGTTGTCAATCATTGATTACACACACCAAACCTGTTTCAGACACTTAATAAAGGTTGGTTGCTGTAACACTTAGAACACTCTTGTGCAATAGTTTCTATTTTATCCTCATTTTATAGAAGTGGGAAGCAAGACTAGAAGAACCGCTGTTCAATAGCTTCTAATAGGTTATCTTGACTTGTATGCTAAATGCTCGTAACATCAGGTATCATTCTCCTAACAGATTAAACCGTTTCCATCTTCTTTGTGGTTTTTCTGACCAAGTCCATGTATACACAAAATTTTAATACAGTTGAACTTATGAATCGTGTAGAATTGCAATTTTATTTCTATTAAAGATTGCTTCACTATTGTCAAAGTAGCATTCATAGTTTGCAAAAGCAAAATGGTAAAATGTATACGTCGTATAAAATATCAATTCCTGAACCGAATGTGCATCTTCTAATAGTTGCTCCTGATCTTTCTCTCTGAATGATTAAATAATATGCTATGTTTCCAGCTGATGAGTTTTAGAAATTAAAGTCCTTCCTGGTGGAAAGAGCCCCTTTCTTGCTCTCCCACAGGCCCTGCCAGAGTTTAATCACACTTGGATCCCCAGATCATTTCAATTCCTATTCTGGCTTGTGAGTGTTTATTCAAGTGTCTCTCTTCTTGCATTATACTTTGCTTTATTTAAAAGGCAAGGCATCCTTGAATTTTCATTTATATACTTTCCCTTAATCTATACCTAACATCCCCCACATATTCCAACATGTTACTGACCTATTGGTAATTTTCTTTCTACTGCAACAGATTTTTCCCTTCCCTTAGAGATCATCCCTCTGGAGCTATGGTATTGTATGTCCTATTTCTGTTGTTTCCTGGGACAACTGCGCAGCCAAGAGATGAGGTCTTCTTTTGATTATTATCTTTAGAGTGATGAATCCACAAAGGAAACCATTCCTTTCATGTCTTATGTTGGTTTATCATTCCCTGCAGCCTGTAGCTTTCTATGTTGTGACTGACTTTTCAATTTATTCTCCTAAGAAAGGGTGCATTGGTTATACAATTTTTTGACAGTCTGCTGTCTTATTATAAACTTCTACAATTGTTTGGCTGGGTATATATTTCTAGTTTGAAAATGGTTTTCTTTGAGAATATTGAAAATGATTGTCCATTGTCTTCCAACTTCGCAACTTTGTACTGTGAAGTGTGCAACCAATTTGACTTCATGTTCTTTCTAAGCAATCTTTTTAATTCTCCATGGAAGCTTGGGGATAGTCTCTTGATTCTTTGAATTCAGAAATTTCATGATGATGTGCTTCATTATATTTTTTTAAGTAGCCATCACACTCAGGACTTTATATCTGAGATAATTTCTCTTGAGTTCTGAGAATCCTTTTTTCCTCATGTTGATTTTCTAAAGTTCTACCTCATATGTTTTATTTTGCACAGAAAAAATGAAATCAACTAAAGTTTACTAACAAGTTACTAAGTATTAATTATTGAAAGAGAAAAATATTACATGTGTTTATTTGATCCTCATAGAAATTCTTTAAGAAATTTGTCATGTCACTATTTTGTGGGTATCATCACTGTTTAGATACTCAGAGAAGTGGAATGATTTGTCCAGATAACACAACTAATATACATCACAGTCAGAATTAAATACAAGACAGGACAACTCAGTTCATTAAAGTGTTTCTATAGAATTACTCCTATATTTATGTAATCTAACAAGCTTAGGAATATTGGGCTGAATATATGTCATAGTTAAAATATTTCTCAGGTAGCTTGTTATATGCATAAGGATCCTCTAAGGTAGAGGTTGGTAATATACCATTTCCCCAAAAGATAGAAAGATAGAAAGATAGAAAGTGCTCATCAAAGTCATCAGGGCTTGAAAATAGTTGTTTAAATAAACTATGTGTGACAAAAGCAGGTCCTCACAGAACGCTGTTTTGTTCAAGGTGAGTTGGGATTTAAGAAATGAATTCAATATTATAAAAAAGAAAACAAGGAAATGACACTGAACAACATTAACTGCCGTAGGTGGATGTGATTGCAGGGAAACTAGAATTTAAGTATAAGACATTAGGTTGCTGACTAGTTCCTAATTGGGGCAATTAAACTCTATGGGTCTCCTCATAATGACTTCTCTCTTCACGTCTCCTTGTTCCTCAGCCCACTTGCTCAACTTGTTCAATTGACCTTTTTTTTCAGTTTCTTGATTACTCAACAGTCATACTGGCTATCTTTCAAATCAATGGGAAAGTCTTTCTACCCAGGGACTTTCTATTACACTGTGCTCTCTACCTGAAATGTTCTTCACCTCCCTTACCTCGTTTGGACCTACTCATCCTTTAGGACTCAGCCTAAAGCAGTTTCCTTAAGAAAAAATTCTCTAAACATTCTGATTATGTTTGTTAGGTCTCTCTCTGCAATGTTCTCGATATATATATATATCATAATTCTCTATGTATATCATATATGCTATCAATTGTGTCATTTGTATATGATATGCAATATATAAATTGAAACTATATTTATCTATACATTTTATATATTTGCTTATTACCTATTTCCTTTCTGCTGGCTCTAACTTTCTTCTGGAAATGGTGTCATGACTGTCTTGCTTATTATCATGTGGGTATAACTCGAGTGGTGCTTAATTATGCTAGGTGCTCAGTAAACATTTGCTGAGTGATTGCATGAATGATCAAATGGAGGAATGAAAAATAGTACTTCATTTGTCATCACCATTAATGATGATGTTAATTAATGAATTTTACTTAAAATGGTAGCTCTTGTTAGAGCTGTACTAGTCAAATTCTGCTTCAAAATAGTTCTGCCGTGAGAAAAGGAAATAATGGAAAACATAAGCTCAAATGTGATGAATATTCCATGAAACCAAATCACAGTTGAAAAAAATGTTCTCTGTGCATGAATTATTTTGCCAACAGGTATCTCAGCATGAGTCTGTATCCACCCCTAAATACTTAGCCCCTAAATCATATTCAAGTAGCTTTTCATGAGTTCTGTAAATTAAGCTCTCATCATACAGCAAAAAGAGCAAATGAATATTCTTTTTAACTAGTGCAGAAGCAAATGCCTGGAATAAAGAGAAAGAGACAGGTTGCTTGTAAGGGCTCATTTTATA
>JAOXYA010000045.1:18251124-18274041 GCA_028565675.1 Sorex palustris | reverse complement strand
CTCCTCCTCCTCCTCCTCCTCCTCCTCCTCCTCCTCCTCCTCCTCCTCCTCTTCCTCCTCCTCCTCCTCCTCTTCCTTCTTCTCCCCCTCCTCTTCCTCCTCCTCTTTCTCTTTCTCCTTCTCCTTCTCCAATCCTTCTCCCTCCCTCCACCTCTCCATTTTCTCAAAACTTGCAACTAAAATTTGTTATACTTCACTACTTGTCTCGCTTGTCTCACTTGAAATTCTTTTCAGTGAGAGAAAGGCAGGAACCCTTAAGGTCTAGGACTGACTTTCCACAAGGACTTTCCTGCAAGGAGCAAGGCTCACAGTCCTAGATTTCCTCACTTATCCCCAGGCGACAGAGGTAGATAGAGAGAAAAGAGCAGATTGCCTTCTAAAGACTGCCACCTCTCTCCTACTTGCTTCGCATAACTCACCCTGGGGTCCCAGCAACTTCAAAAGCATTCAATGCAGAAGGAATCTGGTAGCTTATGGAAAACGAAAGCAAGCAGGTGATATGCAGTTTGCTAAGGGAAGACCTCTCCAACAAATAGGAAGCCAGCAAACAGTTCCTCGGGATAGCCTGCAGGTGGACCTGTGTGGAAGCCTCTGCCAGATACTTATATTTTACGGGAACTTTAAAACCTGATTTGTATATTAAACTCCCTATAATTTCTTTTAACATTACCAACTAGTTGTAATGAAAAATATTATGTAATCCAAACACACCTGTTCTATGAACCAGATGAGGTCTCAGTCTATCAGTGATGACCTTTTAGTTCTCTAATAGGATACAAACTACTAGTTGTAGCTGTTAAGGCTATCTTGGAGATGTGCCATAGAGTAACCTGCAGAGTGAGAGACTTGGCTTTGTAGCCCATTTTTTTAAAGCCATGGAAAATGGGTACATTTCAGGGCCTTCATGATGAGTGGGATGAATATCTGTGGTTTCACATGGATACTTTAAAGTCCTGTGAATTCCCAGTGACAGTTTTCATGATCATTAAAACTGATCAAGAATTTTAGTGATGGACCACAAATGTGTTCTTTCATGGATTAAATGCAAATGCATACAACTTATGAAAAGGGCCCTGAGATGGATTGGCTGACTGTAAAGAAAGGTAAAAACTAAAGAATTCTTGCAAAGGATGTGGTGTCTCAGAAAAACTGGCTCTGTGGAAGAGAAAAGGCAATTAACTACATAGCAATTACATGCATGGGGTGGGAGTAGGGACCTGTCTTAGAGAAAGTGATCAGTTCTCTATTATAGGCCATTGGGACATTAATTTATTATGATAAAATGATCTGATATTGACCTGGAGGCCCTAATGCAGGACATCAGCATATTAATAAAAAGCTATTCTGTGCTCTATCTAAATGCTGAGACAGACTGATCACTGTCCTTTTAAATACAAAGGAAGGAGTGTCATTTAGAACTGCAGTGATTACTCCCTGGTTTTCATGACTACAGGCAAGTTGCAGTTTGGGGAACAAAGGCGTGACAGCAAGGAGTCAAACTGAGGTCACCTCTTAATTCCATCCCCTAACGGCCCTATAACATTGGGCATATTGCTTAACCTATTTTAGGTCAGATTTGTCACCTATACAATAGAGATGGTACACTTCCTTTTTCAAGTTGATTGTGAGAGGATCCTATATATGAATTTTGATTAGCACCTACATAAACTGAATATGAAATACCTGTATCTTTTACTTATCATTGTGGTGCCTACTCTGAGCCTTGGGTGAGTACATGGGTGGCTTTCTACCTGATTCTTTTTTTTTTTTTTGCTTTTTTGGGTCACACCTAGCGATGCTCAGTGGTTACTCGTGACTCTGCATTCAGGAATTACCCCTGGTGGTGCTTCGGGGGACCATATGGAATGCTGGGAATCAAATCCAGGTCAGCAGAGTGCAAGGCAAATGCCCTACCCACAGCACTATAGCTCTAGCCCCTCTACCTGAATTTTATAGCTGTTCCATCATTTGTTTATTTTCATCTGTTAGGCAATTTGTTCTTTTAATGCTGAGACATCTACTGATTCAACTTTTCTTCTCCCATAGGCCCCCTGGCTCCATGCATGGCATGAATTGATTCCCAGTTCAATGGCACAAGGACTGCAGGAACTGTAGCCATCTCCACCCATTGCCCCAGTCAGCACCTCCCTGGCAGCAACTTGTGGCAGGACATTTCTCTGTTACACCTTTCTAGATGTCCCAGGCTAAACTATTGACCATGCTCTATGTGCCTGTGCAAACAGTCCTTGCTAGGTCCTCATCTGCTCCAAGTTCAGTGGATGGCTATTTCACATGGAAGGGGAAGCTGTTATTTCTCTGACAGAGGGTACTTGTGTTGGGGGTCATGGCTTCCTTGAGTAGATAGATGTCTTCTTAGAAAGCCATGGAATACTGTGAGATATTTCTTCAAGTAGAAAATGAGGACAGGAACTTGACATGAAAGAAACAGTTCACTCAATAGTACGGAGGTGTGAATATATAGGATGAAGAGAAAGGCAATCTACATTTGTGGAGCACCTTCTTTGTGATTGGTATCAATTACCTCTTATGTTCTTGGCCACTCTATGTGGTGCTTAGGATTTACTCAAGGTTCATTCCTATTGGGTCCAGGGGAACATACGTGATTAAATCCCAGGTTAGTCATGTACAAGACAAGTATTCTCCCTGTTGTACAATCTCTCTAGACTTGACATGAAATAATGGGACATCTAGGAAGGTGTAACAGAGAAAATCATGGGACATCTAGGAAGGTGTAACAGGTGTAATAGCCTGGGACATCTAGGAAGGTGTAACAGAGAAATGTCCTGCCACAAGTTGCTGCCAGGGAGGTGCTGACTGGGGCAATGGGTGGAGATGGTTACAATTCCTGCAGTCCTATCGATGATCTCATTTCATTATCTTACTCATCTTGCTAGTAGATTATTGCTTTTTCTATTTTAAGGAGTGGGAAAATTACTGATTTGTGTGGTCATATTTTTCAGACCATAGAGCGTAAATATGGCAGAAGTAGATTTTGAACCTGGGTCTTAGCTGCTGCCACCCTTGTCCCTCCCTCATGTGGTAGGGAACATGGAACAGCAGGGACTGGAATTCACTGGTAATACTCCAGCAGACTGTTGCAACTTCAACCCCACCAGGGAACATATTGTACACTTTTCTGAATTCATCTTGTCATTTGGTTTTTAAAATTACCCACCAGTTTGGAAAATGATCTTCAAATCCTCTAAAAGAAACAAGAGAGCTATCCTTGTACCCGCCGCTCACTTCATTCTGAAAGTTGTAGCCAAATTACTTGAGCACTTATTCTACTTGAATTTCAGACAACTTGCTAAGATCCATATTATCTGATTTGGGTGTTTTTGCACGAAGTCTTTTTATTTGATCAGGTGCATTTCACTCCACTGTAGCCCAGACTAATTGCCCCGGTGAAACTTGGGGAAATTGGGTTGATGGTGTGTGAAGGCGCTAGAGACAGGCGTTTCCACAGGCCATGTCAGTCTGAATACACTGGGACTTCTGATAAAGTTTCTCTGGGGACTAATTTGGGAGGCCCCTCCAGGTGATATAATCACAGGGTAGATTCCATGAGCCTTTGGGCTCTGACTGTAGGCTGAGCTATCACAGTATCTTATTTCTAAATTAAATGCAATCCTCAGTGTGATTCTATTAAATCTGATGTAGACATTTCTTTTAATAAGATTAAGAAAGTAGATGGATACTCAGAAAATCATATAAAGTCTATTCAGGAGTTGAGAATTTTTGATCAGGCAATCTAAGTTTAGAATCCCTCTCCTCTCCCTCCCAGTTGTGTTATCATAAGTGAGCACCATAATTCCACCACAGTTTTATATCTTTATCAACTGATAAATAGCAATTATAATATCTCTCTACCAGAATTATTATGAGAATGGTAAGAAATAGAATTTGCAAGGTATTAATACTCAAAGTCTGACTGAAAAAGAAAAAGTTAAATTGTTAAACTATAAACAATTAAAATGTTCATTTTGTGTCTAAAGACATTCCTTATTTAGTACATATAATATTTTAAAGAGTAAGTTTAGAATATCTTCAGATTAATGAGAGAAACTCCAAAGACATTTTAAGCTTAATGCAGCTTCATTGAGCTAAGCCTCCAGTTCTGTAGAAGTATATAGTTTTGATTGTTGTAGAGATTTGGTGAAAATTGCAAGTAGATTGCTGGTCTGATTTTCCTATCATCAAAGAAAAAACCTAATTAAATGGCTTTTGAAGGAGTTAAAAAATTAGGGTCTGTTTTATAGGTGGAATATCAAAATTGTCTGTAACAACCACTTCATTGAATCAGAATTACAGACAGCTCAAAGGGAAATTTTATTATGCCAGGTGCATTTTATTCTACCTGCTATTTGATATCATGGGTCTAAGACAATTCTGGAAATTGGTTTGCTGCTTGGCAGGAGACCCAGAGACAAGGATTTCTATAGTTAGTGATAGTTCAGGTGCAAGGTGATACTTGGCAGAACCACTCTATGTATTAAAAGACTTGAGACAGAGATCTGTAGCATTCTTGGTGAAAATGTTGTACTTCACATAGGACCAGCAAGGAATTTTGAGCCAATTTCATATTGACACTAAGGGTCAGGAGACCCAGAGGTGTTTTTTTTTTCTATCCCATTCTAGTGGTTAAAGTAATGGTTTAATGGAGGGATCCAGGGATCCTTGTCTGAGTTTTTCCTTTGTATCTTCACACCTTTGTAAATCACAAAGTTATTCCAACCATCTCTGAAAGGTAGGACTAATAGTAATGTTTACCTCATCAGGCTGTGGTAAGGCTAAAACAGTAGAAGTAGGCAAGCTCTCTCGGCGTGTAACATGGACCATGATAAGCGTGCATCAAAGGACTGCTGATCCCTCCAACCACTGGTATTAACACAACTAAATAACAACTGAGGCCAGTGTTTATAATAACAAAGACACTTTATGCCTCTTTTATGATTCATGCTGCTTTCTCCCTTGAATTACAAATATTTGCAACTGTATATCATGTCCCTTCAAACCCTGGATCACAGAAAACTCAGCTGAACTGCTGTGCTCTGTGGTATTCATCACAGGACTATGCTTTTATTGAGATCCCAGCATAAAACCCTTCACTACTTACCTCTTCTGCCCCAACAACAACAGAATATTGTACTATTGGCTTCATTGTAGTTATCAGTTGCTCCATAACTTTATTGGACCTTGTAGACACAAGGCATGATGCTAATGTAACTAATTATATTGCCATTCTTTGAGATTAGGCAAACTATGCTTTGAAATATAAGTGAGGGATTGACTTTAATGCTGTACCTTAAGAGAATTTATGGGTTTACTGCACCTGGGCTAGAGAGTCTTGGATGCCTATATCCTTATGCAAAGATCAAACTCAGATTGCCCATGCATAGAAAGGGTGCAGTGGTAACGGTTTTGAGGCAACTGAGTCTCTAACCATGCACCATGTCTGTGTTTTGATTGGTTGTTACATCAGAATCAAGACTCTTTTGAATAGGAGATTTCTTGAAGACATCCTTCAAGAAACTAAGTACATCCTAAAATTCCTTCTCTATTATAGAAGAGATTAATGCATATTTCTGGGGTGAAAAGCAAGACAATCTTGGGTTTCTTTTCTGCCCAGGAAGTCTACTTTTTATTTTGGGGCTTGGGGAAGTCAAGAGGGGTTTCCACTCTGTGTTTTCTATATAAAGTTATTTACTTAGAGGAAAAGGAAGCTGCACATTGATCCTTTTCTACAACTGGAAGCCAATTCCTGATGGTGGAGGTGTGTACTGGCATATAGTACTTGGGAATATGTATGATCACCCGAAAGAGTTTGGAAGCACATGGATTTAATAATTAGGCAGTTCAGGATTTGAATTTTTGCTCTATCATTGACTAGGCAAGACCCATACTTGAATTTGAATTGATTTGCTGGTTTTTGCATGTTTGGAGCCTATATCTAGTTATGCTCCGACTTACTCCAGTCTCTGCTCTGTGATCACTCCTGCTGGGTGCTTGGGAATCAAACCTCTGCTTGCTGCATGCAAGGCAAACACTCTAACAGCACTATCTTCCAGACCCAAACCTGAGTTTCTCTCTCTTTTTAAAACATTATTTAAACATCATGTTTTACAAAGTTGTTCATGACATAACTTTGAACAGTTGTTCCAGGCTTTGCAAAGCAGTACTGTCCACCTCTCAAGAATGAGATAATTTTGTGGGAAAAAAGTATACTGAAACACCCCTGTACTGGGGTTGGAGAGATAGCACAGCAGGTAGGGTGTTTGCCTTGCACATGGCCAACCCGGGTTCGATTCCCAGCATCCCATATGGTCCCCCAAGCACTTCCAGGAGTAATTCCTGAGTGCATGAGCCAGGAGTAACCCCTGTGCATCACCGGGTGTGACCCAAAAAGCTAAAAAAAAAAAGAAAGACAAAAAAAGAAGAGAGACAGGGAGAGAGAGACACAGATGGAGAGACAGACAGAGAGAGGTAGAGATAGCGAGAGGCAGAGAGGGGCAGAGAGGCAGGCAGGCTGGGCTGGCCCAGGGCAGGTGCTCCCCAACCAGCCGGCCCCCCCTCCCCGCCCCGCTGGTGACTGGCAGCCCCTCCCCCCTGGGGCGCTGCCAGTGCCCGTCTGCTCCGTGCCGCGGCCCTGGCAGGAGAAACCACCAGCCATCTCGACTGGCGCCCTTCCCAGGAGCAGCGGGGCCGCCGGCTGCGCGCGCGGGAGCTGAGGAAGCACATTTCAGGCGCCCTTCCCCGCAGAGAGGAGGGCAAGGGGGCTCATTAGCCCCAGCATCCCCTCCCGACCCCGCTCTCAGCTGAAAGGAGCCGCGCTGCCGCCCAGGCCTCTCCCACCCGAGGACAAGCTGGCTCCTGCTCAGACAGAGCCCACCCTGTCCTCGCCTGCGGGAATCACATTCCTTCCCCCCTGGGAGGGCTGGAGGGCCTCCACGGCCACTGCCCCCACCTGCCCTTCTGCTTCCCACTCCACCAGGCCCCGCTTCTGATCCTGCCGGGGCACTAATCTGACCTCTAAAAGTTGGGGCCCCTGGGGCTGGAGTGATAGCACAGAGGGTAGGGCATTTGCCTTGCACGCGGCCAACCTGGGTTCGATTCCCAGCATCCCATATGGTCCCCTGAGCACCACCAGGAGTAACTCCTGAGTGCAGAGCCAGGAGAGACCCCTGTGCATCGCCGCATGTGACCCCAAAAGCAAAAATATAAAAAATGAAAGTTGTGGACCGAGGCCAGAGCAACAGCACAGCGGCTGGGGAGGGCGCTTGCCTTGCATGCAGCCAACCCGGGTTCGAGCCCCGGCACCTCAGCTTGGGTCCCCCGAGCGCCACCAGGAGGGTTCCCTGAGCGCAGAGCCAGAGTAAGTCCTGAGTACCATCAAGTGTGCCCCCCCCAAACTAATAAACAGAGAAAAATAACCAATCTAATCCTGGGGAAAGACCAAAACGTGCCTCTCTCCACTCCACGACAAAGGAGTCTGCTCCGCAGCCACCTGCTTGGCCTGTGCTTGGGTATCTCACGGCACCTCCAGCCCGACACTCCCAGAGCTGAGCTGCGGCCTCCACCCGGCCCCGCGTCTCCCTGAGCAGGGCTCAGTGTTCAGCCCGGCCCCTGCAGCAGCAGTTTCTCCCGGGCCGCCTTCAGCCCTCATCTTGCCAACCTGCCCTGCAAATGGCCTGGAACCTCTCGCGGACCCCACCCCCTTTCCTCAGCAAGGATTTGGGTGTGTTTGTGTGTGGAGGTGCGGGTGGAGGGTGGAGCTCACCCAGCAGTTCTTGGAGGTTTGAGATCAGTCTTGGGGGAGATCCAGGGATTGACCTGCGCCTCCAGGCTGTGGGGCCTGGACTCTGCCCCTGAGGCCTCTCCCCAGCGGTTCCTCTCCATTGGATGTACAGTGCTCCTCCTGGGGTGCTCTAGGCTCCCTCACCCCAGCGCTCAGGGCCTTCAGGCTTCTCAGACACACTGGGGGTGCTGGGCAGCTGGGCCTGGCCACCTCCTGCATGTCCCTCTCTCTTCCTGTACGTCTTGGCTTGAACGTCAGTCATATCCTTTGGTCTTTTCCTGAACCAGCCGTGGGGTGCACGGAGCAGGAGGAAGCCATTTCCGGTTCTCCCCAGACTCAGGAATATTGGGTGTTTCCCAAAGCGGGTGGTACTGTCCCCTGCAGAGGCACCAGAACCCTCCCCGGGGGTTGGGGCAGACTCTGGCACCATGCTGGGGTAGATTCCCAGGGGGTCTTGACCGAAAGGGGGCAGTAGACCAAATAAGTGTGGGGCTTCCCAAAGCAGGCTCTCTTCTCTTGATTGTACCCATGTCAGTGTGCGTGTCCCCATGTCCAGAGGGCAGCCGCCTGCTGGGGGCACTCAGCAGGGGTAGGCTTGGCATCCCGGAGGCCTAGGTCCCATCCCTGGCACACCATGGTCTTCTGAGCACAGTCGGCTTGGTCTCCAAACCAAACCCAGACACAAAAATAGACACTAAGGACAAATGCGTGTCCCTTCAGTGGGGTGCGGTAGATGGAGGGGGGGGAAGGGAAACAGGCTCTGAGAATCCCCTAGCCACTCACACTTTTTTAAAAATAATAAAACCCATCTTTTTAAAATTAATTTTATTAAATCACTGTGAGATAGCTACAAGCTTTCATGTTTGGGTTACAATCACACAATGATCAAACACCCATCCCTCCACCAGTGCACATTCCCCATCACCAATATCCCCGTTATACCCCCCCTTTCCCACCCTCTCCCTGCCTCCATGGCAGACATGATTCCCCATAATCTCTTTCTATTTTTGGATATTATGGTTTGCAATATAGACACTGAGAGGTTACCATGTTTGGTCCTTTATCCACTTTCTGCACACATCTCCCATCCTGACTGATTCCCTCAGCCATCTTTTTCTTAGTGATCCCTTCTCTATTCCAGCTGCCTTCTCCCCTTTGCTCATGAGGCAGTCTTCCAGCTAAAGAGCAATCTATCCCGTGTATCTACTGTCCTTAGGAGTCAGCTTCATGTTATATTGTTTTATACTCCACAAATGAGTGCAGTCCTTTTATGTCTATCCTTCTCTTTCTGACTCATTTCACTTAGCATGATACTGTCCATGTTTATTCATTTATAAGCAAAGGTTATGACTTCATCTCTCCTGAAAGCTGCATAGTATTCCATTGTGTAGATATACTAAGGTTTCTTTAACCAGTCATCTGTTGTAGGGCACTTCGGTTGTTTCCAGATTTTGGCTATTGTGAATGGTGCTGCAATGAACATATAGGTACAGATGTCATTTCTACTGTACTGTTTTGCATTCTCGGGATATATTCCCGGAAGTGGTATTGTGGGGTCATATGGAAGCTCAATTTCTATTTTTTGAAGGACTGTCCATATTGCTTAATGAACAAATTTTAACTATAAGGCTTTTATTATTTCAATATATAAAAACAAAGTTATTTTGTACATGAAATTTCATGTTTGCCTCATTAATTTATGAAAATATTATATAGTAGAAATTTGTCAAAAGGATTTAGAACATTTCAATAAATTAGGAAACAAATGAGAATTCATTAGAAAAAAATCCTTAGAAAACAAATTAATTCACTGAATGTGAATTCAGTGTTTAGCATAAAATGTTTGAAGAAGTTTGCTTGATAGTTGTCAGTGACTTATCTATAATTTCGAGCCAAAGAAGTTAGAACAAAAGCTTAAGAGAGTCGCTGCAGGTATTTAAATACACTCAAAGTCCCAAGCTGTTAACAACAGTGTAAAGGTTACATCTAAAGTGAGTGAGTGGGAGGAGGTATATTATATGCATCTATTTCACTCCTATCTTGTGTAGTTGCATCAGAAAAATTCTCTTGATAAATTACATTAAGATGATATTTTATACTTAAGTTGTATTCACTTTTATGCATTCAAAAATTAAAATTTGTAAGAATTAACAACCAAAGATGTTAATAATACATTCAAATAAAAGGATACAGCTTAAAAAGTTACATGATAATATTTCTGGTATGAGTTATAGAATTTATATGAGGGAAAACAGGGAGAAGCAAAGAGGGAGCCCTCAAGTGCCGCTATACTTTACATTGTTATGGACTATGAGTTTTATGATTAAAGAAGAAAGACATGACAGAGCAAACAAGGTTCTTTAGGACCAAGCCATTAAAAACAAAAGTTTCTGGTACTGAACTGAAACAGTTTGTTCAAAAGAAGAAATGTTGTGTGTTTATATTAATCAGTTTATGTGTAAGATAAGTAAGGATTCCCTACTCTTCTAGAAGATCTAAATATTATATAGATTATAATATATTATATATTATATAGAAATTATATAGATATATTGTATAGATAGATCATAGCAACCATCCTGTAATATGGACTCATTTTTATATTCCCAAATACAATGTTGGTGTCAAAGACCTCCAGAACCAGCCACCACCAGGCTGAGACCACTCTCCACACACATGAAGGTACCGGCAGAGGAACAAAGGCATGCGGGTCCCGGGGCTGATATCTCTGAACAAAGGCATGCTCGGATCTGGGCTGAGCATCCTCCACGCAGATCCTGCATATTCCAGTAGGCAGGGGTCACACCTACTAACTGGCCCCCTGGCACCGTGTAATCCCATCAATGGCCAAGATCCAGAGACTATAAAACCCAGATCCCTGAAGTGCCTGGCCGCATTCACGGCTGCGCGACATCTTATTATCTCATTCTTACTTTGGACAACCTGGCAGGCTAAGGAATGTAACCTGCCCACATGGCAGAGTCTGGCAAACTCCCCATGGTGTACCCAATATGCCAAATACCAGTAATAAGGATGGGTCTCATTCTCCTAACCCTGAAAGAGCCTTGAATATGGCACATTTTCAAAAATCTCAGGGTAAGACGAAGGAGATGCTACTGGGGCCTGCTCGACGCAATCGATGAATATTGTTGGTGCCAGAAATATCACAATCAAATCATGCTGCAATAATTTCTCATTCATAACTGACTTTATTTCTTTCAGTCTGAAGCATCTACATGGATTTGTTGTGTGCGAATGATGTGGGCATATTTAGATAATGTGAATTAAATCAACTATCTTGTTTTCCAACCTTCCATTCCTCCTAGGTCCAGAGTTTTTGAGGGAAATATAGTCATTACCTTAGTCTACAGTGTACATAATGGGTGGACATAAGCTGATATTTTGGTGGAGAGTGCAGTGTTGGTTGTTTTTTTGCCTGAATCGATGTCATTATCAATACTGTAAATCAGAATGCCTACAATATTTTTTTAAAAAAACAGAATGGTTAATTTGGCTGTGATTAGTTAACTCAAAGAAAGTTAATATATGCACAAGGATGCATTTAAAAGTGAAAAAAAGCCATATGGGATTACAAATTCTGTTACATGCAAGATGGAGTAACTATCAGCAAAAATATCTTTCTCTAAACCTTGGGCCATCCAGCCCAGCACTGGCGTTCATTCAATATGTGCTGTTTTATGCAGAGGAAGCTCTTGTGCTAATGTGCCAAAAAATTTCTGTGAATAATTTAAGGTTGGACACTATTTATGACTGCTTCAGAGATCAGATCTCAGACAGTAGGAAATAGACATAAACAAATAATTGATTTTACCCCATTCCTGTGCACGGAAGGATCATAAAATTACAGACATTGATGCTAGGTCAGCTCATCATCTGATGCTATTTTTAAGAAGTGGCTGCACAGATAAGCTAGCAGTCCTCCCCTGGTACTGGAAAAAGCGTGAGGCTTATAGTGTTTAAGTGACTTCTCAAGAAAGCTTTCATGTTGAGGCTAGATTCCAGACCTTGGATGATACAGAGCATTTTGGCCATGCTTTCTATATAGCATGCTCCACTCCATGGTGGGAAAAACTACACTCCAACAAGGAAAACCAAACAGTTCTTTTTGGGCCACCATAGAAAACAAAACACTTTGTGCTGAAAGTAGATAAAAGACCAAACATGATAACCTCTGTATTTCAAACCATAATGCCCAAATATATAGAGAGAGTAAGAGTTAAACTATCTGAGAGGCAGGGGATTGGGTGGAACTGGGGGGTGGATATTGGGGACATTGGTGGTGGAAAATGTACACTGGTAGAGGGATGGGTGTTCGATCATTGTATGACTGAAACTCAAACATGAAAGTTTTGTAACTGTAGCTCACGTGACTCAATTAAAAAAAAACAGATATCCTACTTGTGACAAACATTAAAAAAAAAATCATGGTCCTGAACTATTCTAATAACACAGTAAAGGACCTCATGGCTCTGTGACATTTCCAAAGTTCACAATACTGACAGCCCTATAGGATCACAGGAACTTAGATGGGAAAGTTCTGTAGAAGCCAGCAAAGCTCAATGAGCAGAAACCAGGCCCAGCACAGAAGACCCAATTTGTACCTGATATCTCAGCAAATACTCATACCACTTGAGTAACATCATTATGAGATATATGCTGTAAATAAGAGAACTGGACCCAGTGAGAAAGTCTGATCTGCATTCAAGCCTCAGGATCATATATGGTCCCTAGGGTACTGCCAGGAACACAGAGCCAGGATCATGCCAGGATTATGTCAGGATTATGCCCAGCTCTAACTGCAGTTTCCCACTACCACCACCAACAAAAAAAAAAGGAAGTAAAAATAAATTGAGAAAAAGTAAAGAGAATCTCAGACAAAGAGTTGATAATATCAGCAGGTGAACCTCAGAATCATATGCTTTCCAGAAGAATCTCAAGGACAGACAAAACGGACTTGAAGAGGGGCTGGAGCCATAGCACAGTGGGTAGGGCATTTGCCTTGCATGTGGCCAACCTGGTTTTGATTCCCAGGATCTCAATAATCCCCCAAGCACCACCAGGAGTAATTCCTGAGTGCAGAGTCAGGAGTAACCCCTAAGGGTGTGATTCAAAAAGAAAAAAAAAAAACCAAACCAAACCAAACAAACAAACAAACAAAAAAAACGAACTTGAAGAGGGTGATAGCTGAGAACTTCCCCAGTTTGAAAAGGGAGAAAAGTACACTGATCCAGGAGGACCTAAAATGACAATCAGTGTAAACCCAAACAGAACAACGCTAAGGCAGACACATGTTGATCAAAATGACAAATATTAAAGATAGAGATAAAACTCCTGAAAGCTGCAAGAGAGAAGCAAGTTTTATGTCCAAGGGGGAGGGAAACCATAAGACTTACATCATATTTATCAAATGCATCTCTACAAGCAAGAATGAAATGGAATGATCTATTCCAACTAATGAAGTAAAGAACCTCCAAAAGGACCACCAACTAATAATCCCCTGCTCTGCAAACTTATCACTTAGATTTGAAGGAAGTGATTACAAACATTCTCAGACCAACAACAGCTACGGGTCTTTGTCATCTCTAAACCATACTACTGAATGGTCTCATAAAAAAAGGCAAAACTCAAATGGCAAAAGCTAGCAAAATCCTCATAGATAAAAGGTAATAAATTTCTTCATATCAATAATTTTTTTTAATGTGGGTGGATTAAAGCCTCCTATTAAAAGGCATAGAGTGACTGGATAAATCAGGAAATTAAATTCAACCTTCTCCTTACGAAAGAGATACTTGAACTTCCACAACAATGGACACTCAGGGTTAAAGAAAACAGTTGAAAAACAGTTATACAAGCTAATGGTAAACTAAAACAAGCAAAAATAGCCATAGTATTCTGCCAGACCAAACAGCGTTCAAATTAAAGATATAGGGACAGTTATTACATACTGGCTACGGGATTAATACATCAAGAGGATCTAACTCTTATCAACATATATGCACCCCAAAACAAAGCATAAAATCTATAAAGCAACTCCTAATAGACCCGGGGACATACACTGGTGCCATACACAGTAGTGGGAGACTTTGACATCTTGTTCCATCATGGGATGGGTCTTCCAGACAGAACATCAACAAGGAAACAAGAGCCTTACATGAACAATTGGAACAACTAGAAATAGTAGACATGTACAAGGCCCTCCACCCACAAAGAACATTCTTTTCTAATGCACATAGAACATTCTTCAAGATCGACCATCTGCAGGCACACAATCTGAGTGCCTATAAAGTCACAGAAACAAAATTTCAATAAAGGATCTTTTTGCTTTCAGACCACATTTCCATGAAGGTAGAAATTAACTATGAAAAGAAAGCCATAAAGAGGGCAAGTATTTGGAAACTGAGCAACATATTGTCCTTGAAGTGAATAAGAATGAAGACACAAAATATCTGAACTTGGGGCTGGAGAGATAACACAGCGGGTAGGGCGTTTGCCTTGCATGCGGTCGTCCCGGGTTCGATTCCCAGCATCCCATATTGTCCCCTGAGCACTGCCAGGAGTGATTCCTGAGTGCAGAGCCATGAGTAACCCCTGAGCATTGCCAGGTGTGACTCAAAAAGCAAAAAAAATATTTAAAAAAATCTGAACCTATGGAATATAGCAAATGCCTCACTAAGGGGGTCTTGTAGCAATACAGGCTTACATCAGGAAGGAAGAAAAACACAAAAGCAAAACAAAAAGGGACTAGGAGATAGAACAGTGGGTAGGGGGCTTGCCTTACATCTTACTGGCCCTGGTTTGATCACCTTATGGCCCCCAAATCCCACCAGGAGTGATACCTGAGCTCAGAACCAGGAGTAAGCCCTGAGTACCGCCAGGTGTGGCCCAAGATGATGAAGCTGGTGGGTAATCAGGGTTTTGGAGGACCAAGGCTGCTAACCATCTCTTTTCCTCACCCTTAGGGGAAGAGACCTCCTGAAGGAAGAAAAGGAACAGAGCTCAGGGGTGAACAGAGGCAGGTGGTGGAGCTTACCCCTCCTTGTGTGGGGCTGGGCTGGGCCAGGGGCACAAGGCAGAGTCACAGTTAGGAAGGAGTGATGCACTGATCTCAGAAACCAGAAGAAAGCCAGGTTTTTGCTCCCTGGGTGTGTATCCCCTCCTGCCCCCCAGCACCTGCCACAAACACCTTCCTCAGGCCTGGGGAGAGGGCCAAGGCACCCCTACTGGGAGTGAGAATAATTTCCTTCTTTCAGGTTGATGGGTTTTAAAACCCATTTCAGGTCATGGAAAATAGGAAACATAGATTTCTAGCCTAACTCGGTTAATAGATTAAAATGCTTACCTGCTGCAGACAAGTATCGTTTTGCACCACATGATATATTCCACTTTGAGAAACGTACATTTACATGAACTGTTGCCCCCACACCCTGCGCCCTTGCAAGCATGGGTCTTAGCATTGTTAATCTTGCTGCATGTAGCACATAGCTGGGGAGTAATTTCATTACTTATTGTATTATAAAAGCCAGTGGAGAATAGAAATATCAATGCTCATGATCACTACATTGTAACAAATATGGAAAATTAAGCAGAAAGCTTTCTTCTCAAATGAACACCCTCCGATTTGTTTCCCACGCATTGGTCCAATTGTGAACACAATGAATCTGATTAAGATAAAACATGTGAAAAGCCAGAGCTATAACACAGCAATGAAGGCTCTCGCCCTGCATGTTGTCAACCTGGGTTCAATCAATATGGCTCCCTGCCAGGAGCAATTCCTGAGTGCAGAACCAGGGTGAGCCCTGAGCACCACTGGGTATGGCTAAAATGCTGAAGAACAAATAAACAAAAACGCAAAATCTAGACTTGGGCCATCACAGACCATCTGTGCCCTAGCACCTCACCCTGGCATTGCCCAATCATATGCCCTTTGCTGTCCCAGAATTCTGTGCAGCTTCTCTAACTCTGGGATGCTGGACAGGCATGAAATTCTGGGAATCTGGCCCCAACCATATCCTACCCAGGTCACCCAGCAGCTCCCTCGGCCCCCCTCCACTGTGCCCCAGAATCCTGCCCTTATACACACACATCAGTTGTGCTCAGTGCTGACCTGTTTGATAAACCCCACCCCACCCCTCCCAATACCATCATATTTCTCTCCCTCCTTTTCCCTGCACCCACTTCAGAGTTTTTTGCTAATAGCAGGACCTGCATTTCAAACTTGATCTGCAGTGTGTTTCCTCTCTAGGGAACCCAAACGAAGGCACATTCTATTAAAGATGTGTCAAAAATCTTGGGCATGTTTAGTGATCTGATCATGTTTTTAATGGGGAGAGGGTAGAATCATCCCTGGTCACTTGAAGAGTTCTTGCTAACTTTCCAAACGGTAGCTATTGGTTTCCTTCCCAATAGGCATTCTGAGAACACTCTTTATTGTTTAGTGTTTGTTCAGGGGCCACATCTAGGGGTGCTCAGGAGCCCAGGCAGTGCTGGGGATTAAACCTGAGCTTCCTGCATGCAAAACCTGTGTCCAATCTACTGAGCTCTCTCACCAGCCCTGGGCCATTTTCAACTATTCTAGCCCAAATAAGACGTCAAGTAAGATCTTTTTTGAGGAAAATCTCAGGCACACCTTGGCTGGTCTCTTCCACACATTCCCTGGAGTGTAATCCCTGTGTTCAAATTATAAAACTGCTACTCAGAAAGGCCTCCCAGGCGACCCTCGCTCCCTCCCTTGGGAACAAGGTTAGCTTCCCGCACCCCATGTCCTCTCCCATCTGTGATGGGTCCCTGGCTGAGGCCACCGAGAGAGCTGGACCCAGTGCCCAGACAGCACCCCTACCCAGCGCCTGTACCAGACCGACTTATAACTGAGAAGAGGAAGCCTTGGGTTCAGGATCAGATTGACCCAGATTGGGGCTGGAGCAATAGCACAGCGGGTAGGTGTCTGCCTTGCATGTGGCTGACCTGGGTTCAATTCCCAGCATCCCATATGGTCCCCCATGTACCACCAGGAGTAATTCCTGAGTGCATGAGCCAGGAACAACCCCTGTGTGACCCAAAAAAGAAAAAAAGAATAGACTGACTCAGGAACAGAACCTAGGTGCTCAGAGAACTGAAATTTGACCCCAGAACCCAAGCTAAAGCCCCACACCATCAGGGGGGGCACCATATGCAGCTGGGCAGCTGGCCCATACAAGCACCTCCGGCCAGTCCAGGGAGGAGGGCCCTCCTCCTCACAAGCAAGACTCTGCACCACTGGTGGGCAGCGACTCGGGCACAGCACTGGGGAGAGGGCCACATCTGTGGCCTTGGACACTTCCAACCATCCCATTTCAGTCATCCCCCCATCACACACCCGAAATGAGGTGAACTGTGTCCTGTTCGAAGCCTTGTGGGTTGGGGACACCAGCATCCAGGGGCACAGGAAGGCAAGGTGGCCACAGGCAGAGCTGGTGTGTCTGTGCACTCGGAGCAAAGCTGGCCACCTCCAGCGAGGCCCTGGGGTCTCTCTGTGCCACAGGGAGGCCCCAGAGGAGAGAGTGTGTCCAACTGGAAGATGGCAGGCGCCCTTTTCAGGCCGCTACCTTGAGCAGGGCACCCCTTAAATTCCTGTACTCGGGCAGCAAGCATCCCCCATTGGGGTCTCCAAAGCATCCTGACAGTCAGGTCTACCCCATTGAACCCAGCCCCTCCTCCAACCCTTACTGCCCTCCCCCCCACCCCACTCCCAGTGGGGCAGAGACATGAGTGGACAGTGGTGGGAGGGGCTGAGGGACAGAGCCATCTTGAGCCTCCTCCAAAGCCTTCTCTAGGCTGGGACCTGCCAATTAAAGACACAAAGATGAAAGAGAAAGCCGCAGGGGTGCCGCCCTCAAGATGAAAGCCGCACCCCCAGGTTGTTTTACAGCCTCCTCTGGGGAGGCTCCTGGCTGCTCCTTATTATGCTCAATCAAGAGCTTGTAATTACCGAAACCCAGCGCTTCTCACAGAGGCAGCTGCCTGGCCAGGCCTTTCACTTCTGACTCGCTCTGGCCAATCCCAGGTTCTCATCTCCCTGCCTCCAGGCAACTGGGAAACCCACTCATTGCCAGACCCTGCCCCGCCTCCCCCATATTCCTAGGCCAGACCCTTGGAACCTGCTTTTCTTGGCCCAGGAGCCTGAGAGCCATCAGACAGAGCAGCCTCCGCCCTCTGGCTGTGTTGTGTGCTCACAGGGCATCATTGAAGCCTGAGAGCCATCGGACAGAGCAGTCTCCCCCCTCCCCACCACCACCACCCCACATCTCGGCTCTGTTGTGTGGCCATAGTGTTACTGCATCATTGAAGAAGGGTCTCCGTGTTCTTAGAGGCTCCTCCAGCCTGTCCCGACTTTTGCTTCCTGCAGAGACATCTGTGCTAGGCAACCTGCCTCCTGACCCCATGCGACAGGGACAGGGAAGCGAATGTCCTCTGCCTGGTACCCGTCCCTTTTCTCCTGTCCTGCTTGTCTCTGCTCTGAAAGGATGTAGGCTCCAGGGCCGAGAGAGAGAGAGAGAGGAGAGAGAGAGAGAGAGAGAGAGAGAGAGAGAGAGAGAGAGAGAGAATGCTAGGGGTTCAGGCT
This sequence comes from Sorex palustris, assembly GCA_028565675.1. NCBI lineage: Eukaryota > Metazoa > Chordata > Mammalia > Eulipotyphla > Soricidae > Sorex > Sorex palustris. The sequence continues at coordinate 18,255,607 of JAOXYA010000045.1, read as the reverse complement.
GACCCCCATTCGATTCCTGGTCCCACATAAAGTCCCCAAGCATTGCCACAGTGGTGCCTGAGTACAGAGCTGGGATTATCCCCTGAGTCTTCCCCAGGGTGGTCCACAAATAAAAAATATCATAAACTCCATGCAAAAGGGTTTGTCTGAGTCTCCCATTGCTGCTCTAACAAATTCCCACAAACCCAGCAACTTCAAACCACATCATTTTATTGTCCTACCGATCAGGGGGCCTGAGCTCTCATGGGACCGGAATCAAGGAGGAGCAGCAGCTCACCAGGGGACTCCAGGCAGAGATTTGATCCAGGCTTCTCAGCCTTGGAGAAGACATCACTCCACTGCCCTTCTCTCCTCCGAGAACCAAGAGCATCTCCCTGACCACTGCCTGGCACTCGCTCCCATACCTCTCCTGCCTCCCTGTCTTACCGAGGTTCCCTTGGCAATGGCAGCATCCACTGGTGTCCAATCTCCTGTCTCCCTGTCAGCTAATCAGTGATCATGATTCCCCCCGACCACCACCACCACCACGAAGCAAATACATTTACCATTCCTGGGATCGAGATGGGGACAGCTTTAGACCCACACTCTACCTTCTCCCAGGCTCACTGTTTTGTTGGCAGCAATATTCTGTTCCCAGTGTATGGCTATGGGGAAGGCAGGTTCATATGGCAAATTCAGTCCACACTGAACTGTGTGGCCCGGCAGTGCTCCTTCTGAGTTGCTTTACATTGATCAGGAGGAAGTGGGCAGAAGTGAGCCCTGGTTAAACTCACTCCTCTGTTTCTCGGAGGGGGCCCAGAGATTCTGTGCTTGGCTGGGACAATGGGTTGGAGGTTGCTTTGTTATTTTTTTCATTTTTAATTTTTTTTATTGAATCACCATGAAATAGGCCATTATAAAGCTGTTCATGATCGGGTTTCAGTCACACAGTGTTCCAACACCCATCCCTCCACCAGTGTATGGTTCCCAGCACCCGTGTCCCCAGTTTCCCTCCCATTTCCCCAACTACCTCCCACCCTGGCATACCTTTATGGCAGGCACTTTTCTTCTCTCTCTCTCTCTCTCTCTCTCTCTCTCTCTCTCTTTCTTACTATCTATCTCTCACCCCCTCTCTCCCTCCTCCTTCCCCTTCACTCCCCTCCTTGTTCTCCTTTCGGGCATTTGGTTTGCAATACAGATACTAAAAGGTTGTCATGTATCTCCCTTTACCTACTTTCAACACTCAGTTCTAGTCCCACATGATCGTTTCCAACCGTTGTTGTCATACCTTCTCTCTCTTATCTACCCTCCCCTCCCACACACACACACAGACTTGCAGATTCCAGTAGGTTGTTTCTTGAGGCTCCTTTGATGCCCACTGGGCCAGGATTCAGTGGCCCCAACACAGGAGGGCAGATGTCCACCAAGATGCAAGGTTCCTGTCCTGAGTGCTGCTCCCTGATTCTGCCTGCCATCTCTCCCCGGGGTTGCCCAGGCCCTTGGAAGGGTTACATTAGAGCAGCATGACCTTCCCCCGGATCTGAACCCACCATTCTTTCCTCCAAGTGACAGGCACCTGCTTCAAACCTCATCCAGAGCCGCAACTGCATGACCCACTTCCTTAAAGCATTGCTGGGGACCGCCTTAGCTGGTCATCATTTTGGAGCTGCCCCCTCTCTGGATAAGGACCTGCCCCCAGCCCCCAAGGGCAGCTGTCCTCCAGAGCCCTCTGCAGCCTTGCCTCGAGGACGTGAGCTCTCACTAAAGCCTTCAGGAAGCCCCCAACCCTGGCCCTGCACCCCCTCCCTGCAGCTCCTCAGGGAGCTCTGCCCTAGCAGCCTCCGCTCGAACAGGCATCTTAACCTTTGCAATCAGAGCCAGGCCCAGTGAGCCTTGCAGCCTGCCAGCACAGTGGGGCATTCGCGTTTTCTGTTCCTGCCAGCACATTTTTCCAGGTCAATGTCAGACCGGGGAAATCCAATACTGTATGTCCCAACTTTTTATTTGAAAACAGAGAAGTTGCTTTCCAAAATAAATAGTGTTTACAAGCAAAGCCTGAAAAGGCATCCATCAGATGGGGGTTCGAGAAGCTGGAGCAATAGCGCAGCCCGTAAGGCATTTCCCTTGCACGTGGCCCACCCGAGTTCAATCGCCCACATACATCTGGTTCTCTGAGCCCTATTGGGGTGGGGTGGGGGGGCTCCCGGAGCACAGAGCCAGGAGTAAACTCGGAGCACTGCTGGGTGTGGCACCCAAAAAAACCCAAGTGGACTTGATGCCTTCCAGGACAGATCCTTCCGGCTTGGTTCAGTCTGCCGGGGGCTTGTGAGCTATAGCCCCGGGAGGAGAGTCAGCGGTCCAGGTGGGGATGGGCAGGGAGACACTTGGGGGAAGCCCCCACGTTGATTCAAGCCTGTCTGGAAGTTTGCAGGTGCATTCACACAGGTGCGTATCTGCACATTTCCTGGGGTCTCTGGCTGACGGGCATGATGCTTAGTAAGTCACGGGATGCATGTGACCTGGGATGTGCGTCTGCATACAGGCAGGTGCCCAGGGGAGAGTGTGTGTCTGCATGATGCTGTTCTACCCAGACAGGAGTCCTCTCAGAGCACTTCCCTTCTCTCTTCAGGGAAATGGGCTCAGTCCGCATCCTGCTCTTTGTTCTCAGTGAATGAGGAGAAGGTGGGAGGTGGATAAGCCTCTGCAATTCCGGCTGCACTTCCTTTATTCTGCTTTCTCCCTCCGCTCCCCACCCTTTCACCCTCTTCAGCACATTCAGTAGGGGTGGCCAGTGCTGCTTCTGGCTACTGTGCTGGGGTGCAGCCCCCTGAGCTCAGGCTGTGGTCACAGCTCTCAGCAAAAAGAGTATCACCTCTGGAGTCCCATCTCACTGCAGTCACCTTAGGATCTTCCTCCAGACCCTCAAACTGGTGTTGCCAGAGCCATCTGCCCCCACCAATGTTTCCCGGTTCATGGTCCCATCAGCCTGGAGAACCCCTGCTTCATTCAGCTGCCACCCCCCAGCCTGAATGATTTCTTAGCCAGCCCTGTTGGCTTCTCCCTCCACCAAAATATCTCCGGGATCTGCTCAGATCCCTCCATGTCCCCTTCTGCACCTGCCTCAGCCAGTGTGACTCCCAACGGCTGCACCAACCTCTACTGCCACTTCCTACCATCCCCTGTCTGTGCTATTTTCCGACTAAACAAGCAGCCTATGGACGAGATGGACTGATGAATAGGCCTCACATTTTGGCTACAGACATTGATGGCAACAAATCTAATCCGGTCAGGGACATTGCTGCCTGGAGAAATGATTTTCTCCTGATTTTGCCTCGTTTGTCCACAGTACAGCCCCTGACATGACTCCGTGTCAACACGAGAAATGAGAAATCAGAGCAGCAAAGAGGCTGGAGAGATAACACAGTGGGTAGGGCATTTGCCTTGCATGTGGCTGACCCGGGTTCGATTTCTGGCATCCCATATGGTCCCCCTGAGCACCGCCAGGAGTAATTCCTGAGTGCACGAGCCAGGAGTAACCCCTGTGCTTCGCTAGATGTGACCCAAAAAGCAAAAAGAAAAAAAAAAAAGGAGCAGCAAAGATCAGGGGGTGTCTTTCAATACTACAAAACCCTAACAAGGTGGGTTCTCATCCCTTCAGTGATGAAAACCCAAGTGTGAGCCAGCTTGCTCTCACCTCTCTCCAGCAGAGGGCTTGGGTCCCATTCCTGCTGCAGGGACCCTTGCCAGACTGCGGCGAAACCGCGGCCCAGTTCTTCTCCCGCCCTTCCCTCCGCGAGACTTTCTTAGATAAACCTCCCAGCCCACAAACTCCCTTTCCTGCCAGCCCTGGGATGGCTGGGCGGACACACAGCCCTATGCATTGCCTAACAACTGTCTTCAAGTCGTTACACACGTTTATCTCCCCTCCCGCCCGATGGCAATCTCCTGGGCCAGAGCCAAGCCCTGCACACCCTAGGGATAAGCCATAGAAGCCGACACGGGCGTGGACACAGTGTAGACTGGCCATGAGGGCTGGTGACTAAGTGGATGCAGAGAGAGAAAGCGGGTGGCAGGTCAGCAGGTTGGAGGACCATGGCTCCTTCTGCTCTCCCTCACTGAATGGCGCTTCCCAAGAGCCTGGTAACTTCCTGCTTGTCTGTGAGGAACGGGCAGCTGTGATGGCTGGGCTAGGGTTTGATCCAAGGCAGATTCTGCTGCTGTTACCCGACAACAGTGAGCAACAGAAAGCATGTATGCTGGGGGGAGGGGGGCGACTCTCAGCCCAGAGTCCCCTGAGCATGGAGCAGCAATACAGAACCTTCCTGACCTAGTAAGCTGTCAAGAGCAGGACCCTGGTCATAACCACAGAACTCAAGGCCTTCAGATCCTGGAGGACCCAGACCTCAGGCCCAGCTGAGTTGGCTGCTGCTGCTGCTGCTGCTGCTGCTGCTGCTGCTGCTGCTGCTGCTGCTGCTGCTGCTGCTGCTGCTGCTGCTTCTTCTTC
>JAOXYA010000045.1:18196087-18206721 GCA_028565675.1 Sorex palustris | reverse complement strand
GGTTATACCGGGCATATTGGTGGTGGGGAATGTGCACTGGTGGAGGGATGGGTTTTTGGTCATTGTGTGATTGTAACCCAAACATGAAAACTTGTAAGTATCTCACAGTGATTCAATAAAACTTTTTTAAAAAAGAAGTCCTTCAACCTCTGTCACGAGATTAAAACAATCCCTGCTGTTTTCATTCCATATGTCAGTGAACACTGTCTTTATGTAAACATCCTTATTCCTCTCTATTATCTTTCTGGATAGTTCTTCCTAGTTATATTTATAATTCCAATTATTTTTGTTATCAAGAATGGTAAAACCAGTTGACTTTTTATTAATTCATCAACTACACATATGGACCAAATGGACCAATCTTACTGCTTGAACCAACCTGTAAGTCAGAAAGTGACATTGCTATGATGTAAATAAAACTCCTGGAATCCAAAATAGTTGAACGGCTGAGCTTATGCAAAAAAGAGATCTCAGCTGAAATTACCTCAGTTGACAACTATGTCTGCCTCGTTTCAAATTAGAGTTTAACATTGAAGCCTGACTGTTCTGAAGTCAGAGAACTGGGTTCAAATTCTGTTTTTGGCATCCACCAGTTTTATAACCTTGCACTACTTATCAGGAATCTCTATGTTCTAATTTTCCCAATTTTTAAATTGAAAATTACAGTAATGCATACTTCAGGGATTTGAAGACAACTGAAGAAACCAAAATCGAAAAAATAATATTGTTGTTTGTGCTAGCTATTCATGACATTCGTTCTAGATTGTATTTAAATTTCACCATATTTGTAACTCACAATTTATCACATTTGGATAGGTAAGTCCTAACAAAAGTATAAATTCAGATAGGTACTAACTACTCCTTTCATGCCCTCGGCCCAAACAGATATTCTCCATCCCAGCCATGTCCCAGAGCCATGAAGTTGCCAGGATTAGGATGAACTTTTCGCTCAAAAATTTGTACAAATTCCAAGTTTTTAGGTTGCATTTGGTGCTTTAAGATGCCAACATATGTCCCATACCTTAAGCAGACTGACACAAACCATAAAATGCAGGGAGTTGTTTTGCTAACCAAATAATGTAGTCAAGGTACTTTTCATACTTAGCCTATACAAGAAAGGGAAGATGTGCAGAAGGCAAAAGAGAGTCTGACCTTTTAGTTTCCTCTGTAAACTTTCCCTGAAGAGCATGGGAAATTCTGGACTTATCAATAACAAGCCTTCTTTTATTCTTCATGACAGGACTTCAATAGGTGACCAGCAGGCCTGGTGTCTCTCTACGCATGATTGGGGCAATTTAGTCTGAACTTTTCTCTTCCATAATTATATCAACAATAATATCCCCAGCCAGATCACAAATGGGATAAACCACAGTTCTCCATCATCTTGCCAACAGGACAGAAGAAAGTTTTCAGACTCATTTCTACAGTCTGGCCTTATTGGTTGGTGAGCTGATTCTTTCATCTAATCAGCCAACCAAAGCTACAAAGCAAGGGGAATCAGTGAGTTTCCTATGTCATGTTTAGCAGCTTCAAACTTCCAGAGACAGGAGGGTGTGGGCAATAGTACTGTGGGTAGATTTTTTTGCCTTGCATGTTGCTTACCTGTGCTTGACCCTCAATATCCTGTATTTGCTCCCCTGAGCACTGCCAAGAGTAATTCCTAAGCTCAGAGCCAGTAGGGACAGGGAGTACATTTTGCATGTATTATGGCATTTAATCCTGTTTCTACAGCAGTACACAAGTGATAGTGTTTCTTTGTTATGCAAAAGGAAACAAATTCAGAAAGTTAAAGAACTTGCCAGAGGTTACATTGCTCCTGATGAGGATCTATTATTCAAATTCAGACTTTGGTGTAATTTGTGCCTGACTGAAGTCTCTGTTGCTTGCATGCTACCCATAGTCACTAGCTCAGTGATTGGCCTTTCTGCCCAGCTATGCAGGTATTCATGCAGTCTTTGTTGATATAGCAGGCCACTCAAGAAGGTGCAGGTGGAATCCCTATTTTGAAACTATAACCCAACTTTGTTGGAGGCGAGGAGGTCATGCTGAGGTTTGGGAAATCTGCTTGTCTGAAGGTGAGACTGTATTAGGGCACAAGCTGGAAATCTTGGTCTAATTTTTCTTCATGATGTCGTTGTACCAGAGCCCACCAGCACCGGGGAGCAATTTAGAGAGTGATTGAAGAGCATTGGTGGCTCTTCCCCTCTTTTGAGTAGACCATGATAAAAGAAAACAAAACATGCTGCTACTTCACTTCTGAGGATGGAAGACAGGGTGACTATGACTGATCTCCCTAATTCTGGGCTTAGCTGGAGCACTTCCTGCATGAGGGCTGGTTGTATAGTTTATGGGCTCATTTTCCATAGCGATATCATTTCCAGGTCTTTTCTCTTCTTCATTCATGGCCCAAAGCTTTGCTTCACACTTTTATTCCACTGTGTAAGTGCTGGTGACCTTTATATCTTTATAGAATTGAAGCAACGTTGCATTATAGTATGTATATCTAATTTTAAATGTGCATCATTATGAATCAACATGTGGGTATGGTGCATTAAGTTTACCATGGAAACTCCAGTGCTATCATTGGTCATACAATTGTCATGTTTCACTTGCTCCACTCACCTTGGGCTTCTTCCCATCAGGTAACCACTAATTTTATTTTATTGTCAAAAAGCTATTTTTGTTTTATTTTATTCATTAGTTGATTTTATTGCCTTTGTACCATGTAGGAGTGAAATCATATGATGTTTGTCTTTATCTGACTTATGTTGCTGAGCATAAGTAGTATTTTAGACCCACACACTTGGTCCATAATACATAATATTTTAGGTCTATTATAAAGTCCATAATGTGCCTGATTTATTCAAGCTGTTGCAAACAACAGAATTTCTTAGTTTGAATAGTTGAGTAGCATTCTACTGTGTCTATATGTCACAGCTTCTTGATCCAATCTCTGTTTGTTTCCACATGCTGACAATCTTGGGTCTCATCTTCAAGGAAGAAACATTAACATGTACTGGGTATATCTCTGCAATGAACTTTTCCTTGTGTTATTTTAATTGTGTCTTAGGCAAGAGAGGTCTGACATTTATACCCATTTCAAAGAAACCACAAGTAAGGGGCAATTCTTAAGGGCCAACATTTATTTTTAAGAATAAAAGTTAGGATTCAGATTTTTTTGTCTAATTAGATAGCCTGGGTGTTCCTAGTATGAAGTAATAAATAGCTAGCAATCAAGCCTTCAGATTTCTCACTTGTTTTCTTTTTACAGGAGTCAAGGATTACAACAGGCTGTTCTTGGTCACTTGTGACCAAGAAAATCAACAAGGTATGCCAACTTTACATCTTACCAGTCAGTCTACAAAGCCACATGAAACACACATATGGACAGACCAAATTTAAACAACCCTTGACTTCTAAGATGTTTTTGAATCTATACTCAAACGGCATTTATTAACAGTCCCATCCATATTCACCAATTAGGTTGCTTGTCATTTATCTGCTTGAACATCAAGCAGATCTACAACTATTATTTTAATTAATTAATTCAACCCTTTATCCCCAGGGCGGGCCCTGCGAGACACCTGCCTTATTTTCACAGCAGTCCCTGATGCTCAGCTGTCAAGCCGCATCGTGACTGGCACTCTAAGCTTCATGCAAGGCCAAGCACTTAATCTCTTTAACAGAGACCTGTCATCACTTTCTTTCACTCCAGTGCAGCCCCAGTCTATGTTGAGACATAATGTCTCATGCACCTGTCTCTCCTTCCCTAGTAGAACAGCCACCATCTGGGTTCTGACACTGCTCAATTCCAGTCTGAATCATTGTTCCTGCAACTCATCGAGTGCCTTCTCAGTGCCAGGCACCATGCTAAGTGTTTCATATTCTTCTTCTCCTGTCCGCAAACAGCCATGTCATGTATCATAGTCATCCCACACTCTCCTGAATGAAAGGGATCCTTTAGAAAAGTAACGTGGCTCAACCAAGATTCCTCAAAGTGGCAAAGCAACTGCTGAAATAATGCAGGGTGTCAAGGCACTGCTTTGCATGCAGCTAACCCTGCTCCAATACCTGCCACTATTTATGGTCCTCTGAGCACTGGGAGAGAAAGCTGGACTCATATATTGCATCCAAGGGTGAAAATAAAGGGTTCTTCAGAGAAAACATGGGAGAGAAAGGGTCATTGGGAGCTAAAAATAAAGAATAATTAACAAACCCCAAATCCCTTTTGAGTAGTGTTTTGTGGATGTTTGTAGTTTTACCCTTATCTTCTTGTGAACTCTTCAGTGAATTCAGTCTATTACTTGTGATATTTACACAGAGAATTTTATTTGATGGTGGTAGGTGAGGTGTTCTGGGCTAAGAGGAGAAGGTAGTTAAGGAAACTTTATGTTACACTTGGCTTTTTTATAGCATTTGATAAAAAAATTGTAGATGATATAGCAGATATCGGTGTGATATGATGGTATCCAGTACCTGAATGAGAAAGGGTGTTTTCAAATGAGAAATTAGGGACTAGAGTGACAGTCATGTGGGTAAATCACTTTCAATTGCATGTGGCTAATCTGGATTAAAGCCTCAGCACCACACGTGGTTCTCAATACCTTGCCAGGAGTGATCTCTGAACATGAAGTCAGGAGTAAGACCTGATTGCCACTGAGTATGGTTTGAGTACCAAGAGAAAGAAAAACAGATAAAGAAGCAGCTTGAACAAAGTCCAAAGCTGTGATGGAGCCCACATTTCTCCACTACATGCATTTCTAAGGTGCTGTACTTTAGAGGGATCTTCTCTATATATTATATACTGAGCATCACTGCTTATGTTTGATTTGTGTTCAGTCCCAAATCAGAGTTTTTAAAAAAATTTTTTTGGGTCACACCCGGTGATGCACAGTGGTTACTCCTGGCTCTGCACTCAGGAATTACTCCATTACTCCTGGCGGTGCTCAGGGGACCACATGGGATGTTGGGAATTGAAGCTGGATCAGCTGTGTGCAAGGCAAATGCCCTACCCAATGTGGTATCACTTCAGTCCCCCCGCATCAGAGTTTTAACACTTATGACTTTCACATATTTCCCCTGCTGTTAAGTATTATAAAAATATTTTTAATGAAAAAAATGAGAAGGAAGCAGAAAGAAAACCCAGCCATCTCATACTCATTACCTCTGATCTTCTCTGGGTAAGGGTTGGGGGTTCCCACATCTATACTTAAAACTCCCAAATTGTTTGGGGTTCACGCAGTCTCCCAATGACAACTTTATTTAGCATCATTACAGTCTGGCTGCAGGTCCTGGAGGCCTGGAAGTTTTCCTGTTTGTTTTTTGACGCAAAGAGGGATTTTCTCTGAAAAATGTTATTTTTTATGCTCCAAAATTGCTAGTCTCTATAGCATCTGGCATCCAGATAAAAGGATGGGAAGGTTAAACATCTCACTCCCATGCCTGTGGGAACAGTCAGCTGCATGTCTGCTGAGTGGTTCCCAAAGCATGACCTGTACAATACTGGGATCACGAGTCATTTTTATGTTAGTTCAGTGGCTATTTTCTCAGAAAATGTGACACACACTATTCTGGTCTTGAAAAGTCCTGATGCATACTGGTAGATATTAAATACATGGAAAAGTCCTGCAACAAGAAGACCCTTTGACCACAAATCTTCAAACTCGCTTGGTAAGGGAACCCCACTTTTGCATTATCTCACACCATTTGGAAGGCAGTGCTTTAAAATAATAAGCCCCTCTAGGTTCATTATGTCTGATAATTTATATTCTCCAAGAACAATAAGTGAGGAAATCAGGATAATTGGAAGGGAATTCACCTAATATTCCGAGCTATACTGGGAATCGAACCCGGGTCGGCCGCGTGCAAGGCAAATGCCTTACCCACTTTGCTATTCCGAGCTATACCTGATTAACAAGGCTGGGTCAGGTTAATGCTCAATCTGGTGATGGGGCTCAGCATAGCAGAGCTTGGGTGGCCATTAGGACCTTATAATTGAAGGTATGAATTATTATTACAACACTACTGAAACTTGTGTTGCCTCTAAGGCAATACTTAGTGGTGCTTCGGGGGCATGTGGTACTGGAGGTTGAACTCTGGGCTCACACTTGCAGGGCACATACCCTGGCCTTTTTGTCTCTCACCCTGGTCCCATTATTTGCATTTCATAGCTGGTGGCATTGGAAGGCACACACAAACACAACTTTTGCTTGAGAAGAGAGTTGATATCAGGAGGATGAAAGTCTGGGTTTCTGAGGCAGAGGGCCATCTTGCATTGTACTTTTGCTGATGTCTTTTGCTGATGTCTTTCACATCCTTATAGGTAAGTATAGACACCATACACACAAACACTTTAAAGCTACTAAGTCATTACTACTGAAGAACGAGGTTATTGTTATGTGTAAACTAAGGAAATGCTTGTTTAGTTTGTAGAGGATGCTTTGTGCTTTGTCTAGGTTATTTCATAAACTGTCACTATTATCCTGAGTGAATTAGATTTTTTTATCCCTATTTTACAGAGCAGAACCTTGAGGCTCAGAGAGATTAGGCTACTCAGTCACACATTACTGAACACCAGCCTAGCTTTACAGTAAATAACTTCAATGAACATTCTCTGTCTTCATACCCCACTATCATGGTCTAGTGAGTTGTGGCATTCTTAGCTTGAAACTGAATAGAAAAGTGCACAGTATCTATACTCTCCTGAGGATTGCCCACTAGTGATCTGGTGTTTTTTTTTTAGATAAGGCTGGTTCAATCTTCAGTTCAAGAAGAATATGAATATTGAGAATTTACTAACTGAGCTCAAAGATAGAAGTAAATTCATACTTAAATGTTCTGATGGTGTTTTATTTCCCCTTTACACTGAAAAAATATTTATAATGTTATACCCCGATCAAGAGAATAATTGGTAATTTGCTTCTTCTTTTCCAAATAGCTAGGACAGAATCTGAAGACTGCAGGCTGAGCAACCTTTTGTATGGATGTAGTCAAAGGTGGGAAATGGTTAGGTCAAGCTTCTGATATGGGCAAGATTTGCAGTCTTTGTGATCCTGGAAATTCCTCAGACTCTTTTGGTCTCAGACTCACGACATGAAGTGTAGGGATATAAAGTGATGCTGTGGGTTTTTTCTCCATCTGGAGGAAAGAGGGAGCCTTTGGTCAACGAGAAAGAGAGGTTATTGTAAGTCTCCAGGGTTGGACAAGTGTAATGACCTCAAGTTTCCAAAATGAAAACAAGACACAATTCACCTTCTTGTGGAAACACCACTAGGAACCATAGTCTGAGGGTCAAAGAGCACTGAAATTGGGGCATTTGGGGTATTTCTGTCTATGGGTTACTAAAGCTTATGTTCCTATAAAGAAGAGTCTGCTGTGCATTGGTTGGTTGGGGTGAGGGGTGCAGGACTCTCTCTCTTAGGGGTCCTAGCCATCATCTCTTCTCCTGTCAGGTCTGGTTGAGAAAGGAGTGAGGTGTGCTCACTCACGTAGAAAGGACTGAGGTGGGCTCACTCACTTAGAAAGGAGTGAGGTGTTCTCTTGATAGAGAAAGAAGAAAGTAGAATCAGGCCTGGCAGGGGAAATGGGAGGGATCTTGTTACCAGTGTAGGCCTGGGAAGTGACTTGACCTGGGTAATAGAAATTTCCACAATCACTACCCCTAAATGGAGGTTGCTTTAGAAGAGTTATCAGCTCTCTCCCAAGTTAAACATGATGCATTGATTTCCATTCCTCTGCATTTTTCAAGCAACCCCATCAACAGAATTGCCATGGATGTGCTCAGACTTGAGCATGAGTCACTGAAGAACATGGGGCTGTCAGGCCTCATACACCTGATAGCAATCAGCTTCCTCTCAGGCTCTGCCACCTGTGAGGCCTGCTTCAGAGAAAGCATTATGATTCCTGGTTTCCATGGAGTACACAACACACTCAGGTGTGGCTTAAGCTCAACCTTCCAGAGACTAGCATTATGAATTTCAGGGTCACTTGGGGCCTCCTGGGGACCACTTGACAGTTCACCTGACAGAAGTGAAGGAACCTCTCAGAGAGCCCTCAATAGATGAAAAGAACCAAACTCTTGTTACTGTGTGGGTGAGACTCACAGGCAGACACGCCTGGATTCCCCAGTGTGGGTGGATGGATGGATGTCATGGATACTTCAGCAGCATGGTTGTTAAGAACCAGCCTTGTGCCTCTGCCCCACCCTTTCTTGCAAGATTCCCAGTTTTCTCATGTGAGGAAGTGCGGAAATTCTTGCAGCATGGAACAGAAGGCTGGAAATAAGTCAGTTCTCTTGTTCAGCAGAAGCTAAAACAATCATTTCCTGGGGACAGTCCATCTGTGGGCCATACTGAGGTGTGGCTTGGAGATTGAGGACTGTGAAGGTCAGGGCAAGTCTAGCCCAGGCCTAACCCATAGAGTCTCTTCATATACACTAGTTGAATATCTCTGTAGTACACAGAAGAGATTGCCACAGAGGTTCCAAGAGTAGGATTGAAGAATCTTTGGAAAGCTGCAGTCTCAAAAATTATGTTTGTGAGTGGAAAAGGAGGAGGAAAGAACTAGGAACTGAGCACCTAGTTTGGAGGATGGACATTGTGTTTGAACTTCCCTCTGCCCTGAAATCCTTACTAGGGATTAAGGTTCCATTCAAGAATTTACGTTTGAGGGGCTGAGTGAATTGCTAACTAATAATCTAAGTGACAGAGGTGGGATTTAGCTGCTTGGGCTGGAATGATAGCACAGTGGGTAGGGCGTTTGCCTTGCATGCAGCAGACCTGGCTGACCCGGGTTTGATTCCCCTGCCCCTCTCGGAGAGCCTGGCAAGCTACCTAGAGTATCTCGCCCGCACGGCAAAGCCTGGCAAGCTACCCGTGACATATTCGATATGCCAAACACAGTAACAACAAGTCTCATACGAGACTTTACTGGGTCCACTCGAGCAAATCAATGAACAACGGGAGGACAGTGACAGAGACCGTATATAGGTTGGGCTGCATCACCCCATTCTACAGAGAAGACAGAGGTTAATTAGAGCAAACACACAGAGATTGAGCAGAGGAGAGGACCAAGAATGCTGACCTTATACTTCACTCTGACTCGTCCGGGCTTGCCTGATATTCTTGTGTCCCACTGGAAGTCCCCTTGTCTCTAGGGTCTATGAGTCTATTCACCAGCCTTATCCCCAAGAGGGCTGGGATATTCCCATTCTTTAATACTCATTATCTCATTCATTTGTTCATGGAGTGTCAAGGAATTCTTGGCAGCCCCCTAGAGGAGGGCAGACACCTGGCTCCCAGCTGGCCCAAGTACAGTTCACACAGACTGATAGCAGAGACCATGGCTTTATGTGGTTTATTTGTCTTTTCTCTGGTAATGAAACTGGGTATAAACCCCATGCATGAAACTAGTCATGGGAAGGAAGAGCCCTGATCCTACATTACAGGATGAGGGAGCTGTATCATTGGCAAGTCCACTCAGGTTCCTGGGCTCCTCATCTGAGATTGCACAAAACCACACCTGTGGTTTTCTCAGCTCGGACAACCTACTAATCTACACAAATCAGGTAAGCTAATGTATACCAGAATAGCTAAATATATCTTCTCTTATATCTTTCTCTTCAGAGAAAACTAAAAAGTTAAACATGCACAAAATATTGGATGTTTAAACCAAACTTGGGATTTTTTCTAGTCTCTTCATCCTTGTATGCATTATACATTTACTTCTTTAGAGGAAGGGGTGGGTTTGAGCTATACCCAGCTTTGCTCAGGCATTATTTCTGGTTCTTCACACAGGTATCACTCCTACGGGGCTCTGGGGACCATATGTGGTGTCAGGGATTAGACCTGGGTCAGTTGTGTGCAAGGCAATTTTCTTACCCTTGTACTATCTCGCTGGCCCCTCTTGGAGGCATTTTCAAAATTCTTCATATTATAACAAAAGCATATTTTCTCTTAATAACTGCATAGGAACTTTGGGAGAGGGAATTGTTCTCACATATTCATTTCCCTAAAAACTTATTTAAAACAATTTTAAAAATGAAGTTGTTACAGAGGTCCAAATGCAAAGATTTTCAGGGATCCTTGTTTCTGTACATCTTGTGATGATGAATTTTATATGTCAACTTGGCTAGTCCATGTGACCTCTATTTCTTGGCCAAAAACTATTCTTGGTATTGTGAAGGTAATTTACTTTTAGATACCATTAATATTTACAACTAGTTGAGTCTAAGTAGATAACTCTCCAATAGTGTGACTGTGTATAGTCACACAAACAATGGACGATTTTAAAAATATACAATTTTTCAGAGAAGGAATTCTTATGAATCAACATAGAAATGTGCATTGTATTTCTTTGGAGTGTCCTGATGATTTGTCACCCATTAATTTGCTATACATCTATCATACATCTCTATTTCTGTCATCTACATTTACCTGTCAACTATATTTATAATCTGTATGTCTATTATCATTTATATATATCATTCATTTATATTAACATCCATATTTATGTATATATCTGTTATATAATATCAACTATATATCATCTATATCTATTATCGATATCTGTCACTAATATTTCAATAATTAATATTTATCTATATATCTGTATATCTACCTATTTAGTGGATTCAT
>JAOXYA010000045.1:18070015-18082689 GCA_028565675.1 Sorex palustris | reverse complement strand
ACGAACAGATACCATTGGGCTACGCTAGCACGCAACCGGGATGAATGGAGACGTTACTGGCACCCGCTCGAGTAAATGAATAACGGGGATTAAGTGATTAAGTGATTAAGGGTGTCCTTAATTTAGCTTGAAATTCTTCTTTTTTACCCAAATTTTATTTTATTAAAGCACTGTTAGTTACAAAGTTATTTATAGTTGGGTTTTGGGCATACAATGTAATATCACAAATCTTGACCCCCATGTAACTAACCTGAGTTTTTTTTTCACTGTACTAGGCTTTTTAGTTTTATGTAGTCCCATCATAATTTGTTTAACTTGTCTTTTGTTCTCTTTGCCAATGAATCAAATCACTGAAGACAGGTTAATATACTGGACAGTTCTGACTATGGTTTCCTAATTTTAAAAATAAATTCTGGTCTATTACAAGATCTTTACTATGTTTGGTGCTCTGTCTCTCCTCTCTTTATAAACAATGTACCATTTGAGTCTTAATTGTGTGCTGCCTACTCTTAGCAACCTTGACACATGAACTCATCTCTTCTGTGGATAGCTCTTATCTGTCTTTGAACATTGGAGTAAACCTTGGCCACCCAGTGAACAATGATACAGCATTCTTTCAGGAGATAGAATAAACTCGAAGAGTTGGAAAGTTAAAAGCTAGATTAAAAGTTGGTCTATAATCACTAACAGAGTCTTGGGAATTCTCATAGAAAAATAAAAGGAAAACACTTAGGTTTCCTCTGATCTGCTCTGTATCTTTGATTATGAAGGACTCTGAATATAGCTCTGATTGCTATGGAACATTGAGAGTGTCTATAGCTGGCGGAGATTTAAGTGGATTGATGATTTTTGATAGGCTTCTGAATGAATCTATTTCATCAGATCGATACTATTATACCAGTGACTTAAATGTTACAAATAGGCAAATTGAAAACTGCAAAGCAGTCATAGTGGTGAACCACTAGGTTTTTAGGAAAATATACCTTCTTATCTCCTGCAAAGTTACTGTGTCACTAATATTGATAGGAACAAAATGTTTTCTTTTAGATGTGACATTGTTACTAGACAGGGATTATTCCTATCTAATGGCAGATTTAGAAACAAGTGTATAAACTAGTTTAGTGATTTATCCCTGGTGACAGCTCATCACAGAAGGAGGGTTGTATTGCAAGCTGAGTTTCCTATTGAAAGTCTATGGGCTTCAGAGTACATTTTCTCTAACAATTCCAGTCACTGCAGGGGAAATTTGTACACTGTTCTCTGCAAAGTCCAGTTTTAACAGCTAATGAGCCTACATGGTTATTTTTTTCTACTCTGTTTCATTCAGGAGCAATGACACTACCATAATGGACTTTATTGGTTTAGAGTAAATTATTCAACTCTTAATTATCATATTATGAATGTTTAATTTTTGCCCTGATATTGTCAAAGAGAAAGCGTGCCCTCACATCAGTGCTCTGCTTCTCAAATGTGATTCTGTTCTTATTTCTGCAGCAAGCAAAATCACAGTAAGAGAGGCCCTGAAGAATGTAAACAGTCTAGTTTAAGGTTTTCTCAAAGCCACTTACCTTTTCTGTACTCAAGAGCTAGTGATTAAAATAGGCAATTTTCAATGTTTGGCCTCTATAGGAAAGAGTATAATTTCCAGGGAAACAAAAAGTCCCTTCAGTGAATGAGAATTCCGGTTTCTCAAAAAATGCATATCATGTGTATGATTATATTACATATACATAGTATATCTAAGAGTCAATTTTCTTTTTAATAAGGTAGAAGGGGAGCTAAGAGATTCGGATATCAGAGAGACTTCTATGATCTACTCTAAGTGATTGTGTCTGTCTATACCATTTCTATAAATTCTTTTGTCTTCTAGGGCTGACATCTATCTAATGAGCCAAGAGGCCACCTTAGGATACTACTTGCCCAACTCCTTTTCTTCGTTTGAGCAATAACAAGGATTTAATTGTCTTTAAATAATACTCCAAGTCTTGCTCCTCTTCTTCCCACTACCATTTTTCTACTGATTGCACCTGCCACTTCTTATCCTTACTTTGCTGGGATCTCCAACTTTTCATCCCATGACTATCACAGGAATCTAACAGCAAACACTGTCTATGTCAGTCCTATGCTGAAAATCCTTCCCCACTCTGAAGCCCTCAAATACCACTTGATCTTTTCATGGAAAAGTCCCAAATGAGAAAAAGGAAGAAGCACTGTAGAATTAGTTTTAATCTGAGCTGGCCCAAGGCATTCACAGTTTTTTTTTTATTTCATTTGTAGTACTTGTTTTTCTCTACCCTTCCTTATCTCTGTGATGGCCAATGTAACAAATGCTTTGTGGGGATGCTTGAATTCTTGCTCAGAACCCTTTCTGTCCATGTGGACAGGAATCAGACTCACAGTTCACATTGTAACAGAGGGTAACACATTTAGCCACAGACTTACTCCCTCACTATCCCCTAGGCCAAACAGCTAGCATGCTTAGATGCTCTATTGTAGTCACTTATTTAAATGGCAGAGAATTTTACATCTTAAAAATTATCTTCTTTTAAATATAAAAGCCACACCTTTTATCATCATCCAGTAAAATATTTGAGTAAATTGACACTCTAGAAAGATGCTTTAAATCTATCCCTGAGCATTGAAACAGCTCTAAAAGTACTCCTCATATTGTCAAGCATATGTGGTTTTAAAGGCACTATGAAGTTATTCATATGTGATAGTATCTGAAGGACACAATAATTTACTGAGCTGCTACCAAATGTCTGGCACTGTTAGATCCTTTTCTTAAAGTATCTCATTTATTCTCCAACCATCCCTGAGTGGTGCAAGCATTATTCTCACTTTAGAGAGGAAACAGGTCTAAACAGAATGAACACTTTGCTCAGAGAAAGGAAAGCAAGAAAATATAGCGAGTATTTAACAATGGTTATGAAGTATTTAAAATATATTTTTGCCACACAATCTTTATATAAAACCACAAACTATTCTTCCTAACATATGTGAAAAACTAAATAAGATAATTCATCTGAGAGTCCTAAGCATAATGCTTGGTACATCGATTTTATTTTCATTCATTGCTTATCTTTGCATCATTCACAGTATATAGCACCCGTAATTTGAATGAAGAATCATTTGACCATAGTTATGAAATAGGAAGGTTAAATAGGAGAGAGGAATACCTGGCATTGAGTTATCCACTATTTATAAAAGAAGTTACTCTTGTCATTAGCCTGAAAGCAACCAAAATGCATAAAGCCTAATCCCACTTTGTGGACACGGGAACTGAGTTACAAGACTCAAATTTGTAACAAGACAGGACCTGCCCCCATCAAGATAGAAGCTCCAGCAGGAGCAAAGGATTGTGGTAAGGGCATGAAGGTGGACAAGAAAATTTCTTTCTTGACAATGTCCTAGCAAGGAATCTTATCTCCATGTCAAACTGCACATGGGACAGTTTGGAAGAAAATTTATAAAACCTGCTCTGGTAAAGAAAGACAGTACTTGCAAATCTGGGAGGTACTCTGCATCTCTACCTGATCTGTGTACTCTCTGCTCTCCCCTCTGAAGAAGTCTGCACTCTGTCTCATGTGTTCTCTTTCCTTCCTCATCATCTCCAAATAAAACTATTGATTTCTATACATCTGCATTTGAAATTCTTTTCTGTGAGAGTACTCGATTTAGGACTGACTTTCCTGGGTAAGATTTAGGACTGATTTTCCTATCCTGCACAAAAGCAATTCCTTGCTCCGGCCTGGGTTCCACAGCTCCCAGAGAAATCAAATGAAGGAACCATTTCCCAATCCAGGAAGAACAAGTGGAACCAGTTGTGGTTGGACTCCTGAGTTTTGGGGCTGGTGAGAAGTGAGGTCTGTATAATTCAGACGCTCAACAAAAACTCTTCATCAGTCCTAGATTTTTCAGACATTTCTCTGGAGAGCTTGGACGGAAAGAGAGGAAAACAGTAAACTGTCTTGAGGCTGCTACCTTCTCCTTCCCATTGCACTTAAGTAAACCTCCAACAGTTCCATGCAATTTGATTAACAATTCCACTGAAGATTATTTTCACATTATTTTCCCATAATAAACATAATTATATTTTATATGAATGAAAAATGCCCTGATTAAACTATCCAATTAAGTGGACTTTTATCCTTTGACTGCCCAATAATTGTAATAGTATATCCCCTTTATTAAGACATCACTATGCAACAAAGTCTATGTTTTATATTTAAAGGAATGTCTTTTAGTTTCATCAACAACTGTATGATATGGACAATATTATTATTGCCAAGTCAGAGAAAATTAAATAGCATGACCAGTGTTACTTGGAAGGGGCCAATATTCAATAAGTTAAGTCTAACTCCTAATTTTCCCTTTAAAGTCCTCATGCTCCAATGCCCATCTCAGACTTGGTTCGATTTCTGCACAGATGTTTCTAATTCCAAATAAGTTCCTGAGTGCCTGCTATGTATAAGAAACTTTGCTTTGTCTTGGTTTATCCATATAATAAAGTCTACCTCGCTGGCTTCTGTTTTTGTTTGAGAAAACAAGTTTGCAGTTTGCCTAAAGTCTCACAGTAAGGTGAGGAGCTGTGATTTTAAGACCATTTCCAACCCAAGAGCCTTCTGATTTTTGCTGCCCCTATGTTTGTGTTGGGCCATTAAGACTCAGAATGCTCAACACACACACATCAGATTTTTTCACACACTTATAATAGAATGCCAAGCCAAATATAAGCACTCGGTTCATCTTAAGCAAAATTCAGCATGTCTCTGCATACAAAGGCTTTTATAAGAGCCTGTTTTGTTTGTCTTTCCTTTCTTTTTCCTTTAAAAAATAAAGCCCAGTGCCTGCTTAGAGGCAGTTCATTTGTCTCCAGTCTCAGCAAATTCTTGTATACTGTGGAGGTTTATGGTGCCTTGTCCACCTTGGGGGCTACTGCCCGCTGAGCATGTCTGTTTCACTACACTGGGCAAATGGACTCCGTGTTTCGAGTATTCACTGAAACTAGGCTTTACTGTTTATATGCTGCACATCCCCAATCCAAAAAAATGGTCTTGAATCTCAACTACAATTTATAGACCTTAGTTCCACTGGGCTGAAACAGAAGAGAAATAGACCTGCAGAAATCTATTTGTCGGGGACTTGGCATCTGAACATGGAGGTTCCAGGTCCTAAGTTCATGAGCACACACTGGGGCTATGCTGCTTCCCAGGAAACTGGTTTGACTTGGAGTTCACAGATGGAAAAGATTGGGGGGAGGCTACCAGGAAGAAAAGAATTATTTAGAAGGAGACATGTGTGAGCCAGACTTTGGTTTACCTGTTCAGAGACTTTTCTGTGTGGTATACTAAGACAGTAATATAGACTTCTTATCTCCAAGCTTCCTAAA
Source organism: Sorex palustris (assembly GCA_028565675.1). NCBI lineage: Eukaryota > Metazoa > Chordata > Mammalia > Eulipotyphla > Soricidae > Sorex > Sorex palustris. The sequence goes on along the minus strand of JAOXYA010000045.1, from coordinate 18,077,297 downwards.
GTCTCTGGACCAGGACCACGGGGAGCTATAGATGTTGGGTGGAAGTAAGCTGGGGTTTCTCTGGGTTCCTCGTTCTTAGGAGGAAAACCCTGACTTGACAGTGGGGCAGCCCATCCTCATTCAGTGACTGGCATTCTGAAAGGTTTTGTAAATTTCCTCTTAGCTCCTTGTTGATAGCAAGCCATGCTCTTGGTACTACAATTCCATGGTTTGTCTCAGATAGCATTTCCTCTGCTAGATGTTCCTAGGAAAGTGCTCTGTTCCATGTCAGACTCTTTCTTTCAATCAAAATAAACAACAACAACAAAACTCAAAACATTTTGTACTTGTCTGCGAGCATGCTTCTTGAAACCTCCCATTGCATGTTTTACCCACCCTGCCTCCCCATTCCCTCAGTCTTAAATCTATCTTAAATCTGTTTCTCTATTAAGTCCTGACTTGCTACTTCTGATTTGGCTTGCTTTTCGATGGTTTGTTTCCTTCATACTTCATTCAATTTTTGCTAGTTTTCCTTTTTTACCCAATATTATTTCTATTATTATTTCAATTTTCAATTGACTGTTTTAAAGTTGAACCTACAGCATGAAAAAAATTTCTTAAGATTGGCCACAGAGGCAAGGAAAGGGCTGGAAAGGGGGGTATACTGGATACGTTGTTGGTGGAGTATGTGCACTGGTGGAGGATGGGAATTTATTTGATCATTGTGTTATTGAAACTCAAACATGAAAGCGTGTAACTATCTCACAGTGTTTCAATAATAAGAGTTTTTTTAAAAAAATAAAAAAAGAAGTATGTTTTGGAAACACACTTGGATAACATTCATATAAATAAATAAAATGATCACAAGATCTCTTATTGTGTATTTTTATTCTGTGTTAGATCAACTTGAAATTAGAAAAGTATAAAGGGAATCAGTTCTTCTTGGAACAAAAAGAACAAAAATCAATCCTTCTTCCTGGGAACAAAATAAAGCAAATAATTTTAATAGCAAATGTAAAGAATTTATATTTTTATAGAAAATATCTTAGATCATGAGCATTAAGACTTGAATTCCAGTGCTATTTTTTGTATTAAGTGTGTAGTTTTCAGAAAATTGCTTAATATTATAAATATCAATTTTGTCATCTATAAGTGTGGGTGGGTTACTGCTCTTCTAGGTTGTTCAGAGGAGTATATGAAGTAGTAGCTTTATAACAATTTCAATTATAAAAAAGGATTATGTAAATAATATATCTTATAAAAATGTAAATTGTCTATATCATTGCTATGTACTGGGAGACAATCAAAGTAGAATTATGAGTAATGTGCACCACAAGTATTCATGTGATGAGGAAAATAAAATTGCATGGGATCATTACATATTTACTGATTATCTTCTAAATATTCACTGTTAGGTAGCATAACACTTTTGTTAAGGAGTTTATAAAAGAGACAAAAGATGATTTGGTGGAAATAAAAGCTATGGGAAGGGGAAGAGAAGTTGGTAAGTGATAATTATATTTAGTGCAAAATAGTCATGGAAAGCCTTTTAATTCATTATATTTGAGCAGAAATCAGAATGACATAGGAGCAGTCCATACAGGTAATTGGGAAAAGAACATTTTAGGAAAAACAAGGAGAAAAGAAAGGACGTGTTCAAGGTACAGCACAGAGTCCCAGAAGGAAAATATGCAACGGGGGGCCAGAAGAAGCCTGGTTCATATGTAAGCTTGCAGGTCATATGATAACTGCAGATTTTAATCTGAATTTTTATCGATTATCTATTGTGGATGCATTTTTGAGATTTGGCTAACAGAACCTGTTGATGATTTGAAATGGGGAATAAAAGCAAGATGTAAGACAAATTTGACTCTATTATTGATTTTACTTCTGACAAGAGGAAGATCAGAAACACAGTGGGTCTAGTGGTGGTTCAAGGTAGACCATAAAAGAGCAATTGGGTATGGTGAATTTGAGATGGCTTTAGGACATGATGATGAAAATACTATGCAAGTGGTTAGATTAATGAATCTAGAATTCAGAGGAGAATTCTACTCTGGAAGTTTAACTTGGAGTCATTGTTATTCGGCCTTTATGAACAGAAGTTCCATGTGCCTATCTAAGAAAGAACATGGGGAAAGAAGAGATCCTGTGGCTGAGAAATCTGTGTTCTGAAGGTCCAGCTGGTGAGTAGGCTGCTGCAGAAGAGACGGACTATAAAACTCCATACAGAGAAGTCTGATGTGCACTCAACTTTTTCCAGCAGTGAGTGCCAACACACTCTGCCTGTGTGAGTTAACACCATGAACCAAGTACTCTTGTCAGTGTTCTTGAGCTAGAACTAGGAGGAAGATATTATTGCCTCACTTCTTGTCAGATCACCAGGGGTGAGAGAATATAAGTATCATGACTTGACCATAGTCACACATTGTGAAATATAAAAGATAGCAGAATCTGATGAGTTAAGAACATTAAGCGATGAATAACTTACTTGCCAATGATCTCGCAACTAGAGAGGCCAGGTTGTTGAGTTCTTGTCTACCAAGTCCATTCTCTCCTCAGGGTAACCTCTTCATGCTGGGGGCAGAAGAGAAAGAGACTTGAGTGTGCGGGTCCCTGGCTAAGATACAGGAAATGCAAGATGGACAGCCACACTTTTCAAAGCAACCTACACCCCAGTCTATTTTGTGCTCTGTCTTCTCTTTACTCAAGACTCTACTTCTGCAGAAACTGGTTTGTAGTAAGCTGGCATCTTGAGCAGACACAGACAAGATGAGACATAGATGCCCTCTCTGCCAGGCCACTTTGATAGCTGCTGTACTCACTGGGACAGGCATTCATGATGGCACTGTGATTTAAATTATGTGGCCATTCATGGTCCCCAAAAGAAATTCAAGGTCTTGGTTGGTATTTGAAGGATATGTTTCTCCCTGTCATTAGAACAGGTCTGGAGATGGGAAAGGAAATAAAGAAACTGTGACTATGGACTTATTACTAGGTGCCAGGTGCTGCTCCCTTTTTCAGATCTGAGACTCTGTGTGTGTATGTTTTGAGATTAGAAAGAGAATAAAAAATCATAATCCCAAGCTACAAAGGAAACAAAACTAAAGAAACTTCCAGTGAAACACAAATGACATTAGTGGTGGAGTAATCTAGGTAGGCCATGCTCTACAATGACAAAAGAATCATCTTAATTTTATTTAGAGTAAAAGACAGGGAGAATAAGAAACCTGGAAGGACTTCTCTCATTTCTAAAATATCTAGGAATTGAGCTTCCATTTGACCCAGGAACTCTACTTCTTAGAATACAACCCAATCGAAATGGATAAAAGGAATTTGCATCTCCCTATTCCTTGCAGCACTATCCACAAAAATAGTCAAAATCTGGAAGCTACTCGAGTATCCGAAAAATAGATGACTGGATAAAGAAACTGATATATATATATATGTATATATATATACATATATATACATATATATATGTGTGTGTGTGTATGTATATATGTTTATACTCAATGGAATATTACTCAGCCACAAGAAAAGATAGTCATGAAATTTTCTGCTACATGGAAGGAACTGAGAGTATCACACTGAGTGAAGTGAGAGAGAGAGAGAGAGAGACAATGAGACAACCATGGTACACAATATTATATTTTTTAAAAAGTGCCTTTCTAGAAGCAGACTAGTGGATAAGATATAATCAGGGGTGGGCATGGGGATGCATTGGTTGAGGAAGTGGACACCGTTGAAGGAATGGTGTTGAAACATTGTGCACCTGAAACCAATTTATGAATAATTTTGTGTTTTATGGTAACTAAAAATATTTTTAAAAGATTTCCTTTATAATTGATTTCAAAAAGAGCTAGATAGAACTAGAAAGACTTAATGCAGTGCTTCTAAACTTTTGTGTATGCGTGACTCTCCTGGGGATCTGGTTCGAATGCATGTTCTATTCTCTGGGTCTATCTAGGGAACAGCCTGATTGTTTGCATTTCTAACAGACTTCCAGGTGCTTCTGGTCTGCAAATTATACTTAGAATAGCAGTTCCTTAGGCCACACCTGGAACTGGGTTTCCCATTACTCATTTAAATACCATCTATAGGTGATGCTTCATTTAAATTACCTCACTTTTTAAAAAAAATTAAATGTTATATCATTGCAATAAATGAGGGAGAAAGGATCACTAAGGATATAGATAAACATAATAACAGTCACCATTCTCAAGAGATTCTACTCCTTGACATTTCTGAGCCAGATATTTTTCTTTAGTACTGAGTGGGGCTATCTATATGAACCAAGTGAGATTTTCTCCTTGACATAATCAGAAAAAAATGAAAGATAATTTCAAATGGGTCAAAGTTTTTGACAGATAAAACAATCTGAACTCCCCCACAGGCACTTCTCTCTTCCCAAGGAGACACTTCACTGCTTCCCACTTTAAGGAGGTGTCCTAGCTTTGCCCCAAGGCACACACAGCCAGTGAATGTCAGGACCGAACTACAGTGCAGCTTGTTCAACCCCTTACTTCAGCCTACCGCATGCTATAACTATAGCACGACTCCACCTCCCACTCCCCATGAGGCCTGACTAGACATTCAGAAAGAGGAAAGCAAGGTGATTCCACTCTGATGCAGTGATCAAGTGACAGGGAAGACAACATCACATTTTCCACCCCCAAGAGGAGACCTCCTCACCCACACTTAAGAATCATTTCTAATCCTGGGGGAGAATGAGAAAATGAATGGAATGCCTGCTTTGTATACTGCAGCCCCAGGCTCCATCCTGCCACTGCTTGGTTCCTAGGTTATCATCACCACCACAGGGTCCAGATCACTGTTCAGTATATCACGTACCACCAGCACCCCCACAAAAGAAAATAAACCTGAACTTTGTGACTGAAGATTGGATTTAGCGTTTCTCACTTCTTCATTTATTCTATCACCTCTGGGATTTTATTCCTTTTGTGCTAAACCCTCATTTGCAACTCTCTTTCTGAAGTGCTGTCTTGTTTATATGCTTAGCTTTGTTCACGCAGCTTAAGGTTCTTTTCATCTCATAAATGTTCCTCATCAGGATTTCTCAGTCTGCAGATGCAAGCAACCACATCTTCTGGATGGAGCAACAATATGTGCAAGTGGGACACAACCAGAGGATCAGTGTCAGGAGTCCTGATTGACAACCCAACAAGAGGGGCAGGGAGATGGAGGGAGGGACAGAGAGAAATGAGGGGGGAAAGGATAGAGGAAAGAGAAGTGAGGGGAGAGAGAGAGAGGAAAACATGGAAAAAGAGGTGAGAGGAGAGGAAAGAGTGAGGAGAGAAAGAAGAGATAGAAGAGAAAGGAGAGAGAGAATTCAGGGAGACATAGGTAGTCTTTTGATCATTCCCTAATTCTGGATTGGGACAAACTGCTTTCTGGTTATGAGTGTTGGAAATTAAAAAGACTCTGTAATACTTTACATTACATTCTCTTAGTTCATGTCTTTGTTGAATAGTTACTATGTGTAGGAATATGTTTTGCACTCACAATTAAGAGAAACTGCTCCGCCATCCAGTTTAGGGAAGTCAGGTTTCTGTAAATGATTTTATAAGGGAAGACTTTGAAAACTCCACAGAAATTATAAAGCAATGTAATGATAAGGTGCAAGAAGATTGAATTTTCTTCTTTTACAATACAGCTCACATTTACTTAGTAAGGATTGTATATCAAGGGTAAATTTAGCAGATAAGGACCTTGCTTCCAGTGGACATAGGTTTTATCCCCCAGCACTCCATATGTATCTCTGAGCCTGCCGGGAGCAATTTATAAGAACAACTGGGTTTGGAAGAAGATTAAGAGGAGGAGGAGCAGCAGGAGGAGGAGGAGGAGGAGGAGGAGGAGAGAGAGAGGAGAGAGAGGAGAGAGAGGATGAGAAGGAACGGGAGAAGGAGGAAGCATATATTCAAAAATGAGGAATAGATTATGTTTGGGGATACAGGGACATCATCAAATTTAATGCACAATATGATCCCACTGTATAACAGGATAGGTAAAACCTTAGTTCTTGGTTCTGACATATGAGTCCCTACTCACTGTGAAACTTTGAGTAGTTTTGGAAAAATCTCTTAAATATTAATTATCATGTTTGTGCAAAAAAGACAAGAACGTCACCTTTGCAATGTTGTTGTAGGAATTAACTGCATATATAGATGTAGCATTGTAGCATTGTCCTCCCATTGTTCATTGATTTGCTTGAGCGGGCACCAGTAATGTCTCTATTGTGAGATTTGTTACTGTTTTTGGCATATCTAAGCCATGGGGAACTTGTCAGGCTCTGCCCTGCAGGCGGGATACTCTCCGTAGCTTGCTGGGGTCTCCAAGAGGGATGGAGGAATCGAACCTGGGTCTGCCTCATGCAAGGCAAACATCTTACCCACTGTGCTGTCACTCCAGATAAAATGTGAGTTAAGGTGTCAAATGCTTGAATTGTGAGTCCATCGTAAGTTTAACTCTAACCCTGAATAAGTTTAATTCTCTGTCAGAGTCCTATGGAGAATTTTTTCCTTGCTCCAAAAGAGTGAATTCCTATTTTGTAGGGTGAGGCATGCCTGAAAAGTATTTCCGTGGCAAGAGATTTAAGCTCAGAGAGATAAATGGGATAAAAATACATAGAATATAATGAGAGATGAGAGAAAGAAATGACAAAACTCATTTCTAGACTCAGTGAGAAATATGATGGATATTAACGTGAGAAAGAGGAAGATAAAAACTGAAGGATCTTTTTGGTGGTGGGTGTTGTGCATATATAGAAACATGACATGAGCCCCCTGAAATTCCATAACATTGTATGCCAATGATAAGTCAAAAACAATTAAAATTGAAAAGCAAGGATCTTGACATTAGTGAGCATGTGTCTCTTGTCCAGACTCTGCTACCTTGAATCTTGTGACCTTGTATAAAATATTTAATATTCACATCAGTTTTCCAATACTAAAAATTCCAATACTAAAAATTCTCCCATATTATGATAATGTACCAAAATTTCTTTAACCAGTCATCTGTTCTCGGGAACTCAGGTTTTTTCCATATTCTAGCTATTGTAAAGAGTGTTGCAATGAACAAATAAGTGCAGATGTCACTTCGACTATACGATCAAATGGGAGCTAGATTTCTAATTTTTGAGAATCGTCCATACTGTTTTCCAAAAGGGTTGAACCATTCGGCATTCCCACCAACAGTGAAGGAGGGTCCCCTTCTCGCCACAACCGCGCCAGCACCGGTTGCTTTTGTTCTTTTGGATGTGGGCCAGTCTCTGTGGTGTGAA
>JAOXYA010000045.1:18020908-18043060 GCA_028565675.1 Sorex palustris | reverse complement strand
ACAATTGTTACAATGGAGACGTTACTGGGCCCGCTCGAGCAAATCGATGAACAACGGGAGGACAGTGACAGTGATCTTGAGAAAAAAGTCACTGAAACAAGAGAAAAACATTCATTTATAATCCATACACCTACCTTAGTATATTAAATTGACTTCATGTCCTCTTTATAACCTCTGTTTCATAACACAGGCAATTTATGCTTGTATTTAAGACAATGGAGCTGGAGCTATAGCACAGCAGGTAGGATGCTTGCCTTGCATGCGGCCGACCCAGGTTTGATTACTCCACCCTTCTTGGAGAGCCTGGCAAGAGTGTCCCGCCTGCATGGCAGAGCCTGGCAAGCTCCCTGTGGCGTATTCAATATGCCAAAAACAGTAACAACAAGTCTCATACTGGAGACATTACTGGTGCCCGCTAGAGCAAATCAATGAACGATGGAAGGACAGTGCTACAGTGCAGTGCATTTAAGAGAGTAGGTGCTAGAAAAGTTACTTCAATTCTTTCCTAAGTATTTTAACACTGTTTTCCTAACATTTTGTATTTCTACACTATGCCAGTGGTAACATCCTACTGGTAAGTGTTTATACTTCTTGAAAAACTCATTGTTTTAGACATTTCACAAATGCCTCTAACTTCCTTTCTGTTTACACAATTACTCCTAGGTGGCAAATAGTGTTTTGGTCATTAAGAGTATTTACTAAGAACCAAAGGACAAAAAAAGAGTGCTTAATTGAAGCTAAAAGTGCTTAGCTTATAGCCCATGGAAATATCATTCTACAGCTCATTAAAATGTATATATAAATGTATTTCTCTAGAGTAAAAGAGACAAATGAAATGTCCATTCTCCACACTATTTATAGAGAACAATTTCGGCAACTAGAGGAAGGAAGAGAGAAATACTAGTTATCTTAGAACTTCATGCATTAATCTGTATATCAGATGCCCCAAACCAGGAAATTTATGTAAAACATAACTTTATGAATTTTATGAGTTTATTCTGAGATGTATGTATGACAACAAGAATCATCTCATGAAAGTAAAACATTTAGATAAGCAGAGACAACATAATAATGACAACGCTAAGAGGTGAACATCTAATTTTCTTACATATTCCTTCTTCCTCACTGTCTTATCCAATTTGCTAAGGTATAATGATTGAGATGGTTCAACAAAAACTAAAAAAATCACACAAACACCTGGAAGTAACTGTGGAGTCATACAGTTCGATGTCACTTGAGGGCTAATATTTGCTGCCTCTTATGCTTTTTGACTTGCTTCACCTATACTAAGCACAGACCTGGGACACAAACCCACACGACTTAGCTCCAAGTTTGGTTATTTCCTTGCCTTCAGCAAATACCCAGACATCATGCAAAGAAAGAACAGTAAGTGAGTCTCCTCACCCTCCTGCTAAAGTATAATTAGTACATGCAGGTATCCTACTTGACTCTGTCGCACTCTGACAAAAACAAAACAAAACGAAAAAAACATTTGAAGTTAGACTGAAGAATTCTGAGACCTTATATAGTATAATACCCATGTGAAGAATACTATCCCATATGTATTTAAAACGCATATTGATTTCATCAGCAAACAATGCTTGGATTCCCTTTTCAGTTGTTGCTAACATATGCAACCGAGTATGATTAAGATTCTTCAATCTCCTTTGGTCTGGCTCTTCTCCACCTCAAACTGTACACAAAACTTACAGCACTATTTTTTTCTCATTTAACAGCCTCATGTTTTAAAAATAATTATCAAAATGCTTGAAAATAAGAGCATTCAAAGGAAGGTCCCTGTATGTGGAGAACTGAAGGCTCTCTAAACTGAAAGTCTAAAAAACATTTAGACTTTCAGGCATTATTATCATATTTTATGAGCAAGATTTTTTCCTGGATTTTCCTAAAAGGCATTGACATTGGTCCATAAAATATTTAGACCAATAAAAATAATAAAGTGATTTTCTAAGCGATTCCCTAAGTCTGTTCCAAATTGCAATTTTTGGAGGATGGCATACAATTTTACTTTGCCTAATGTTAAATGCCATCTATGAAATCATTATTTCTGAGCCCCTATCAAAGCTATTCTGAGAACATCCTGCCAGGTTCCCTTGGTCCAATACATTAGCATATAGTTAACTGATTTTTTTTGCTCCCCGAATAAGCCATGAGATAACTCTGCTATCTAACAAAAATCAATTTTTATTCCCGAAGTGGAGGTCTCCATATCCCTAGCCAGAATGAAGAAATGTGATGCCAAATGTGACTCCTACTAGCCATCTACCTCTGAAGACTTGGTTGGGTAATTTTCTCTGAGGATGGAGAAGCTGGCAGAAATGCTTACAAGACCGAAAAAGAACATGTAAATATGACTGACTTATTAGTTTCTGCCTGAAAGCAAAAATGGGCCTGTTTTCCTGATAATGTCAGTAAGCTCATATTTGAAAGGAAAAAGGCTGCTTCATAGGTCTCCAATTATTGATTCTTCTTGAAAACATTGGCAAAACCCTCCATGACATTGAAGCAAATGGTATTTTCAAAGATGACATGCCACTGGCCAAGCAAGTGAAAACAGAGGTAGAGAAATGGGACTATCTTAAACTAAGAAGCTTCTGCACCTCAAAAGAAACAGTAACCAAAATACAAAGAAAGTCTACAGAATGGGAAAGGATATTCTCTCAATACACATCCAACAAGGGGTTGATATCAAGGATATACAAAGTCCTGGTTGAACTCCACAAGAAGAAAACATCCAACCCCATCAAAAAATGGGGCAACGAAATGAACAAAAACTTTCTCAATGAAGAAATCCGAATGGTAAAAAGGCACATAAGTAAATGCTCTTCATCATTAATAATCAGGGAGATACAGATCAAAACATATCAAACAAGTGGACCTGGCATAGGGAACTTCATCTGCTGAGTTGTCAGAGTGATGCTAGGCCAGGCCACAGAGGCAGGTGTTCCTCTGTGCACATCAAGTGCAGATGTGTACTCTCTTTCTTTGGATGAAGAAACTGAGGGCCACCAATGGCAGCTATATTCTGGAGGAATCTAGATGTGGGAGTGGGTGCAAAGTTGAATACATCACAATAAGGAGGATCAAAGTTTCCTTGATGGCAGCCAAAGAAAGCGTTGTTGGGGAGAGAAGAGGGGATTTTGGGTGAGTAGCTCAGAATATATGTGAACCTGCCAAAACCTATGGAGAGTGGTCCCCAGGACATTATTTCAAACCATTCTGGTAAGGGGCATAGATCTCAATCAGAAGCAACCTAACTCTCTACTCTAGAATGTGAGATCAGGTCCTGATATCCAAGCCAGTTTATATCTTCAGCATCATCTCTGCCATCATTCTGACAGCCTGGAAATAAAGGAAGTCACTGAGAACATTGAATGTTAGAGAGCAGTATCTGAATCTTTTTCTTCTCCTGGAAAGTATCAAAGCATCACCCACAAATAAGTATTCAGGACCAGGTCGAGCTGCTCTAGGAGTGTCTGTGGCCCAGACTGGTGTTTCAGGAACTGAAAACTCAACAATATGTTATATCTATGCCTGTTCGAATGTCTAAAAATTAATCCTATTGCTACTCATTCTCATCAAAATAAGAAACTGAGGCTCAATGTGGAATAATGCAACAAAAACCAAGACATGGTTTTGCACACACAATCTTAGACTAAATTGAATATTTTTTCTGTTCTACACTGCCTTGCCAATACTTTGATAAATACAATTCAATCAGCAGGCTATGATAAGCTTTATTAAAATGTCAAGAGGCTTACCAGTTAGAATGAAAACATAAGATAAAAAACATATTTGTGGATTTTACTAAACCCCACACTGTTGGAATATAATTCTTACTGTTCAACAAATCCAGGCTCACTCATCTTTATTCTTTTGTGCTAAGAACACAAAGTGATAGAAAGAATAACGTTTTGCTTTTTCTCAGCTCAAGCTTTGAGCTTAAAACCGGACACAGCATGCGGCTTTGGGAACCAAAGCCAGGGTATTTGATAGCTACCACACAGATGTACTGTGCTTCGGCTGAAATCTTATCCCTTGACTTCAAAACCACTGGCTTCCCCTCTGTACTAAAAGTTTATTTGTTTGCTTTTACTTTTCTGCAAAAACCACAAATCATAACAAATGTTATTAGTTTTTTTTTTATTGGAACCACAATAACTCCTAATCTTGGGTAAAAAAAAAGCATCAGAAAGCCCTAACAGAAATGGATTCTTGTATTATCCTGTACCAATGCTTTTAGGAGGTAAAAGTTGGCATTATCAGAGACCTCAAAGGCACCCCAGTTGCCGGCATGTACAACTGGGAACAAAGTGAAATCTTTCCTGAACAAGTGATTATCAAATTACAGAGCTGTCACCAGCTCTTCCTGGGAAGGGTCAGCACCTCCCCTTGTTCACAACAGACAAAGAACGTGTGACAGACCGATCGATACTTCAGTTAACTAAACAGCTGGCTAATAACAGGACTGACAGAACACAAAGGTGGGTTTGAAGACAATGAAATCAAAGAGCCTTTTTATAGACTTCTCTTTTTCTCCCCCCATTCAACAGCGTGGTGGGTCCAGCTCTTTTTCATTATCATCATTTTATTTTTTGCTTTTCATTTTCACTTTCTTTTTTTCTTTCAATGAAGCTGCTGGTGATGGTACATTCACTTGTGAAAGATAGAGGACATACTCCCAGCGAATGATGCTCAGGCATTTATCCTTATGAATAAAGGGGCAAAGTAGGGGAGGGGTGGGGAGCCAGCCTATTTATCAGCCTCCTGTGGATGATGGAGACGGCCCAAATCAATTGTCATTAACTAATTACTCTTCTCCTTTGTCAAGATAAATTGGTTCAGCCAATGTGTTTTCCAAGTGTGTCAGGTGAATTGCATTAAAAAGGATAAACAACACTCTTTTCCAGCACACTCTGTTCAAAATCTTAACAACTTAATTGTTGTTCTGCTGATTAGAGAGGCAGCACTGGGTAGTAATTAAGGGTCTGGTCTGGGACTGCTCAGATTTGAAGCTTCTTCCATCACTTGCTTGTGCTGGAGTAAGGGCCTTACTTTTTCTGTTGCTGACTTTCCTTAGCAGCAGAAAAAGGATAAGCCTGAGTTGGTCTCAGTTTTTTTTATTTTAAGATAATGCAGATTTTTAAAATGTAAAACAAAAGGAAAAGGCATGTAAACTGCTTTTCAAGGTGATTGACACACAGTAACATAAGAAACATGTACTGATAACCTTTTCAACCTTTTCCCTTTATTCATCATGACCTGGCAGAGCCATGAAAACCTACCAGCTGCCATCTTTTAAATGCAAAATTCTGGCTTCTTAAAGACATTAATTTAACCACTGAAATTAATAAATCTAACACCTTACCTCCATAAAATGCTTTACGATGGTGAAACAATTTTCTATCTAGCAGCATTTTTAGTTCTCACAGATTTCTGCAAGGCAATTAGATTTGACATTTCTATCATAAAAGGGGAAACTAAAGCTGAGAGAAATTATATAATTTATCAATATATTCAGCACTTTTGGTCCAGCTCCATTAACAACATAGGGCTAAAAAGACAGTACAGAATATAGAGCGCTTGCCTTGCATGCAGCCCACCTGGGTTTCATCTTCAGCATCCCAGGTGGTCCCCCACCAGGACTGACCTCTGAGCACAGAGCCAGGAGTAAGACCTGACTATGACTGGATGTGACTGTACATAAAACAAGTCAAAACAAAACAAAGTTTCATAAATTGCTCTCAATATAAGTCTTTTCCTATTTCTTTCTTAGCTATGTGACATGGTGAAACTTCCTTAACTTCTCTGTGTATCAGTTTCCCCAACTGCTAACCAGGAATTCCAATCCATATCACACAGGATTGTGGTAGAGTAATAAAGAGATAAAATTAAACTTTCAGCAGAGAAACTGCTCCTTAGTAAATATTTATTTATAGAAATAAATGTCAAATACCTTTTCTCTAGTATAATTGCTATCATTATTATTATCCTCATTATTACTAAGAGCATAAATTACCTAATCAGGGCACACACATAAAGCACCATTATCACTAAACCTGGTTCCTTTCCTTTATACTTCTCAAGCATATAACACCTGATTGGTTTACTTCCTCCTTCAGATATCCACAGCCTTCTGCTACCATCTCTGGACAAGAGAAATCTAACACACAAATGTAATTCACCAGTTACCTATTGACTATCTATGCTCAATAGGTAACTGATTAATTAGAACAGAGGCTATTACAAATGGTAAAACATCCAAATGTCATATGCTGTACATGATGAACCATATGATTGGTGGGAGATAGACTTACTCAAATGCGGATTGATCCCAACATACATAATAAGGAGAAAGAGAAAAGGAAATACTAGGTGACCTCCTAGAGACACACTTTTGAGATTTCTCTGAGGATCTTTTCTTGCATGATTTCTGACAGATGAGTAGAATCCTATTCAGCAGGAGATTCACAAGTCCTTTGGACCTAAGGGAAGGAATTGATTATGCAAGAGTCCACAAGCAAGTTTGGTTTGGTGGATCCTGACCAACTTTGGTATTTATCTGATGATGAACTTTCCTATAAGAAAAATGCCCACAGAAGGACGCATCTATAGTACAGTAGAAGGACACATGTATAGTACAGTCATGTCCTAGAGTCTGACAAAGATATGCACATGGGAATTCACAAGAAGGAATACATACATACATGCATATATCCATATGTATATACATATATCTATATAGCTTAACATATACTCAATGATACTGAAAACATGAGATCTAAGCTGCAACCACTGGAACTTTGTAATGTGCCTGTCAAATTTGACAGGGAGTGGGGGGGTAGGATGGGGCTGGGAAATAGGAGAAAATTGATATCTGTGAATGTGTGCCTATCTTTGTATATGAATGAATGTACATTTTTATGTATATACTATGCCTAAGTATTTTGTGTATGTACATTTAAATACATAACTAAATATGCACATATCAATTAGTGTGATTTAATGTATACATAATTAATATAAATAAAATGTTAGACATGAACACACACACACACACAAAGAGCTCTGAGGCAAGACTTCCCAAAGTGGGGAACAGAATGAGATTTACAAGCCTTCTGTACCATAGCTGTTCGAATGAGCTCTGTTGTTGCCCGGCCTCCTTGGTCAAGTGAATGCTTCTCTCCTGCAGTTCCAACATTGCTGCCTTTCCCCAGACTCCATCCATTTCTTGCAAATCCTCCCTGCCCTACTGTAAGTCTTGCCACCTACCAAAAAATGCCTCCCTTTATTTTCTCAGCATTTCAGCATTGCAGTTGTCCTGGAAACCTTTTCAGCCCTACAGAAACCAGTCCTTTCCTCTTTTGTATTGGGGCTCCAGCACACTCCCAGGAGTGCCCCTGGCCACTCCTTTCTTCCTTATTCTTCCACATTAAACAATGAGCTCTGATGGCAGAGACTGAGGTACCTGGAACTCTCTCCTGGCCAGTAGTTGAAAGTGAATAAGTGGAGGAAGGAAGAAGAGAAGTGAGGGAGGTGAGGTGAAAGAAGGGAGAGAGAAGGAATGTGGTCCTTAGGAGAAAGGGACTGCAAGCTGTTGTCCTGTGCTTGAATGACAGTTGGTGCATTGTGCTGAGCCCCACTTGACTGTGGTAGGGAGTGAAAGACAGAAAAGTTGTCTTGATGTGATTATCAGGTTCTGTGTCTGGGGAGAAGGCAAGGGCATTCATGCAGCAGAGATCAATTTATTTTGCTAGCAGATGTAAGGAGAAGAAGAAATTTTAGGTGGCAGCCTGACAAATCCCATCGTTTGCTACAGAAATGACCCTGTTGGTGGTGTGCACCCATCTGTAGCCAAGAAGGCACAAGGCAAGAGATGGTAGGGGAGGGGCCACGGGTGCTGTGCTGGCCAGAAATATATCTTTGGTTTAAACCACCAGAAACAGGCCCGGAAAAGAGGATATAAATATCATATACTTGAATGTGCTTGGGAAGCATTAGTTACAAATGTTCATTTTGCAGACAAAATCTCTGAAAACCAGAGAGGGGCAGTGCTCCAGGAGCTACTGAGGGTTCATGCTGTGTGTCCTGTGTCTTCTTCTGCAACAGGCAAGAAGTAACTTCTGATCACTCAACCCTGTGAAGGGGACTGGTATTTTTCATTATTTACATTTTTATTTTAAGAAGTCTAAAACCAACCATTGATTCAATCTGATGCTGTGGATTATACAGAAAGTTCAGTACATGAACAAGCACATAAGATTCACATCTTATGAGTATGTGTTATTTTCCTGACTCTCCTGCCATATATGAGGCCTTGACAATTCAGTCTTTCTTTCCTAAGTTCTGACACCCCTCCACATGTGTGATTGGGATGAATGGAGGTAAAAGGATTGAGGGGATTGGGGTAATCAAATCCATGAAACACATGAGTAATATAGAGCAAGGGGTCAGGGAGATAGTATAGCAGTTAAAGTGCTTACCTTGCATGCTGCTGACCTCAGTCTTATCCCTAGCACCACATGAACCCCCAAGCAGTTTCAGGCATGCCCTACCACCATATTGGGTAGAATCACTGGATGGACCATATGGTTTGCCAGGAATTGAACCTGGGCCAGCTGCATGCAGAACAAGTGCCCTATCCACTTTACTATTTCTTTGGCCCCAACGTTTTGAATGTGGATACACTGAAGAGCTTAATTTTAACAATTAGTGTTTTTTTTAAGTCAATTTTCAGTCAATGTCATGTCAGCATTCATGTGCTTAGCGCAACCCCAGGGCATGACATTCAAGCAGTGATGACAAGCATCAAAATTTAAGGCATCATTAATTACTTTCCAGACCCAGAGTTAGAGCTCAGTGCCCACTATCTCGGTTGCAGGTGGGGTTGTAGGAAACAAAGGAAACAATTGAAGGAAAACACCAGACACATAGAGGATGTTCTATATTCTTTCAGTCCTTTAACCTTCCCTTTGAACTTGTCCTTCTCTGAGTGCAGACAATTGGGGAGTACACAGGACTCTTGGTTGCTCGAGGTATATCAAGTTTCTGAAAACGATTAGACTGCAGATTTTGCCTTCTGTATAGTCAAAACATTTAAAATGCCATTAAACCTCTGCTTTCACAGCTCTGTGGGTTTCTGCAACCTACAGCTCACAAAATTTCTGTGTCTGCAGGGGTTCATAATGTACTCCAGGCTCGACGTGGTACTGCACATGTTTCTACGAAGTGATTATGGGAAGGGATGTGGTGTGGCTTGCCTCTTAAATTGAAATGGCAATTTTGCACGACATTTATCTCTCCCTTTGATTATGTATTTTTGTTCCCTGTGATCATTTTTATGGGGACAGAGGGGGTCTGTGAAGAGTTTGTAATCTAGATTCTTTAGATTTTTTTTATTTTTATTTTTTTAGATTTTCATCCTACAGCTATTGAGTGTAACAGGAAAATCTAAGTTCCTATTTTGCAAGAAGCCAACAGGAGAGAAGGAAAGTAAGATATGTATTAGTAGAGTTCATTTATAGAGACTATTCTGTGTTCTAGTGTCTGGGCTTGGAACTTCATCTTGTTCATCTTGAATCTAACAAAGCTACCAGATCAGAACGGTTTATTACTTGGTGTTAGATATCACTTCAGAAGTGCATATTTCAGCACAGAAACCAACCCCCAAACCTGTGTGTAGTTCATTGCAACAAACCAGCTTTGTACAGTCACTAAAATATGATGCTCCCCAGTTTAAGAAATATAAAGATGTTGAGACTAGACCTTGCATCATAGGCAATGCTATGCTTCTCTGTTATCTATGACTCTATCTGTAGATATAATTTACTATTACTTTGTAAAGTGTTCTGAAAACTGAGAGAAGAATACAATCACATCCTTTAGACTAAATGGGAAAATTTTGGTGAATTTGAAGATGGAAAGCAAGAAAGGAATCCAAGGGTGAGACCCTTATTTGATTAAAACAATGGAAATGGGTCTGTAAGTTCCATGTGTGAAAGCAATCATTCTGAATCTCTCTTCAACATAATTTAAGAGACAACATAACGGGACTGGAGCAATAGTACAGCGTACAAGGCAAACACGCAGCCGACCCAGGTTCGATTCCCAGCATCCCATATGGTCCCCCAAGCACTTCCAGGAGTAATTCCTGAGTGCATGAGCCAAGAGTAACCCCTGTGCATTGCTGAGTGTGACCCAAAAAAGAAAAAAAGAGAGAGAGAGAGACAACATAATGGGAGAACTGATGCATACAATTGAATTTGAGGAACTGAGAGGGTTAGTGCTGGTAATCTTGAAAGAGGAAAGTGGATACACTGATGGTAGTTGTGGTATTGGAATTATGTGCATGAGATGTCACTAATAGTAATACTAGAAAACGCAGTCTCAATCAATACAAAAATTAAAATAAACAAAAATACATTCTAAAACATGAAACTGAGAAATTCAGAGTGAGGTGAGAAAATTGGTTTCCATCTCAGCTATGGTGAAACTCGAATGTGGCTGACTTACTCTTGCTTGAGTTTTGTCATATCTGAAGGAGGTGCTAACTTGGGCATCTGCTTTTAATGCAGTAATGAGTATCAGTGTCTTTCTCGTACGGCTGTCTGCAGTTCAGTGTGTGGTGTCAAGATGTGTCATTACAAGGAAAGGGATTTCAGATGGAGCAGAAATGAAATAGAGAAGAAAATAAAATAGAAAAGTTTCTTCAGAGAACCCCTGTTGAGAGCTTGAACTTAGCATATGAGCCTTAAACTCTAGCTTTCCCCCCAGATATCCTTTCAGACTGTTTTCATCAAGCATGGGTGAAGGATGGATCTCCAGTAGTTCAGCCTGCCTTGTCTTCAATGACTGACTGCAACAGAACATCTTCTGATGCATCAAGCCTCCTCTCCATCTGCACTGGGAGGGAGGATAAGTATTCCTAATTATTTCTTGAGACAAACTGAAAAGTCTTTAACTTCATAGTGTCTTTCTCCTCTATTTCAAGCAGCCAGACTAGTTGCTCCCTTCCAAGTGCTCCCACACGCTGTTGCTGTTATCTTGAGAAGATTCTAAGAGTGATTTATTGTAATTATCTGTGTACAAGTTTTTCTCTTCCATTGATAGTTCATACCCCAGAAATGAGGAAGGGTTGATGAAACAAATGAATGAATAGATAAAGAATCCTCTGAATGAGTGGTTTCTCCACCTGTGATGTCTGATGCAGTGGATGGGAGAGTGAGGACGTGCAGATAAGAATGAAGAGATGAATATGGGACTAGCAGTGAGATTGGCCATGGATCTCTGCTTTGATCAGTACCCTGTGACTGCAGTAGACATGGAAAGTGACAGGCATGGGACACATTCCCTAAACAGCTGCTGTGAACCTGCCATAGAATTAGTGAGTGACAGATGGTACTCAAGCAGTTTCTCAGGGAAAAAAATCAATTGAAAAAAAAAAACCCAAAACACCAAAGAGTGGATTAAAATCTTAAGAGACAGTGTATGTATATACAATTCTGCTGCTGAGGGGTTTCCAATAGATAGCTGGTAGAAATCTCTGGTGCATGCTTTTTTCACATTTTCCAATGCATGTATAGCTCCATGCTACAAAGCAGTGTCCCTTGTGTAGCCCAGTAGCCTCATGCCTTCCCTAGTTGCACAGATGAGCCCAGTCTTGCAGGTTGTGGTTAAAAGTACATTTCATGCTCAGGAAAGAGAATATGAAACACTCTGTCCTATACAGAGATCTGAGTGCAAATTCACATTCAACCACACAATGACTAGAAATCTTGGTCAGATTTAAAAATCTTGTCCATAAAAATGTGAAGAACACTACTAATACTGACTCTTTGGAGGACAAAATGACTTTTAATAGCTGATCTCTCTGAGTAAGGTGGACGAAAAATTAAAATCTGTGAAGGTGGACTTGACAGGCAGGCTGCAATTCTGGAAAACAGTTCTAAAGTATTTCAATATTTCATTTGTTATGCCCAATAAGCTTGTGATTGCAGACCTTAATGCATGAACCTAGAACCTAATAGCCCGAGACTCTAATGCAAGAATGTCAATGTCTCAGATCCAGAACCATTACACTAATAAATTTCTAGTATCCCTGAACATGTCTGTGTTCTTTTCATTTGCTGCATTAAATTTAATTCATTACGTTGTTCATATTCATTAGTGAATGAGAACATTAATTATTCATTTATTCTATTTAGTTATTGGAGGGGGGAATACAGGGCTTACTAATGGCTCAGGGATTACTCCTGATGATATTTAGAGAACCATATGTGGTGCCAGGGATCAAACTTTGGTCAACTATACGCAAGATAACTACTCTACCCACTATCTCTCCAACCTCTATTTTATTTACTTATCAACACATAATGAATGCAGAACAGGTGCTGAAATAAAGACATAAGATTCGGACCAAACTTCTCTCTTCATGGAATTCAGTCTCTATTGGACTATGAGCACACGCCACACGTAATAGACCTGTGGATAATTGTAAATGAAATGGTGAAAAACATTGCTCTTGCAAAAAATTATGGTACCACAGAGGGTTATGAGCTATTAAGCATTGCCTTAAAATAGAAAGTCAGGTTTAAGGAAGAGGGTATATTTATGTCCTACTGATGTTGGTGGACCCCACAGGTGACTCATGAGAGTCAGGAGGAGAGAAAGACGGTCACCCTCTTTCACTCCGCCTCTGCCACCTAGGAGTCCCTAGGAAGACTAGGACCAGTAAAGTCTGCAATGAGCCCCTGCTCGGCATGGGCATGAGCCCCACCAGCCTCACAAGGTGGCCATCAGGCCACACCTGAAGTCTGCTTGGTCTTCTCGACACGGGAGTTGATCCCCGCCACCCTATTGCTCCGGGAGCTGTGGACTCAGGTTGGGGCAAGGATTTGCTCTTTGAAGGAAAGGAGAGGCCAATCCCAGGCCTTACCCAGGATTTCTAGGGTTCTTGTCTAGCTCACAGAAAAGAATTTCTGGAGTAGACAAGCAGTGAAGTAACAGACTTTATTTGGAGGTTTTTTTGGAGAGAAAGAGAAAGAAATAAGTGGATAAGTGGAGGAATAGAGAGTAAGAGAGACAGAGTATCGCACTCAGAAAGAACGTGGACTTCTCCAAGGGTGAAGCTTTTATAGATCCTTCAAGGGTCCTTTCTGATTTGGAATGTTCTGGAATCTCCTTGGGAATGGGTCACTGAAGTTAATCAGATTAAAAGAGAGGTCTGAGGATTTTCAAAAAGAGGAACTTCATGGGGTGGGGCCTATAACCTCAGGGCCTGCCATGGTCTTATCAGGTCTTTGTTTTCTGTATCCACAAGGTGGATCAGTCCTAGAATTCTTCTTCCATAAAGCTTTGTTAATCCAAGTTTCATTGCCAAGGGCCTTTCTCTATCTATATGCTTACGTCACTACTTTCATCCTCAACAACCAGTACTAGAGTGAGTTCATAGGAAGTGCCCTTTGATGGTGATCTTCTTTAGTTATGCAATAATAAGACAGAGAATTCTGTACCTATCACCCTGGGGAAAGAATGGGTTGAAAAGCTATGGACTTTATCAAATAAAGATCACTATGGGAACCTAAAGATGACAGAAAGAATGAAAAGAGGATGGGGATACTCCCTTTCTGAGGAGTCTACAAAAGAGAGAACTGGAAAAGAGGAGAAAGTCTAGTTTCTCCTTTATACTTGAATCTGTTAGATAACATTAGTCCTTGCTTTCTCCTCTGCAGCAAGGAACATAGATTTATTGAGTAATACCTATTACAATGCTCCTGAGGCACTCCCATTCCTCTGTTTATCTTTAACTTCTTTATGCTCTGCTTTCTCTATCTGTTAATATCACTGTATCCCTAAATTAGAACCTTTGACTTGTAAAATCAGATTCATCTAAGGACTCTGGATTTTGTATATGCCTCTATATTCTCTTTCCTTTATGTCCTTTGCATGTTTTGCTTTAGAACCATGTCTTTTTTGTATAAACACAGGAAGAAAGCTAATGCTATGCTTTTGTAAATTGGGAGTTAAATTGACTCTGAATAATATTTACTCCTGGTCATCTGTCATATTTACTTGATTTAAGACTCACTTGACCTTAGTTTCTACCACCCCCAAAAGGAGGGTCCTGATGAGGGATTTGGATAGACCCATGGCAAGCTGTAACAGGACAGACCAAGTGCCATAAAACTTGTAATAAATTAAGAGCATGGTCATGGACAAATTCTGTAAAAAAAAAAAAAAAGTAACTGGATAAGGACCCTTCTGGGTTTAGGGAAAAATAACCTAGGTTGAGGACTATAGTCTGGGATAAATAGTGAGAGGTTCCCAGGAAGAGCTACCCTTTTAGTTTAGTATATCTCTTAACTGTGTCCATACAAAATGACTAAAAACATTATTAAGAAGTAAATTTAAGATGATCATTTAAAGGGATATGGACTAAGAAAAGCAGAAACACACTCTCAGATGGAATTCTGCCTTTGGGGGATCTAGCAGGATGGGAGTTTTGTACTGGAAGAAGTTTCCCCTGAGGTAAGGACTTTACATCTGTTTATCATACAACCACACCTAAATGTGATTGCTACCCCAACTCCTGAAAATTTCTCTATAACTAAGGCTGTGAGACTGGAATGAGGGGAATTGGGTCAAACTGGAATAGGGTGCATGGGGAGACTGGAATGGGGGCAGGGATGGAAGCTGGAGAAAATGGCAGAGATTATCTACCAGCCTGGTGGCCCTTGTTCCCACCTTTATGCATCTATCAGTAGTGGTCAGCTGGCCACCTAATGTATCTGTTGTGCACCCACACTTTTTAAACTAACAGAATCTATATTTCCTTAGCTGTTGCCATTGACTGAAACCATAGAGAAACCAGTTGACATAGATTCCTGGAAACTCCCTTCTGCTGTAAGACTCATCCACCCTCCAATTTACAGCCTAGAAAGGAAAGGGTTACAATGAGGCCATCAGGTCAAAATTTGCAAAATAGGGATTGCCAGGGGCATTGAACAAGTTCAGATAGTGCATACTCCAACTTCTACAGCAACACTCTTCTCAGCAATAAACAATGGTCACGAGGAAAACTCAGAATCTCATTAAATATATCCCAAAGTTCTTGGACATTCAAGGCAAAATATAGGGTGATCAAGGAAGATTTCAAAGATCATATTTTCTGTCAGGAAAACATATAATATTTTCTTAAGTCATTGACAAAGTAAATTGTGACTAAATTTAATTCAAATCTCAGATGGGACTAAAATCATACAGATCGCATGATAATAGAGTAATAATTGTGCCACGTGATATTGATTTCATACTATGTGCCAAGTACTTTACATAAATTAGGTCACTTAATATTGTAAAATAATGAGAGCAAATTACTCCATTTTACATATAATAAAACTGGCACTGGTTGCTTGTGGAACGTCTTATGACTAGTAGGCTACAAAGATAAATTTTTATCTCAGTTCATATGGATTGCAAAATATATTCTCTCAATCACTATGGCATCAGGCTGAAAAAAACACATGTGTTCCTGATATCTTAGAATGCAGTCTGTCTCTGCCACAGAAATAGTAGAGTTAAGTGCCAAGTGGCAGAGAGAAGACTATCCATCACGAATGCAATGTGCTGTGTCAGAAATCGGTATCAGAACCCTAATAAATCTATAATTGCATCATGTGTAGCTACAGTGGTCTTCTTAGATTCTGTAACTGGATAATCTGACATTGGTCTCACTCTCTCTACTGCTGTAAAGTTGGGTGCCAGGGAATTGAACAAGGGGAGTGAACTTAAATCAATCCAGAAGGGAAATTTAATTTATACTCCTGCAAAATATGTCTGGGTTCTAAACACTATAAGAACCTCACCCTCTGACCCTCTGACCAGAGATGGTGTAGAAGAAAAGGACAATTGCATATAACTTTTCTGAATAATGTTATGTAAACACAGAGTTTCCATATAACAGTCATAACAGGGTTCCATTAGCTAAAGACTCATAAGGGATCATAAGGGTTCTTGGTGGGAGGAATCAAGGATCCCTTCTGAAACAGGAGGATGATTCCAGGCGGCAGTTACTACGATGTGCACCATCATGGCAATACTACACAATATCTCCTTTGAGTCTCCCAATGGTTCTGCCAATGAGGCAGAAAAAATAATGCTACATGCCTTCTAGTAATAAATACTACGAATAATGAAAAACCAATTAAGGATTCTGGATCTAAGTAGAGACACTAGGGTCAAGAAAATAGAGTTGATTCACTGAAAATCATATTGCTTTTAGGAAAGTAACTGTGGTTAAGATCCTCATTCTAATCTGTCTTTAATTTAGAAAGTTAAGCGATGACTTCCAAACAACTTTTCTAACACAAGTATCCAAAACACAAAGCTAGTCTGCTGTAGCAGAGATGCCTGATTTAGCTTCAGATAGTGACACCATCCCAGGGAGTGTCTCTTTATTAGATGGAAAATCTATGTAACTCCAAGAGGCCGTTGTAGAATGTAGCAAAGTGGGTGTATCTCATTCAATATCGATCAGTCATTCTCAGGATTCAGACGGTCCCATACTTTGAAAATTCCTTGTAATACAACAGGGGACTTAGAGGGAAAATGCCTTCATCTTTGCCTTCCTTTTCAGTATCATTGGCCCATGTCAGGGATCTGGGTCCTTTATCTTTCAAGTTTTGTGTATTATTTATGTATGTGGGCTGGAGCGATAGCACAGTGGTAGGGCATTTGCCTTTCACACAGCCAGCCCAGCCAAGCTGGGTTCGGTTCCTCCACCCCTCTCAGCAAGCCCGACAAACTACCAAGAGTATCTCGCCCACATGGCAAAACCTGGCAAGCTACCTGTGAAGTATTCGATATGCCAAACACAGTAACAGCAAGTCTCACAATGGAGACATTAGTGTGCCTGCTCGAGCAAAAATCAATTTATTTATTTATTTATTGAATCACTGGGGTATACAGTTATGAAGTTGTTCATGATCAAGTTTTAGTCATACAATGCACAACACCCATTCCTTCACCAGTGTACATTTCCCACCACCAATGCCCCCAGTTTCCCTCCCACCATGTCCCTCCACCCCCAGCGTGTCTCTACTTTTCTCTTTCTCTCTCTCCCTACCTTTAGTTATTAGGATTTGCAATACAGATACTTAGAAATTATCATGTTTGTTCCTTATCCAGAGTGATCATTTCCAGCTATCATTGTCATAGACCTTTCTGGCATTGAGTTCTTTAAAGAAGGCTTCAGTGGGAAGCTGTGAGCCATAATGACCGTAATGAAGGACTTGCTACTAAGACAGAGAAAGAGTGTGGAGCAAAGTTTTTGTTTGAGCAGTTTTGTGAACATCAATATTTATCAAATATGAACTTTAAAAAACATTTAGACTTATGGTACTTTTTAAAAATTTTTGGTGGGGTGTATGTGTGTATCCATACCTGGCAATGCTCAAGAGTTACTCCTAGTTCTTCACAAAGGAACCAATGACCATATGGAATGCCAGGGATCAAAGCTAGGTCAGCCACATGCAAGGCAAGCACTCTAACTTCTAGCCATCTTAATATTGCATCCACACCTCAGATCAAAGATATTTTTATAAACATATTTTTATGTTTATGGCAGAATTTATAAACTTAGGGTTTGTAAAACAGACATTCTGGCTATTGAAGGAATATGCTATCTGGTACACATGCCCCCAACTCCTACCCATCTACAGTCATACATCTGTCTGCTCTACTACCGTGGGTCAACCTTACACCATGGGACCTGGGTCACTTTATATACTTGCTTACTAATTTAGTTGTAGAAATATGTATCATTGAGATCTCTCATATTTTATGGAAGGGTAGAATAGAAACTAATGATCTATATTAGAATCATTGAGACTTTGCCTTAAAATTAGCTGATTGAATTTGTCAGATGTGACTATGGTTTCATGAGTCACAGTGAAACCATAAAATTTGTGACTTAATTTTATTTAACATGAATGCATACTGAAACAGCTGATCTCAGGCAGGGCTAATGCATCTAATATTTTTTATAGGAAATGTTCATGAGTTTTCATTCTTCTATTTCTTTATATAGTTTATCCTGATCTTTAACATTAATATATACATTTGTAATATTTTAAGTAAAGGTAAAAGGTAAAGGCCCTCCTGTTGTTCATCGATTTGCTTGAGAGGGCCCAGTAACGTCTCCATTGGAGACTTTGTTGTTACTGTGTTTGTCATATCAAATGCGTCATGGTGAGCTTGCCAGGCTCTGCCCTGCGGGCGAGATACTCTCGGTAGCTTGCCAGGCTCTCAGATAGGGGTGGAGGAATTGAACTTGGGTCGGCCATGTTGGCTGCGTGCAAGGCAAATGCCCTACTGCTGTGCTATCACTCCAGCCCAAGCAATACTTAAAATATTTAGAGTAAAATAAGTTTAAAGGGTATAAATATTTATATTTTCTGGAGGTACAATGTGACTGGACCTCAACCATCAACAGGGTGTCAATATCCTTCTACCACACTACCACTAACCCTTTTGGCCACATCTGCTCTATTATTTCCTTGAAGACTTAAGTTTTAGTCATAGTATAAGGGTGTTTTCTCTAAAATTATACAATGTCTATCCCTGTGCTTTTGTTCTTTATATGAAAATGTAAGATTATATATATATATATATACACATATTCACACATATAATATACAACTTGGATCATAAAGAAAAAGATTTCTATATAACACATACATGTGTTATATAGAAATCTTTTTGACTCATTTCATGTAAAATGCACCACTCCAGTTTTGTACTTGCTTTAAAGAAGACAAATTTATTTTTTCTTAAGATATTTTATTGAGTATACATGGCACGATAGAATTTCATTGGGTATGTATAACACATCTTTATTATTTACTCATAATTTTTTGGATACTTGGCTTTTTCCTCTATGTTGTCCAATGCGAAGAGTTATGCAAGGAAAATATAACATAGGTATCTTGATTTTATGATAGACTGGATCTTACCACTTGAAACCATAGAGAGAGATAGAGAGAGAGATAGAGAGAGAGAGAGAGAGAGAGACAGACAGACAGACAGAGACAGAGATAGAGACAGAGACAGAGAGAAAAAATTTGCTGAGTTAGAGCAAAGTTCCAATGTATCTATTATATCCCAAATATTCAGGTTATCTTACATTGCTCAATATAGATCATGCTCACAAAAAGTGAGAATTGTGTTTTTTACACGTGAGAAGCAATAGCACAGCGGGTAGGATGTTTGCCTTGTACCTGGCCCGTTCAATTTCTCCACCCCTCTTGGAGAGCCTGGCAAACTACCAAGAGTATCTCGCCTACACGGGAAAGCCTGGCAAGCTACCCGTGACATATTTGATATGCCAAACACAGTAACAAGTGTCACAATGGAGATGTTACTGGGCCCGCTCGAGCAAAATTGATGAACAATGGGAGGACAGTGACAGTGACAGTGACAGTAATATGTGAGAAAGCTGGCATAGCCATATGAAATAGCTGTCCATGGTTGCACATTTAGTTGCAAGTACAGTTTATACCAGGTTTATCTAATTTCAACACCCAGTTTCTTTTCCTTACAATGGGTTTCCAGAGAGAAATGTGAAAGAAAGGAAGTGGTAAAGCAGAGTCTTAGCTTTGAAAGGAGCTCTATGGTGTAACTATACTGGTGTGTCAATCTTAGGTTATTGAGAGAAATAGAAGTAGGGGGTTGAGTAAGACTTGGACCAGGGCATATGATAGGACTTTCCAGACCCTGATTTCCTATTGTCAAGAGAAATAATTAAATATTGTTCATTGACCATTGTCGTGGTTACAGTGCAATGCATTTCTCCACATCTTTAATTTTTAAAAATTAAGATTTTTATTATTATACTCAGGATTGAAAGGGTGTGATTCTATAGTATCTCTTATAATTTGGTCATCAGAAGTTAACACAACCACTTTGGAAAATAGCATTATTTCACAACTTTCAATATTCATAATTTTACTGACTGATAATCCAGAGAAATACTTGCACATGTACAAGAGAAGACAATTTCAGGAATATTAATGACAGAAAATTATCGAAGAAAACTCCGAGTCATGAGTCAAATGATAGAGTCTGGTAAAATGATAAATAAAAATTATATATTCACAGAATAGAAAACACTCTGTCAAAGCATATGATCTAGGTTATCAATATCAATATAGTATTTTAGCACCTCAATTATATAAAATCACATAACAGCAATATCAAATTAAAATAAAATAAAAATTAATTAAAATTAAAAGTTACTGAAAAATTGAAATGATGAACATAAATAGAACAGTGGCATTTGGATAGGGGAAGGTGGAGGTGGGATGGGAAACTCTCACATAAGGTGATACAGGTTTTCTATGGCATGGTTCATTGATGTAAGAATGACCTCTCTTTGTCTACACTCTTGGACACCAACTATCAATGCAGTAAATGTCAATGGGGTAAAATCAAATGTCTTAGAATTTGGCTTGGACATTGAGCTTGCCTTCTCTCAGTGTTACAAATATGCTCTGTGCATATTTTGGAGTCAGTCTGACAAAGAAATGTGACCCAGCAAGTCTTGCCAATATAGCTGTCCAAGAACTCTCAACACAGATATTCAGATGACAGTGAGTTGAGAATATTTTAAGAGTATTCAGCCATATCTGCCTAAACCATGAAAGCCACCCAATTGGCACAGATGAATTACTGACCCACAGAATCAATAAACTAATAAATCATTGTTATTTCATCTTACTGTATGTTACTCATGTTTTGCTTTTGAGCCACACTGGTGGTGTTTGGGCTAACTCCTCTCTCTGTGCTCAGATATCACAGTAGTGCTTTAATTGTATTATATGCTGGGGATCTGCTATATATAAGGCACTAGCTATATACAAGTGCTTTATATTCGTCCAGCCCAAAGTCATTGTTATTTTAATACACTATGTTTTGGGTTACTTTATCATGTGGCAAAAGCTAATTTATATTTAATATTTAATTTTGGTTTATTTATTTATTTTTGGTTTGGAGGCCACATCTATCAGCGCTTAGGTGTTACTACCAGTTCAAGGATCAGGGGTGCTTCTGGAGGTGCTCAGGTATCATATATAGCATATTCTGCATATATAGCACATGTTCCACCCTTGAACTATTCATATGATTTAGGTTTTTAATAAGGTGGTAATATGTCTTATAATGAATAAACATATATAATCTTATATGATCTGGTGGTGAGAGCACACAATGTAAATCAAGGATTCAAGTGAAGGATAAAAAAATCAAGGACATAAGAATTCATCTAAAAACAATAAAATAAAATCAAATTCATCTCTTAACTTGATAATTATTTCTGCCTGAAGAACGATTTCTCTATCTAGTGTTCTTACTCCTTGTGACTGAAAGCTGATTGATAAATCTTGCACCACCTTCAATTAGTATAATTATGTTTTATTATTTGCTCGAGCGGGCCCAGTAACGTCTCCATTGGAGACTTTGTTGTGTCTTTAATAATCAGAGGAAGATATTATATGCTCAGAACAATACTTTTATTTATCAAGACAGTGTCCCAAGGATGCAATTTAAGTGATAGAATACATACTTTACATATGTGAGGGCTTTTTGGGATCAAGTAAAAACAGCAAAATTGTGGGACTGGAGTGATAGTATAGCAATTGCTTTGCATACGGCTGATCTGGGTTCAATCCCCATTCATCCCTAGCACTGCCAGGAGTAATTTCTGAGTGCAGAGCCAGGAGTAACTTCTGAGCATTGTTGGGTGTGACCCAAAAAGAAAAAAATTCTAATAGCAATAGCATAAAAGGTATAATTGATGAATTAGCAAGGTCAGTGATGACCTTAAGTTTCTTAGCTAGAAGACTGTGTGCAATAGAAATTCAGGACAAAGGCAGTGTTTTGGGGAGGAAAGTTTAGGTTAAGTCATATAACTTGAAGAGAGGGAAAACTAAGTAAAAATGTGCAGAAACTGGGGCTGGAGAGATAGCACAGCGGGTAGGGCGTAGGGCATTTGCCTTGCACGCCACCAACCTGGGTTCAATTCCCAGCATCCCATATGGTCCCCTGAGCACCGCCAGGAGTAACTCCTGAGTGCAGAGCCAG
>JAOXYA010000045.1:17988465-18007452 GCA_028565675.1 Sorex palustris | reverse complement strand
AGCAGCTAAGAGAAGAATGTAAGTGAAGTGAATGAATGAGGCTTCCTCACTCTCAGACTTAATACTATAAAGTGTTTTGAATGGAGCACAGTACATTGCAAGTGCTCAATAAATATTAGCGATTATGTCTCAAACATGTTAGACTTTTGCTCTGTATATTTTGGCTGGATAAATTGGACACTTTTTGTATTAACCCAAATATGAACAGCCAATCAATGGATTGAATTTGGGGAAAAATTCTATTCCTATTACAGCATTTAATCACAACTAGTTCATTTATTCTAAGACTAAATTCTGTAACAGCAGGATAGTTTCACTTACAGCATTCCTAGTGCCTACTATAAGATTGGGTAAATAGGGTAGGTGGTAAATAAAATTTGGTTGAAGCATTGGATGTGAAACTGGCTGGGTGTTTTAATTAATGAAGCAAAGAATATCTAGAAGGTCAGAACCATTGAAATGTTTTTAATCCCTCCCCTTAAAGCCCAAACCTCTTTCTAAAAGAATGTTTGTCATTCTTTTAGAAAGAATTCATTCTATGTCTAAGAGGTTGTTCTGAGATGGGGTGAAAGGGGTGGTCTCTAAAGTCCAGACACCCCTTCCTCATAGAATCTGCTTCTATTATTGTAGGCAAAAAAGAGCATACATTATATTTTATGTGGCTTGCGATTTATTCTGTTTTGTTGTCAGACCTTTGGGAGTGCATTCTATAAAGTTTATTGAGACAAGATATCTAGAGACGTTTGCATATATCTGAGCTCAGCACAATATTACTTTTTAATGCACTTTTGACTTTGCAGGCAGAGGATACAGTAAAAAATGTAAAGCAGCAGGAATTGGGGATTTTTTAGTACCTGCATTTTGCCTCTGTGTTTTCCAAACAAACAAGAGTCCCATTCAAATGAGATATACTAATATGCATTAGTTTGGGACAGTTACAAATAGGCTACTTCTTTGTTGAGTCAGAATCAGATCTTCCCTCGCTGACAACAGGTACTGGGCACAGGGAAGATAACAATTTTGTGAGCTGAGATCAAGGCCAGTTTTCTGTTCTCTGTGCACTTGGAACAGAAATTTTTAGTGTGGTCACAACAGGATGATTGTACACACAAGCTCCCAAGCTGAGAAGTGGAGGGAGGGTTAGGAAACTGAGTCCAGACATGTTTTGCTGGTTACACAAGCAGTGCCCTGTTTTCATCACTAACAAGGCAATAAAGGCTGAATGCAATCCCCTGGGCTACAACCAGGATAATAAGAAATGACACTTGATCACTTGATTACTTGACATCCCCTTACTCATCGATTTGTTGGAGCGGACACCAGTAATGTCTGCATTTGTTCCTGTTGCGTGCTAGTGTAGCCCAATGGTGTCTGCTCATTCTAGGAACACGAAGAGCCTCAAACCAAATGTTCAGGTTCTTGACAAAGAAGTCTGGCCATCTTGTAGGTGGGCAGCCATGCGGTCTTTTGATGTCTCGTGGAATCCAGTTGGTAATGGCTCTAGTCCAGTGGTTGGCTCTAAATCTCATTACATGTCCAGCCCATCTGATTTTCAATGCCTTGGCAAACGAAACAGCTTCCCTGATTCTTGACTGTCGATGGAGGTCAGAACTCTGGATTCTTTCTCTCTTTTGAGTGAAGCGTGATACTCCAAGCATAGCTCTTTTGATTCCTCTATTGGAGACCCGAATAGCATTCTCAACCTGTTTGCATAGGGCCCAGGTCTCTGAGGCGTATATTAATGCAGGAAGAACAGTGGAATCAAAGAGATGTGCCCAGAGTCCAAGATTCTTCATTGTTTTAGCTATTTCTTCGACACTCTCGAAGGCATTCCAAGCTGCTCTCTTCCTCCTGTGCAACTCAGGTGCCAGGTTACTTGTCATGTTGACTTCTCGACCTAGGTACACATAACTGTTGCATTCGGAGATGATTGAGAGTGAATAGAACGTCAGGAACAAGTCTGTTTCTCATAAACATTGTATTTCTGAGATTCAGCTGTAGTCCGACCTTTCCACACTCATAGTCGAAGTCAGCCAGCATTTGTGCTGCTTGGCTGATGTTTGGTGTTATTAGAATAATGTCATCAGCAAAGCGGAGGTAGTGCAGTTGCCAACCATCTATCTTCACTCCCATTCCTACCCATTCCAGTCATTGCATCATGTTTTTGAGGGTGGCACTGAAGAGTTTCAGTGAAATGGTATCGCCCTACCACACCCCTCTCTTGACATAAATGATCACTTCTTTGTAGAATGGTGAGATGATGGTAGTGAATCCGCAATACAGCTCACGAAGGATCCTGATGTATTGAGTTTGAATGCCCGGATTGGCTAGGGCTTTGATAACTGCTTTCATCTCAACAGAATCAAAGGCCATCTTTAAATCAATGAACGTTAGACAGAGTGGTATCTTGAACTTCTGAGAAACCTCAGTGAGCTTGGTTATAATGTGGATATGGTCGATGGTGCTGAATCCTTTTCCTTTTAGGTGGTCTGACACAATTTGGAATTTTGGGTTAATAGTGACATCAGTCAGACAAAACCGTCCATTGAATATGATGTGGTCAGTTTCATTGTGCAATCGTCCACCAGGAGACTCCCAGGTCCAACGTTTAGATTCAGCCTTCTGGAACTGTGAGTTACCATGGATGATCTTGTTCAACATAATGAACTCAGACAGTCTGTCACCCTGTTCGTTCCATTCTAGACCATGGGTTCCAATGTGGAGTTCTTTGGCTGATCTTCTGAGTCCTATCTTGGCATTAAAATCACCAACAATATCTTGTAGAAGGTGTGGTCTTCTTTATAGAACTTCTCCAGCTCCATGTAGAACTTCTCATTTTCTCCATCATAATTGGATGTTGGTGCATAGACAATGAAGATAAAAACTGCTGGCAGTGAGACACATCTATTCAAGTATAATCACCTGATTCTGGTTGTTAGACATTCAAATGAATCACTGCTCATGGCCAAGTTCATGTTGACAAGGACACCGACAATGACAGCAGAGTGAGATGTAGTTAAACCAGATGATAACAAATATGATGTAAAACAGTTTTCGTGCCAGTATCTGCATATTAATTAGACCAGAGAGTGGCCAGATCAAACTTGATAAGGAAGACAGTATAGGAGTAGGGAAAACAGTAGGAGAAGAATTATTGTAAGAATGCATAGGTTTTGCTGGGTTCAACAATGCTCTCCAGAACTCTTTCTTTCTTTCTTTCTTTCTTTCTTTCTTTCTTTCTTTCTTTCTTTCTTTCTTCCTTCCTTCCTTCCTTCCTTCCTTCCATTGAATCATCATGAGATACACAGTTACAAAGCTGTTCAGGGTTGGGTTTGTCATACAATATTCCCTCCAACAGTGTACATTTCCCAATACTAATGTCCCCAGTTTCCCCCACCTCACAGTC
The DNA here is from genome assembly GCA_028565675.1 of Sorex palustris. Taxonomy (NCBI): domain Eukaryota; kingdom Metazoa; phylum Chordata; class Mammalia; order Eulipotyphla; family Soricidae; genus Sorex; species Sorex palustris. Next base: position 18,004,046 of record JAOXYA010000045.1, on the reverse strand, counting down.
TCATTCTGCACTACCACAACCAGCCTGCCTCTATGTCAGGCACTTTTCTTTTCTCTCTCTCTCTTTATCTCTCTCTCCATCTCTATCTCCTTTTGGGATTATGATTTATAACACAGATACTAAGAATTTATCATGTTTGGAACAACCATGATAACTCAAACATGATAACAAACCTACTCTCGCTACTCTCAGCACACAGTTCCTATCCAGACTGATCATTTCCAACTATCATTGTGATAGTAATCCTTTCTCTACGCCAACTGCCTTCTCCCCTAACACTTGAGGCAGGCTTCTAACTGTGGAACAATTCTCCTGGTCCTTGTTTCTATTGTCCTTGACTATTATTCTTGTACTGTGTGGGTATTTTTTATATCCCACAAAATGAGTGCAATCACTTTATGTCTGTCCCTCTCCTTCTTCCTTATTTCACTCCACATGATAATCACCATGAAGTCAAGGTACCACTATTTACAGATGACATGACACTATACTAAAATCCTAAAGACTCATGTCTTTTCTAACCAGAGGTGGTGCTATTCTGAGCATCAGAGACTCCTAAATTTGGAGTTGTCTGCTACCTTGACTTTTCTCTCTTTTCTCCAAACAAACCAAAGTTTCTTTTGCTGTTTGTTTATTTGGGGGGGGGGGTGATACTAGCAGTGATCAAGGGCTGTTCCTTCCTGGATCTGTGATCAGAGCTTTCTTACAGATGTGCTCAGTATTGGGAATAGAATCTGTGCTTCTGTCATGCAAGGCAGGGACATAAGCATCTGAGTTCTCTCTCTTCCATGTTTACATATTATCTTCTTTTACTTTCTTAGCTGAAAACTAGTCCAATGGTGTTCCAGGTGAACTGAAGAAAGTTTTCCAGGAGAGCTGACTGAAAATAATTTCAGTAAAGTGTGTTCACTTTACAATAAATCCTGGAGAAAAAGTAAAAAATTTCCTCAAAGAAGAAATATAAATGGCCAAAGGCATGTGACGAAATGCTCTGCAGCTCTAATCAACAGGGAGATTCAAATCAAAACAACAAAGATACGTCATCTCACAGTAAAGAGATTGGCTCATAAACAACAACAACAACAACAACAATAACAACAACAACCATAAAGTGCTAGCATGAATACAGGGGAGAAAGGGAGTCTCATTCACTGCTGGTGGAATGTCAACTGCTCCAAAAAGTGGAACATAATATAGACATTCCTAAAGAAAAAAATCTAGGAATTCAGCTTCTGTTTGACTCAGCAACCCCACTTCTTGGAATATACCCCAAGGGCCCAAAAGCAAAATGGAGAAAAGACATTTGCACCCCATGTTCCTTGCAGCACTGTCCACACTACACCAAATCTAGAAATAACCCAAGTGTCCAAGAATAGATGACCAGATAAAGAAACTATGGCACATATGCACAATGGAATGTTACTCAGTCAATAAGAAAAAAGATCAATAAAATCATGCAGTTTGCTATTATATAGAGGGACCTGGAATGTACCATGCTGAGTTAATCAGGTGGAAATAGACTGCACAGAATGATCTCTCTCCTATGTAAAGTTTAAGGAAACTTAGTAGGGAAATAATGAATGCCCAAAGACAATGGAAACAAAGAAAATGTGAGCTGGTAGTAGGAAACATACCTCTGATGGGGGCTACGAGATAGGATAGGGAGTACAATGAATATGGTGGTGAGAAAATCAACCTCAAAAAAGGGGCAGTGCTGAATGGTGATAAAAATATTATGTATGAAAACCTATTGGCAACAATATAGTAAACTAAAGTGCAAAACTCCTATATTTTTTAAGAAGTGTCCCATTGTAGTTGAAAATTTGAGGGTGAGAGGCAAGGGGGAGAACCAACTGATGAAGGAAAGTGAGCATTGATGATGAAACTGGTGTTGAATTAATGTATGCCTGGAACCCAATCATGAATAACTTTGTAATTTCTTGTGGCTAATTTAAAAAAGAGATAAATTCTAGAACTTTATCAAAGGAGAAATGCTCTTGGATTCTTTTGTCTTTTGCCAAATTAAGGAATTTGAGACAAAATGAAAGCCTGTCTAGAAATTTCAATGAAAATTTTCAAAAATGAAAATACTCCAATACCTGTTTATCTACATGGATGGAACCTTACAGTTTGCAAGGTCCTTTCTCCTTTTTTAGAAATAATATTCTGTATACCAAAAAGACAAATTGACTTACCTATAATTAAAAGTTTGAGCAGTGACACTACTAGGATTGAAACCAAATTCCCTATACTACAAAGTTGGCATTTCCTTCTAACTGCCTGGCTTCAAAGAATGTTGTGTTTGTACTAGTGGGTGATAGATAAGTCTTGTGTTCTCTAAAGATAAATGAATGAAATATTCCCTTACAATAGGAGAAGCTAGTGCCTCCACCTAAAAGTTTTTTCTCTCATTGCTAGAACTGAGAATGGATGTGGCTCATTGACATCACCTGCCAGCTCAGTTACCCAGGAAGAAGGTGGGGCAAGGTACAAGGACAGAAATCACAATAAGTTAAAAACCACATACATTTAAGTATATATTATAAAATACAAATATAAAAACTTTTTATAAACATAGAGAGGACTAGAGAGATAGGACAGTGGGTAGAGCATGTGCCTTGCTGTGATCAACCTGGGTTTGATCCCCAGCACTGCTTATGGTTCGCCAAATCCAACTAGGAGTGGCTCCTGAACACAGAACCAGGTGTAAGCCCCGATCATACAGGGTGTAGCCCAACTACCTGACTACTTCCCCTAAGGTATATTTATTTTTTTAACGTGGCTCATGGACAAAGGGAGTGGGCAAGTCTAAAATCTTCAGGTCATGCTGATAGCATTTAGATCTGCAGGAAGTTTGAAGGCAGAATTCTTTCTGTCTCTTGGGACCACAGTCTTTTTTTTTTTTTACTTTCCATTGATTAGATGATACCTATCAGTAATATACTTTATTTAAAGTCTACTATTAAAATATCCATCACCTCTTAAAAATTCACCTTCACAGCAACATCTTGATTGGTGTTTGACCAAATATCTGGGCATCATAATATATCCAAGGTGGCATAAAAAAGAAGCATCACAGTCAAGTCTCAGGACACATCAGATACTTTCTACTTCCTATTTAATAGCTACCCATCATCCTTTCTACCCTGCTCACTGCCTAAGGAGGCTGCGTTGTGGGGATTGCATTAATAGGGCCCTTGTGCTTTCTGATTTCCACTAAGAAAGAGGAGAGCAGGACCAAAAGTGTGTTTTTTCCCTTTTCATTCACCTGGAAAGGTTCTCTAGGGATGACTGAATCCCCTAATCAAAGCTCACTAAACTTTCCAAGATAAGCTGGTCCATCTGCCTTGTTCTTATTCTAGACCCTTAATGATGGCCTTCTCCCCTCAACCTCTCAGAAATAAGGTAATATCATTTTTCCTTCTGCCGCCCTCAAAATTTTATACTGTCTTTTATGGTCCTCTTAAAATTTGTCTAACTTACTTAGTTCCCTAAATGTACTATTTCCTAGAATTAATTAATTTCAGTATGCATTCATTGAGTGATTGATAGTATTGACTAAACACATTTTTGTTTTTCAATTTATTTTTTAAAATTGAATCACCGTGAAATAAAGTTGCAAAGCTTTCATAATAGGGTTTCAGACATATAATGCTCCAACTCCTGTGTCTCCACCAGTGTACATTTCTAACCATCAATATATCCTACAGCCTGCCTCTAAGGCAGGCAGTTTTCTCCCGCCCTCCATCCCCCCTCTCTACCTCTTTTCTTCTCTTTCCCTTTCTATCCCTCTCTCTTTTCCCTCTCTCCTCCTCCTCCCTCTGTCTATCCCCCGCTCCCCTAACCCTCCTTGTACCTCTCTTTCTCTTCCCCTCCATCACCCTCCCCCACTCCCTCCTTTGGGGTATTGTGGTTTGCATGACAGATACTGAGAGGCCATCATATTTGTTCCTTTACCCTCTTTCAGCACACACACACATCTTTCATCAAGAGTGATCTATTCCAACCATTATTGTCATAATGGTCCTTCCTCTATTCCAATTGACTTCTCCCTCAGCCCTTTAGGGAGGCTTCCAACTGTGGACCAATCTTCCTGGCTCTTGTTTCTACTGTCCTTGGGTGCTAGTTTCATACTATATTTCTTTTATATATCACAAATTAGTGCAGTCATTCTATGTCTATTCCTCTCTGCTGACTTATTTCACTCAGCATGATATGCTCCTTGTCCATCAATTTATAAAGCACATGAAAAAATGCTCTACATCATTAATCATCAGGGAGATACCAATAAAAAACCAATGATATATTATACCAAAGAGACTGGCATCAAAAACAACCAGTTATGGTACAAGTATAGGGAGGAAGGGAATCTCATTCATTGGTGGGAATGTAGACTGGTCCAGTGTTTTTGGAAAACAATATGAGCATTTTTCAAAAAACTAGAAATTGAGCTTCCCAGCAATATGACATTTGGGAATATATGCCCGGGGTGCAAAAATAAACATAGCAGAAATGACATCTGCGCTTGTATGTTCATTTCAGCAAAGTTCACATTAGCCAGAATCTGGAAACAACCTGAGTGCTCAAGAACAGATGACTGGTTAAAAAAAAAAGGTACATCTACACAATGGAATGCTATACAACTGTTAGAAAAATTAAGTCATGAAATTCATTTATAAATAAATGGACATGGAAAAAAACATTCTTATTCTTGACATTTTCTCACAATAATTTCTTCATCTGTAAAATGGGAATTAAGCATTTTAAAGCATTGTTTTATTGGATGATTTCACCAAATACTATATTGACCATGTTTAATACACATTATCAGGACCTTATACAAAATAAACTTATTATAACAATTTGGTTATAGTGGTAGGAATGATACTAATAACGAAAATAATTGATGTATTATGGATATTCATTCTAATTAGAGAGATAAGTGATAAAATTAGAGCTGACAGGTTCACTGAAACCTTAACACATCATTAATTTATTCAATAATTAGCAAACATTTACTAAACATACCGCTAATACTGAGAATTTGGAATAAAGAGGTAAATAAGACAGATTTACGAATTATATGTCTTCTTAATATCCTATTTTCAGAGGTATCTCTGTTCTTGCCTGAACTATGATTATACCTTCCTAGCCTGTTTCCTGGGTCCTCTTTGCCAAATTCCATGTCATCTTCTTCCACAGAATGTTCTTTTAAAAATATGATTCAGATCATATCTCTCCCTTGTCTAAATTATTTCATGGTTTCTCAGTGTTCTCTTCTTTAAGCCTACAATTCTGAATCCTTTCATGAACTGGCCCTACCCATTGTCTTTCTCATCTTGAGACACTGTACCAAATGCAATTAACAGCCACAGCGCCTTTCCTTGATTCTGGAGCCACCGGTTCTCATTTGATCTGTTATTCCTCACGTTTGAGTATTTAATTTTCTAAACTTATATATTTTTGATCCTCCCCTTTAATCAAGCCCTCCTGTACTTAAACTACTAAGTATTGCTTTTTGCAGTAAAATGCATTGCAATTTATTGGTGAATTGATTTGCCAGTGAAGTAGCAAAGCACTGAATTTAGTTAATCATCATAACGTCACCATGTGTGAGTTCAGCTCCTAGATATGGTTACGAACTTTGTAAAATAAATCACTATGTTCTAATGACCTGACTTCTAAGACCACTGAGAGTAAGAACTTTCTTTTAATTCTCTAAGAAATAAGTGCCAATGAAATGTGTAGAACCTAAGAGACTACTGTGGAAATGATGAAGGAAATTAACACCAAGTATTATATCATATAAATTTAAATCTTGTTGCTTCACCAGTAAGGCCACATCAGAATTAGCAAGAAACTTAAATATTTTCATAATGAAACGGCAATTTCCCTTTCACAACCTTTTGGGGAAATCAGAGTCATAAAATACTAAAAGTACTGGGTGAAAGTGCTAGTATAGGAGATAAGTCCCTTTAGGAGCTTATTCTATGGTACCTTCTAAGTGGTATTACAGGAGATAGAGCTCTCCATGTGGCTGGACGTGGTTTGATCCAAAGAACAAAATAAAGACATATGGTCACTGAGCACTCCCTGAGCTTCAAGCCAGGAGTTATCCCTAACCACTGCTGCATGTGACCCCAAAACAATAACAACAATAATAACTAAATAAAATATGATTGGATTCAAATTTTTGAGCCACAGAAATAGTACAGGGGTTAAGATGCCTGCCTAACAGGTATTTAGTCCCAAAGGATTCCCAAACCACATATGGTCACTCAAGTACCACCAGGAATAATCCCTGAGCAAAAATGTAGGAGTAAATCCTTATTAAAACCTGATGTGGCTCAAAAAATTAAATTGTAAGCATCTAAAACAGTTTCTTCACAAAGTTGTTCAGTTTCTTTCATAGTTTTACTTATGATCACTGGTGTTATTATTTGTATGATGACATTGGTTTGTCCTTTCTTCCTTTCTGCTGGGAGCTTAGGTTTATTGAGTTACACCCACCACAGTGCTCTTGAGGCGTCCCATTTTCTCAGTATTAATCTTTAAATTCTCCTTTGTGATCTACTTCTTTTATCTGTTAATCACCCATTTCCCATAACCAGAACTTGTGTCTTATAAAAATAAGATTCTTCAGAGATTTCTGGATTTGTATTTGTAAGTGAAATATTGCTTTTCTTTTAATTTATGTCGTTGGCAGTTCACTTTAAAGCAATGTCTTTTTTGTATAGACACAAGAAGACAGTTAAAGTTAGGCCTTTATAAATTGGAAGTTAATTGACTCCGAATAACAGTTACTCCTGGGCATCTGTCCTATTTACTCTACTTAAGCCTCAGTTTCCCTTAGTTCCTACCACCCTAAAAAGAAAAGCAGTGTCCCGACAAAGGGACTGGATGGACGCAGGACAAGCTGTAAACTACCCGGACATCGAAACAGGACAGGCCAAGTGCCATAAAACTTTATAATAAGTTAAGAGCTCTGTTGTGGACAAATTCTGCCATGACCTAAAGAGAAGTGACTGCACAAGAACCCTGCTCGGGTTAGGAAGGACTAATCTGAACCAAGAACTGAAGTCTGGGATCTATAGCAAGATGTCCTTAGGAGAGCCACCCTTTAAGCTTAATATATCTCTTACTTTGCCTATACAAAATGACTGTAGCACTGCAGCACTGCACTGTAGCACTGTCATCCCATTGTTCATCAGTTTGCTTGAGCGGGCACCAGTAATGTCTCCATTCATTCCTGTCACATGCTAGTGTAGCCCAATGGCGTCTTCTTAATCCAGGAACACAAAGTGAGACTTGTTATTACTGTTTTTGGCATATCAAATACGCCACAGGTAGCTTGCCAGGCTCTGTCATGCGCGCGGGATACTCTCAGTAGCTTGCCAGGTTCTCCAAGAGGGACAGAGGAATTGAACCCAGGTCAGCCTCATGCAAGGCAAATGCCCTACCCGCTGTGCTATCGCTCCAGCCCTACAAAATGACTAGAAGGATTATTAAGAAGTAAATCTAAGTTGACTGCTCATGGACTAAGGAAAGGACAAGTTTGCCCCTAGATAAAATTTGTGCCCTTGAGCAGATCTCCTAGCAGGAGAAAATCTTTATCTTAGAAGAACTTTCCCAGAAGGAAGAACTTTCATATATTGTTGACTATGCTATCTGACCCAGGTGGAATTCCTAATCCCAACCCTTGCTAATTGTTTTCTATGACAAAGGCAGTGACTGAGTGCAGGAAGACTAGCATGGGGGAAAGTACGAGATGGGAATGCGTGTGGTGTGAGACTGGAATTGTGTGCTCAGTGAGATTGGATTTGGTATGTGGGGAGAATGTAATAAATGGTGAGATGGGGATTGAAATAAATGGTAACTGATCCCCAACCAACTTGGTGGCCTTGTTCCTTCATGTGTCTGTTGGTGGCAGTGGCAGGCCAGGTGGGGAAGAGGCTCATGAACACCCAATTTTTCTTACTGTAATAATTAAATAATTAAAATAAAATAATTTTATTCTTTAAAATTATAGGTCTGTGGAAATTTGTATAAAAAAGTGGGTGTGATTGCTTTATATAAGATAAACACCCATCATTTATCTCAATGCAATGCCCAAAAGGAAAACGTACAAAGTATATAACATGGCTGAAAAACAGCTTTTGAGACATTTCTGAGAGTTCTTCAGCACTAATCTAGGCATTATCTTTAAAACTGAATAGGGAGTGAATTCCTATTAGCAAAGTAAATATTCAGTGAGAGTGTTAGAGTCAGAGCTGGAGGGAGAGAAGGCTAGAAATCAAATTAAATGATTGGATATTGAGTCCTTTGATATACAGTTTCTAGTCATTTTAAGACTCATGATCTAGTCAAGAATCATGGTGAATGAGGGGCTGGAGCTAAAAGGAAATCATTATAAGTATGTCTCTAGGTAAAGGTAAAAGCCCTCCCGTTGTTCCGACGTTGTTCGTCGATTTGCTCGAGCGGGCCCAGTAACGTCTCCATTGGAGACTTTGTTGTTACTGTGTTTGGCATATGGAGTACATCACGGGTAGCTTGCCGGGCTCTCCGAGAGGAGCAGAAAGATCGAACTCGGGTCGGCCATGTTGGCTGCGTGCAAGGCAAATGCCCTACCGCTGTGCTATCGCTCCAGCCCGTTTAGCATATAACATTTTTACTTAGCTGATTTTTTTTCTTTATAAAGTTTCTCAGGATTAATATTAGGAAAATAATAAAAAAAATCTGTTGTAGCAGTTTTACTAAAACCTGACTTTAAAAAGCAGTTAACAGCATTGGTAGCATTGGTAATATATTAGCTAATGTGTATTTAACAGTTATTACATGGTATACTCCATGTTAATCACTTTACAGCCAAAATATTTCTTATTCCTTGAAACATTCTTTTTTACAGCAGCAGCAGCAGTTTTTATTGTTTATTTATTTTCTAATTTTTATTAGTGAAACACCATGAGGTTCAGTTGTAGATTATGCCTATCATGGATAATCTTTTGAAAAAATAAAAAAGCAATAAGGAGGTGATCAAGATAGCAACTTATCTCACAGATTTAAGAATGTGGGTACCTTGCAACATTCCTATAAGAAAAAAGACAAATACTACACATTTTATAGGAAGAAAATCAAATGATCTCATTTTCCCAAGGTCACATATTGTATCCAGGGCAGAGATAGGAGTTGATCTAAACTCTATCCCACTCTTGACTCTGAGGGAGGTCTTAACTATTAAAATTACACAAAATATCTAAGGGTGTGGGGTATGGAAAGATAGTACAATGGTTAAGGTGCTTGTCTTGCATGCCTGATTTGATCCTAGCACTGCATGTGATCCCCTGAGTAATTCCTAAGAGAATTCTAGTGATTCCTAGTGATTCACAGAGCCAGGATAAATTCTGACTACAGCTGGTGTGGACCCCACCCCCCAAAAAGAGTGTCTGAACACTCTTTGGAAATACAAATGTTGTATTTGGAAAGCCAATGGTCACTTATAGAAAGAGATAAAGGGTCATGTAACCTATTGAGGTATATCTGTTCTAAGTTACCTTACTTAGATCTTAGATTTTGCTTTTATTCAGTCCATCAGCTTAACCTTTTGTGAAAAAAAAACTTTACCTTTCATTTTTAACATTTTTCTCATTAACATTCACTGTACTAATTGGCTCATTTATATTTAAATACCCCACCACATAACTTTTTAGATCATGCTGTTTTTTTCTCTATATTCCTACAATTTCCTAGATTGATTTTTGAGGATTTTTTATGACTTCTCTCTTCCCATTCTATTAGTTGCACTAATGATTTTATTGCTTATGATATTATTCTTTTAGAGATTACCAGAAAATTACTTCTATTATAAATTCCACTGATGCTCAATAAACACAACTATTAGTACAAGTTTGCAAGCTACTTGTTATTCAACAAGTAGCATAATAGTATCATTTATTATGATAATATATTGTATTATGATAGTATTATGCTAGTAGCATATTACTAGCATAATAGTATCTTAAGACCCTCTTCTCCCCACCTGTCCTTATAGGTCAGCTTTCTTCTTCCTTTTTACATCCGCATGCCAGTCCACAGACAGCAGCTATAACAACTGATTATACAAGTCATTTACAACCTTTCTACATCTGCAGACTAGCACCAGTCTATGGACCAGTACTTGAACAAATGCTGCTATTGGTCATAGACTCATGACAGTAGAATTCCCCAGCCTAGCCAGTTTCAAGTTCTGGCTCTAAAATATTAAGCAGCTCCTGTTGTCCTCAAAGTCGTTCAACCCAGCACAAACAGGCAGACAAATAATTTGATACCCAAATTCAGATGGTCATCAAGGCAGTAAATAACCTGAGCACAAGCTGATGGCAGAGATGGCCTCAAACCCAGTCCAGCCATAAAGAGAGCTCAGATGGCCTCTTGCTGGCCTCAAAAACCCTATACAGACTTTCCTTCAGGGAAATAGAATCATCCTTCCACAATCTTATCTAAAATGTTGTTTTTCCTACTACCTGCCTACAAATACAATATGGTTGGTCATTACTTAATTCATTGCAATAGATGACACCCAAAATTAAATCTCTTTTTATTTTCTAAAGAAAGTTTTAGATGCTGGTACTATGTTTATATTTGAGACTGCTTTCAAAACTTTTAATATTCTTTAAGAAACTATGATGCAAAAAAGCTAACATGACAAGAGGCATAAAATATCATAAAAATCTTCTTTGTCCATGCTCCCTTCCTCACTCTAGCCTGTAGTTCAACATATTCAGAGTTGGGAATGAAGTGACAATATCATTAAGACCCCCTCATGTCTGTGTACTGGGTGTTTGTGCACTTTGGCAAACAAGTGTTCTAGAAATCCCTAAAATTAACTCCCTGGCACCTTATTTGTGACCTCAGATACAAATAATGAAAATAAAAAGCAACTCTGGCTGAAGAAGTAAGCTGCATCTGCTCCTTAAAAGAATGTTTTTTGAATCTGTTAGTAAAGCTTTTCAGTCTTGTCTAGAATCAAAAATGTTATTTTGAGGTTAAGCCCAAGTGAATTTTTCATTAGGACATAAACACAAAGCACAACCTAGGCCAGTGTGCAATGTTCTTTCACTTTCTTCCTGGAAATCCAGAAGTTGAGCAAATGTAATGCAAAATAAATGGACAAAATAACATGACCATGCAAAATAATGCCAGCAGAGAAATCTATTACCTTGGGGATATGAAGAAGTAACAATACATCCATTTAATAAATGATACGCCCACCTTTGCTTCCTTCTCAAAGAATCTACTCTTCCCTCTAGAAAGCAGGCTACCAGTTTTTCTTACTTTTTCTTACTTTCTAAGTATTTGTCTTATTTTTACGTCCCTCTCTCCCTTTCTCTCTGATATACATGCATAGAAATCAGCACAAGATATAAAAAAACTGAATTGATAAGCTGACAAATCAATAAACACAAGACTTTTCAAACTTTTTTCACACCAAAGTACATGAATATTAATTAAAACTTATTTATTAATTGTAGTAGTCATGGCTGCAACAATGCTGTGTAACAAACCAACCTCAAATAGACTGGCTTTTCAACATTTATTTTTATTCTCACAGATCTATAGGTTCATAAGCCTGACCTAGGTGGGACTCAGCTGCTTAGTTTTAGGCTCTGCATTGATTTCAGGTATGCTCAATGTAACTCACATGCTCCTTAGCAAGGACTCCCTGGAGGCTTATTGTGGTAGAAAATGAAAGAGCACATAAAGCAATCTAAGCCACCATTCTTCAACCTCTGGCCTAAGTATTACTGCACATATGTACACAGGTTAAAGACCTCTAATCTACTGCCATGGTTATAACTGCCCAGCTACAAACCAGTATGAAGGTCAGGTACCCAGTCCACAGTTCCATAAAAATATTGAAGATTGCTGTTCCAAAACATGCAATGACAGCCAACTCCTATAAGCCCTGTGTAGGCTCAGAGATAGCACAATGGTCGAGCACCTGCCATGCAGTCAAGAGGGCAACACATACCAAGTGTGACTCCAGCAGCACTCCCATATGGGATCCCTGGCACCAAAGTGTGCAATCTCTGGTGCACTGCAACCAAGTGGTGTAAATCCCAGTCTTGCAACAACAAAGAGGAAGGAAGGGGGAAAATAATAATTGATTTTCCAAAAAATTAAACTATATGTGCATCACATCCACTCACCTTCCTCTAGAAAAAGGAAGTCACATTGTCCAGCCCAGTGTCAGTGTGTCACAGAAGAGTGAAGTTTGCTGCAAGGGGAAGAGGGGAGGAGTGATTATTTGCTGGCCAATAAGCTAGTCCATAGCAGAAATCAAATATAAAATAACATTAGTGTTCGTTGGCCAAGGAAAGGCAAAAACCCAGACCCCAGATTGAAAAGCAACATGCTACATTTTTTTCGTACAACTCTGGACTCATGATTTTCTTCCATGTGAGTACCCAGAATTCCCTTTGCTCTAGAACAACATAGTTGGGTTCTCAAACTAAGAGTCATTGAGTACCAAATGATAGAAAAAGGATCCATCCTAGAATGGAGAAAAATAACAAGCTTAATTTGTGGTTGAGGGATTTACCTGTTTTAATTTAAGGTTGAAAGAACTAAAGGCGATCCACAATTGACAGAAGGGGCTTTCCCTATTCCCAGCCTCAAAGTGAACTTGCCTTAACTTTCACAATGCCCAAAGACTTCATGGAACAAGAGCAATCATAAACAGTAACAAGTACTAGCATTTGCTGAGCACCTGTTACAGGTCAGATGCTAGGCTGAGTTTCTTAGCTATGGCAATGGTTATTTCTCAAGTTAATTCTGTATGGTGAATGCTCATATACACTTGAAGAAACTGAAGCATGGAACGGCTAAAGATTTTCCCAAATTCACATAGGGTCAGAATATGGTATTCAGAATATGCCAACAGCATACACACTTCTTTTTTTTTGCTTTGTTTTGGGGACTACACTCAATAGTGCTTCAGGACTTATTCCTGGTTCTGTGCTCAGGGACCACTCCTAACAGTGCTGGGGAACCACATAGGGTGCCAGGAATTGAATCTGAGTCGGGTGTGTGCAGGGCATGTGCCTCATCTGTTTTACCATCCTTCCAGTCACATACATTTCTAACATTACATCATAGAGCATCTCAATCTCAATAGACCCTGGAGCACTATTGGATCCATTGTACAGGTGAGAAGACTGAGGTTAAATGAATTTCTCAAGTTGTTATATCTCTTCACTAGCACAGCCTGCATTTATAACCTCCCCCAAAGAGAATACCAGAGGGACTTAGAAGTCATTTTTATGTACAAAGGCAGAAAAAGATGTTTCAAAATGCCAAGCTCTTCCCCCAAACCAACCCATCCTTCACACTCAGGGGCTATACAGAACTTATATACAATGATCTTTCAAAATAATTACATTTACGAAAGTCTTCCCAAGACCCAAACCAACATTGGCATGTTTGCAGAGCCTGGAAATGACACATAAATAGAAGGAAAGGGTGAATCCAGCCAGGCTTTAGGTTGGGCAAAACATCTCAAATTATTTGTTTCAAACATTTTGCAATTGGCAAGACCCGAACCACATTTTTCCAAGCATTCCCTTTTCTAACCTACCCCACCCCCACTTCCCCGCTTTACATTATAAGCCCATGTGTATTTCCCAAAAAATGTAATCCATATGTCTCTGATCCGTTTACACTTAACTCATCAAATTGTTGTTTGCTGAGAGTTGTTTGCTGCCCATGAAGCCTTTCGAGACTGTCTGTGAGGCCTTCAAAAAGTTCTTTCGGCCTCTTTTCTTAGAAACAGGAAGCTACATGTGGCCAAAGACAAATGAAACTGAAAATGCTGGCAGTGGGAAGAAAGAGTCTCAGGGACTAAAAAGTCTGTTCTTATTCTCCACATGACAAAACAGCAAGAAGCATTTCCCCACTCCACTCCCCCTGCCTGAGCCCCCAAGGTGGTAGTTCAAAGGTCCTAGGAACTTGCTCTGGTGGAATGCCAAGGCCAGGATTGGACCTTTTTCAGTTGTGTTCACCGTCCTCTGCCACCACCGAGGTAGCTCTGGAATGTGAAGAGCCAGTGTTTGTCCCTGACCTGGATCAAGGGAGATCCTGATGGTATCAACTGCTTTGATGGAACTAATAAACCCCGGAGACTGGCTTTCTAGTCCAGCAGCTAACGGTCTTGTATGCTCTGCCTTTTCTATCTGACTTTCAAAAACATGCACACATATAGACAACAAACCAAACACTCTCCTCAAAACAAACCATTACATCTGATATAGTCTAATTTACCCATGTTCTTTTGGCTTTAACAAAAGTTTCTAGCTGTGTGTGTGTTATGTGTGTGGGTATGTTTGTTTTTTTTCCTTCCAAGACTTCAATATGACCTTCACAGATAGGTTCTTGATTACCCACTGAGAAAGTTGTCCCTTGAACTCTCTCTGAACCTAACTGACATCTCAGACCCCAGTCTCATAATCTTCAGTATTTGATTAATCTCTCAAATATTGGGTTTATTCTCCAATTTAGTAAATAGCAATGTATCCAGTGATTTTTAAGTCCCAGAACTGTCCCTGTGATTGTTTTATTTTTTTAAAATTGTTGACACTTTTATAGTCCCAATTTAATTTCTTCCCAACACAGACTCTATAGTTCATTACTAAAATTTCCTTCTCCCATTCTCCCATAAACCTTTAAATTCATATAATGCATGTTTTTATTTTTGGGGTCTCAGGTTCCTCAAAGGAAGGTGTATTTTAATTATTAATTTGTCTCTTGGACATATTCATCTTCTGAAGGTTAAAGAAGCAATAAATTGTTTCACTAGATGTTGTATATTACTGAGGGTTACAAGTTAATTTGTATTCTCACCTCATGCTACATATCAAATAAATCTCAGGTTATCATAGATTTGACTATTTGTTTTTCTTTCTAATCTATTACAACAAACTCAGGGGATATAGTTTCAATTACCTTTTCTTTTCAAAATGTAGATAAAACCAACTTCAGCTAAACCAAAGATAAATGGTAAAATTCTTACAATGGAATCAGAATTTCCAAATCTGCTTAATTATAGAGTTAACCAAAAAAAAGTATAGGAATCATGATTGGAAAACAGAATCTCAGTATTATAAATTTTGATAATGTTGGTGCATTGGAAATATTAAAAGCTGGAATAGGGCAGGAAGAGAAATTTTACAAAATAAAACTCTTAGAAAAATTAAAATAAATTCCCACGCAGAGCAAACTTGTCATGAGTCTTGAATCTTTGTCATGTATTTATTAGTCTTATAATATACTAGGATTTGTATCTAAAGCATTAGCAACAATTTAAATTTCAGCCAAGTAGCAGGACACAAAGTCAAGATATATATTAAGTCAAATTTCTATACTCAGTGAGTTAGGGGAAATAGAAATTAAGAAAATTTTCCCATTTACAAGTATGTCAGAAAAATTGAAAAGCTGGAAATACAATGTGCTGTGATCATCGATTTGCTCGAGCGGGCCCAGTAACGTCTCCATTGGAGACTTTGTTGTTACTGTGTCTGGCATATCGA
>JAOXYA010000045.1:17937984-17951172 GCA_028565675.1 Sorex palustris | reverse complement strand
TGAATGGAGACGTTACTGGCACCTGCTCGAGTAAATCGATGAATAACGGGGATTAAGTGATTAAGTGATTAAGTGATATCCATTAGTAAGTTATTATTGCCTCATCTTACAAATGAGGAAGCTGTAGATCAGTTGAGCATTACATCTAAAAGATACTCTGTTAAAGGAGAAGAAAAATTAAAATCATCTCCATGAATCATTATCTCATGTGTCCTTTTTCAGAATAACTTATATGTCTGAAAAATCATGTTTCTACTAACCTCTTTTATCTAGTATGCTATTTACTGATAACACAACATAATGAAGGTATGAGAGTGTAGATTTCTTCCTCAATTTACTTTATGAAAAAATGGAGATCTAGGGAACCTAATATGAGATATTTCAAGAAAAACCTGCAGATTGAAATCCATTCTCTTGTACCACGATGCCTCGCCATCATTTGAAATGTATTTGGTTAAAAGACACATGTGTTTATGTGCATATATTTGTAATGTTAGCATTTATAGTGTGTTGAAATCTCATTATGGGTATAATAAAATTTAAATCCCATGACATAAAGGTGCTATCATTATTTTGATTGTAAGAATTAGAAAATAGGTTTGGATAAGTGAAAAAGAAAATCACTGAGGATTAAATAGTAGGCAAGTGATATACTGTCAGTCTGATTTCAGAAACTTTACTCTTAAGTACTTTCACAGAAAAGGATGGAATAGGATCCAGGATATACTCATATATGTTTTGAAAGTAGAGAATTGAAAACATCATGAGAAAACTTGATTTCATCTCTCCCCATCTATCCCCAAACACTTGAGATATAACATACATGGGCTCCCGATTAAACAGTTTGAATACCTGGTTGAATTTCCTTTTCTGATTTCTCTCCCTGTGAGTTCCTACTATCAGGAGACTAAAAAATGCCCCATTAGACTTCTTAGCTGGGGGTCAGATGGTAGGTGTGACCAAGACACAGAGACTATAAAACCCAGCTCCCGGAAGAGAACAGCTCAGAGTCTCCTGCCCCCACGACTGGCTGTCCCCACTGGGACCCCTTGGAGGAGGGAGGTTGATCCCGAATAGAGCTCCAGCAGCCAAAGACCTCCAGAACCAGCCACCACCATGCTGAGACCACTCTCCACATGCATGAAGGTACTGGCAGAGGAACAAAGGCCTGCGGTTCCCGGGGCTGAGATTTCCAAGCCTGCTCGAATCGGGGCTGAGCATCCTCCACCCAGATACTCCACCTTCCAGTAGACAGGGGTTGCACCTACCATCTCACCCCCAGCGCCGTGTAATCCCATCAATGGCCAAGACCCGGAGTCTATAAAACCAAGCTACCAGAAGACATCTTATTATCTCATTTTTACTTTAGACAACCTGGCAGGTGACCAAATGTTACCTGCCCACACAGCAGAGTTTGGCAAACTTCCTGTGGCATACCCAATATGCCAAATACCAGTAACAATAATGGGTCTCATTCTCCTAACCCTGAAAGAACCTTGAATATGGCACATTTTTAAAATCTGAGGGATAGGACAAAGGAGACGTTACTGGGGCCTGCTCGAGGCAATCAACGAAGAACAGGATGATTGTGATTGTGATCGTGAGACTTCTTCACCTCACCTGATAGGTTAAACCCACATTCATGTTTGACTTTCTTGGGTGAGGCCCCAAGACTTCCTCTGCTTTGGGAGTTGCTCCATTTATTGCAAACCTCAATCACTAAAAATTCTCTCCAGTGTGAACAGGTAAGAAAATTAGAAACTTTCAGTCTGGAACTAATGATATGACCTCATTTGGAGAGTGTGAAAGATGAGGAGTAAGACAACTATGGGTGCTTGATCTTTCTGCCCATAAACAGGGACTCTGAGTCTTTCTTTTCCTGTGCCTGGCTGAATGATCTGGGATCAAACCTTTCTGTACTGTACATTACTCATTAGCTTACCTCTAAGTAAGCTAATAAGTAATGTAAAGTAACGCAAACTTCAATGTTTTTAACTTGCTGAACCCTGAAAGGGTGATGATACTGACCATTATGTAAAGACTCAAATGAGACAATTAAAGTATAGAAAATGCCTAAAATTTTTAGGCAGGTGATAATATATGGAAACATAGTGATTATGATCTTCATTATAATCTTTATCCTCATTGCTTCTAACACGTTGAATCAGTCACAATTCCCACATGTCTCGCCAAAATAACAGACCATGACGCTGCTGGTTAATTCAGTCCAAGACTTGTAGGTTGCACAGAAGACCATCTTTCTCTAGTTGAAATATTTGCTTATCCCAGAAGCAAAGGAGAGCTTGCTTTAGAGATTAGCATGAGATCTAATTTAAAATTCCCCATGTTGGAACTGGGGATTCAAAATAATGACCTGGAGATTTGAATATCAACATTCCCTAGAGAAGAAGTAGCCAAATGGCATTTCTATTGAGTTCAGCAAATCCAATTAGCGAAAAACTCAATTTACAATGAATGATGGGAGGGGCTTATGTAAAGAACACTGTCTAGAAATAAAGAGAGCTATGATCTAGTAAAAATAACACTCATAATTAATATTTGCTCTACTCTGTGAAGTTTAAAACACATTTTACAGTGTTTGACCTTTTATACAATCCTATGGGCATGCTATTATTTTCCAATCATAACAACACATTTTTATTATTTGATCCAGTCTACTCACTACATGCTTTAACTATATCTGGTTCTAAACCTTCCTCCCCACAACCACAAAAGCAGTCAAGACTAGATCTCCTCACTTCATCTCTGGTGTATTTCAGTTACCTCTTCTTCTTTCTTAATTTCACACTCTCCATTTCACTTTCGACTCTTTTGAAAAAAGGCTCTTTCTAAATCACAAATGTTGTTTTTGAGCCCACACATGAAACCTTCAAATATTTAGTTCCCAGCTAAAATTTTTACTTCCTGTTTTCTTTTTTTCTTCCTTCCTCCCCTCTCACAATAACACAGTTACTTTAATGGAGGTAGAAGTGGTAAAAGCAAAGGGTATTTATTCCCCACACATGTCCCACTCTGGGCCTTTTATCCTCCTGCCCTTCAAGTAGTCCATGAAAAAATCACTATCCTCTAGAATACATCTGTGAAGAGTTTTCATTTAATGCACTAGGTGCACAGAGAGAAATTAGCCCAAATTATAAAGGTCATCCTGGAGGTTGACTCTCCATGGTGCCAAGCTGAGCTGATACATTTAGGGGGTAGGGGGTAGAAAAAACAAACTGAGAATGATCAATTCATCCACCTTCTCTGTGATCAATCTGGAACCTTTTACAGTTACCAGGGCGAAACATGCATGCTTTTACTTATTTAGAATCATCTCATACTTTGCAGTATTCTTCTAATTCACAAATATCATGTCCTCTACATAATCTCTTTGACTCCCCTGCCCTTCCTTTCGGCTGCCTATTCTATCCTTTACAAGCATTTTACATCTTTCTGTGCTTGACTCTGTGAAAGTCTTGCACAGACATTGTATTTTATGGATGTTTCTCTTATGGCAATTTAAAGACAGCATATTTTATTCATATTTTGATCACTAAGATAGAGGCTGGCAAACATTAGGTGCTTCACCAGT
The DNA here is from genome assembly GCA_028565675.1 of Sorex palustris. Classification (NCBI taxonomy): domain Eukaryota; kingdom Metazoa; phylum Chordata; class Mammalia; order Eulipotyphla; family Soricidae; genus Sorex; species Sorex palustris. The sequence continues at coordinate 17,947,580 of JAOXYA010000045.1, read as the reverse complement.
ATTTGTTGAACTCTAAGTAGGAATTTATTCCACAAATTAAGACAAATGTTTAAGGCCAGGGAGATAGCTCTAAAAGCTGACTGCCTGACTTGAATGTGAGAAGCCTAGGTTTAATTCCTGGCACCATAAGTACCTTAAAATACGGCAGCAGCAACTCCTGAGCACCAAGTACAATTAACTTCTTAGCACCACTGTATGGCTCCAAAACAAAAAAAAAATGTGCAGAAAACTACAAACACTTGCTAAGTGTGTGGCTGTGACTATAACCTATAGCAGATGCTTATTTGCTTAAAAAACAGGAATTGATTGAATTTGATTGAACCACGTTAACAAAGATATCTTTTAAAAATATAAGCTATTGTTCTATGAGAGATGGATCATCATCTCACCAATAAAATGGATTGAGTAGATCTGTGGTTGCAAACTAATTTTGGAAATTGCCTAGAAAAATATGATGCATACCAAATAAGCAAGAAAATAAAGAAACCTATGGGTAGCATTCAGAGCTTTCTGGCAACTGTAAATTGTGCTCTCAATAATCTGAGCTTTTGACCAAGAAAATCAATGCCTAAAAGCAGAGCGCTGATTCCTGGGTGATCACCATAGTAACAACATGACTCATAGCATAGGTCAAGACTTGACACTATCCAAATAAGTATATTATCACATCTTAAGAAAGAATATAGAGAACCAAAGAGTAGGTATCCCTTTGCCATAGGAAGTATTAAGAGAAAGAAAATTGACAGAGCAGTACAGCAATCCCCAAGAGGAGAGCTACAAAATCTGAAAGGCATGAACAATTCAGTTGCCAGACAGAGAAGTGCCACTAGACCCTATCTTGATTCTGACAAAAAGACATTTTATGACAGTCTCCATTTTACTTAAAACTTGCTATGTCTTTTAATTTAGCTATTTAACAAAGGTTTAAAACAGTTTGGATAACTTAAAAGGAAGGGAGAGGGAGGGTAGATAAAGGATAGAGTAAAAATATGAATTTGATGTTGAAAAATACTTTGGGGCCAGGAGTGTCTAAATTAATATACTCTACATAAGTTGATTTTAATTGTGTTATTTCTATTAATTTGTTTTTAATTTGGGAGGTCACACTCAGCTGTGCTCAGGGTTTATTCCTAGCTCTGCCCTCAGAGTTGACCCTCAGTGGGGTCAGGGGACCATTCGAGGTGCTGGGAATGAATCCAGTTTGGCTAAGCAAGGCAAGCACCTTACCCATTATTCTTTCTGGCCCCATATGTTGATTTTTTAAATGATCCGCATTTGAAACTATTATGAAATTATTTTTTAAAAAGTTTTTTTTATAGAAATATTATTTGGAGTCATTGAAAGCACAAGCTTCATATGCAATTTCAATAGAAAGATTCAGGTTTCTCTCTCACTGATGTTTATAGCTTAATAAAGAATCTAAAGAAAGGAGCTATGAGCTTCTTATACAAGTGATCCTAGGCCTTCCCTTGACAGAGCTCTACAAACTCGTTCCTTTGCCTTGGAGCTCTCTACAAGGTTACTATCAGGCATGTATACACCAAGTCTGATAACTTGGTAATAACACTCCAAGACCCAAACTCAGTGGATCTCAACCAGTGACTTAAGGAAAGTGGACTTAAACTCCCAAATCCTTTGCTCCTCTGTAGACTAACTCTCCAAAGTACCATAGTGTCCCCAGTAAGACACGTTCTAGTTTACCATGAATGTAAACTCTGGTTAGACAATATACCCTATATTGACTTATCATCCTTTTCTTTCTCACTTTACCAGAGTTGGAATGAAATCACAAATAAATTACTGAACCTGAATCCTGTTTTCAAGTTTGGTTCTGGAGACTCAAACTAACACAGTAACTTTAAAATTTAATTACCTTTTTATAAACTATTGATCATGATACACACAAAATATTGTGGATGTGCAAATTATTTAGCATAGTGCACGGCACATTTGAGTGCTTAAACCTGTTTTCTATGCTTTTTGTTGCTCAGTATGTGGTAGATTTGCTAGATACCTTATTAGGTGCTGTGAAGAATTTGGTAGATAAGAAGCTATATAACTGAATCAACATATAACTTGTAGTTCCAATGAAAATAAGAGAAATATAATATACCTCGATAACTGCTGTGTCATTAGTCTTTAAAAAGGCACAAAAGGAGAAAAAGCTATGTGACTGCAAGAACACATTCTAGATTTAGCATGGTAAGGGAGGCTCAGAGAACAATAAATAAGGGAATTGACATTTAAAGAACAATAGGGCTTGGTAAACTGTGTTCCTGTGCGGGTGGGGATGAATGTGATGAGACACTATTAAAGACAGGATAAATCAAATGTCAAAAGATCTAAAGGTAGGAGAGAAAAAAATGGAGAAATGTGTAAAGAAGGAACTATGGATTTAAAAAAAAGCTATTATATTACCACCATTGAAGAATAGAACAAAGCCCCTTCAAACCTGACTTTCCTTGCATCAAACTGACCACTTCTTTAATTCCCAAGACATTTTTTCCATACCTGACAACCAAGCAGATGTCTGATAAACAACACTGTCGCTAGTTATTGAAAGGTATTCTAGTTTAGTTTCAATAGGTCTCATAAACTGGGTGATGTGGCTAGTCCCTGAAGTTATGTGAACTCTGTTTCTAATAAAATGGGGTGTAGTGAGCTGAAACACTGATGTTATGTCTCCCTGATGTTATCCTCTGCTGAGGGTGAGACTTCATATCCGTCATGGATTCTCCTCATCTTAAAGTACCTTGCTTCTGTCAGCACCCAACATTTACCTCCTTCTCCAACCTAAATTTTGTTTATCTTTATGTTGGTTATTTTACTTACACATGTAATTACTTTGGTGAGGGATTTAGGGCTACCCACCCAATGGTGCTCAGGGATTACTCCTGGATTTGTGCTCAGGGGTTAGTCCTAGTGGTGCTCCAGGTTCCATAGTAAAGCTGTAATGGAACTGGGGTTGACCACACACAAGGCAAGTGCCATAATCTCTCCAACCCATCAACCTAGACTTTTAGGTTGTTCTATTCAAATGCTGGGAAATGTATACAATACCCTGAAGATCTTAGGCAGCCAATACCATTGATGAAATCTTGAGCCATCTTTCTTTATCAATTTCTGGACCCTGAAGAAGTTATAAATCACAGTGCTGTGGGATGGGTGAATTAAATATTACATGGACAAGCTCTTTGAACTTATCGAAGGCAAAGTGCTCAATAAATTTATGTTATTATTATTGCTTTAGACTGGAGACACAAGGGCAACTGAGACCTCATACTTCAAAAAATTGTATAGTAGTTGTAATAAAACATATGCTTGTAGCTATTACCCTAGCAGACTATTTTGCCTTTAATATTGAGTAACTTAAGAGTCAATGACCATTGGAACTACTACTGCTCAGGCATCATCAAAAAGACATATGTTTTATTATTAATTGGGTGATATGGATTATTTTTCTTTTTGGTTTTACTGGAAAGGGGTATAAGAAAATTTTCCAGAATGCTGCAATAAAACTAAAAGTTGATTGATTCATTCAATATCTATTGCTAGGAAGCATCTTGTGCAGCAGTGGGAAGGAAATGCATAATGCCCTACAGATAGAGGCTGCAGAACTCACATTTGCTTGAGAGATTCTTGAGCTACACACTGGCTTCTTAGAGAATAGCTCTTGGAAGCATAAGTCAGATTGAGTGGCTTGTTTTTCTCATAGTTTCAACTAGTCAACTTTAATTTTATTATATTAGACGGTTAAACATATTTTTAAAGCAATTTATGAAGCTACCCTCTATTTTTGCCGTGATCTTAGTGGTAGGTACCCTTTAACATTTGCCACTTCGGTAGAATTCAGGGAAATCTTGACCCCAGAAAGAAGTCTGCTAAAAGGCCCATTGGTTCACTCTACATGGAAGGACATCTGAATTAGGCATCACAGAGCTCAAAGCACTGGAATATTCATGCACAATATTTGTGTGTATGAAAAAGGTAATGCTAATTTTTTTAAGATGCCTATAAAAAATTAAGAACCAATTCATGAGCTATTATCTAAAATTGACTGGATTTACAGTGGGTAATAAAGTCTGATTTAAAGGTACCTACATGGCCTAGGATATGGATTCGAAGGGTTAGGATGCCTGCTATTAGAAGAGACATGCATGAGGTCCCAGTTAATTCCCTCAGTTTCTCCAGCCCCAGGACCAAAACTGCCAGGCTTACTCATGCTTCCTGGAACTGGGATGACCCAGAACCATGAGTACTACTGGGGAGCTCACCCACCCTTGCCCCCTAAATAAAAAGAGGGTTGCATGAACAAATCAATGGTGATATAGACTCCAATTTATCCAGAGGACTCATTTAAAATGTAATTTCTTCCAATGCAAATTTGCCTTAACACTTTGCACACATGAAATATGCAAGTGTTTCTTTTGAATCTGTTTTCTGATTAGAATTGGGCTCTGGGGAGATGGAATTAAAGATATTAAAGGTTTCCCCCACTCCCTCACTGTTATCCTTCCAGCCAACAGTGTCAAGTAGATTCCCTAAATGCCTATGGATTAAATAAACAGAAAGGGTTCCCTTTGTCAGGCTTTGCCTCAGCAGGGATGCTAGCTGGTCAATGTGTAGGCTTGTGTTTACCCTGCAGCTGTATATTGTGATTGACAGCTACCCTGCTAGCTTAAGTCCAATTAGGAGATTTACTAGTTCTGAATGGTAAGGAAGGAATGGACTCACTTGGGGACCAATTGGATTTAGGGCTCAGGTAGCATCAAAACCTCATCATCCTCTGCTTCTCTTTTTATATTGACTCGATGAGATCAACTGCAGAGATTTTTCCTCTGCTTTATTTCACATTTATCACTGTCTCCATATGGGCAATAACATTTTTTTCCCCAGATAAACTGACTATAGGTCTTTCTTTTCAAACCTTAGAAATGAGGAAATAAATCAGAGGGGTCAACTTGTTTGAATTACATCACACAGCTAGAGAACAATAGTGCAAAGAAAGAAACATTTTAAAATGTTTTTGTGGATATGGAAAAGATTGAGTTCCAGCGTTAATTATTTCTCTGTTTAAATATTAAACATACACATAAATAGTCATTTCACATGATATATATTAATAATATATGTAAAACATCATTTTATTATATATATAGTGTATATAAAGTGAACTGATGTGTTTAGAATTTTCTGGCACAAGTAGATAGTCAATAAATATTGACAAAGTCAAGTGTACGATCCATTTAGAACATGTAGAAAAATGCTTATGAAATAAACTTCATGAAAAACTTTTCCACTAGTTTAAGCATAGTATATTTTCTTTTTTTTCTAAAGTTTGCACCAACTTTATTACTTAGCATTTTATTGTGGTATATTTGAGTTGCTGTTCAAAATGCAAAGACAAATTCTTAAACACGTCATTCTGTCCTTCCCTTCCTTCCAAATATTGCTAAGTATCTACAATAGAGTAGATGCCAGACCTCAAAGAACAGATGATAAATAAGCTAGACCACGTCTTGGCCTTGTGAATTCACATTCTGTAAGAGATAGAATAAAACCTAGAAAATGGATAAATGCATTGTCATAGTCAATGTGGTTCAGTTGGTAGATCACATACACACTGCATGCAAGGTAACAAATGTGATACCTGACACTGTATGACTCCTCACACCAGCATCTTTGTGTATATCACTGGGGCCCCTAAATATTGCAAGGACGTACTCCTTTACCACTATAAAGAAAAAAAGGAAAAAAATATACCAATTTCAAGTATAAAAGAAAACATCACAGTAGTAAAGAATGAGGAGAAAGTACAGTTTTGGTCCTAGAGTCATCAGTGTAGGATAACATTGGTTTGTCCTTTTTCCCTGGAAGCAGGGAGCTTAGTTTATTGTGTTATACCTGTCACAGTGATCCCGAGGCACTTCCATTCCTCTGAGTTTGTCCTCAGCTTCTCCTCTGTGCTCTGCTTCCCCTATCTGTTTATTACCTATATCCCCAAATAAGACCATGTAACTTGTAAGATCAGATCCTTCTAAGAACTCTAGACTTTATATTTTTAAGTTAAATATTGTTTTCTCTTTCCCTTATTTCCTTTGCATAATTTATTTGAGAGCAATGTCCATTTTGTAGAGACACAGGAAAACAAATAATTCTATGCTTTCTAACTTGGGAATTAATTAACTCTGAATAATATTTAATCCTGGTCATCTGTCAGATTTATTGGATTTAAGCCTCAATCGCCCTTAGATTCTAGTACCCCAAAAGCAAGGTTCTGAGGAAGGGACTGGATGGATCCAGGGGAAGATGTAAGCTACCCTAACATCAAAATAGGACTGGTCAAGTGTCATAAAACTTATAATAAGAGCATGGTCATGGACAAATTCTGTCATGACCCAAAGAGAAGTAACTGGACAAGGATCCTGCTAGGATTAGGAAAGACTAATCTATCCTGAGGACTGTAGTCTGGATCTATAGGGAAATGTCCCCAGAAGAGCCACCCTTTAAGCTTAATATATCTCTTACTGTGTCCATACAAAATGACTAGAAAGATTAAAGGTAAAGGTAAAGGCCCTCCCGTTGATCGAGCGGGCCCAGTAACGTCTCCATTGGAGACTTTGTTGTTACTGTGTTTGGCATATCAAATACGTCACGGGGAGCTTGCCAGGCTCTGCCGTGTAGGCGAGATACTCTCGGTAGCTTGCCGGGCTCTCCGAGAGGGGTGGAGGAATCGAACTCAGGTCGGCCTTGTTGGCCACTTGTAAGGCGAGCGCCCTACCACTGTGCTATCGCTCCAGCTGACTAGAAAGATTATTAAGAAGTAAATTTAAGATGACCATTGAAATCTATATGGACTAAGGAAAGAAGAAGTATGCCCTTAGATGAAATTGTGCTCTTGAGCCCATCTCCTAGCAAGAGTAGATCTTTTGTTTTAGAAGAGCTTCCCTGGAAGAAAGGGCTTTACGTATGTTGATTGTGCAATATGACCTAGCGTAGTTGCTATCCCTAACCTGGGAGGTTGGACTCTTGACTAAGACTGTGACACTGGGCGCAGGGAGGGTAGCATTGTAGCACGGTCCTCCCTTAACCTCTCCATTGTGAGACTTGTTACTGTTTTTGGCATATTAAATATGCCACGGGGAGCTTGTCAGGATCTGCCATTCAGGCGGGATACTCTCAGTAGCTTGCCAGGCTCTCCAAGAGGAAGGAGGAATTGAACCCTATTCTGCCACATGCAAGGCAAACGCCGTACCCGCTGTGCTATTGCTCCAGCCTAGGGAGAGTAAAAGGAGGGAAAGTAGGAGACAGAAATGAAGGGCAGTGTGAGACTGGAATGGGGTGCTTAGTGATATTGGATTTGGCACAGGGGAAGAATGGAATCAAAGGCTGGGCAGAGATTGGAATAAACTCCGAGTGATCACCAATCATTTGGTGGCTCTGTTCCGTTCGTGGTTAATCTATTGGCTGCTGCTGCATGCTCAGGTAGGGAAGCGGCTTGCCTAAGAAGCTTCCATTTGAATAGAAAAAATAATTGGGAAAAGGCAGAGCGTGGATAACTGGTTCAGGATATGCCATAACAAATAATATAGTACAAACTGTCTAAGGCTCCTGTGTCTATTATTATTTTTTTCTTGAAGATCTATGAGAAGATTAGGAGAACATTAAAGGAGGACTGGGGCCACAATACCTGGGATCCTTATAAGCCATGGGCAAGTCTATATTTGAGTTTCTTCATGCATTGGAAAAGCCACCAGAAGACTCTGAGCTCGGGAAGTGATTGGACATATTTCTGGGTGATTGACACACTGGATGGAAGAGCAGTGGGGACAATTTTGACACCACTGCAATTGAAATACTATGATAGTTCAAACCACTGTCACTGTCACTATCCTCCCATTGTTCATACATTTGCTTGAGCGGGCCCACTAACATTGTGAGACTTGTTACTGTGTTTGGCATATTGAATACATCACGAGTAGCTTGCCAGGCTTTGCAGTGAGAGCGAGATACTCTCGGTAGCTTGCCGGGCTCTCTGAGAGGGGCAGAGGAATGGAACTTGGGATGGCCATGTTGGCTGTGTGCAAGGCGAACGCCCTACCTGCTGTGCTATCGCTCCAGCACCAAGTTTTGTAAAAGCGGTGAGAAATGATCAGTCAGCACAATATTTTGAAAGCATTTGCTGATAGAATTTGATGATGACAAGGGACAGGGTGAAAGGATTGTTAAAGTTTACAAAGAAACATTAAAATCTATTTCTAATAATAGTCCCCATGTACTGATACATTTACTTGAAGTCATTTCTTATGCTGTGTGCTTACAACTCATGCCATTTAAAAAAAAAAATAAAAAAAATAAAATATATTCTCTGTCATGGTATGCTGAATTCTGATGGGGTTGTTGTTGTTTCAGTTTGCTTGCTTGCTTTTTAATTCTGACCTGTTTCTACAGATCTTGATCTTGGCTTAATATTCCAATTCCTGCCTTGGACTAAACTCTTAAACCAAATGTCAGGTCTAGTTTCAGTTTCCCAGAAGAGAACTTTACACCTGTCCTGTCTACCATGAACTCTGTTTCTTTTCCATATCCAAAAGGTAACTACAGTTTTTTTTCCCAAGATTTGTTCTTCCTTTTATTGTTTTGTTTTGGGGTCATACCTGTGCTGTTTCTGCTCTCAGGGATCACTTCTGGTGGTGTTCAGGGGACCATATTAGATGCCAGAGTTTGAACCTAGGTCAGCTGCATGCAAGGCAAGTGCCTTACCTGCTGTACTATCTCTCTGACCCCAAGGTCGAGATCTCTTGGACCAGATAACGGTATTTCTATTCCTGACACTCCTACTCAGCATTATGAATTTAAATTCGTAATATATATAATGCAATAATGTACATAATGCAAGAAAAGAACAGGCACCGTATTTCATAAAGGGATACTGAACAGAACTTTTTTAATTCTAAAAATTTTATGTCAAGCAGATGATATTTAAATAATAAAAATTTTTATTAAGTCTAGCTCTTGGGGAATTAGATTAATAACTAAATGTTGTTTTAGTCTGAACTTTTTATGGTAGTGTTTCATCCTGGTCATGATTATTATTATAGGAGAACATGAATATCAGAATTGCATCTGTTTTGACTAAGATATAACTTAGTTCTTTCTAAAATATGGCAGATACTAATAACCTAGGTTAAAAAGTCATTTCAAAACCAATGGCACTGTGGTCCTGAGAAATTGTACATACATGTAGCATTTTTCTTGTACCAGGATGACTTTTGTTCTATCCATGGTACCACATATGCTGCCCTTAGCCCTATTAAAACTGATCATTGAACACAGAATCAGTATTAAGCCTTGAAAACAGCTAGATGTGATCCAAAACTATCTTCACAAGAAAAACTCAGTGGCATCCAGTTTTACCTAAGTGTAGGTAAAACACTTCTTATTCCCTCAAGTCATAACTTTTTTGATGTTTTGTAATTTTTTTCCTTTTTTTTCTTTTTGGGTCAGATCTGGCAATGCACAGGGGTTACTCCTGGCTTTTCACTCAGGAATTACTCCTGGCCGTGCTTGGGGGACCATATGGGATGCTGGGAATT
>JAOXYA010000045.1:17722452-17743876 GCA_028565675.1 Sorex palustris | reverse complement strand
AGTTAACACTCTATCTACTTTGACTAGCTTCATTGTTTCGATAAAAGTTGCACCATTATTATTTAGAGTTTACCCCCTCCCCCCAAATCAGCCATGCTGAAAAAGCATTGTGAAATGATTTGCTTTCTACAGCTGGGTTCAAGAATTAAAAAAAAAAAAAACTGTACCTTCTCATTTCAAATTAGGCATGGCCACAGCCAATAAGAAGTCTGTCTCTTATTTTTAGTTAACTACCATATTCATGCTGGGATTCGATAACATATATTTGTCCCCCTTAATTGCATTATCAAAAAACTCATTTTTGCTTTAAATCAGGAATAATAAAATTTCCAGAATGGAATTTTTTTTTTATTTTCTACTGCCATGTTTTGAATTATTCCAAGTATTAGAAGCTCTCCCAAAGTTTCTATGCTCTAATACAAATGATCTTGGAACATCTGTAGAGATAATATGCTCTTTTACTCCCTCTGTTAATTTATAAAGGAAAGTGAAAGCAGGTAAGCCCAATTAAAGGAACCCAAGATAACATTTCATTTTCTTCAAAAATGGAATGTCTCATTTTACTTCATATTTTTTTACAGTTACTCCATGGGAACATAATATAAACATAATTCCAAAAACCGAGAATAAAATTATATTTCCTCATATGGTTTGCCTTGAGTTCCCACTGATACCTGTAGCACTGTAGCACTATCCCCCATACTGTTCATCGATTTGCTCCAGCGGGAACCAGTAACATCTCCATTGTGAGACTTATTGTTACTCTTTTTGGCATATCAAATACATCACAGGCAGCTTGCCAGGCTTTGCCGTGCAGGCTGGATACTCTCGGTAGCTTGTGGGCTCTCCTAGAGGAGCAGAAGAATGGAACCTGGATAGGTCGCATGCAAGGCTAACATCCTACCCGCTTTGCTATCACTCCACCCTGATACCTACTTTCATAAAATAAAAAAAAAATTGATTAAGAATTTTAAAGGCTTTTAATTTTGGATTCCCTCTTTTCTAAACACACACTCAGTGTCATATTCTCTTCTTTAATGGATCCACTCTCATTCCTTCCAGAAGGGCAAAGCTTCTGCAGTTTAAGGCAGCTGAGCCCAGCCGGGAATGTTACTGATTTTGTAATCTCCTCTCTCTTTATCCAAAAGCCTAAATGTTCCAAAATGCTATACTACCACTTATTAAGCAACATACTGGGTTTGGGGGTAACTTCACAAATTTTATCTTCCCCAACCCTCATATCTCCCTGTTCAGTCAGTGTGGTAAACTGCTCAATGACCACATTGTATAACCAATTTTTATATCCACATTTGCAATTTTACTTTTTGCCTCTGATATCCTGAAGCTGAGACATTTTCTTCACCTTTTTAAATCTGGAAAAACCTCATTTCTTTGTGAAACAGAATGTGAGCCAACAGACACTATGTGTTTTGAATTCAAGATTTTAGATATTTCTGCAGAATATTTCTTTATTATATTGGAATAATACCCTGAGGTCATCAAATAAGAAAGCCCACATGATCCCTGTGGAGATTCTCTGCATCTCATAAAATATTATCATCGACTATGAGACTTATGAGATAATATGATGCATTATGAGTTTGGTTATGTTGTTAAAGACCCAATCATTTGTTTATGTTTGGCTCAATTCTAGTGGAGAGAGATTAACTTTGTCTACTACTTGATTGATGGGCCAATAATGATTATTACATTTTTAAATGATTAATAAGAAAAAGTATCTCATAAAAAATATACAAAATAGAAATTTCAATTTTCTTGGTAGAAATTTGTTGGAAAACAATATTTTTAAAAATGCATGACCTACAATAACTTCCCTACTACACCAGCATGACTGATTCTGACAGAGAAGTCCTTTTGGTTTGCCAGTCTGATAATATTTTCTATCTTCATAAGATTAATGAGTCTTGAAATAAGGAATCAATAACCATCTTCACCTTAGAATTGTCTTCAATTATCTTTCTTGCATGCATAATTCAGTAGGACAATATATCTATTTTGATTATCACTATTTTGAAGAAAAATAATAATCCTGTCTTTACACTATATAACAATGTCTAATTTTCCTCAATATTTTATTTACCCATTGAATCAAAATGTTCATTATTGAGGCTGCAGAGATAGTCCAGAGGACCATATACTTGCCTTGAATGTGGCCGACCTAGGTTTGATCCCTGACACTGCAGAAGTTCCTCCAAGCACTGACAGAAGTAACTCCTGAATGCAGAGCCAGATGTAACCTCTGAGCATTTCTGGGTCTAACATCCCCCCAAAAAATGTGCATTATTAAACTCAGTTCTGTCTTACTTAGTCTTATTATTTTATTATAATTTTTAATTTTATGGTATTCAGATCATCACTCCATTGTTTAACTATTAAATTTACTGTTCATGTTTTCCTCAAGCTTGTTTAACTCTTTCCCAAGTTATTCTTCTCTACAACTTTGAAAATACCATTGCAACGAAGTATCATGGAAATTGTAAAAAATAGTAAAAGTAATATATGTAGGAAAGTAACACAATAAAGGTATACGGATCCACACCTTCCAAGTTTGGATTCATTTACCCTTATTATATTATTTGTATCAAAAAAACTCATATTCAAACTTATATTCTATTTTCAAGGACATTGTTTGAAATTATATTGTCCTATTTAGCAGAAAAAAATTGGATTTCCGTTATGTCATTGTACTGTACTAGTGTTGGAAAGATGACAGTGAAAGAAACTTAAAACTTAGAGTGAGTTAGTTTATAAACAAATTATCATTGACTACACAATTGTGATGATTGCTACAAATAGAAATACTTTGAATTATTAAAGTCTATGAGTTTTAACTTATATGTGTTACAAGTTACTTGGCAGATCTTGATAAAATGTAGATTCCATTTAGTACATTTAAATTGAATCCTGGGATTCAGGGCCACTAAGGACATCTAATTATGAGTACCCTACTACCCTCCCCCCACCACTCTGAAAACAAAGCTTTGTCAGTCATCTACAACCCAGATTACTAAAGAATAGCTCGAGTTTTAAAAGGGCATATTTTATAGAAATATATATGTATATGTATACATATGTATATATATGTCTGTATTTAGCAGGGGAAAACAAGTAGTCTAGTTGAATGCACAGACTGAAGACAGACTGATGGGAATTTATACACAGACCATATCTTGATAATTGAATATTCTCAGTCTGTTTCCTTCCCCCACTGTACCTTAACTTCCTCATCTGTAAAAAAGGAAATATTAGATTGCTGAGGAATTATTGATAATGGTATTCTAGAAACATAGTGAACTTTAAACAAATAATAGTGCATATTCTTCTTTCAAAAGGAATATTAACATATCCATGTTTTGGAGAAAAAAGAATCACACACCAAAATGTATTTTATTTTCATGAGGGTTAAAATCAGGGCACCTGGAGAAATGAGATGTCTCTTTAAATCAATCAGTACTTCAGGAACATGTACTATATAAGAATAAGATAAAATGATCATGTATCAAGTAGAAATTGTACAGTATGCTGGAGATCTGAGGTTGAATCAGCACAGCTTTTCAAGAGTTCAGTTGGAAAGACATTGACTGTCATTAAGCTCAGAGTCATATGGCCAACCAAGATTCAGGGATTCATTTAACAAATGTTAGTAAAGTAGTTGGTGCCTAAGAAATGAAGGTGGTATCGTTGTACATATAAAGTATTTAAAGTGATAGAAAGGGATATTGCTATTATTATTATTTTAAAAAAGGTGTCTGTAATACTGAGAGCACAGAATTTGTGAGGATTATGGTTTTATTAAAAGAAATGAGAAAATTGAAAGAAAAAAACTTAATAGAAGAACAAAATTGAGTTTCCTTTGTACATATTGAGATGAAGAGAGATTGGGTCATCTCAGAGATGAATACAAAGACATTTTGAAATAGACTCACCATGGGTAGTAATGTGTGTAATTGAAACTCATTTGCAGAATTCAGAAAAACTAACATGCACTTTCTGGTTATTTTTGTAACAATATAATTTAGGTCACAACATGTGATCCACTATGCATTTGCAGATATTGAAAAAGGCGTGTATGTTTATGTTTGATGTTTACCCTACATCAGCAGTTTAAAAAAATTACTATGCTGTTTCTACTCTATTAATGACAGTCTGAATTTGGAATGCTTGATAAGTTGTTTACAAGGAAGTTCAGAAGGAGAAATCAGTGCATGTTTGCAGAATATTGTGAAAACATTTTTCTCAGGATGTGTGGCTGGAAATGGCAATTAGTCAATGTAGGGAAACCGATATATCTTTTGATATTAAATTATACTAAAACAAACATGGGCTGGAACGATAGCACAGACCAATGCAATTTAGTTCCTGAGAAAAGTAAAGAAAATTATTTTGATATACAAAAAGGGCTTAAACAATTTATATTTGTTGCCAATGGATTTTTATTAGAATTCTCAGAATTAAAAAAAGGAAGTTTCTTTCATGTTTACATTTTATAGGAAGATATAGTAAACAATTGAGAAATAATAAGAAACCTCATAGACAAATAGAATAAATGACTGTAAAGTCTTACATAAATATCTTTTATAATCTAGGCACTATTCCGGGAAAATTTTTTCTCCCTCCTGAAAGTCCTTTGCATTAAGTATATTTTCCTTTTCACCTTGTAGATGAGATAATGAAGTAGCATAAAATTTTAAATGATTTTTGACTAAGACAACAAAAGTACCATGTGGAAAATATGACATTTCCCTCACTCATATCAAACACTTTAAAGTAACAGTTACATGTTTCCAAGAAACAATTCATTTCTGACTCCATAGATAAAAGATACTTACTCAACAAACCTCCTCAAGTATTTGATTATTCATAGACTCATTAAGGGAGGGCATGATAGTGAAGTTCCTCCAACTGTGGACTATAAGAACTTGCACTGAGAATTAAGGCAATGTCACTCTTCCATTCTGATTATGTACAGAATTGTAGCTGTCAGATATTTGAGAACCAACTCACCTCCAAGAGTTATAACCAGATATAGGTAGAGGCAGGTTGGGTTCTTGGTTTAGAGTCAAAACTAACCTCTGGTATTTGAGCAAATTTTAGTTTATCACTGATTTTAATAATCCCAGTTGGTTGTAGACATAACTAAACTGACCCTTATTTAAGGAAGAGGTTAGTTGACATAAAGGAAAAAAAAAATCACATTTTCATGACGATATAAGATACTGCATGTCCAGCTAGTCAACATTCCAAGGCAGAAAGCTGACTTCCCATGATCACAAGTGATACAGGTAAATATCTAAAATTCTAGAATATAGAAATGCCCCATTTCTGACAGAGCTAAGGTTAAAAGCAAGCTGTTTTAGTTGTTTGATGAGAAAATATCAAAACAGAACATATGCACTATGTTCTGTTTTCAATTTTCTTTTCTTTTCTTTCTTTTTTTTTCACTTTTAAAATGGGCTGGAGCGATAGCACAGTGGGTAGGATGTTTACCTGGCATAAGGCCAACCAGGCAGACTTGAGTTCGATTCCTCCGCTCTTCTCAGAGAGCCCAGCAAGCTACCTAGAGTATCTCGCCTGCATGGCAAAGCCTGGCAAGCTCCCTGTGATGTATTTGCTATGCCAAACACAGTAGCAACAAGTCTCACAATGGAGACGTTACTGGGCCCGCTCGAGCAAATCGATGAACAACGGGAGGGCAGTGCAGTGCTACTTTTAAATGCTTTGAGTTTGAATTCTTAGCTTTTAGCCATTTTCCTATCCTTCGTTGTGTCAGTCACCATACTGGTCATTTTAGTTCTTAAAATAATTCTGTCTGGGATTGGAGAGACAGTATAGCAGGCAGGGTGCTAGCCATGCCTGCAGCTGACCCCTGTTCAATCCTTGGCATTCCTTAAGGCCCCATGAGCCCTGCCTGAAGAATTTTCCCTGAGCCCAGATTTGGGAGTAAGCCCTATGAATGGCCAGGTATGGCCTGGAAAATTAAAATTAAAACAAAAACATATAAATTCTTTGTTTAACATCTGTTTTTTTAGTTAGATTATATATTGTGAGAATAGGGACCCTATTTGTTTATGTCAAAACTTCATTGTCAATGATTTGTATTATGCTTGTTTTATGGTAAAATCATTGATTAAATCATATTCTGCCACCCCCTGTGTTTGCACCCAACATTACAGAGAAGCTAAAAGTTACATAGCACTGTAGCACTATCCTCCCATTGTTCATCGATTTGCTCCAGCGAGCACCAGTAACGTCTCCATTGTGAGACTTGTTGTTACTGATTTTGGCATATAGAATACATCATGGATAGCTTGCCAGACTTTGCCGTGTGGGTGAGATACTGTCAGTAGCTTGCCGGGCTCTCTGAGAGGGACAGAGGAATCAAACCCAGGTTGGCTGCGTGCAAGGCAAACACCGTAGCCGCTATGCTATCGCTCCAGCCAAACAGAAGCATCTGATGCTATTTGTTGTTGTTATGTTTAAATATTATTTTATCAATTCTCTTCTCTTCTTATTTTTGCCTCTGTAAAAATGAGATTCATGCTCTGTTGTTGCACCAGGGATTCCCCAAAAGCAGCAGATGGAGTTTCATTTTTATCAAGGGCAGTGCTGGGGATTAAATTTGCAGTCTCAGTCCTAGAAAGTGAGTTCTCTTAGACCCGAGCTCTTCCCAGGACCTCTCAGCTGACTGTTCTTCATGGTTGATTTCAGCAATTGATTTTGGAGGCTGGTTCATAAAATCCTTGGAATTTGATTTATACCTTATTCTTACAACATCTCCTAACTCAGGCTAGCCAAATTTCCAAGAATTAGTAGACACATGTGAATCTAAACTCAGACTTAGTCTACTATAGCTAGTGTTCACAGCATTATGTCAAAATAGTCTCAAAGAATAGAATACAGAATGAGAAGACAAAGAAAGGAGCACACTCAGAGGAGGTAGAAAATAAGAATCACCAGGAAGACTGAAGATAATATAAACACACTAAAAATGCATCTTGGGTATTTTGGTGGTGGATGTAAATGGGTCATAACTGTTGTAGGAAAGAAGATGAGGGCTCTGATTATGCCTGTTAGGGAAAAGTGCTGAAACCTAAACCAGTCTAAAGGCACGGAAACCTTTGACACTAAAGAACTTTCTCAGAAACAGAGAAAATCACTGAGACATAAAATTTCAGGTCAGATGTTAGGTGCTTCCTGAATCTTGGCTAGTGTTCCTGAAAAGAGAGATTCTATCTGTGGAATAAAGGCCAAGTGAAGAGTATCAGAAGAAAGTCAGCAACTGTTCCAAGCACTACTTCCTAGCAACCACCCTAGGAACACACTGGAGAGAGGCAGTTTAGATAAATTCTAGATTTAGCATTAAATGTATTGTTTCATCAGAGAAAAACAACAAATAAATTTTTACAATTTTTTATTAATTTTTCAGGCTAATTTTCTGCCCACATCTCCCCTCTTGAGACATGTACATAGTTTTGGGTGATTTTCCCATTCTGGGGTTATGGCCCACCCACACATTCATACTTGGGGGAGGGCGTACTTTTTTCCCACTTTGGTGAAGTCCATATTCTCTCTAGCTGTATCTTTATCTACCTCTCTCCTTCCCTCTCTTTATTCCCTGAATAAACTTGTTTTACTTCACTATTTGTCCCATCCTGAAATTCTTTACTCTAAGGGAAAAGTGATGAACCCAAAAAGCTTAGGTAAGATTTACGACTGACTTTCCTTTCCTGCAATGAGCAAGTCCTCACTATAATGTGAGTCCATAGCTCCAAGAAAAATCGGGTAGTGGGTGTTATTTCCTACACTGTACAGAAGCAAGTGGACTCCAGGCGAAGCTTGATGGCTGCCTCATGGGGCTGGTGAGACGTGACATCTGTACCATGCAGGAGCTCATTGCATATTCTCATAAGTCCAAAAATTCTCAACTACTTCCCATGTGACTGAGATGGGTAGAGAGACACTTGGTAGATTTTCTTCTCAAGGTTACTCCTTCTCTCATCCCCACTTCACATAAGCCATCTGGGAGCTCTGCTCCTCCACTGATGGGGGATCCAATCTACCACTGGTGACATGACTATTTACATCAAAACCTTAAGAGTAAATACTACTGTAAGCATTTGAGCAGAGCTAAAATAAGTGAAATAATTGTTTTTTAAAAATAGTTTTTGCTTAGGAGGTAGGGTAGGAGAAAAGAGATGGGAATGAGGCAATGCCCAGAGTAGATGGATACTAACACTGGTTTTGGCATTTGAAAATTTTACATAGCTCTGTTACTAACAGATTTGTAAACCATGACACCCAAATCAAGTAAGTAAAAATAATGTGCCAAGTAATAAAGTATCAATGGTTTATATGAAAACCAAGAAGAAATTTTCATTAAAATAATAATAATAACACACATGCATATTTATGTAGTAATCATTTCAGTAAAACCTCAAAATTAATCCTTGTAAAGCTATCCTGTCCTTTTACACTGTCCAAACATGTAGACCTTCGTACTTTAGAAAAAGCATCTAGTTAGCACTCTAAACTACTGTTAACTATTATTAATTTTTTTAATCATCTCAACTTAATTCAAGAACATTATTTCACGACATAAATGAGCCTAGCTAGAATCGACTTAATTATCTTGAGTAATTTAAAAGTAGCCTGTGAGAAAACTTCTATGCATGATTCTTGATAGTGAGTTCGAAGTTCCCTAATAAATCCTTTCTAATATTTTTAAAGCAAGTTAATTATTGTATAACTGCACAATATTTTAAATTACATCACTATTAGCTCCTAGACATTCAATAACTCCACACTAAACATGCTAAGTAACATGTTGGCGCCTGGGTCATAGACTAAACAGTTACTCCTTGCTTTAAGCAGCTCACAAGCTTGAAGAGTGGATGACAAGATGGATTTGTAAAGTGATATATATCTTTTTCTAACTTAAGTTAGCATAGGGCCCACTGGGGTCACAAAGGAGTTTATGGAAATTTTAGCTGGCTGGTGGTAGGGAAAGAAGTTAGGAAAAACTTCTCAGGGAGAAGAGCTGAAATGAGTCTAGGAGAAAAGTGGAAAATCATCAGAACCCAGAGAACTAAGCCCTCTCCAGGCTACTGCTCAAAATAGCAAAGAGGGAGGAAATGGCCTGTGCCCCAGAGGGGGTGGCAACCTAGGAAGCAAGTTGTACAAAGCACAGAGGGAAACTCTGGGCTTGGGGAGACTCAGCCAAACAAATGCAAAGGCTAACTCTGCTGCAATTTACATATTTCCATCTGGAGTTGCCCCCCAACCCTTTCAACCCATATGGTTTTGATAATTATTTTTAAATGGAAATTCAGATAGCAGCAGGTAGTAAGTATTTGAAATAGGACTTCATGGTGGGAGGCCCAGTTGGGCACTTGGCAAGTTTTATTTTCTCCTCACAATAAACCTGAGAGGAAAGCTCCCATTTCTAATTCTAATTGTAGGGGTCCCATTCTCTCACTCCAACCATTATGATTAAGAAGGGGGGGGGGATATAAAAGATAGGAGAATCATTTCCTTCTCCATGATTTCTCCATCTATAGCCCTCTCCCCCAAGAAAAATGTAAATAAACTCTTATTAAAGAGAATGTGGCTTTATGTAAACCACCCAGAAGGACACAGATGAGCCATTTGGATGAACACATGGACAGCCTCCATATGGTGATGCATGGCTGTAGCAACTAGAACTGTTAGAGGCTAAATGTTCTGATTCAATTCCTACTCTACTGAATAAATTCTAAATGCTGATGCCAAAGATGTATTCTCTAATCTAAAGAAACTAAATTTTATGATTCTGCAGGCTCTGCGTATGTTGAAACTATCAACTAGTCTTTCGTGGAAAGGGTTATTGCTCCATATGGATGCTTGTGCTAATCTTTCTCCTGTTTTTGTGTAGAATGTCTTCCCAGGGATACTTTAGAGACTCAGAGGTCAACTAAGCTACTAGCTCATTGCAACAGGTCTCAAGGTGCAATACTCGGGGGGAATTGTCAAGACCAAACCCAAAAGTTTTTGGCTTGTGGGGACTAGACCCTACTTAAGGATGCTCAGGGATGCGGATATGGTGCCAGGGATAAAACCACAGTATTATCTCCCAGTCCCAGTGTGCTAATTTTTTGTTTGCTTCCAATATTCTAGCATTGGATTTCTAAAAGATTATAGGTACTGTTTAAATGTTTTAGCTTTCTTTATTATAAAGTTAGAAACCCAATAATAAATGAATAGCCATAGAAAATTTTTTATCCATGAACTCATAATAGATAGATGGACGTAGAAAGGTGAGAATATGTATGAGAGAGAGAGAGAGAGAGAGAGAGAGAAAGAAAGAGAGAGAGCAATAAGTAAGGCAATAAGCTCCTGGAAATAAAATTTAGGAAGTAATAAAAACAAGATATTTTCTAAAGAAGAATTTGGTGTATCCTACCTAATTCTTTTCCTAGGACTGAGGTGAACTGATTGAGCCCTTTGGAGAGTCAGACACTGAGGATTATAGAACTTTGAATAATACCAATCACCTGTACCTGCAGAAGAGAAGGCTGGAACTACTCTGGGTCCTGAAAATTCCAGAGAAATTTCAATAAATAAAAACAAATGACCATTGTAAGAAAAGGAAAGAAGTCCATCAAAAGTTCAACTTTCTTTCTTTTGCTAACGATCAGTAATTACTTATCCACATTGAAATCCTCAGGTCAACGCTGCTGTTTAAGAAGAAAAAAAAACCTATAAGCAAACTGCATGGTCAAAGGGTATGCACTCCATTCTGAAATTACAGCATCCCAATTTAACACGTTCAGTTCCTTTCCTTTGTTTCATAGAATCTCTCGCTTTCTCTTCCCCTCTCCTTCTTCTTCCGTTCCCGTCCCCCTTCACCTCCCCACCCCACCCTTCTCCTTATACCTCTCCCTGTCTCTCACTGGGGGGTGTGAATGGTTTGCACAGGCCAGATAGTGCAAAGGTTAAGTGTTTTCCTTGTCCATGGTTAACCCTGGTTTGAATCCTGGCACTGATGCAGACAAGGCAGAAGCAGCAGTGGCGGGTTTGCAATTCCCAGGCTTTTCAGTATTTTCAAGAATGAAAATTGTGTAATCAAAAAATAAATAAGTTATCAGCTGCAGTGGTTTTCTTTCTCTCTCTTGCCCACCACATGTCTAATGGCCATGAGCTGCTTCCCCAAGCCAGGCCTGCAACCGCCACCAGCAGATGCATGAAAGAGGAAATAGAGCCATCAGGCTGGTTGGTAATCAGTTGCCATTTATTTCATTCTCCCCATGCACCTCTTCCAGTCTAAGCTCCCCATTCCAGTCCCACACTGCCCCTCATTCCTGTCTCCTCCTGTCGCCCATCCTAGTCTCTTCATACTCCATGTCTCAGCCTCTGTCTCACCCAAACATCCAAGCATTGGAGGTAACAACCACACAGGTGAGGTGGCACAATCAACATATGTAAAAGCCCTTCCTTCTGTGGGAAGCTCTTCTAAAGATCTTCTGCAGGCAGGAGATCAGCTCAAGGGCCAAATACCATCTAAGCACGTGTTTCTCCTTTTCTTAGTGCAACAACCATTTAAAGATTCATCTTAATTCTACTTCTTAATATTAGAAGTAGAAGTCCATTGTTTTGTATGGACACAGCAAGAGATGCGTTAAAGATTGTAGCCTTAATGTATCTTCCTGGGTACATCTCACTATAAATCTCAGACTACAGTGCTCAGGCCAAATTAGTCTTTCCTAACCTTAGCAGGGTCCTAATCCAGTTGTTACTCTTTGGATCATTACAGAATTTGTCCATGACCATGTTTTTAACTTATAGTTAAGTATTATGTTGCTTGATGTGACCCATTTGTATGCCAGGGTAGGTCACAGCTTGCTCTGGGTCCATCCAGTCCCTCACTGGGACCCTGCTTTTGGGGTTATAGAAACTAAGGGGAACTGAGGCTTAAGTCTAGAAAGCAGATGCCCAGGAGAGAATATTATTCAGCATCAATTAATTTCTACATTTCAAAAGCATAACATTAAACTGTCTTCCTGTGTCTATATAAAAAGGACATTGCTCTGAAATAAACTATGCAAAGAAAATAAGGGAAGGAGAAAAGCAATATTTCACTTACAAATCCAAATCCAATGTTCTAGAAGGATCTGACCTTAAAAGTCAACAGAGTCTGATTGGGGATAAAGGTGATTGACGGGTTGGGGAAGCAGAGCACAGAGAAGATGTTACAGACAAACACAGAGGAATGGAAATGCATTTGGAGCACTATGATGGGTGTAACCAAATAAACCTAAGCTACCTGCATCCAGGGACAAAATATAAATCAATGTTATCCTTCAGAAAATATTGAATAATAAATATGTTCAGACTCTGAAAGTAGAAACATTTATTAGAAAGTAGAAGAGGGAAAAACAGAGCTCCCAAGTGTGGAGGAACTTAGTATAGAACTAAGTTAACTATGGCTCTTTTTTCTGAGATTTTTATAGTAAAACAAGGTCTTTGTGTTAGAGAAAATGCAGGAAATCTACAAGGTAGTTGGGTTGATTTGTCTTTCTGGTCAACTCCCTTCGGTACTATTGATTATCTTAGTCTTGTGACTCCTACTTCTGGGACAGAAGAATAGAGTCCTGGGAAGCTCCAGAAATTTCAAAGATAGGACCTTGGGAATGAGGTGTAGTCAGTTGATGGGGAGAAATGGAACTGCTGGTAAAGGGAAACTGTGGGCTCTCATCTTTTTGTCAAGGGGAAACTGAGGCTTCCTCTTTCAGCACCATAAATTGTCTCCTTATTTTCTCTCATGCCTGTAAATGAAAGTACTTTGGATAACTATTTGTTTTCTTCTAAATTTTTTTTTGTGAAAGTAAATAACAAATCAGGGAAACCTAGTGAGGTCAGGATGATTCCCCAGTGGTACCAGTAGAACCTAAGTTAGTGTCCAGAGCAGACCTTGACTAGCTTTGACTACTTGTTTCCACTTCCTCAATGAGGGCACAGGATTCAAGGAGAGAATGCTGTCTATTATATCTATTACCCCTGCTCCTCAAGCTTCTCACTGGCAATATATATATAAGGATCTATAAAGATACATATATAAAAATATCTATATATTGGACATAGAAAGGCAAAAATATATCTGATATGTATTATATGCATATATGTATACATAAATATTACTGGTGCACAGAAGTAAATAGACTTGAGAATTAAATATGTTATGAAACTAAAATTCAACTAAGTTTTAAAGATGTGGTTCAATAATTCATGAACTGGGCAGAATCCAATCTGACAGATAAAAAGCTCTGGGGAGCAATACAGAATGAAATAGTTTTATAGGCAGAAGAGATGAGAAGCAAGAAAGTTACATGAGACTAAGGGTGTGTTGATTACTGAGGTTACTGTGTGTGTAGGGGATGACAGGGGTTGCTCGAGAAGATTACATACTTGGTATTAATCAGAATATTCCGTAATGATTCCTTTATGATTTCATTCTGAGAGAACTGAAATGCTAATTGAATTCAACTTTAATTTGGTGATTTGAGTTTACTATGAGATATTCGATTTGGGGCTCATCTTCTTGTTTTTGTGAAGCTAATAAAATATAACATCATTTCTTGACAACTGACTAAATAGCAGTATCTGATTTACTCAAAGATTCAGAATTATTTTTCTTTTTCTCTTTCCCTTTTCTACCAAGATAATAACTAAATCCTTTAAGGATAAGAAAAGGATATAAAAATTTCGCTTTTATAAGTGTGCCAACGGCCCTGTCCTCCCCATAAACAGACAAGGTGAGTTAGATCCCACTTGACCTCTGTATTCATGAAACAAGTAATTTTAACAGCCTTAGCAATACTTAGACTCTAATAAATTATGGGTTATGTGTTCTCCATATTATCTGTGATAGCATGCTTTTTATTTTTAGCCTAGAGGACAGAGCCTGTGTCAGAGCAGCTGGCATCTATATATAAATGGTACAGGAAAAATAAATGGAGCTTGATAATTCATTCCAATGATACTGCCATTTTCTTCTTTGCTGAGAAGATTCAAGACAACATTCAACTTGGTCAGTGTATATTTATGAAAATATAAACTCAGTTTCTATAATAGATAAGATCCATGTTAAGCAATAATATGGAGTTCACTTTTAGGAAGATGACTTCTCAAAAATTGTAACAGTGGAAGTAGAAAGAGGTGAATGAAATGAGGAAATGCTGAGAATCTTAAGAGACTGCTTGTTAAAATGTTGTCCTCTTGCATGAACATTAGCAGCATCCGGGAATTCCTTAGCATAGGACTAAATTTTTTTCTACTGTATTTCACTATATAATTATCATCAATTTATTTCTCTTACCAGCAAGTGAAAAATGACAGTTGATGAAAAGGGAGACAAACCATGTAGAAATCTTGTTTTAGGTAAATGAAAAGATAGAGAAAATTCATGATAAAGAATGATGCAGTTGCATATATCAAGACATTTAATAATAGTTGTATAAGAAAGTGTAATTAGAATCAATCAAGATTTTAAATTATAGAAAGACTGAAATAATTAGAACTATTAATGGCATTGTTTAAAAAGAATCGCAAAAGGTCAACTAATTAATTTACTCTAATATGCACACTAATCAATAATGCCTCAGCTTGAATACATATTGGATTAAGTACATGCAATCTTCAAGGAGTATCTTATTCAGCAAGCAACTGAAAGCCACCCACACAACATAAATTTACATTAGTACAAGCAATTGATAAAATGAAATAGCCCAGCCAACCCAAAATAAGAAAAATTTAATATAACATTAAAATAAAAATTAGAGGTGGCTACTGAGCAACGGATATTTCTTAATTATCTTATAAAATTTCTGTTCAAATTTCCACTAAATAGACACATGCATACATCCTCTGATATTGGGATGAGTGAAAGAAAGGGAGAAGCTGGTTTTTAGAAAGTTGCTCTAAGAATGTGATCTTTATTCATGCTCTTACTATATGATTTGCTTTGGACAAGAAACACCTTCTACATTTACACTTTATATGCTTTAGAGAACATAATGTATATTTTACAAGTTAGTTTTGATAATATAAAGATATATACCTACTAAAATTTGACTTTGTTTTTGTACTCACTGACTTATTTATTCAACAGCTTCTTCCTTTCTGCTTAATAGGCAGTAAGAGTCAGAAAGGATGGACTTAAACATCCTTACTCGGACCTGAATTATAAATTTACTTCTCTTCAGTATATTTCTTGGTAAATGATATAATCAACCATTTAGAGCTGATTATTATAAAGTCACAGGCTTAGAATTGTATTTATGTATTCTCTTGTTTTCCTACTATTCTTTTTTCTCTCAAGGGAAAGATTAATGAAAGATTTTTCTTTCGCATCATCCTAAAGCAGAATCAACTCACATTTTCAGTCCTGCCCAATGCAATCATTAAAGAGAAATTTCTGTATTCAGAGCCTCAAATCTCCCCTAGTATGTAGACATGTCAGCTTTCCTCATCATTCTCTTATTCCCATCGGGGAATATACTTCAAGCAATCTGAAGCTTAACTCATGTGAAAATAATATAGTGCCAGCAGGATTGTTTTAATGGATTTGGAGAAGATAGACATTGCCTGCCCAATAAATCTAGCAAAACCGCACAGCACATTTATAATCAGAAAAGATGCTGATCTGAAGCTTGCCCCCTCTCCCAGAGCTTCACCTCCATTTGTTTTGCCCTCCCATAACAGAAACTGCATCAAGGTGGCCTCATTCATGTTCACCTAAGTATTCACCACAATGGCATTCTGATTCATTTGTGTTTTTTTTTTATTTCAGCATTCAAATAATAATAGTGACGATGGTTGATGGTGCTGAGTTGTGATGAAATTTATAATGGTATGAATAATTTTTTTTTTGCTCCAGCAGGCCCAGTAACATCTCCATTTAGAGACTTCTTGTTACTTTGTTTGTTATATCAAATACGTCACGGATAGCTTGCCAGGCTTTGCCGTGCAGGTGATACTCTCGGTAGTTTGCGGGTTCTCTGAGAGGGGTGGAGGAATCGAACTTGGCTCAGTGGGGCTGGCTATGAGCAAGGCAAACAAATGCCTTACCCTTGTGCTATCGCTCCAGCGTTGGTTGTATGAATAATTGTAGTAGTCAAAATTGTGGATATTCTGGATATGCTCAAAGAAAGGAATCTCTACAGTGCTTATACTTTTTCTAGCTCTATTTTATGATTTTTTTTACTTGCCAAAGAATTATCAATAAAAGCAGAGTGGAGAAGAAGTGCAGTCATATCTCAAAGTATGTATGGGCCATTTTCAACACATTTTCAGTGTTATATATTATGACAGATCAGTGATACGTATTCAATATGCCAAACACAGCAACAACAAGTCTCAAAATGGAGACATTACTGGGCCTGCTGGAGCAAATCGATGAACAACGGGAGGACAGAGATGCCATTAATACCAGTTGTCAGGTAGTGCTGTTAGTAGTGAAGGATGGAAGTTATGATATTGTTGCATGTATGGTATCACCAGATGATGAATATAATGATAATAATGGTGTTTATGGCAATGGATCTGGCAATTGTGGCAGAAACAATAACCATAATAGAGATGACAGTTAAGTAGCACTTTTTTATGGGATAGAAGGTGATTTTAATAGTGGTGAGAATGAGTAGCATTAGTGAACGTAGTGCTGTAACAGTGAGGGTTGCATTAACTGTAGTTATCTAGTCTTTAGTGGCCATTTCTGCATAAAATTTTATAAGTCACAAAGTATCTTTACCTAAATCATTGAATTTAATACTGTAGGTGTTTTTAAAACAATATTTTTACAGACAAAAGAAGAAAACCTTACAAGTTTATAGCAATGCGATCACAAGTAAAAGAATGCCAGTAGTCACCAGAAGCTGAGTGGCAAGGCATGGAATCTTCTTAGTTTTGTCTAAAGAATGTCACTCAGCTTGCTGGGTGACTTAACAAAGCTTGCTGAGGCACTTTACTTAGGTTTACTGATATGAGATTTTAGTTTCTGAGATCATGAAATAATGCATGTCTTCTATTTTAAGCTACTCTTTTCATTTTGCATTATTAAACACATAAAACTGATACAAATAGTAAACATTCTTGGGGTTTCATAGAAATATTTTAGAAATAAGATAATTAATATAGATTTAGCTTATTGTGCCTGGTTTCTTCATTAATGACACTACATCACTCTCTTTTCTTTAAAAATTAGGCATAGTCTATTGTGCCTGTAACTCACACATGCAGACTTGTGTTTATGTTGTATTCTCATACTAACTTTGGAAGAACTGAGAAATTTTGTGAGAGAGCATTTGGCATTCAGCAGTCCATGAAAATAGAAGAATTTCGATCAATAAAAATTTGGATGATGGGATCACTGAAAAAGAAGCCCCATGCATGAGAGGTGAACTACATTACAGTTATATTATTGTCAGTGTCTGTGAATTATGTGATCGCATCATCTGCTTTATTAAGTCAGCTGGCTATAACAAAATTCCATTAACTGGGTGACTTAAGAAACAGACATTTATTTCTCACAACTCAGACACTAGGAACCCAAAATCAAAATGCCAGAAGATTTAATTCTTGTAAGGTGTTTTTGTGGTTTTTCAAAATATCACCCTCTTTCTATTTCCACATACAGCTAAAGAGAGAGATATTTGGTATTATAATCATGACGGTCCAGTTCCACTGTATACCACAGGGTTAATCAATGGAGAAACAAGACAGCATATTCAGAAAGAACTCTATTGGCAATGGGAAAGTCAATTAAAATAGGGCAGATCCGTATACTACAGTGCCATCTCACAAGAGGTAGCATACATAAGAAGAGAACAAAAACTATAGTTGGGCAACAGGGTGCTCAATAAAAAATTTTTAAAAAGTGGTCTCTTTTAATTTTAATCTTGTCTACTGAAAGACTCTCCAACGTGCTTATAAAGGTGAAGAAAGATTTCTGCAACCAGAGCGATAGAATAGTGGGGAGGGCACTCTCTTGGGTGTCCTGCCCGCTTAGTGCAACCCCAAATAGTCCCCAATACCTCCAGGAGTAATTACTCAGCTCAAAGGCAGGACAGAGTCCTGAGCATAGCTTTGTATAGTCCCCAGTCAAACCAAAATAAAAATCACAAAGATTTCTGATTAAAATTTCAGCCAAAGCTTTTTCTTCCTTATATGGTAAGGGGAAGGGCAAGATAATGATAAATTAAATCATCTACTGGGCAGAGATATTAAAGCCTTCTCACATATTCAGAATGCTTTTGAAACAAGGTTTTTTTTTTCTGGTCTAAATAATCTGGGCAGTCCACTAGCTTCCTCTAACTGCAGAATATAAAGAATGAAGGGAGAAAGCTTGGGAATGTTGCTAAATCAAAACCAAGTTAACATTCACAGATCCTTAGGAGCTATGGGTCTCAGACAACAGCAATTGTGAATTTGAGTCAGTTTTCAAAACTCAAGTGCACTTACTTCCTGATAATTTTCACAGAAGGCAGTCATCACATTGAAAGGAAACTTTAACTGCAATCCCTCATTTTCTTTTCATTTTTATGTTAAAAAAAACTAGCATAATGTGGATTGATAAGAGAGTCAAATCACTGAAATATGAAAATCATAAAATTAGCATTTACCCAAATTCCTCAGCTGAGTCTATCATGGAAAGAGCTTGTTTTAATCTCATCAAGACTGTGGAGTTTCTTATTCAAAATTAATGGCTCTACCAAAGAATTAGATTAGTGAAGCGAAGAGCCATTGAAAATGAGCAGAAAAGACATCCTTAACATATTCAAGTTGCCTCCCCACGAAATAAAACTTCAATGCTGAACTCCTCAGAATTAGTTCATCTAATCATCATCCATTCCATGTATCTTATCCTCAGATGTATAATTAACTCTGCAAAATGTTAGTTTTGTTTAAAAACCGGGGCAGTTTGTGTGGCCATGATCCTCTTACCCATATAACTTATGAAAGCTTAATACGTACTGATGACTTGGAAGATAACATTATGTGAATGATATCTATGTTTCTTATGTTTAATAATTGCTGTCTCTGTGGATTTGGCATTGCCACTCTCTGATAGGTAAGTCGTTAACTATCCCTTAGTCCTACTTAAGTGTTATCTCACTTTTATTTTCAATTGTATGCATAATGATACATCTTCAAAAAACTCATTAATATAATGACTGTTGCATTTCCTTAAAACTTGTTGGCTGCTAAGTTTTTGATCAATCATGCAAATTTTCTGGTATCCTTGAAAATACTTTGCTCACTTTGATATGAAAAAGGAAAGCTTACAGAGTCAAGATGGTGAAATCTTTGGGTAATCTTTATTGAATTTTGCTTCGCAGAAGTAAAGGAGTAATTTCAGAGTGCAATCCAAAAGCTTATATAGTAAAAGCTGCACTGTGATTAATGCATGCCAGGGCAGGTCGGAACATCACAGCACAGCAAAATTCTGTGACCTTGTTCCATTACACCACGATGTAAGTTACCCCGTCTTTCCTCATCATCAGCCTTAATAAGCTACTTGAAGATTCTCGTGCATTTGAATTCAGATTACTTTCATTCAGTACTATTGCTTTGTTATCTACATTTTTTCTTTTCTTTGGCCTCTGAAATCTGTTATTGTTTATAATTTATTTCTCTTAAAGTTTAATTTCAATATCTAAATTTGTATTTGGATATGTATGTAAATGAAATCAATATTCAATTTATGGATTCTGTATTTGCAAACTTGCTTACAGAAATGACTTGTAATTGACAAATCTATCATTATCAGCTTTCACGATCTTTTAGGATCATGGCAAAATGGTAGAAAATTTGAGTTGCATGATACACATATTCCCAGTAAGAATAAGAAGGCAAAAATTTCTATTTTAGGTCTCACACTGTATATTAAATGCCACTTTTATGGCACTGTTTGGCATTTTGTTAGTGTTAGCACTTTCTAAAATGAGTCCTGGGTAGAGAGTACATGTGCATGCCCTACGATGGTTTGATTCCATGTACAACACAGGGTCTGCCAGGAACTACCAGGAGTGATTTCTGTACACAGAGCCATGAATTAGGTTTGGCCACAGACAGGTGTGCTACACCCCAAAAGAGACCACAATAAAGTATTATTTTTAAAAAGGTGCTGGGGACATACTGGGGAGACAAATAGGCAAGTTGCTTGTCTTGGCATGTGGCCAAATGAGATTTAATCCCTGGCACCACACATCTTACACAAAGCATTGCCAGGAACTATGCCCAAGGACGAAAGCAGGAGTAAGCCCTGAGAACAAACAAGAGTGGCCAAAAACCAAACAAACCAAAAGCATAAAATTTTATTCTAGGTGTACGTTGAAATATATATTATTTATAAGAGGCTGTGATGTAACTTCTAGGGAAAATCAGCAGAGATATTGCTGAGATATGGTGTACAGTGATTTTGCTCAATAAGACAATGGTAAATTAACAATGACTATAAACTATAGATTTTAACAGAAACTTACATAAAATTATACTGATGGGTTGACAATAATACTTTTGACCTGTGGTGAATAGGAATCTCACTCTGCATTTCCTCTATTAGTAGTAGTTTCTGAATCACTAGGTAGTGAATACCCAGTCTATATACTAGGAAGTATAAAATTGAGACTTAGCTTTATTAAAAAGCTTATAGTAAATCTAATATGTTAAGTACTATGGGAGGTAGATACTACATAGTATTCAGAAACACAATAAAGCAAAACAATGTGTACAGATAACAAGAAAAATTGGAATTTATTTTGAATGCCTTTCTTCCATGCCATCCTTACTTATTTCTCTAATAAGGACTAATTTTGAACATGACTGTATTTACTGGCAATAAAGGATTAATAATTGAAAGTGATGCTATTATTTTGGCTTCATACACATACACTAAAATATATACTAAAATGCTTGTTTAAATGCTATTGTGTCTTGTATTTGCTTCAAAATAATGAAAAATCCTGAGGAGATAAAATTATACTTGCTGAACTTGGAAGATGAATACCTAGGGGTTCTTATTCTCTTGTCTGCTTTGATAACATTAAATTTTACCTAGTAATTTAAAGATATGAAAAATAAAGTACTACTGTTCTTCTGTGCCAAGCAACATGCATGGGACTTTATATGTGCTCTTTCACTTCACTCCTATAATAGTTTCACAAAGAAAATATTTACTAACTTGAAACAGAAGAGTCTGAAAATTTACTATACCAAATTAATTAGTGGTAATGACTATATTTTAAACAATTAGTTTATATTCTTTAAATGTTTTATCATTTATTACATATCCGGGCTGGCTGCGATAGCACAGCGGTAGGGCGTTTGCCTTGCACGCAGCCAACATGGCCGACCCGAGTTCGATTCCTCC
>JAOXYA010000045.1:17492867-17513507 GCA_028565675.1 Sorex palustris | reverse complement strand
AGGCAGACTTGGTGTGGGGTGGTGGAAGAAAGGAAACTGGGCACATTGGTGGTGAGAAATGTGAACTGGTGAAGGGACAAGTGTTGGAACATTGTATGACTGAAACCCAATCATGAACAACTTTGTAACTGTTTATCTCATGGTGGTTAAAAATTATTAAATAATTTTTAATAATCTTAAATATTTCTTCAATTCTAAAAGTATTTTGATTCTGCCTTAAGAAGCTTATATTTCCATGTGAAAATATATAAAATCTGAAAAACAGGCTATTTAAAATACAGATTCTCATTTTTATTATTAATGATGAAATCATGTAGTTATTGAACAGTGGTTAAAAGTCATCTTGACCTGTTCAACACCCATCTCTAATATTGGTTGTTCTGATCAAATAATAGCCTTTTAGGGAATAAGCACTAAGTCAAATACAATCCAGGGCAAGGCAAAGTAAAAGTTTTCACCCTGTGATCAAGTCTCTAGAGGCAGCTGAGCAAAACTTGACATTTAATTTAAAAAGCATGGAAGCATGATGGAAAGGCATCTATGTGTGGAGAGTGCAGAGCAGTGGTGCATTTTATTTGACATGGTGGATTTGCTTTCCTTTATTTTCATATTTTAATAAGTTCAACTCATGAAAGCATAATGAAAATAGAAAGATCACTATAATCAGGATGCACGGACATTTGGGGCTCTTGATTTAAAAAGCAGTTGCCATCCTAAGTCTTTCAACGAAATGTAAATTACACAGATGAAATTGCCTAAAACATCACTGATTCCCAAGGGAATGTAATCATGCTTAAATGCCAAGACTAAATTAATCAGAGGAACAGAATGTGGATATGAGAAATTTCATTTTAAGCAGCTTCATGTTTCATTAAAGTAAGTGGACATGGCAGGTTGGGTTAAGACTTTGCAAAGAATGATTTGAAAAGAAAAAGGCAAAGGTTTTCATCTCCAAACTATACAGCCATAAAAACTTATTCAAATATAACTGAATGTTAATTCACATGCATGGTATGCTTCGTAGTTGATCATTTTCCCAAGATATTTTTCCAGGACTAAATTGGGTGGGGGAGAGGGGAGCAAGGAGGCTGGGAATGGTTGGAAGCATGTATTAATATTTGTGTTACTAGTTTTTAAAATAGCCTAGTTATAGTTGAGATATTGCATTTCTATTGCTCATAAACATTCTTATTTTTTATACTTATCTGATCTATAGTATAAGTTGAGCTGCCAATATAAACATGATATATATTTAACATGCAGACAATGAGATTTTAATAGGGTATTTAATAAGACCAAAAAAGTTTGAATTCATTGATTGTCCAACCAATATGTTTTAATAATTATTTTGTATCAGGGACTATTGTAGATACTTGATACATATTACACACATACACATATATACACACATACCTTTTAGTTGAAAAAAGTAAAAGTATTGTAGATTATTGGATAACAGATAACATTGGGTTGTCCTTGTTCCTCCAGGAGGGAGCTTAGATTTATTGAGTTACTCCCACGACAACTGCGCCTGAGGTACACCCAATTCCATCAAGCACTAATAATCCTATATTGCTTTTCTATTTCCTTTATGTCATGTGCATGGTTTAGCAATGTCCTTTTTGTATAGACACAGGAAGACAGTTGATGCTATGCCTTTGTAACATGGGAGTCAATTGACTCTAAAATAATATTTACTTCTGGGCATCTGTCATATTTACCTGACTTTAGCCTCAGTTGCCTTTACTTCCTAACATCCCCAAAGGAAGTTCCCAGCAAGGGTTAAAGTGGTCCCAGGCAAGCTGTAAGCTACCCTGGCATCAGAAAGGGACAAGGTAAGTGCCATAAGAAGTATAATAAGTTAAGATCACAATCATGGAACAAATTTTGTCTTGATCCAAAAAGAAATAGTTGAATGAAACTCTACTGGAGTTAGGAAAGACTAAACTGGCTAAGGACTGTAGTCTGGGATATATAGCAAGATGTTCCCAAGATGAGCCAGTCTTTAAGCTTACTAAATCTCTTACTGTGTTCATACAAAATGACTAGAATATTACTAATAAATAAATTTACCATGATTGTTTAAATGACTTACTAGGTGAGGAAAGCAGAAAGCAATATGCCTTAGACGGGATCCCGCCCTTGAGCAGATCTCCTAGTAATCTAGAGTGCTGAACCATCAGATGATAATTTGTCCTTGAGTTAATCTCCTAGAACTTCCCCTGAAGGAGTGGCTTTACAATCTGTGTGTTGTTTACAATGTCCAACCCGACCTATGTGTACCCCGACCCTTCATGATTTCCGTATAACTGTGCTGTAAGGGGAAAGATCTAACTACACTGGTGAAAAGGAAAGAAATAACTACACTGCAACAGAGAAACAGGAGAATGAAGCTGTGAGAGGAGAAGAGAGAGAAATAAACCGAATATCAACCACTTGGAGCCTGGTTCCTCTCTGTCCCTATTCCCCTATGCTTTATCTGTCTGTCCCTGAGGACAGCCCGGGGAACAGTTCTTGGCCACCGAATGCTCGTGTCCCATGCACCCAAGCTCTTTGAACTCACAGTAGGTTATAGTAACTGGAGTGGAAAAATGGAGAATGAATGGATTGAATGAAGGGTGCAAGTTGTAGAATCAAGGGCACATCTCATTATTAAGAATATTAGAAAAAGTTGAGTTAGCCATGGATAAGTCCATTTAAAAGCCCTTGAGACTGCTTTTTATATGCATTGAATATGAATGTAAAAAATAAAATTACTTCAAGACTTTCAATATATTATGCTTGAGGTTGAAAAAGTAAAAGAAAAAAAAAAACCTGTGAGTTGTGAAATTTGTTGAGTATATTCACTGCCCACAAGCTTCTGAAGCTGTAGCATGGTCCCATTAATATGATGGAGGTCAGGTGTGTAGGCTGCCAGGACCTGCTTGAAGGGGGCAAATTCCACATGGCTCAGTTATACTTCCTATCATTGGCTGAAGTTGGGCAAAGAAGGAAAAAAGCAACCCCTGGTCTAATCCCTCAGTCTTCCTGGGGTTTTACTACAGAGACTCCTCAATAGTAAATACTAGAAAACCAATGGGAAAATCCATCAAAGCCCACCAAGTTCAGTGACTGAAACAACACTGAAGGCACAGACACCAAACAACTCTGAAAATCCTCAGAAAATGACCTGAGTGAAACAAAGGTGAGGATATTTAATGAGCTCAAAGAAATGATGGCACTTGTACTCAGCAAAGTACAAGAAATTATGAGACCTGAAATGAGAAAACTGCAAGAAATGGAGAGTGCAGTGAATGATATAACGAACTCATTCAAAGCTCTGAGCAACAGAACAACTGCAGCTGAGGGAAAGGTCAAGTAGCAAGGAACCCTCTAAAAATAAACAGAAGATACAAAAGAGTCTAAAAGAAACATACCAAAGAAATTTGGATGAATTGTGATTCTTTGAATTTCTGTGGTTTCTGCTGTGATGTCCCCTCTTTCATTTCTGATTCAGTTTATTGGGATTTTCTGTCTCTCCTTTTCTGAGTCTTGCTAGTGGTTTGTGATATTGTTTATTTTTTTCAAAGAACCGTCTCTTGGTTTCATTGATCATTTAGATTAATTTTTTTAAGATTCCATCTCATTCATTTCTGCTCTAAGTTTTTTTTTTTTTAATTTCCTTCCTCCTGCCTGGTTTTGACTCCTTCTGCTGGTCATTTTCTAAGATCTTAAACTGTGAAGTCAAGTTATTGATGTGAGCCCTTTCTTTCTACCTGATGACTGGAGAGCTCTAAACTTTCCTCTTAACACTGCTTTTGCTGTGTCCCACAAGTTCTGGTAGCCATGCCCCTCACTTTGTTTTGTTTTGTTTTGTTTTGTTTTGTTTTGTTTCCAGAGGAAATCAAAAGATTCCTGAAAACAGGCTTGCTGGTTTTAAAGCTCTTTAATTTCTGCGTGTTTGGGTAAACTTACTCCTAACATTAAAAAATTAAAATTTATAATGCTTACTCTTTTGTTAGAAACCATAAGCCAATAAAGTTTAGTCATTTTCCATTTCTGTTTAATCTCTCATAAAATAAGAGAACAATTGCTTTACCACTAAAGAACATATCACGATCATGATCATCCTATTGTTCGTGGATTGCCTCGAGCAGGCACCAGTAATGTCTCCTTCGTCCTAGCCCTGAGATTATAAGAAGTGCCACATTCAAGGCTTTTTCAGAGTTAGGAGAATGAGACCCATCATTGTTAATGGTATTTGGCATATTGGCTACGCCACGAGGAGTTTGCCAGACTCTGCCGTGTGGGCAAGTTACATTCGGTAGCCTGCCAGGTTGTCCAAAACAAGAATGAGATAATAACATGTGGCTTCCGGGAGCTGGGTTTTATAGTCTCTGGGTCTTGGCCATTGATGGGATTACACAGTACCGGGGGGAGGGGTGCAGTTGGTGGGTGTGACCCCCGCCTACTGGAAGATGGAGAATCTGGGTGGAGGATGTTCTGCCCCAATCCAACCAGGCTTGGAGATCTCAGCCACGGGACCTGCATGCCTTTGTTACTCTGCCGGTACCTTCATGTATGTGGAGAGTGGTCTCAGCATGGTTGTGGCTGGTTCTGGAGGTCCTCAGCTGCTGGGGCTCTGCTCCGGGCGGGGAGGGAAACTCAACCCACCTCCCTCCAAGGGGCCCCAGTGAGGACAGCCAGGCACGGGGGCAGGAGACTCTGTGCTGTTTTCTTCCAGGAGCTGGTTTTTATAGTCTCTGGGTCTTGGCTGTTGATGGGATTACATGGCACTGGGGGCCGATGGAGAGGTAAACAAATTCAATAATAACTTGATGAGTCCCAGAGTGATAGTACAGAGGTAGAGCTCTTATCTTGCATGGGGCCAACCCAGGTTCCATCCCCAGAGTCCTATCTGGTCCCCTGAGCTCGAGGAGTGATCCCTGAGCACAGAGCCAGGAGTAACTCCTGAGCATCACTGGATGTGTTCCAAAAACAAAGCTGTGTATTTACTAAAGGGCAGCAATGTTCTATCTCTCCTGCCACTTACATTCAGTGGTCTCCGCTTCCCCCACCCTGGGGAGGCCAACGGCCATGGGTAGGCAAAGGAAGGAAGGAGGACCAGGCTGGTCGGTATCAATTGCAGTTTAAAAAAAAAAAAGAACATAGGGCACAAGAAAATAGAAGGTCACTGACACTCAAATTCTGGTTGAGCATAATTGTTTTCAAAATAAGTCTGATAAGTGATCTATATACTGTGTTCTCTCCTGTCTCCAGACTCCGCGCCAGGCTATGGGGTGGGTGAGAGCCCTCCCCACCCCAAGGGACCCAGCCCCGGCAGCCAACCTCCACTGCCCAACCATCGCCACACTCCAGGCCACTTTCCGGACACATTATAAGACACTTCCTACCTATTTATGCCTCTCAGAGAGCCCGGCAAGCTACTGAGAGTATCCCGCCCACATGGGCAGAGCCTGGCAAGCTCCTCGTGGCTTATTCGATATGCCAAATACAGTGAATGACAAAAGGTCTCATTCCCCTGGCCCTGAAAGAGCCTCCAGTCATTGGGAAAAGATGAGTAAGAAGAGTCTGCTAAAATCTCAGGGCTGGGAAGAATAGAGATGTTTCTGGCGCCCGCTCAAGTAGTTCGATGATTCGTGGGATGACAGTGATACAGTGACAGTGATCAGTCCTCTCCTGTCTAGAAATTCTATAACAGAACTGAGAAGAGGGTCAATACGATAATAATTAGGCTTGATTTTGAAAACTTACTAAAAATGTTTTCAATCAGGTGAATTTTGAAAGTCCTAAGTTCTCCATTTTGGATCAGTAAATTGCCAGATTTAGTCAATGTTAAGTGGGATCCATGTTGGATTGCATTTCCTTTGAGGAAAAGGGGGTCTCTCTCCCTCTGACAGAGCATGGGGGTGCTGTGCATAGTCCTTTAGTCCTTCCCTGTCCCAGCTTGGGCCCTGTGACATCAGCCATCACCCAATTTTCCTAGTTTGGAGTCTTTAACTCCTTCCTCCTTCGTGACAAAAACATTTTCAGCTTGGTTGGTTCATCTCAGGAAGCATTAAGTATACTCTTCATTCATCTCTGAGATCCTAATTTCCTCTCAACCATTCATATAGAATGTTAAACCATCGATGCATTTGGGGTTTTGGATTTTGTTTTGTTTTGGTTAGGGCCACACCAAGCAGCTGCTCAGGGCTTACTCCTGGCTCTGTGTTCAGGGATCACTTCTGGCAGGCTCAGGGAACCATGTCAGTGCCAGGGATCAAACCCAGGTTGGCTGTGTGCAAGAGAAGCACCCTACCTACTGTACTATCATTCCAGCCCCTGTAATGTTAGTTATGTTGTAGAAATTAAAAGTAAATTGGAACTATAAGACCAATTAGTGGTCACCTGTGGGGACTGTCAGCCACCTGCATAAAAATGGACACAGGAGTCAGTGTGTGATGAGTGAACTCTCAGTGGGGTAATTACTGTCACACATACACATGTTAAGTTTCACTGATGAGTGTTTGAAACTTCTTTCATGTTAGAATGCAACATTCCTTCAATTAAAAAAAATTAAATGAATTGTTCCAAAAGCTCAGTGTATTTTAGACCCAATTTCTTTAAGTACTATCTATCCCAAGAGTGCAATCTCTCTCACATTACCTGAGTGGTAATTAATGCAGTCCATGGGGTAATTATGCATGAAGAATGTGAAGTGAGTATAAAGAGGGTAGCTTTAAAGTCATTTGCCTCGGGAACAGCTGCCTCATCTCTCTGACCATCTCTTTCTTACTGCAACACATCCAGAGTAAACCATGAAGGAAGAACAAACAGCTCCTCAGCCACTTGAGATGAGACAGAGGTTCCTTCCCTTCGCGATTAGTTGGTATCAGAAGCCTGGGGATTTCCTGGTTGGTTACAGTCTGTTTCTAAAACATCCTCAGTAGATATATTTGTGCTTTGTGTTGTGTGTGTGTATGTGTTTCAGTCAAGAGAATCCATCTCCTTAAATGACCTGAAGTCGGAGGTGTCACCCCGGATTTCAGCAGAGGACTTGATCGACCTGTGTGAGCTCTCGGTGACAGGACACTTCAAAACAGCCCCCAAGAAGACCAAGTCCAGTAAGCCGAAGCTCCTGGTGGTTGACATCCGAAATAATGAAGAGTATCCTTTCCACAGGGGCTTCGAGGGGAGGGTGGCGTTCATTCTCCTGTCATTTCCACCCAAGGAAGGGAGGTCAGTGAGAAGCAGTGACAGTAGCTGGAGTCCCTCAGAACTCAAGTATCCAAGGAACACTCTCACTGGGTGCCCGGCGGGCTCAGGGAACATCAGATAACCATTTCCTGCTCCAGACACCTTCAAAGGGTTTCCGAAGAGCACCAGAATTGGGAGTATTTTCTTACATGTTTTGTTTCTCTTTTTTGTTGCATGTTTGTCACTGTCTTGAGTGCATTTGAGTCTTTCTGGTAGCTAATCATCGCTGTCATATGCTCCCATGGCGTGTCAGATGCAGGCCCCCAAGCTGCTGACTGTTAATCTCTCCATCCCTTGCTCTGATAAAGAATGAGGAAAGGTTGAGACCAGATAGCTACCTGGCGTGTTCCTTGAAGCAAGTGGCTAGCTGGTCTCTAGTAGAGCTCTTAAGTAAAAAGGAGTTCACAGAAACAAGACTTTCTCAACCTAGGCTGCACACTGCAGTGTGTGCTCTGCCCCTGAACCTCGTCCCGGACCCACAGGGACCCCTGTTCATTCCAGGCTCAGTGTTCCAATGCTCTGGCACATTTCTGCAAATCTTAGCATAGACAGAGCTCTACATCCAAGGAAGATTGATTTCAGACATTCAGTAACAAAATCAGAATACTCTGTGGTGGGATGCATGTTAGAAAATGGTCCTTTCCTACAATAATGACCTAATCATAGGATTTGATCAAATTGCATTTCAATTTTTTTTAATTACACTGATTAAAAAATTAACTGATCTACAAAATTAACACTGATACTCGTATTCTAACAAGTTACAAATTGAAATCAATTGAAATCCTTATAGTATTTTTAGTAGAATTATTTTTAGAGGATAATTTACTTTTAATCACCATGAATGTTTGCAATTTAAGTTCTGCCTGCAACATATTAATTTACTAATCTGTAGAATGAATAAATCCAGTTTAATAAATAAATACATAGTGCCAGTACATTTAAAAATTATTTTATCTCTCTCTTACTAACAAAATGCAGTCCTCTGCAGTGGAATAAAAAGAAGTTTCCCATCCCCAAAGGAAATAAGTTATTTTGAAGTGCTTAAAAATTTTTTCTAATTTTTTATAACATAAAAAGTCTATTTTTATAGACCTAAATGGGAAAATGTTGTTCAATATGGTTCTTACATATAGGCAGAATTTTTCTTTTCCTGATACATGTCTTCTAAAAACTAAATGTCTAAGATTCAGCTTTTATTTGTTTTTGACCCAGACAAAATAATGACTGTTTTTGAAAGAAAGGGAAGCATAACCCAGGGCCCCCCGTGCATGTGGAGAAGACCTCTCATACGTCGGCCCTTCTAAATTCTCCTTGAAGGCCTTCTATTGGGAGGGGATGGGTCGCACCCAGCTATGCTCAGGGGTTGCTACTACTTTTTACTTCACAACTTTCATTAAATAACTCCCCCCAAAGCTCTGTACTCAGGAGTCATTCCTAGCAGTGCTCAGGGAACTGTATAGGATGCCGGGGATGGAACCGCCTTGCCTCCATGCAAGGCAAGCACCCTGCCCACTAGACTCGTCTACCAGAAGACATAAGGTGGGAGCCGTGTGTGCAAGTGTTTTAGTTGGGGCTGTCAGGGCACAGGGGTCTTCTGGTGAATGAAGAGCAGGGGACACATCCTGCTGGGCGTGACAAAGTGTGAACAGTGGGGGGAATGTCACAGGGCCAGGGGCTGTGTGCTGCCCTGTGGCCTCAAAGGCAGGGATGCTCCTAGAAGCCCTCATGTGAGATGGGCATCCGATACCTGCCATTACTCATATCCCTGCAACTTCAGGCGTTCCGAGTACCTGGTGTAAGGGGTGCAAGGGGAGAGTGCTGAACTCTGAGATGCTGCTAAAGCCTGATCACTTGGAGCCTGGTCTTAAAATATTCCCAGTCAGAAAACAAATACCCTAAAACGGGTATTAGTCTTCTTTAAATTTTGTAAATCATATATGTCTGTATTTTTTATTAGTTTTTTTTTTCTGTGCTGCACATCTGCCCTAGAGTCCCATGTGCAATGTGGATTGAGCTGCCTGTGTGGCTCTGAGTTCGTGGCTGGGTGTCACCTTTGAAGAGAATGTCCCCTGTGAGGAGATGCACATCTGCCACCTGAGGGAACTTCCCCAAAGCCCAGCAGGGCCAAGGGTGGGACACCAGACAGGAAAGCTGGAGGGGCATGGAGACAGATTCCCCCCCCTCCACCCCACCCTGGCAATGCAGACTTGCTCCCAACTTCCACATTAACCAGGAACGCTGGACACAGAACAGTCCCAACCCTGAACAGAGTCGGCAGCTGATATCAGATGCCAGCGCCATGTCAAAATCATATTTTGCTTTCCATTCTTTTTTTAATTTCAGACAGAAACATGGAATTAAAATTGAGGTAAAGATTCCAGCCAGATATATTTGTTTCATACAGTATGGGGATTTTGGAGTAGACAATTACTGTACTTTTTAAATACTCACTACAAAATGTTTCTTATGTAGTGGCAAAGTTTTATTAGTGTTAATAGTTTCAGAGATAAATAAACAAGCCAAACTGTTGTTTCTTTAACTTTAATAGTTCTAAATATTTAGGGTTTCATATTTCCTGGAGTACATATTAAGAGTGATATTAGGCATGTAAATGAGGTTTTAACGGGTGTTTTCTATAAACAGAAAGACTTGGAAGGAATGTTACTCTCATTTGCTTGGAGTTGGGGCTGATATTTTTTCAGCTTTATTTGTAAAAATCTTGCCCTTTTTTCTTTTAATGT
This sequence comes from Sorex palustris, assembly GCA_028565675.1. Taxonomy (NCBI): domain Eukaryota; kingdom Metazoa; phylum Chordata; class Mammalia; order Eulipotyphla; family Soricidae; genus Sorex; species Sorex palustris. Next base: position 17,503,524 of record JAOXYA010000045.1, on the reverse strand, counting down.
CAGAAGCTGTAGTCAGCTATAGCAAGGATAACATCAAACTTGAATTACTTTTTTTAATTTGAAAAATGTGTAAACTCAATTGTTTTCATTATCATCCCTATCCTTACTTCATCCTCAGTAAACCCCAGACTCTGTGTCCTGAAAAACTAAATCTTTCATAAATATATATATATATATATATATAGTGACTTGAAGCTACTTTGTACCTAGAGCAAGACAGATAGTAAAGATGGGCAGTGAGGTGTTTTCCGTCCCACTCTGGAAAGTTCAAGCTCCAGGTGTGCTCCAGTCTCTGAAGGGCTGTGTGACGAGGAGGCTGCAGCCAAGGACAACCCTGGTGTCACGATTAGTCACTGTGAGGAGACTGGGACCTGCCAAGAGACCCTGTGTGGGGATGGGGTGAATGGCTGAGGGGCCTTGCTGAGGGCCCTGTGTGGGGATAGGGTGAGTGACTGAGTAGATCTGCTGAGGGGCCTGTGTGGGGGTGAGTGACTGTGAGGGGACTGAGGGGCCTGTGTGGAGTTGGTAGTTGGTGGCTGTGAAGGCACCTACTGAGGGACCCTGCTGCATGTAGCACTTGAGCGGGGAGGCTGGAAGATGAGAGCTGGGGAGGGGGACCATGAGGTGAGGAGGTAGTGGGGAAGCTCCTATGAGCACACAGGAGCACTGCAGGATAAGCTGAGAGGTTCTGTTTGATGCCCAAGGTGGGTGTGGGAGTCAGTTAGGCCTGCAGACACTTGTGTGAAGGTGGAGCAGGAGGGTCCAGAGAAGGGAAGATGCAGGGATGGAGTGGGAGGTTAGAGCTGACTGGCCTGCAACTCCCCAGGAACCTGTCCCTGCAGCTCCCTTGGCTCAGAAAGCCCAAGGAAGACACTCTCATGCCTCCTCTCCTCAGGGAAGATGCTCTCATGGCTCCTCTCCCCAGGGAAGATGGTCTCATGGTTCCTCTCCTCAGGGAAGACACTCTCATGGCTCCTCTCCTCAGGAAAGATGCTCCATGGCTCCTCTCCCCAGGAAGATGCTCCCATGGCTCCTCCCCTCAGGGAAGATGCTCTCATGGCTCCTCTCCCCAGGGAAGATGCTCTCATGGCTCCTCTCCTCAGGAAGGACATTTCTATGGCTCGTTTACCCCGGGAAGACACTCTCATGGCTCCACTCCCCAGGGAAGATGCTCACATGGCTCCTCTCCTCATAAAAGACGCTCTCACGGCTCCTCTCCTCAGGGAAGATGCTCTCATGGCTCCTCTCCTCAGGAAAGACATTTCCATGGCTCGTCTCACCCCGGGAAGATGCTCTCATGGCTTCACCTCAGGGAAGACTCTCTCATGGCTCCTCTCCTCAGGGAAGACACTCTCATGGCTCCTCTCCCCAGGGAAGATGCTCACATGGCTCCTCTCCCCAGGGAAGATGCTCACATGGTTCCTCTCCTCATAAAAGACGCTCTCATGGCTCCTCTCCTCGGGGAAGATGCTCCCATGGCTCCTTTCCTCAGGGAAGACGTTCTCATGGCTCCTCTCCTCAGGGAAGATGCTCTCATGACTCCTCTCCTCAGGGAAGACGTTCTCATGGCCCCTCTCCTCGGGGAAGAAGCTCTCTGGTTCCTCTCCTCAGGGAAGATGTTCTCATCACTTTTCTCTTCATGGAAGATGCTCTCATGACTCCTCTCTTCAGGGAAGCTGCTCCCATGGTTCCTCTCCACCTTCCCTCAGTGTGGGTCCACCAGGGTTCCTGCCTCAGGGGAGTGCTCAGAGCAGCTGGCTGAACTGGTCATTGGCATTCTTGCCTGAGACACCTGCCACCCTGGCCACCACATGGGCCAAAACTCACACAGCAGCAGAAACATCAACTTCCAGACACAGTCCTGGGCTCTGGAGCTGCAGAGAGGAGGGCTGCAGGTTGAGTGCCTGAGAGGAAGCTGTGTGAGACTGGGGGCTTGTGAGCTCAAGGGCCACCAAGAGATGCTCGGGGGGTGGGGGGGAAGGAGCGCTAGGACAATAAGGTGCCAGCTCAGAAGGGCAGAGTCAGGCGGTTGTGTGGAGCTGGTGGCTGCGGTCCTTTCCTGGGGCCTGGCCCAAGGAGCAGGGTCCCTTGGCCAGGACTCGTGAACCAGTGTTCTGTCTTTAGACTTTCTAACAGCACTATGGATAAAATGGGCTCCCAAGGGAGAAGATGAAGTTCAGGGTTTAAAGGGGATAACCACTGTCACCAGACTCGATGTGAAAACGGGCGGGCTTGCTCTTGTTCCCTCTCAGGTGCATTGGTGATGGGTGACCTAGCCCCTCTATGCTCTGTCCTGGGGGCTCTGGAGCCTGTCCAGGGCCTTGTCTGTGGGACTCACAGCGTTCCGTGCCTGCGGTGGCATGTTGATGCGGACACCAAGAGTCCAACGGCCCCGTCCACTCCTACCACCGTAGGACAGGCCTGGGACAGGCTGTGTGCCAGGGGCCACCCAGGGCCGCCCCTGCTGCCTCGGCATCTGGAGCTGTACACGGTGCAGAGCGGCCTCAGCCCAGCTGGGGTCAGGGCTCCGCTCCCCACGAGGCCACCCCAGCGTTCCCACCCCAGGCCGGGCTGGCCACAGCCCACCGCTCTGAACTGTCTGCCGTGTCACCTTCACTCTGTGTAGACATGCAGCACTTGGTCCTCTTGGGAGACACACTCACCCTGCACTCGGTTACCTCTAAGCCAGCAGCCTTGCGGGGGTCCTTCCCGGTGAGCTCGGCCCTCGTTTTCTCACGGAGACGTCCCCACGGTAGCGCCTGCTTCCAGAACCTCCTGGCCATCTCTCCTGGAGGAGTTTCCGAGTTGTCCTCTCAGGACTCAGGCTGCTGTGGGGTTAACGCGTAGATCAGTTTGTCCTCTCTGCTGGCGCTTGTAGCCATCGTCCTCTTTCCAGCCAAAGCTCTGCACTCAAGCCTTTAATTTTACTGTAAATGGCCTTTAAATATTTTCCTATTCCTAAGCAATGTTAAGCCAATATGTGAGTCTGAATCCCAAATTAAAGGTCACATGAGGTCGCGAGAACCCTGCAGGACTGAGCCGTAACCAGTAGCCATCTCTGGTGTGCAGAGCGACAGCCGTCTCAGGAGAAACAGGCCAGGGTGGCAGCTCTGTGGGGCTGAGACCCCAGGTCAGACCCACTCTGCACCCCTGGGGATAATCCAGTGCCCAGCAGCACTGGGCACCCTAGGCTGGGCCCCTCTGGGTGAGCTTCTCAGTACCCACCCACAGCTCTGTGAAGAAAAGCCACAGCACTGCCGAGATCCTGACAGTTCCATGCTGTCCTCTGTGGCACGAATGGCCTCCCGTGGACGAGCATCTGCGCTATCCCATTTGGCCTCGAGATATTGTCTGGACTCTGTGACCGCCAGAGTCATGCATGCCCATGGGCCTGTGTGATGATATGTCCACGACCCACCAGCCACCTGTGCGACCTCTGTGTCATTTTCTTGCCTTTCTTGCACCCGTTCTCAAGCAGCGCCAGCCTTCTCTCCCCCTGACAGTGCTCACGGGAGCACTGAGTGTCTGCTGGCCTCGCTCCCTTGTTCCTCCCGACACGGAAAGTGTTTTCCTTAAACGTGTCCCTGCCAGCTTTATCCGGGGCCACATCTCCGGTAGCATCAACATCCCATTCAGCTCGGCCTTCACGGCAGAGGGGGAGCTGAGCCCCAGCCCGCACGCCGCCCTGCTGCCCGGCTTCCGCGGAAAGGTCATCGTCATCGTGGGCCACGCGGGGCCATACATGGCACAGGTGAGTGTCCTGCCCACGCCTCTCTCCCTGGGGTGGGCGTCAGAGGCGGGAGAGAGTTGGGGGGGGGGGACTGGGCTGTTGCTGGGAGCTGTGTTGTGTGGGACCTGCTGTCTATAAGTGCAGAATAGCTGCCAACTGGTGGTCTGGGGCAGTGCCAGCTGTGGTGGGTCTTGTTGGCCATGTGGGTGCTGTGTGGCATGTTAAGGGGACCCTGGGAATAAGGTCCTGCTTTCCCCCGGGAGGACGGCGTGGAACTGTCTAGGGGATCCAAGCAAGGGGAAACAGCAGGAGAGGGCAGATGTGGCAGGCAAAGACATTCTTTCTCAGAAAGTCAGATCAGAAGGAGACAGGCCAGCCGGAGGAGCCCGGAGAGCGGCCAGCAGGGGTGACAGCCAAGGGGGTCGCCCCCAGCATGAAGGCAGACCCTAACCGAGGCGGAGCACCCCCAGGGAGGCCAGCAATGAGTGGAAGAGGGGAGGAGTGCACTTGGTGCTGTCAGCAGTGCCCAGACAGCCCTTTTCTCTGCCCTGTGGTCCCCGATGTGCGGACACACCCAGCAGTGACCACCAGAAATGTGTGCAGAGAAGAGCTGCAAGCGTGCGTGTCACGGGGGTCCCGGACGCAAGGGTCCTGGTCAAGTAGGGGTGAGGTGAAGTAAGTTTTATTCATCAGTGGCTTTTGTCTTGTTCAGGAACATGCCCTTGGGTGTTTTTGTCATAAGAAGGAGCTGAACTCTGTCAAATCCTTCTCTGCGTCCATGGATTAATGATCCTCCATGTTCCCTCTCCATGCCGTGAATGTGATGCATTGCTTGATTCCTGTCGGTTTCTCTTGGGTTCTCAGTGTGAGGTAAACTCGGTGGTGGCATCTCGTCCTCGAGACTCACTGCCAAGTCCAGCCTGCCAGAGTTTTGTTGACAGGTTTTTGCACCCATGTCAAGTAGGAGGGTTGGTTTGTGCTTCTCTGTTTCTGCAGCATCAGTGTCTGGCTGTGGTGGAAGCATTGTGCTGGCCTCCTTGTGTGGGCTGAGAGGAAATCCTCTCTCTTCAGTTTGTCAGGAGACTCTGAGAGAGATTGGGATTGATTCTAGCCATAACAATTGGGAAAGAAAAGGAAATAAAAATAGATACCAGGGCGTAGTTCACTGGCCTAAGCACCTGCCTCAGACAAGCACTCGCTCCCACACTGCCTTATGGGCTGAGCACTGTCCTTGGAGTCTGTCAGGTCAGCCCGGCTCTTGCCATCTGCTTGCCAGGGCCACAGGCAGCTTCCTGCACCCCCAGCAGCTGTGCCGGACAGTGTGACAGCAGGGAAGTGACAGATGTAAAATAGGAGTTTGTGTTGGTGTTCTCAGGCTGCCCTGGAAAGTCCCACCCAACTGGTGTCAAAATAATGAGTGTAGCCAAAGTAGAGAGAGAGAGTATTGTACAAATTGTCTACCACACAGACAGGGGAAGGAATGGAATGGGGGCGGGGGGATACTGAGGATTTTGGTGCTGGGGTATGTGCACTGGTGAAGGGATGGGTCTTTGATAATTGTATGATCGAAGCTCAAACATGAAAGCTTGTAACTATCTCATGGTGAATCAAAAAAAAAAAGGGAGAAAAAAATAACAAAGTCCCACCCACAGGGCGGTCCTCACTTTCAGACCATCAGCGGCCGTGTCCTGCTGAGTCTAGGTGGGTCTTTCCTCAGCATCTGAGGGCTTGTACCACAGCGATGGGCACCTCACCACAGCGCACTCCCTGCATGTATCTCACTGTGACTCTCATATGCTGCTCCTGAGATTCAGGGTCCATGCCTTTCCAGTGTGGCCATACTCCAGCAGCAGGCCTCTGGTCAGTGAGGTCCATTCAGAGGCTCTGGAAACAGTGTGAGTGTGAGGGGACGTCACTCAACCCTGCCGTAAAAGGTTGGACTCTGTTGGCTGTTGATTTGATCTTATATCTAAACCCCACCAAGATCACATTCACATACACAACCTGTTAGAACCAATGAATGAACCGAGCAAAGTTATAGGATATACATCAACACAAGAAATCCGTTGTATCTCTATATTCCAACAAGGAACAGTCCAAAAAAGAAATGAGAACAATCTCATTTTCTCTAGCATCGAAAAAGAGCAAGAATATGGCAGAATCACTATGACACTCCAGAAACTATACATTGTTACTGAAAATATTTCAAGAAGATCTCAGTGAATGGACAATCATTTATTCTGTGCTTGTGGATCAATCAAAAGGTGTGTTAGTGCTGAGGTGGCACTCCTGCCTGAAATAAGTACAGTTCCAGGGCAACAACCCCTTTCAAATTCACAGTGGCATGGAAAAATCGTATCCTAAAGGTGATATGAGATTTCAAGAAACCCAGAATAGCCAAAACAGTCTTGAAAAAGAAAAGCTAAGTAAGTCATATTTTCTCATTTCAGAACTTAATACTTAAACTACAGTAATGAAAATAGTGTGGTTTGAACTTCCATTTTTTTTTGTAGAATGTTTGAAAGTTAATGGCCCTGAAATATAAACTCTCACATTAGTGGTCAACTCATTTTTGACAGTGGTGCCAGGACCATTCAGTGAGAAGGAAGTTAGTTACTGGTTTTGGCATATCGAATAATGCCACGGATAGCTTCCAGGCTCTGCCGTGCGGGTGGGATATTCTCGGTAGCTTGCCAGGCTCTCCAAGAGGGATAGAAGCTTTTTGGGGCGGCCGCTAATCGCCCTTGCAGGTGTTTCCATGGTTCAAACCATATTTGAACCCTATCAAATATGATATGTTAATCTTGGAAGATGGGTATTAAGTGTCTTATGATGTGACGCATGGTCCGGAAAGTGTTAGTTATCTCTTCAATAAATGGCTCTGGGACAATTAGACTTACATATGCAAAAAGAATGAAATTGGTCCCCTGCCCCCCAAATGACAAAAACAAACTCAAAATGGAGCAGAGACCTAACATGCAGAGCTAAAATTACTTCTTACAAGAAGACACAGGGACAGATCTTTATGACATTAGATTTGTTAACGGTCTCTTAAACATGACCCCGGCTCCTTCTCAAAGGAATCGAAAGAGCTATGCTTGGAGTATCACACATCACTCAAATGAGAGAAAGAATCCAGAGTTCTGACCTCCGTCGACGATCAAGAATCAGGGATGCTGTCTCATTTGCCAAGTCGTCAAAAATCAGATGGGCTGGACACATAATGAGATTTGGAGATGACCACTGGACTAGAGCCATTACCGACTGGATTCTACAGGACGTCAAAAGATCACATGACCGCCCACCTACAAGATGGTCAGACTTCTTCATCAAGACCGTGAACGATCGGTTTGAGGCTCTTTTTGTTCCTAGAACGAGCAGACACCATTGGACTACACTAGCACGCAACAGGGATGAATGGAGACATTACTGGCACCTACTTGAGCAAATTGATGAGTAATAGAATGTCAGGTGATGAAGTGATTTCCTTCTCTATTGATGAAAGTGTCCATAAGCGGAGCCTTCCGGGCAAGCAGCAGCTCTTCTTCAAAGCTGCTGCGCTCCATTCTGAAAAGATTCAGAAAACTCCAGCTCAGTGCTGTGAATGGAAGCAGAGGTGCCTGTGCTACTGAGCACAGTTAGAAATTCTTTGCCAAGGTTTGTTATTGTTGTGTCAGACCCATATTTGGACCTGAGAACTTTTTGTTTGCCAAACAATAGGCGCTGATTGTAATTTTCGTAGCTTTACATCTTCCGGCGAAACTTGGTAAAGTTGACTTAGACGGAGAATCCAACAAATAAAAATAATAAGTCGGGAAGAATGTGGCTTAATTACAGGAAAAGGCTCTTGATATTGAATTGAACGAATGCAAAATATTGAACAACTCCACAAAAGCAAAGATACCACTTGCCTCTGCTCTTAGAGTGTTAAAGCTACCCATTTAGCAGGCAAATTAGGACCAGAGGGTCTGGTCTGTCACATGACAAAAACAAAAGAAGTAGAGGGGGTGTAGCTCAGTGTAGAGCATTGACTGCCACAATGAAATAATCACTCTACAATGACCAGATGTATTGCGTGTATTGTCTGCAGCCAGGTAGGAGACGGAATAGACCTAAGAAAGGCTGCTCATTGAAGTCGGACAGTGTGACATTTGATACCACTTAAGTCATTGACTGTTTCCCACAATTACCATTGGTTCGAAGTTGGTTGCCATGAGACGTTTTCCTGAAAGTTATAACCACTTCCTCAGACTCATGGCTTTGGCCTCGCCCCTCCTTCCTCGCGCAGGAATGCTTTGACACTCTGCTGTTTCTCACACACCACCTCCTCTGCCTCTCTCTGTTGAAGAGAGCAAAGAAGGAAGACCAAGAGGACTTGGTTTAGTTAGGACCGGGGAGCGGCTTCCCCGTACCAGCAGGAAGTATCACTAAAGTCTGTTGTCTCTGACTCGGTTTCCCCTCGGGGTCAGTGGGGCCAAGGACCTGTGTGCAGCCAGGTGCCCCCAGATGCCCCGACAGCTGGTTTGCATCAGGAGATGCCCGTTGTCTCTAGGGCAGGGCATGGAATCCAGGTCTTGGCTGTAGTGTCCTGCTCTGAGGTAGACCCCACCTTGGGCCGACCCCCACTGCTGCTGGTGAATTTCTTTTGATTCTGCCTCTGTTGGAAGGACTCAACAGCTCACAAGTCCTTGTTTTTAGATAAGACTGAAGTCAGTTCAAGCTTTAAGTGCATCAAGTTTTTTAATGGAAGATCCAGGAAACCTCGCCCTGGCTTCATGCTGGAGATAACCATCTCTTGGGAACCCAGGAAAGGGGAGATGCCAGAGCAGAGATGTGAATCTGTGGGCTACAAGGCTCAGCTGGTGAGATGGGTTGAAGAAGGTGGGGATTGTCTCCCATCCATGCCATCAATTAAAGGAGCCCTCGGCGAGAGATGGATTCTTGGGCAGATTGCTCAGATATAAAGGAAAAGAATTTTTTTTTAATTGTGCCAGAGATAGAAGCCAGGTTCTTATGTCAAGGAATGCTCTCCGGCACTGGACTCCACCCTGGGCCAGAAATGTCTAAATGTCTATTCTCTGTCTCTGTCTTTGTCTCTCTGTCTCTGTCTGTCTCTCTCTGTCTCTGTTTCTCTCTCTCTCTCTCTCTCTCTCTCTCTCTCTCTCTCTCTCTCTCTCTCTCTGTATTGGGGTAGGGGAAGGCCACATTCCACAGTGCTCAGGGCTTACTCCACTCCTGGCCCTGCGTTCAGGGAGCCCTATAGGGAACTGAGGAGGAAGCTCGACCCGGCGGCCTGCCAGACAGGTGCCCTTCCCGCTCTGTTGTTGCTCCAGCCCCCAGAAATGTTTTCTCACAATGTTAACAAAGTATTTTCTAGAAGGAAATGTAGGGCACAGCCACTCACATTCTTTCCTCATTCCTAACATCAGAGACTCATCCACAATGTGACAGAACACCCTGTGCACTCACCTCAGCAAGGAAGTCAGTCACAGAGGAGCAGTATGACACAGTGGCATGCTATAGTGTGTCATTGGGTCCCCACTGACTGGAAAATAATGTAGTGAGTGAGGTTGGACTTCAAGCTACCAGTGGTTCCTAGACTGGACAAAGACCAGAAAGATGAACCTGGATAAAATTAACTTCCACCGTAGCCCCAGCATTGGTGACTCCTTAAGAAAAACTGTGATCGTCTTAGTGTGGTATTAGCCATGGAAACACGTTGCCTTTAAAACGCTTACTCGGGTGCCAGAGTGATAGCACAGCAGGTAGGGCGTTTGCCTTGCTCACGGCCGACCCAGGTTCAATATCCAGCATCCAATAGGATCCCCCCCTTCCGCCCACACCACCAGGAGTGATTCCTGAGTGCAGAGTCAGGAGTAACCCCTGAGCATCGATGGGTGTGACCCAAAGAGCAAAAAATAAAATAAAATATAACATTTACTAACTGGATTGTATTTTATAGTTATGAGACCACTCAGATTTCATCCCTGCTCATGTATCACATTTGAAATGCTATCAAAGAAAGAAATAGAAGGAATCTGTGCTTCTCACTTTATCTTAGCAAATTTTTGGAAAACATTAGACGTATCTCATTTTACTCTGTAAAATTTCCTATTCTTAGAATAAAACCAGTGTTTTTCTTTTCTCAAAAGAAATATTTGTCTCTCACAACTCAATAGGAAAAATATAACAGATAATCTGATGAAACACACAGGATCTGAATAAACATTTTTCCAAATAAGACATACAGATGGCCAATGCAGACATGAAAAGATGTTTTGTATCTCTAACCATCAGGGAGTGAAAATCAACACAGTGAGATATGCCTCAGACCTCTTTGAGTGGCTGTTATTCAAAAGACATAAAATAACAAGTTTTGTCAAGGATATAGAGAAAAGGAAATCCTTACCTATTTTGATAGGGAGGAAAATTGGTCCGGCCACTATGGAAAAACAATATGAAAATTCTTCAAATCTTAAAAATAGCATGACATATGATCTAGTGGTCCAGCTCTGAATATCTTCCTGAGATAAATGAAATCATAAATTCAAAATTATATCTGCACCTATGTTCACTGCAGTATTATTTATAATAGGCAGGAGAGAGGAATAACTGAGATGTACATCAGCGATGCATAGACGAAGATGGTGATGATGCCATGTGTATACATACACACACACACACACATACACACACACATATGTAATGGACTGTTGATCAAGTGTGAAAATGGAGGAAATCTTGCCATTTATGGCAACATGGACAGACCTTGTGGACACTGTGCTAAATAAAATAAGTTAGAGAAAGACAAATGCCTATATTCTCACATGTGAAATCTAAAAAAAAAAAAAAGAAAATTATAAAACAACCTGCAGTTACAGATACAGAAGGGAACAGATTGCTGGTTACGGGGGGGGGGGGGGGGGG
>JAOXYA010000045.1:17455693-17465815 GCA_028565675.1 Sorex palustris | reverse complement strand
TTTTTTTAATTTCCTGCATCAGATCTAGCTCTTTGATAAATACCACAGACAACCTCAGAACCGTAGGATGGCTTGACAGTTCTTCAATAAAGGGCTGTGTGGTTTTTTCTGTCAGTGTCTTCCTTCCAGTGACAGCTGCTTTGTTCTTTTCTAGTCAGATTTTCTAGTTAACACATCAAAAGTGTATCTGTGTACACGAAGTACGAAGAAAACAGTTCAAAGAGGTAAGAGATTCACTTTTAACTCTTCGTTACATTTTCCCCACACTTGTCACAAAAGACATTTCATATGGAAGCTTTGGAACAAGGTGAGAAGTTCATGGTGGAGTCAGGGGTATATGGCATTTAGGAATTCGTATTTACAAAACGGAACTGGTCAAGTTAATCACCCAGAGATATTAAACAAGGATGAATTTGAGATGAGAAATTTGTGTTTTCTCCAATCATAACTGAGGGCTAGGTATTTGAATTTCATTTAACAATAAGGGATTTAAACTATGAACAAGTTGATTTTTATTTTTCTTCCCAGTATAACATAATGATAGAAGTTCCCTGCTTGATGCACACAACTTGGTGCTATTGCTTGAGCCTCTGCACTAGGGTTCCTGCTAACACATGACAATCAAAGATAGCCATACCTCTGGCTTACGCAAATGTCCAGTGGGGAGAATCCAGAGTCTCTCATTTTTTTAGCTAAAATGGCTAAACCAGGATTGATATTGGAAAATTGAAGCCCCAGGAGAGAATAAAATCCTCGAGCCCCTGTCACCTAGCCCCTTCTTGAAGGTTTTAGCAGTGACAGTGGCTGCCTGCTAAGTGACAGTGATCTTTGCTAAGAAAGCAAAGATCAGGTGGGACAGCCTTCCTTCGTCTCCCAGTTTCACCTTGTATAAACTGTGACTGGGGGATATGTCTAGAAAGACTCCTACTCCCTGTTAGTAAATCAGGCTGAGATAGACCAGCAATGGCCGTGTCATATGTATGCCTTTAGTGTATCATGCAGAGCCTAAATTATTAAATAGTTTCAATATCTGATTTCCTGAAGCATGGCAAGTCCAAAATCTGAACAACTTCGAATGCTGCAGCAGTGAATAATAAATCCAATTCCATTCCATTCAAATAGTCTTTATTGACCACCTGTGAGGACAGCCCACTGGCTGAAATGGACACTCTTAGTTTCTATTTGGCTAGAACTGTAAGCAAGTGTTCTGAATCTCAGTATTCTCATCTGCAGCATGGTAAAAAAAATAAATACATCCATTTTTTTTTTACAGATAGTCTCATTAACATTTAGGACAACCAAAGTTTTTGAAAGTAAGTAGTACTTTGGTACTAGCTGCACTACCAAGTAACTGAGTTTGAAATCTCTACTTATACCCATTCTTGCCAAATCTTTGTGGTCTGGTTCTTAGATCATGACCTGGACACAAAAGCTGCACAAACTTTTGGTGATTTGGGCAAATTTCCTCATCTCTCCAAGGTTCACTTTCTTCGTCTATAAAACAAGATAATAACAGTAGTTATACTCAGACTGAGAAAAATGAGCAAAGATTATCATGAGCACTACTTAGCTAAAATAATAATAATAATCACTATTACTATCACCCCATTGTTCATCGATTTGCTCAAGCGGGTGCCAGTAACATCTCCATTCGTCCCTGTCACATGCTAGTGTAGTCCGATAGCATATTGGGAGCTTTTTCAGGGTCAGGAGAATGAGGACCATCATTGTTACTGTTTTTGGCATATCTAGTATGCCATGGGTAGCTTACCAGGCTTTGCCATATGGGCAGGATACTCTCGGTACCTTACTGGTCTCTCTGAGAGGGATGGAGGCTTTGGGGACAGTCTCTAATCACCTTTACAGGTGTTCCCAGTCAGGCATATATGTGGACAGGTTATACTCAGTAGCCTGCCGGGTTCTCAGAGAGTGAGAACCAGAGAATAAGAGGTCATGTGGCCACATTTGTGGCCGCAGGCTTCCAGGAGCTTGGTTTTATAGTCTCTGGATTTTGGCCGTTGATGGGGTTACACGGCAGTTGGTGGATGTAACTGTCTAGCTACTAGAAGATGGGGGATCTGGGTGGAGGAGGCCTAGTCCTGAACTGAGCAGGCTTGGAGATCTCTGCCCTGGGTCCTGCACACCTGGGTTTCTCTGCCGATTCCTTCATGCGTTGTGTGAGGCTCTTCCGAGCATGTGGAGGGTGTCTTAGCATGGCTGTGGTTGGGTCCCGGAGGTCTTCAGCTGCCAGGGCTCTGCTCAGGGCAGAGAGGAAAACTCAATTGGCCCCTCTCCAAGGGGCCCCCGTGTGAAAAGCCAGGCATGGGGGCAGGAGACTCTTTATAACAGTAACAATAATAGTGGATAAAGCTGCCCTCTCAGTGCCTGGTCCAGAGATGAAACTAAATAATTATTCTCTCACTATATTCTGCTTCTTTCATTCTACCACAGTTCTAGACATCAGATTTATGAGGAATTTCTGAGGAATGTTTCCTACGAGGGAGGGAAAGGTGGTCACTTTTTCTGCCCAAGTCCAGGATAATTAATAGGATAACTAAGTTTCAAATACAAGTCTATCCTTATAAACAAAACAGTCTTGTTCCATAGTCTATAGTTGTATACGATGTCTTCCACCTTCCTTCTATGCGGGTTCATATGGTCCTTCCTAACTTTAACTTTGTTAGCAGGTGTTTAAATGGTGCAAAGATCCCAGTTTGTGACTCATTTCTTACTCTCCAGATCAGTTATTGCAATCCGCATTTTAAGTGCTCCTTCCCACAATCATGAATAATATAATACAAAAAGATTTACCCTAAACCAAAACCATACCATAGTCTGTTAAACAAAAAACAGTAAAACCATTCAATATAACAGGAATTCGTTCATGAGCCACTTGATTGTCAAGAACCAAAACCTTTCATCAGTTCTAGGTCTTGAAAATGGAGAATAATCTGGGGTCTACTCTGACCCAAAGAGAATCTAAGTGTTGTATCTGCACCTGGCATAGTTCAGAGGAAACAAAGGGAAATCCCTTCTACTTGGAATGTCGAATGTAGGTTCAGGTCCTCAACTTTGCGAAACTATTTTATGAAAACCCAGTTTATTACTGAACATGCAGTGCCACCTGGTGGGTACTCATACCAACATAAATATTTTTGTTTTGTTTTGTTTGGGGATGTTCAGGGCTTTCTCCTGGCTCTAAGTTCCAGGATCACTTCTGGAGGGCTCAAAGGAGATTGGGTGCTGGGGATCAAACGCAGATCAATGATATGAAAGGCAAGCTCTTTAGCCGCTGTACTATCACTTTAATCCCATCAATATAATTTTTTCAATTCTAGGCTTTGGACCCATAGTCTGCTTTCTTCTTCCTTTACTTTCTTTTCTTTTTATTTATTTATTATTTACAGTTTATAAATGGTATGTCAATGATTTTACGCATAGGACATCCCAACACATTCTACTACATTCTCCACCAGAGTGTCCACTTCCCTCCACCATTATCTCAGAGTCCACGTGAGTCCTCCCACAACTCTACCCTCATGTCTCCATGCCAATGGTAAGCTCAGGTGTGTAGACCAGTTCTCAAGTTTTATTGCCTTTGGCCACTTATTATTTCTCCGCCCCTCTTGGAGAGCCCGGCAAGCTGCCAAGAGTATCTCACCCGCATGGCAGAGCCTGGCAGGCGACCTGTGACGTATTCGATATGCCAAACACAGTAACAACAAGTCTCACAATGGAGACGTTACTGGGCCCGCCAGAGCAAATCGATGAACAACAGGAGGACAGTGAACAGTGAAAATGAGTGACATTGTTGGGGGAGGGAGAGGGAGAAGAAAAGCGCCTGCCATAGAGGCGGGGGGTATGGGAGGGAACCGGGGAACACTGGTGCTGGGAAATGAACACTGGCCGAGGGATGGGTGTTGGAATACTCTATGACTGAAATCTAATCATGAACAGCTTTGTAAGGGTCTATCTCACAGATTTAAAAAAAAGTAATAAATAAATAAATAAATAAATAAAAGAAAGAAAAGAGAATTAGTGACAATGCTGGGTGAAAACTCAGTTCTCTTAAGTGGAGAGAGAAAGGCTTTGATGTATAAGAATAAGGGACATTTTAGATCAGCAGAGGAAAGGTGTCACAGTCTTTAAAGAGCCTTGATTAGACTGGCTGAATACTTTTATAAAAGGAAACAAAGTAAAATTTTTGCTTCACTTCCTACATGAAAATAAATCTCTTTTAATGAAAAAAATTAAATAGACAGCCACCACCATGTAAATTTATTGGGTCAGCTTTACAGATTCACCACTAACCTCAGAAACAATGCAAGACAAGTCACTAAAATTCACTGGTCCCCCGCTGAAAATGCTGGAGCACCTTGAGGAGGCAGAGAACTGAGTCCCCAACATGCTGAAGCCGTTCTCACACCTCACAGTTGCTGCCCAACTCCACTTATTCATAACTAATCTCTGCAGAGAACAAAGTCTATAAAAAAATCCAAGTATACTTGTTTTCAAGATGAAAACTTTGGGGTCTTCTTGGATTGAGGACAGACAGCATCCCCTCAACCCCCATAATTCCAAAAACCCTTGCCGTGGCAGCCACCACTATATAAACTTATCAGTTTACTGTTTCTATTTGCAGCTGCGTGCAACTGACAACTGACCTCCAAATTCCACAATACTGACATCCCTGTAGGAGCACTCCTAATTAGATGTGAAAGTAACAACTAAGCTCAATAAACAAAAACAATAACACAGAAGGCTTAACTAGCAACAGTTTAGTAAACCCCTAGATAAGGATTTAATGACCCCATGATGAGATATATAACAACTTTCACAGATTTATTTTCACTGAAGTATGTTTGAAAATTCTGTTAACCATTTAGTATTAACAAGCAATATAAAATAAATTATTTTGTGCCTTCTCAGTGGCAAAGTTTGAGGGCGAGGGGAGAAAAGAAGGAAACAGGGAACAATGGTGGAGGGAAGTTCACACTGGTAGTAGGACTGATGTAGGAACATTTTAATGCCCATAATAATTGTATTATGAACAGTTCGGTAAGCCACATTAGCTAAATAAAGTAAAAAATAAATAAAAAATAAAACCACAGAAGTAATAAGAAAGAATATATCAATAGTTTTGTGATCTTGCAGTTCAAGTCTTAAAGAAAAATTCACCTCATTATTACATATAATGTTTGTACTTCTGCACAAGAAAAAAAGTTTTAAAAAAAAACACAAGAAACATGAGTACATTGGTCATACATTTGCTTGGTAAAGAGCAAATTTCTTTACTATACGGTTCACTGTATCACTGTATCACTGTCATGCCGTTGATCATCGAATTACTCAAGTGGGCACCAGTAACGTCTTCATTCCTCCCAGCCCTGAGATTTTAGCAGCCCCTTCTTACTCATCTTTTCCCAACAATTGGAGGCTCTTTCAGGGTCGGGGGAATGAGACCCGTTGTTATTACTGTATTTGACATATCGAATACGCCACAAGGAGCTTGCCAGGCTCTGCCCGCACAGGTGAGATACTCTTGGTAGCTTTCCGGGCTCTCCAAGAGGCATATATTTATATATTTTTCTCCATGATTTGTTGCCTATTGTCTGAAACCCATCATATAGGGTGTAGTAATAGTGGAAAATGGGTAGAAAGTGTCTTATAATGTGTCGCACCTCGAACGGTCCAGAAAGTGGCATGGCGGTGGTTGAGTAGTGGAGGTCAGCCGCAGGGGAGGGGCTGGGTCTCTGGGGCGAGGAGGGCTGTCACCTGCCCCACAGCCTGGTGTGGAATCCAGGATAGCTTTACAAAACTAAGGAAAAGACAGGTAATGCAGTAGAAGTGCTAATGTCCTATAAGCAGCACTAGATATGTTCCATTGCACTCGTAATTAAGAAAATATATATTAAATCAACAAACAGATATTTCTTTAAGTTCATATCACATAGCAAAATACTTACAGTTAGCTAGCACCTATGGTTGAACAAAGTAAAGGGAAACATATTTTCATACATTAACCCAAGTTTTCGAAAGAAAAATTTAGGAAAGTGCAAGGGCCAGAAACCAGTCTCTTGGTTTTTCGAAGATATACTCATTTGGAGATTCAAGACATCTTTCATAGAGGTCTGTCCCAGTTTTCTGAAACTCAAGGTTTCTCCTTTTAGCAGCAGTCTGGTTTTACTGCCCTGCTCACAGCACGCATCAGGAATAGGACTGGAAAATTGAATGAGTCTGCTTCTATTGTTACTTCTCATTCAACTTCAAATCAGTTTTTTTTCTATTTATTCTTATTAAGGCAAAGTGATTTACAAAGTTGTTCATAACAGAGCTGTTTCAGGCGTACAATGTTCCAACACCAATATTTTACCACCAATGAGACCACCATCCACCAGTGTCCTCAGGGTCTCTCCTAGCCCCCAGTTTACCTCCTTGGCAGGCTCATCACAAATTTATATCATACTTCTTGCTCCACCAAAACTTAATGGAATTATGAGAAAATAAATAAAAATCAATTTGTGGTGATTGATTTTTGTATGATTTTAACCTATGTAAAGAAATTCAAATCATGTAATACAACATAACATAATGACTATTCTCATTTACATCACTGTCACTGTATCACTGTCATCCTGTTATTCATGGATTTACTAAAGTGAGTGCCAGTGACGTCTCAATTCGTCCCAACCCTGAGATTTTAGCATCCTCTCCTTACTTGTCTTTCCCAATTCTACTGTATTGGAGGGTCTTTCAGGGTCGGGGTAATGAGACCTATTATTGTTACTGTTTTATCGAATATGGCAAGGGTAGCTTGCAAGGCTCTGCCATGCAGGTGGGAAACTCTCAGTAGCTTCCTGGGCTCTCCCAGATATATTTTTTTTCCTCTGTGATTTTTTGCCTACTGTCTGCCTCATATATTTAGAAAAAGTCTTGTCATTTACATCACGGTCCTCCCGTTGTTCATCGATTTGCTTGAGCGGGCCCAGTAACGTCTCCATTGGAGACTTGTTGTTACTGTGTTTGGCACATCAAATACATCACGGATAGCTTGCCAAGCTCTGCTGTGCGGGCGAGATACTCTTGGTAGCTTGCCAGGCTCTTCGAGAGGGGCAGAGGAATTGAACTCGGGTCGGCCATGTTGGCTGCGTGCAAGGCAAACGCCCTACCGCTGTGCTATCACTCCAGCCCCCTGTCATTTACATAAATAAGTAAAATATATTTGATTGGGGCTGGAGAGCTAGAACAGTGGGCAGGGTGTTTGCCTTGTACAGGGCCAACCCAGCTTGGATTGAGCACTGCCAGGAGTGATCTCTGAGCACAGAACCTGGGATAAGGTCTGAGCATAGCTGGAGGTGGCCTAAAAATAGGGTAGGCTCCCAATCAGGTGCACATTTTCAGATTTCAAATGTATCCCTTAAGAAGTGCTTCAAGGTGAGAGCTGATAGCAATGCTTTCACTGAAAAAGAAGACAATTTAAATGTGGTAAAATTCTCCTTGTGTTTGGTAGGAATTTGCCTTATGTAAATAAACAAATGCACAAAGATAGCTGTTGTAAGCATTGTTTGCAAGAGAGAAAAACTGAAAACAACTCAATTGTCCATAAATATGAAACTTGTTAAATAAAGTATAGTATATCCATATCATACAGTATCATGCAGTGTTAAAAGCAATGAGGTAGATTTATATTTACTGTTGTGGAAAAATGTGCAGAATTCTTTAGTGGAGGAAAAGCACACTGCAAAGCATTTAAAATATCCTCCTTTGTCATTTTTAAGAGGTTCTCAATAAAAATAGCTAACACCCAATGCAGCATGCTGAGTGCTCTACATATATTAACTAATTTAATCTTCACAATCCTGTGGAGTAAGCATCCATTTTACAAACAGGAAAACCGAGTATACTGAGTTTATACACTTAAAATGGGCTCATAAAACTAGCAAGGACTAAGAGTTAACATTAAAGCCAAAAAGTATAATTCTAAGAGTCTAGTATGAGCCCATATAATCTGCATTGTTTCAGAATAAGTGTGTGTGCCTAAAAAAATAACTATCTATAAAGAAAACTAGTTACCTCAAGAATCAGAACTATAAAGCAGAGAATAACTGTATCTGTAAAGAAAATTAGTCACCTCAGAATCAGAACAAGAAAGCAAAGAAAATGGAAGAACCTTTTGCCTTTCAATACATGATTCTAGACTATACAACTCTTTATTATATATGTACATTTATGTATATACTTTGCCCATACAGACACATGTTTAGAATGGCTAGACTTAAATTTAAGCCATCAGTCCACCTTAAACCAAATCCCTTTGATATTCCAAGTATCGACTTGGTAAAATTCTACCCGGTTTATTTATCCATAACATTTAATCCCCCACCACACCCCCCTGAGCACCAGATCTGACCTCTGATGCAGTGTCCTGCTGGAAATTACAAACACTTCTCACAGCCAAGATAAAGTCTGTTATTCAGGACATCTTGTATCTAAACCCTTGGCACTTTGTACCTGCACTTTCTACTTGGACTATTCTAAACCATTAGACCTTCCATCCTCACAAATGTCTGTTTGAAATGTCTCTTCTGTATTCTCTTTCCCAGTCACTCAATCTTATCTTACATGTTGAATTCTGACTCATCTTTTAATGACTCAGTTCAAGAAATATTAAGTCATGAAAACCTCCCAAATTCTTCACCTATGCTCCCATCAAATAAGTTAGTCATCTCCCCTTCTACTCTCACAGCCCCTGCATGTATCTCATCCAGAACTTCATTCCTTGATTTAATAATTTGATAAGTACACTTGTGTCCTGTGAGGTTCTGTCTTCATCTCATTCCCAGTTGTGAGAAATATCCCGCCATCCAAAAATTCATAGATTCAGAAACTCAAGGACCAATAAAAGTGAGTCTTTAATAGCTGTTGATTACTGTCTTTCAAGATCAAGTGAGTAAGCAGATGAGTAAGCACACCCCAGCATAGAGGAAAAAGAAGCAGGGGTTTTATTCCTGATACAAAAACCTGGTCCGTTTCCCCATTCGTCAAATACTCCTGGGATCATATTTAAGTCTGAGCTGCTACTAGTTACAAAGATAGCATCTAAATTTTGTTTAAAACTATATGTCCTTGGGTTTCAAGACCAAGGTCTGAATTTTAACTGACTTTCTCTCATTTTTAACAGAATATTTAACTGAAGAACTTCCACAACATTAGCATCTGAGGTCTAGTTTCTAGATAAATATCCACTTCCCTGGGAATGATTCACTTTTTACTCTTACACAGTCAGCTAGCATAGAATCTGGCACCATGTAGATGGTTAAGGTTATTTGGGAATTCACTATTTGAAGTTAGAATTTATGAATATTAATAGGAGGCTAGAGTAATAAAACAGTGGGTAGGGCACTTGACTTTCATGCTGCCAACCTGGGTTTGATCCTAAAAGGTTCCCAAACCTCACACCAGGAGTGATTCTTGAGCAAAGAACCAGAAGTAACCCTAGCAGACAGCCAGGTGTGGCCCCCCCAAACAAAGGTAAATAAATAAAATTTATATCTAGTCTTATCATTAGGCCAGACACTAATCTTAAATATTTTCTATGAATTAGCTCTCGAAACCTCACGGAAGCTCTATGATTTAGGAACTATGCCTATAGTTTCAACCAAGAGGCCATTTTCAAGTTACAGGGTGGATAAATCTTTTGCCAAACACACAGCTACAAAGATGTAGAGCTCAGACATAGGCATAGACATGTGACCCAGAAGTATGGACTCAATCAACTCTTGTGCTAACTGGCCTCTGGAATAAAAAGCTAAGTGCTCTAGTCTCTAATCTTAGTGCCAGCTTCTTTATAGCCTCCTCTTTGCCTAAACCCTAACTTAAAAATGTTCCAGCCATTTGACATTTGTATTTTATGGAAATGTCATTTTCTTATTCTGTTAAAGCTTTCAATGTAGAAAGATATTATTCCTTTCCTTTCATTTCAGTGATAAACCCAGAGTCTAGAACTGAGAAGCTGACACTAAGATATTTTAGGAAGGAAGGAAGGAAGGAAGGAAGGAAGGAAGGAAGGAAGGAAGGAAGGAAGGAAAAAGGGAGGGAGGGAGGGAGGGAGGGAGGAAGGAA
>JAOXYA010000045.1:17374621-17385928 GCA_028565675.1 Sorex palustris | reverse complement strand
TCTGATGTTGAGGTCTTTAATCCATTTTGATCTTACTTTTGTACATGGTGTTAGGCAGAGATCTGAGCCCATTTTTTGGCATGTAGCTGTTCAGTTTTGCCAGCACAATTTGTTAAAGAGGCTTTTCTTGATCCAACTTACATTTCTTGCTCCCTTATCAAAGATTAGATGAGCATATGTTTGGGGGGAGATGTCAGTATATTCAACCCTGTTCCATTGGTCTGCAGCTCTGCCTTTGTTCCAGTATCATGTTGTTTTAATTATTACTGCTTTGTAGTAGAGTTCAAAGTTAGGGAGATTTATTTCTCCCATTTTCTTTTTCCCAAGAATTTCTTTAGCTATTCCGGATTCTTATTGTTCCATATGAATGTCAGGAGTCTTTGCTCCATTTCTTTGAAGAATGTCATGGGCATTGTTATAGGGATCACATTGAATTTGTACAATGCTTTGGGAAGTATTGTCATTTTGGCAATGTTAATTAATTCTCCTGATCCATGACCAGGGGTTTTCCTTCCATTTTCTCATATCCTCTTCTATTTCCTGAAGTAACATTTTGTAGTTTTCTTTGTACAGGTCCTTTATTTCCTTAGTTAAGCTGATTCCTAGGTACTTGATTTTTCTGGGTCACAACTCTGAACAGGATTGTTTTTTTCATGTCACTTTCTTTTCTCTCACTATTTGCATATAGGAAAGCCATGGTCTTTTGGGTATTGATTTTATAGCTTGCAACATTACTATACAAGTCTCTTGTTTCTAGGAGTTTCTTGGAGGTTATAGGGTTCTCTAAGTATAGTATCATATCATCTGAGAACAGTGAGAATTTTATTTCTTCCGTTCCTACCTGGATGCCCTTAATATCTTTTTCCTTGCCAAACAGCTATTGCAAGTACTTCCAGTACTATATTGAACAGCAGTGGAGAGAGTGGGCATCCTCTTCTCGTCCCTGATCTTAAGGGGAAGGCTCTAAGTTTTTCCTCATTAAGGATGATGCTTTATGTAGGCTTGTGGTAGATGGCTTTAACTATACTGAGGGAAGTCCCCTCTATCCTCATTTTGGCGAAGGTTTTCATCATAAACGGGTGCTGGATCTTGTCAAAAGCTTTCTCTGCATCTATTGATATGATCATATGGTTTTTATATTTTCTTTTGTTGATATGATGGACTATGTTGATTGATTTCTGAATGTTAAACCATCCTTGCATCTCCGGGATGAATCCCACTTGGTCATGGTATATGATCTTTTTGATGAGTTGTTGAATTCTATTTGCTAGTATTTTGTTGAGAATCTTAGCATCCGTGTTCATCAGGGATATCGGCCTGTAGTTTTATTTTCTTGTGGTGTCTTTGTTTCCTTTTGGTATTAGAGAGATATGGGCTTCATAGAAACTGTTTGGGAGAGTTTTCCTCTACGAAAACTTTTTTGGATCATTTTTAACGAACTATTCATAATAAGCAATACAAAATAAATTATTTAAGCCCTGCTTTGGGGAAAGCTTGAGTGTGGTGGCAAAATTCAAAATAACGGTGATAGGAACATGTAATGGTGGTGGGATTGGTGTTGGAATATTGAATGTAACAAATTCTTGTGAACAACTTCATAAAAATAAAATTGGAAAAAATTGTCTTCTGACAACTGTAAGAGATTTATTAAAGTAGAACAATAGTGTTTGTTGGAGAGAATGAAATGTCATTTATGAAGTCACCTATTTCCACTGTATCCCACTTACTCAAGCACACTTATCACATAAACCCTATGTTAGAGCCCTTAATGCAGCACCTAGAGAAAAAGATAACATTTAAAATGTTTGTGGTAGTTGGAAATGATCACTCTGTACAAGAAATGAGTGTTGAAAGTAGGTAAAGAGATCTATATGATAACCTGTACTGCAAACCATAATGCCCCAAAAGGGGGTGGGGCAAAGAGAAGGAGGGAGGGGGAAGGAGGTAAGAAAGAGAGAGAGAGAGAGATGGAGGGAGGGAGAAGTGAGAGAGGTGCCTGTGTGAGGCAGATGGAAGTTCCAGGGAGGGAAACTGGACATTGGTGGTGGGAAGTGAACACTGAAGGGACAAGTGTTGGAACAATGTGTCACTGAAACCCAATCAGGAACAACTTTGGAACTGTGTATCTCATGGTTCAATTTTTTAAAAAATGTTTGTTAGGGCTACAAAAAGTACAGCAAGTGGGGAGCTTGCCTTACACATGGCTGACCTGGGTTGATGCTCAGCATATAGTTCCCTGAGCATTACCGGGAGTGATTTCCTGAATGCAGAGCCAGGAGTAACCCCTTAGCACTGCCGGGTTTTGCAAAAGCAAACAAAAAGTTGAAATTAAAATAAATAAATTAATTGTCTATAGTTAATGGTCTTCTGTAAACCTTTCTCTGGCTACTTATCTACTACATTGCAGAAATTACAAAACAAAGACAAAGAATTAAAACCACCCCACAAAAACATAGATGCCTGGTAGTAAATGAAATATCTCCACAGTGTAAGCAACACTTGATTCTTATGTCATTTTGCTCTTTTTGTTTTGGGCCACACAGAGCAGTGCTCAGGGATCACTTCTGGCAGTGTTTGGAAACCTATGCTGTACTGGAATTAGAACCCAAGTCGACTGCATGTGAGGCAATGGAGTCCCATTGTACTCTCCAGCCCCTGTGTTTGATTTCCTGATTGTGCTTCATGGGGTGGCAAACAACACTGATTCTGCCATTCACTCGGAAGCCAAAGTAACCATAATAAGGCTTTTAAGCTTGTTCTAGTCACATCCTCTATTTTGTAAAACATCTCCATCCTCATGTTCCAATACCTAGTAAGGTACTTAATTTGGCATACTTTGGGATGAGTTCTTTCAGACACTGGAAAATTTATTTCAAATTAATCCAGGTCCAACAAATTTATACCAGAAATGTACACCCATTATCTTATACCTTGGTGTTATCACTTTTCTTTATAAAAGATCTGATTGAAGGATTGAATGAAGGATTAAAAGAAAAACAAATATGAAAAGTTCAAGAATTCCTAAAATATCACCCAAAAGTTGTTCTCTCCCCTTGTGGAAAGAGAAATTTATATAGTTTAGGTCTGTTTGGAATCTTGAAGTTTCAAGAGAAGCATTTGTCACAAAGGGGAAATGTTTACCTTTCTAACATATCACTGTCACTGTCACTGTCCTCCCATTGTTCATTGATTTGCTCAAGCAAGCCCAGTAATGTCTCCATTGTGACAATTGTTACTGTATTTGGCATATCGAATAAGTCACAGGTAGCTTGCCAGGCTTTGCTGTGCGGGTGAGATACTCTCGGTAGCTTGCCGGGCTCTCCAAGAGGGGTGGAGGAATGGAACTTTGGTCGGCCATGTTGGCTGCTTGCAAGGCAAACGCCCTACCCACTGTGCTATCACTCCAGCCCTTCTAACATATATGTAAAATAATATATTATTAGCACTGTAGCACTGTAGCACTGTCCTCCCGTTGTTCATCTATTTGCTGGAGTAGGCACCAGTAACATCTCCAAGGTGACACTTGTTACTGTGTTTGGCATATCGAAAATGCCACAGGGGAGCTTGCCAGGCTCTGCAGTGCAGGCGGGATACTCTCAGTAGCTTGCTGGGTTCTCTGAGAGAGATGAAGGAATCGAACCCGGGACAGCCACGTGCAAGGCAAACACCCTACCTGCTGTGCTATCACTCAATTCCTGAAGACCTGACAAGGTCAGGATGTAGCCCCAAAACAAAAACAAATTGTATTCCTCCTCAATCCATTCAGTCCTCTGTAGAAAAATGTTGACTTCCTACACTTTGGAAATTGTATGTCACAAATTTAAGCAAACTTTCTTGCCAGTCATGTTACAGTAAGTTCTTAAATTGTGAGAATTTGAAAGACATTTACCACTTATAAAATTATTTTAATGCTTTATGTCGTGATGTTCAGAAGAAAAGACTAGAAAATTCTCCAGAAAACAAAACTGTCATGGAAATGAAGAAAAAAATTGCAGAGCTTATAAAAAAAAAAACCCTCAAAAACTCAGGAAATCAAAATTTTTCTATAGGACTGAATGGATTGAGAATGAATATAATTTGTTTTTGTTTGAGGACCACACCCAGCAATGCTCAAGAATCATTCCTGGCAGTACTTGTAGGACCATATATGGTGCCAGGGATCAAAACTGGAAGAAGGCATGTACCCTACCTGCTGCACTATCTCTCCAGTTCGATGATAAATATAATTTTTAATATTGTCTCACTCTTTCAGATTTAAGTATTTTTCCTGATTGACCTGTGATTCAGTTACCTGTTAGATTACATCTTACTAGAATAACTACTTTGAGGATCTAAGTCTACCATCTTGCAACCTGTGGGTCTGTTCCCAATAAATCTCTTTCTAGAACCATCACTTGGATCTCTCAACTGACTAGCACTCCAGTGGCAATGGGATTGGGCCTTTGTGGCTACAGAAAGAGCAGATTTGGCAGGTTTCTACTTAGAAGGGATTGGACAGGATAACAGGAGAGATAAAATGAAGATGTATATATTTCCTTAAAAAATAAAATTATAATTCAAATTGATAATTTTTCCAATTAGCGGTTCTCAAAATATGATCATCAAGCATCATCAAGGAACTGGTGACAAATATAATTTCCCAAGATCTAGCCCTAAGATACATCACAAGCACCAGGAGGGGCACAGCAATCAATACACATGTGCTTTAAGTAATTCTGGTGTCTGCAGATACTTTAAACTGCAAACACCAGTTTGAATTAAACTATAAATCTCACTTTGAGATAAACTATTAATCTCAAAGAAGTAAATCCCTCCTTCAAGCTGATAACTAGTGACCTCTACTGAAAGGGGAAAAACAGCAGCAGTTTAGGATTCTCATGACTTTCCAGACTTTAATTTCATTTCTATAGAATTCTCAGGCTGGAGCGATAGTACAGCAGGTAGGGCATTTGCCTTGCAAGCGTCCAAAATGGCCAACCCAAGTTCGATTCCTCCGCCCCTCTAGGACAGCCCGGCAAGCTACCGAGAGTATCTCGCCCACACGACAAAGCCTGGCAAGCTACCTGTGACGTATTCAATATGTCAAAACACAGTAACAATTGTCACAATGGAGACGTTACTGGGTCCACTCGAGCAAATGGATGAACAACGGGAGGACAGACAGGACAGTGACAGAATTCTTAGCTCCAAGTCTTGGAAATGTCTCAAAAAATTTCCTCATTTGCTTAAGCTGGTTTGTTAAAGTTTTATTGTTTGAACCCAGAGACTAAAGTAATCTAAATGAAAGAAAGAAAAAACACCACCAGTAAAGCTAGAACCAAGGCCTCATGTTGCCAAAAGTAAATCTATGAGGTCTCAGAGAAGTCCTCATTCCATGGTAACAATGCCATTGTTCACCTACAGGCCATGAAGTTGGGTTGTACAATACATGAGGTGCCTTCACTTTCTAATATTCTAGATATTGGCTCCTTTGGATTACCTTGGTTCTGTAGATCCCTTAAGATAGATCCCTATATTTCTTTTGTTCTACTCACTGATTCCAGGTAAATCAAGGTAATATAAAACAAAAATAAGAAATCTCAAACTCTACGTCCTTTTCCTATCTTTCAAAAACACTGTCTATTTATTAGAGATATGCTTTCAATAATAAGGCTTATTTCGTGTTCTAATTTCTTACCAATTTTAAAATTAAAATTCTGCATATTATATAATTGGGACAAATTTCTATCATGAAATGTACATAGAAAAATATGTAATGGGACCAAGGTATACTTACATGGAGATATGATCATTTTGGTGGACAATTTTTTTCTTCATAAAAATACAACTCATTCAAATCATCACTATTAAATGAAATGACAAGTATTTTGAAGATATTTAAACAAGAAGGGTGCTTTCAATCAAACTATTATCAAATCAACAGTAACCCAAAATAATGGGAATATAGCCTACTAAGCCCTTTAATTCAGTATAATATAACTTCTTAGCTGACAAAGAAGAAATACTGGTATTGTTTTGACCCTTAAATTCTCACCCGAGCCGACTTTTCTCTGATGCTGAAATGAAAACAGTAACCAAGTGCTTTGATGGACAACTCATTACAATGAGAACTGGAGGTTTCCAAAACTAGACAAAGATTTTTCTGTATCTCCCAGATACACGGGAAAGGGAAATAGTCTCCTACCCGAGACAAACTCTAAATCTGCTCTTTAACAAAGTAAGCACTTTAGAAATTATAGAGCTAAAATACAGTTTTTAAGAGCAGAAAATGTTCCCAAGGAGGATGAAGAAAAAAATTATTCTGAGAAAATAGAATGAGACAAGGGGGAAGAAATCTTTCAATGGAGTAGAAACTATGAGTCTCTCTGTGTCCCTTGAAAGGTTTTGATCCAACCCTATTTGTTATCCTAGAAAAGCTCTTCTGAAGAAAGGTCTTAGTGTAAGAACGGCTTGAAAGAAGCCAACCCCATGGAAATAGGAACGATGCGGCCATTTATTAATGTCAAATATGCTGCCTGCATGAATTAGCTAGCCTGTCTTTTGGACACCATACAGAAAAGTCCTCCTGCACCTGCCTCTTAGTGTGCTGACCCTCCTGCCTTTATTGACAGCAGCAGCAACCACCAGAAAATATAATTTAAGAAAGAAAATACTCTACTACATTCTACCTTCTGAATAGCTGATTCATCAGTTTTTAAAGGCTTTTTACTAAAAAAAAAGCCTTATATGTGACCACAGCATATAAAAGCTTGCTCAGATACAGAATGAAAAGCAAAGGAGTCATTTTCCTAAACTGGCAGAATTTAACCAAATTATCACAAAACTGACCTTAAAAACAAAGAAAAGGAATAGAAAAGGGCCTGATTTCTTACTGGCAGTACCCTAGTGGCAAGTATCCCAGAACTAAGAAAAGCTGCCAAGTAGACGAGAGAAAATTAAAGGTCCTTCCAAAAACAACTAGCTTGTGCACACAGCATTCCCATCAGCTAGAGTGAGCTTCAAAAGCCACACACAGGTAGAAGGTCCAGCCTTATTCTTTATTAACAGAACAGATCAAAGTCATTAAATCAAGTACAAAAGAAACGGTTCCCTTTTCCTGGATTGGCATCAACATCCTCCCTACCACCTGCAATTACATTATTATATTTTTAATCTATCTTATTTTTTTCACTTAGGTAGGGCAGAGATGAGAAATAACAAATGAGCTCGACTTCAATCACAAAGCTGGAAGAAATCTCAGGCCAGAGAGGGCACTTGTCTTGCATGCGACTAACATGGGTTTGATCCCTAGCATCCCATATGGTCTCCCAAGACCCACCAGGAGAAATTCCTGAGGACAGAGCCAGGAGTAACTCCTGATCTTTGTCGGGTGTGGCCAAAAAAACAAACAAAAAAGATGAAAGAAATCTCAGCTTGCAAAGACACAAAAAAGCAGGTCTTTCTCTTGCAAAAGGCAGTCAGGAACTCTATTCCAGTTAGGAGGGTGCTTCATGGTAGAGGAAAGCTGTCACAAAGAAGCTCTTACCGAGGTGGTGGCACCAAGACAGCAAGGGCCTGAGGACCTGAGCTGTGGAACGATTCTCATCTATCTCAAGATTCACTTCACTAAATATAATGATAAACAGCGTGGGGGGAAATGTGGGGCTCATTATGAAGAGAAACTAAAGTGAATATGGGTGAAGTGAACATGAAAAAAGAAAAACTGCAAATAATCAAAAGTTGCTTAGTACTTCTTTCTTTGACTGTCATAGAAATCTTGAATCCATTGCTTCATATATTTAACTTCCAAGGAGCGAGCTAGTAACACAGACACAGGATCTAAATGATTGCTGGCTCGAAGATCTAGATGATGGGCCCCCTCTGGTATGATGATTGCAACCAAGGTATCCGTAATGTCACTGGTTACTCCACCTCCCATCCAGGGGTCTAGTTCGCCATTGCTGCAAGTGAAGAAGAGAAAAAAATATAAGATTGTTGGTTTTTCTTATCTATGCCTACATAAAATAGAAAACATAACATCTAAAATTACAATCTGAAGGATCTTATCGAAGGGTTTAATTTATCACATAGAAAAGTGCTTTGTACTAGATTTTTAAATATTTTTACAATCAGTTATGAGAAAACAAAGGACAGTGGTGCCCCATAAATGAGATCAGATTGAACAGGACTTGGAATTTAGAAATCTAGATCCCAATCCCAAGATCATGACTCAAAATCTATATGCTTTTACATAAGTGGACATGACTTGGCTTCCTTACTTGTAGAATTGAAATAGCAAGGCCCATCTCAGAAGGTTCTTGTAAGAATAATCAAGTGCACATATGGAAGTATTTAATGAGCACAACTGTCAGGCACATAAGAGTCTCTCAGTCACATCATCCAATGGTGACAAAGAATCCCCAAATTTTAATTCCCAATTATATATTAAACTTTAAAAACTTTCCTTTGATTTCTAAAGCAGTACTTTCCTCAGTATAGTACTATAAAGAAAAATAGGGTGGTAGAAGCAAAAAAAAAAATTTTTTTCTTGGATCTGAAATCAGAAAATTGGAGCATTACTAAAACACTTTAACATCAGCTATAAAGTTAAGGAAGTGCTGCTAAATTAGTCTTGATTGCATCACACATTTTAGAATAATGTAAATAGGCTATGGCTTCATTATAGGAAAAAATAATAACAGACAGAGAGATAGCTCAAAGGAATGGAGTCCAGGTCAGATCCTCAGAGCACAGCCATAATTGACCTCCAAACACAACACCAAGAATAGACCCTGGGCACTGCTGGATATGGCCCCCAAACCAAAGAAAGTAAACAAGTAAACTGATACAATCTCATACAACATACTCAACAATATCTACTAACAGCTTTTGAGATAAAAAATCTATCACAAAATTCACCATTTAAAATGAATAATTCACAAAGTAACCACATTTAAAGAAAACAAAAAAAAAACACAAAAAAACCCCCCACAAAAGCATTACCACAGTCAGGCTTCAGACAGAAAGTCTTAGACCCATGACCCTGAAGATTTCCTCCTCGCTAATCCAAGCCCCTAAATCGGGGAGATGAACCAACTGACAGCAGTTCTAATTCTCCTAACCCATGTGTGCTTCCCAGACATGCCCACCTTCTCCTTCTTACCACAGTCAGGCTCTTGACCTTGGGCCCGAGACCCTGAGGACTCTGACCCCAGCACCTAGATTAGGGAGTTGCACATCTGACGTCAGCTCTAATTCTCTAAACTGTTACTGAGATTATTACTGAACACACTTTTCATATTGAAGCTAGTGAATGAACAACCATATTTCACTGACTTTATATCTCAGTCAACTAAACAGAGTGGCTAGTTCAGAAGTCCTTTGAAATCCTAGTTCAGAAGTCCTAATAGTGGCTAGTTCAGAAGTCCTAATAGCATTGCATGGCAAAGAAACTCATCAGAACAACAAGGTACTATCAGTAGCCCTCTGGTATAAACAACTGTACAAATCAATACACAAAAGTCCGTGGCTTCTCTTTCATTACTAGCATATGGTAAAACCATGGGCTTTTGGATATTGATTTTGTAACCTGCCACTCTACTATATAAATCTATAGTTTCTAGGAGATATTTTGTAGAGCTTTTAGGATTTTCTTGGTATCATTTCATCTGCAAATAGTAAAAGCTTGGCTTCTTCCTTTCCTATATACAAATAATTAAAGGGAAGAAAGATATTTGAAAAACAATCCCGTTCACAATTGTGCCTCAGAAAATCAAGTACCTCGAAATCAGCTTAACTAGAGAGGTAAGGACCTATACAAACAAAACTACAAAATGCTACTTCAAGAAATGAAAAAGGAAATGTGAAAATGGAGACAGCTCCTGCTCATGTATCTGGAGGTCTAACATTATCAAAATGCCAATACTCCCAAAAGCATTCTCTAGAGATTCAACGCCATCCCTATAAGGGTGTCCTTGACATTTTTCAAAGAAATAGACCAAATATTCCTGAAATTCATATGGAATAATAAACCCCTACTAATAGATAAAGGATTCCTTGGGAAAAAAGATGGGAGTTATCACCATCCCCGACATCAAACTTTACTACAATGCAATAGTAATTAAAATAGCATGGTATTAAACTTAATTAATTAAAGGGATAGCACAGCGGTAGGGCGTTTGCCTTGCACACAGCCAACATGACCGACCCGAGTTCGATTCTCCGCCCCTCTCAGAGAGCCTGGCAAGCTACCGAGAGTATCTCGCCTGCACAGCAAAGCCTAGCAAGCCACCCGTGATGTATTCGATATGCCAAACACAGTAACAACAAAATCTCCAATGGAGATGTTACTGGGCCTGCTCGAGTAAAATAGCATGGTATTGGAATAAATATAGACACTCAGATCAGTGGAATATTAGTTAAATATCCAAACCTTCAAACATATGATCATTTGATCTTTCATAAAGGAGTAAGAAACATGAAGTGGAGCAAGGAAAGCCTCTTTATAAGTGGTGCTGGGAAAGCTGAACAGCTGCATGCAAAAATATGAACTCTGATCTCTTTCTAATGCCTGGCAAAACACAAAAGTCAAATAAAAATGTATACAAGACCTCAATATCAGACCTGAATCCATAAGGTACATGGAGGAAAACGTAGGCAGAAGCCTCCATAACAATAATGCAAAAGACCTCTTCAAAGATGAAACGCCACTGACTAAGCAAATGAAAGCAAAGATAAACAATTGGGACTACATTAAACTAGGAAGCTTCTGTACCTCAAAGGAAATGGTGAGCAATATACAAAGAAAGCCTGTGGAATGGGAAAAATTATTTATTTACTCAACTCTCATATGATAAGGGATAATATCCAAGATATACAAGGCACTGCATATATAATTTCACAGAAAAAATAAATCCAACACAATCAAAGTATGGGGTGAAGAAATAAATAGAAACTTCTTCAAAGAAGAAATACAAGTGGCCAAAAGAAACATTAAAAAAAAAACACTTTACATCAATAATCAAGAATATGCAAATCAAAACAACAATGACATACCATCTCACACCAAAGCGACTGGCACATATCAAGAAAGAAAGAAAGAAAGAAAGAAAGAAAGAAAGAAAGAAAGAAAGAGAGAGAGAGAAAGAAAGGAAGGGAGAGAGAGAGAGGGGGAGAGAGAGAGAGAGAGAGAGAGAGAGAGAGAGAGGCAAGAACCAACGCTGGAGCAGATGCAGGGAGAAAGGAATTCTTTGTTGGTGGTGGGAATGCCAACTGTTTTCCAATTTTTTTGGAAAACAATATGGGCATTCCTCAGAAAACTAGAAATTG
>JAOXYA010000045.1:17350778-17367854 GCA_028565675.1 Sorex palustris | reverse complement strand
TGAGATCTGGCTTCATCACTCAGTAACTAAAATAAAATTGGGTAATCTTTATAAAGAAACTGAATGCAGTGGCCTCACTTTTTCTCCTCAGTGAAAAAATAAGTATTGCTTCATAGGACTGTTGTGAGGATTTAATTAAATAATTTATTTTGAATACCTTACATAGTGGGCTGGAGCAATGGCACAGTGGGTAGGGTGTTTGCCTTGCACGTAGCTAGTCCAGGTTCGATTCCTCTGCCCCTCTCGAAGAGCCCGGCAAGCTACTGAGAGTATCTTGCCCACATGGCAAAGCGTGGCAACCTACCCGTGACATATTCGATATGCCAAACACAGTAACAAGTCTCGCAATGGAGATGTTACTGGGCCCGCTCAAGCAAATCGATGAACAATGGGAGGACAGTACTACAGTGCCACCTTACATAGTATTGATGAGAGAAGGCACTTTAAAAGTGTTTATTGGCTAGAGAGCTAGCTCAAGAGTAGCATATATGCTAAGTATGTTCTTCACACTAAGTATGTATGTAGAGAACCTGAGTTCCATCTCTGTCACCAAAAGAACCTCCAAGCATTGCTACGTTAGGCCCCTTACTTTAAAAACTGAACATAGTAGAAAAATAACTGCAAACTTTTAGCAAGGTACTGGAAATAGAGTTCAGGATTAGAGCATTTGCCTTGCATGTGTGTGGTTCTAGGTTTGATCTCTAGCACCACACATGACACACACAAACTTTTAGCAGGTGACGAAGAAGATGGGAAGGTTCCAGTAGACAGTGATACAGAAAGAGATTGGAGGCAGATGAGGAGTGGTAACATGGTTCCCCTTAAATTAAAAAATATTTACATTCTTATAAACCATAGTTACTTCAATTTTTTAATTAATGTTGAACAATGAAAAAAAATTTACATTACTACTAATATTAACAGTAATAAGGCATAGAGGAAACAAAACTGCTGCTTTATTTTTTGGAGGTTTTTTTTTTACATTTTAATTTTGCTACTACTGTATTCTTAGTCTTTAGGCACATTTGTAACAGTGTGTTAGATCAAGTCTCCTCTCAGCATCCTCTGTCATTCAAGGAATAAAAAAAACAGAATGAATGCCACTGCTGGATGCTATACTATTTTTCTAAGCTAGTCAACAAATGTTTTCACTAACCAAAGTTTTTCCTTGGGCCAGTAAAACTCACCTGAAAATGATGTTTGTGTGTGAACTGATATTTTTGCCTCCATACAAAGTAGGGATCCAAGAGGGCCTTGGTCTTACGTGCCACTGTTTAAAACAGTCATCAGAAAACTCCTTCAGGCTCCAGGGGTGAGGCTCAAACATATCATTGATACCATTAGAACAAAAAGGCATGACCATTTCTGTGCAAGCCTGAAAAAGCAACCAGAAAAGAAACCATTGAAGAAACGGGGCACAAAGAAGTTAAATTGCCTGCAGTGTGCAAAGCGAGGCTGTTCCACAGGCAGTTTGGATGCAGAGCCCCTTCCCCATCTTTGGGCCTCCTGCCTCTCATTATTCCTGAAAAGGTCTGATTGAGAAATCACAGAAATTAGGAACTGCTCTCTTTCACATTTATTATATTTAACCCTCAAAACAGTTCTTCAGAGGAAGTACTATTCTCGTTATATAAAGAAAGAGAGACTCTGACTCAGGCTACACATTCATTTTCTGTGCTCATAAAATGCTTCCTTTATATGATTTATCAAGTTCTATTTTAACAACCGAGTTACCCCTCTTTTTCACCAAGCTACAGCTGACGGTGCTATGTCTCGTTCATCTTTTTATCTTTGGAATCTAGAGGGTGCCTGACACAGGTATTGAAAATATATGTGATGAGGATTAAACATGATCAAATTTATTGCAAGAGAAAAGCCGCCCTGTCTCACAATGTTCAGTCAAGAGCCTGGATCAAATCAGATGACAAAATCTTGTAAACTCTGTTAAGCACAATCATATAAGTGAAAGTAAGACCCACTGGGGAAAATCGTACACACTTACTTGATAGCTCCAGCCCTGCGTTCCAAGACTGCTAGTTGCTGTCGCTGACATATTCATACAGCTTGCCTGGCCAGAATAATTATAATACACATTCAGAGCTTTATAAATATTCTTCAGCAGCTGCGTATCATTTACATTGGAATTTTCCAAATACCGGCATACCACCTGTCATTTTGGAGAGATAAATGGCAAAAGTTAAAAAGAAAAAAACTATAGTTGATTAAATAGCAAATATGATTTTCACTTGTTCATTACAAAAATCATACATATCTAACTGCATCATCTGAAAACTTCTAAAACATGACTATAATATCCTTTAAAAATGATATGCAACCCCTGCTTACCACTCATTCATCTTTGACAGCTTTTCCTTCAATCTTGCTAACTATTCCCACTATCCCAAACTCATTCCCTCTCTTTTGCCTTTTCTCATCCTGAAATGCTCTTTCCACCTCTTCCATGATACCAATTAGTGGCAAACAGCAATCCATACAATACTGGGCTTAAGTATCACTTCCTCTCTGAGATCAGCCTTGCCTTGGTCCTTAACTGAGGAGAAACAGAACATTGCTTTTTTGTGTCTCCTCTATATCCCTGTGCCTAATTCTAGTGGAGGCCCAATAGTATTGCACTCATTTGATCCAAGAGCTTAGCATGGTATCTGGTAATTAAACATTTGCTTACAGAAACATTTTACATATTTATAAAAATAAAAAACTTGTAAAATTTATCTAAAACTGTATCAAACTCTAATGTCTCTGGTATAAGAAGCATTACCAAGCAATTCTACAGTTTCCAAATATTCCTATCACTAGACTATATAATCAGTATCTACATTTCGAATACTAAAATCACAAACAATACTTGAGGGGTCCAGGATTGGGAGTAAAGGCAGGGACTCACCAGAAAGGAGAAGTGGGGTAAGAAATAGTTCTGATCTTCAGAGGATTACATAATAAAGAATACAATTTCTGCATTGTAGTATGTGAAAATTTTACTTCAAAAAACAAATATAGGGAATACTATGCAGCTGTTAGGAAAGATGAAGTCATGAAATTTCCGTATAAGTGGATTAACATGGAAAGTATCATGTTAAGTGAAATGAGTCAGAGAGGGACAGGCATAGAAAGATTATACTCATCTGCGGAATATAAATTAACAGAATAGGAGATTAACTCCCAGGGTTAGTAGAGATAAGGACCGGGAGGTCTGCTCGATGGCTTGGAAACCAACTGGCCTCAAATGCTGAGGGAAAAGGCAGCTCAGATAAAAAAGGGAAGACCAAAGGATGTTGGGAGGACCCATTTGGGTTGAAAGATGCATGTGGAAAGTAGACTATAGACAGAACACAATGGCCACTCAATACCTCTATTGCAAACTGCAACATCCAAAAGGAGAGAGAACAAAAGGAAATGCCCTGCCACAGAGGAGGGGTGGAGATGGGAGGGATGGGGTGGGGGTGGTGGGAAGGATATTGAGAACAGTGGTGGAGGAGTACATGCACTGGAGGAGGGATGGGTAAATGCTTATTGGATGACTGACATACAAAAGTTCGTAAGTTTGTAGCTATACCTCACGGTGATTCACTAATAAAAAATTTTTTAAAAAATGGGCCAGAGACATAGTACAGCAGGTAAGGCATTTGTCTTGCATGCCTCCAACCCTGGTTCAATTCTCAGCACCATATATGGTCCTACAAGCACTGTCAGGAGCGATCCTTGAGTACAGAGCCAGGACTAAGCCCTGAGCACTACCAGGTATGTCTCCCAAATCCAAACTAAATAAAACAAAACCATAAATAACTATTAAACTCCAATTAATGTGTTTAAGCTTAAAGATTTAAGAGTATACAAATAACTTCTTTTGAAATAAATTTGTTAAATAACATGGTGGAACTGGAGAGATTATTTAGCAGGCAAGATGTTTGCCTTGCATGTAACTAACCCAGATTTGATCAAGGAACTGCATCTATCTGGTCTCTCAAGTCCTGCCATGAGAAATCCCTGAGCACAGAACAAGGAGTAAGCATTGAGCACAACTGGCTTTGGCCCCAAAACCAAAAAATAAATACACCACTCTTTACAATAGCCAGAATCTGGAAAAAACCTGAGTGCCCAAGAACAGTTGACTGGTTAAAGAAACTTTGGTACATTTACACAATGGAGTACTATGTAGCTGTTAGAAATTTACATACAAGTGGTTCTACATGAAAAGTATCATGCTAAGTGAAACGAGTCAGAAAGAGAGGGGCAGACATAGAGAGATAGCACTCATATGGGGAATATAAAGTAATAGAATGGGAGTCGAACACCCAAGAATAGTTGAGATAAGTACCAGGAGGTATGCTCCACGGCCTGGAAGCTGGCAGCACATTCTGAGGGAAAAGGGAGCTCAGATAGAGAAGGGAGCACCAAATAAAGGGTGTTGAGAGGATCTTCCCGGATGGGAGAAGCATGCTGAAAGTAGACTATAGACCAAACATGATTGCCACCCATTGCCTCTTTTGCAAACCACAGGACCCAAAAGGAGAGAGAGAACAAAAGGGTATGCCCTGCCACAGAGGCAGGGTGGGATGGGGGGATGGGGGTGGGGGGGTACTGGGACCCGTGGTGGTGGAGAATGGGCACTGGTGGAGGAATGGGTACTCGATCATTGTGTAACTGAAACCCAAGCATGAAAGTTTGTAAGCCTACAACTGTAGCTCATGGTGTCTCACCAATAAAAATTAAAAAAGAAAAGAAAGCACATCTCTCCCCAAAGGCAGCAAGCCACACATTCCTACACACAAGAGCACACACCCACTTTATCCGCAGGCAGACGCGGGCTGGCAGTCTTTACCAACCCACTCAGCTCTGCGCCTGATTTTCCAAGCCCACCCATGCCGGGTCCCACCGGCAGCCCCCCCCTGCCCACGGCAGCCCTGCGGCGTGGGCCTGCAGGAAGCCCCTGCTCTCCGAGACCGCCCACTCCCCAAGTGCCCGAGCACGGTGCACTGGACTCTGCGGCCATCACCCGGAACCGGCGAGGGCGAGAGCCCAGCGCAGCTGAGTGCGGGGCCAGGGCAAGGCGCGCCCCCCGCACGCCCCCAGCAGCGGGCACTTCAGCTCTTACCCTCCGCTCTGCTGCCCACTTCATCACCGGGGAGGCCCAGCTGTTTCTTCTGCAAGTCAGAGCCGCCGGGCCTCTCTCTCCTTTGCTGGGCAAACAGCAGGGAGGACGACCCCGAGGAATCCAAGGACGGGGAGGCTGTGGAGTCCTCCAGTGGGTCGAAGGTGCTCCCAGTCAGCCAGTTGAAGGAGCTCCTCCCATCTGCAGGGACAGGGAGAGGGCGGGCAGGTGGCCGTGCTCCCTGAGCACTCCCTGGGCGGCCCCCACCCAGCACGCCAGGGCAGGAGACGGGCTGCAGCAGCTCTCCACCAGGGCATGGGTCCTAACACTCTGTCACCACATCTCTGTTAGGAAGGCTCGAATCAGTTCTAGAACCACCCAGAAAGCCAAGGGGAGCCGCCTCGGGGAGCCGCCTCGGGGAGCCGCCATGGTGACTACTTGGGCGTCTCACCACGGTCCTCGCCAGCCCGGAGAGCTGAGCCACAGGGAGTTTACCAGGCCAGCGACTCTGCTTTAGCGTGTTTGACACTCGACACAACGGATTTTATGACTCGATGCATCAAACAGGTTTCTCTGGATAAAATCAAGCAGACGTGAAGGTCTTGAAACATTTTCTAGTTTGTCCCATCCAGAAATAATCCTTTGCTTTTTGTTTCCTCAATAAATTGGGGCTGGGAGGAGAGTGGTCAGAGAGGGAACCTGGGCTCACTGGAGGAGGGAAGGTACGCGAGTGTTGGGACTGGTGATGGAACAGTCGGACGTCACAACCCCAACTCAGAATAACTCTGTAATTCACAGTGCTTTAAAAAAATTTTGAGGACTGGCGTGATAGCACAGCGGGGAGGGCAAGTTTGCCTTGCATGCGGCCGACCCAGATTCGATTCTCAGCATCCCATATGGTTCCCCAGGAGTGCAGAGCCAGCCAAAAAAAAATATTGAAAAATAAATACGTTTGGTAAAATATACATAACATCAGACTGACTTTAACCTTTTTTTTTCTTTTTGGGTCACACCCCGTGGTGCTCAGGGGTCACTCCTGGCTCTGCACTCAGGAATTACTCCTGGTTATGCTCAGGGGACCATACAGGATGCTGGGAATTGAACCTGGGTCGGCTGCGTGCAAGGCAAACTCCAGCCCCTAACCATTTCTAAATGTACCGTTTTGTGCATCAGTCGCATGCAGTTAATCAAGCAACTACCAGCGCGACCCTCGCCTCGAAGTCCGTTGTCAGAGAGACACCAGCCCCCCTCCAGGCGTCCCGCGGGAATCCTGGAGTCCAACCTCGATGCCCCCTCTCTGGACCTTGCAGCTGCAGGAGGCCCCTCCTTTGACTTCTCGACTGGCCTGTCTTTCTGTGGCTACCATTTTCCCCTCTCTTTGCAAAGACCTTTCAACCCAGGCCCTGTGATTCGGGAGACTGCAGGTGCCGGGCTCCCAGGCACTCCGTGACTCCGGAGCCACCAGCGTCGGAGCCTCTGTGCCGGAGTCCCAGCCCCCTCTGGTCCCGGTCCCTTTCATGTCTCTGACGCCCCTCTTGCCGGTCACAGTTACCTGTACTCTGCGTGGGGGTGAAATCGTACTGCTGCTGGGTCGCCCGTATCTGTCTGGCCGCGGGTCCCCGAGTCGGCAGGGACCCCTCTGGGGCCCGTGTCTGGAGAGAGCCCTGGGAGGCCTGCGTCTCGATGAACATGGGGGTGTGGACAGTGCTCCGAAAGCGCCAGTCGGAATCGATCGTGTATTCCTGCGTAGAAAGAGTTTCCAACAGGCATGTTCTCCAGCAACACGAATCATTTAAGACACAGAAGGACTATGGCAAACGCATCTTTTTCCCTGCGGGGGCTGGGGACAGGGATGGGTTTGCCTGTAACTAAGCCAGGGCTGACTCCTGGCTCTGTGCTCAGGGATCACTCCTGGTGGGCAAGTGGGGAGGGCCTGCATGGCTTGCCGGGGTGGTCTGCATGCAGGGCTGAAGCCCTCCCCACTGCACTCTCACCCGGCCCCTGGCACACACTTTAGTAAGTTCGTTTCTGTGGGACACTGAAGAACCCTTCCAAACAGTAAGTTCCAGCTTTCCTGCTTCTCCCAGATCCCCTCGGAAGCTAAACGCCACAGCCGAGAGCAGCTCCTCAAGACGGCTGTGCTGATTGCACCCCAGCTCCCGCCTGGGCCCCGCAGCACCCAGTGAGAGAGCCGGGGCAGCCCAAAGCACCAGCACTGGGCAGAGCAGAGAAGGGGAGCGGCGGGCAGAGGCAGCTGCCTCGAGGGGACACCCGGCAAGCCGTCTTAACACGTAGGGGCTCGCACGGAGACAGGGACCCTGCAACGCTCAAGAGCAGACAGAGGTACTGACCCGAAACTCGCACTCGGAAAGGGGGTGCTCAAAGATCGGGTTGGGATAGTCGGGGCTCCTGCTGGTCATCTCGAGAAGAAAATCCGTCGCCAAGCTTAGGAAATGCATTTCGATCTTCGGAGAATAGAGAGAGTTCAGCGCCAACAGTCGGTCCAAGATATTGGAAGGTAGCCGAGTTTCGTGGCTCCAGAAGTTTCGGATGATTAACCTGAAAAGCAGAGAGGAGAAAGACACGCCGCCGCTGAGAGGGTGCTGTCCCCTGCAGCCGGGTTTCAGTCGGAAGGAAGGTCCCCAGGGAGTGCGGGAGGCCACATCCAGACTGTAGGAGGAGCACCGCCTGAGTCCCGCTGTGCAGAGAAAGAAGAGTTCCGCACCCTTGAGACTGGAGAGATAGCACAGCGGGGAGGGCCTTGCACACAGCTGACCCGAGTTTGAGTCCCAGCACCCCATATAGTTCCAAGCACCGCCAGGAGTAACTCCTACGCATAGCTGGGTGTGACCCATAAAGCAAAAAAAAAAAAAAAAAAGAAGGTTTCTGCACCCTATCATTTACTGATTCCTTTGGTCTCGGCGCCGCACCTGGCAGTCCCCAGGAGTCCTTCCTGCTGGTGCCCAGGGCTAGGTGGTGCGGTGGAGCCAACCAGCCTCCACAGGCAGGGCACACGCCGGTCCCTCTGAGCCGACTCGCCAAGCCCCAGAGCCATACTTAACACGGGGGATTTTATGAATTTTCTTACCTGGGAAGTTTCAGAGGCTATGAATATAATTATCAGCTATCTTGAAACTGAGAATATATCTTGAGAAAGTAAGCATTTCATTGCTTTGCTAGAAAAATTTTGCTCCCAGGCTGGGGAAATGCCACATGCTCTGGAATGTCTGAGGTCCCAGGTTCAATCTCCAGCATTGCATCCCCCTCCCCCACCCTGCAGTGGACCCCAGGGCCCGAGCACTGAGCCTGCAGGTCCAAATGGTCAGGACCGTACTGCAGGCCGAGACAGTCCACAGTGCAGCAATACCCCTAAGCATCTCTACCCTGGCTGTCACTCCAGGAGGATCACGTACTGAAGCCCGAGGTTCTCATCCATCAATCCCTGAGTCAACACGTCTTTCGCCAGCTTAAAAATTTCTTGGGAGTTGTCATCGGCTTGACTCTCTGGATCTCTGAAACAAACAAACAAAAATGATGAAACATTAATAATCTCCTCTGTCACTTTTGTTCAACCCAAGCCACTGCCCAGAATTCAAGTGAACCAGCACAGCTTTTCTGAGAGAACAACAGCGGGGCCCCGGAAAGTGGCCCAGGGGCCTCTCCGGGATTCCTTCATCCCGCCTGACATCCAGCGAGAAACTGTGACAACAAACCTCAACGATCAACAGCATTTTAGTGTGCTCTGGACGCACACCCAGGGGTTCCCAGGGCTAGATCGTGGCCAGAGGCTTGGAGGGCAGGCGGGGAGGTGGGCGGGGGTGGCTCTGTGGCCCTGCCTGCCAAGCAAGCCCGCCTCCCTTTCCCCTCAGCCCAGGAGCTCACGCTCCGCTTACTTCCCAAACACACCTGAGTTCCAGTAAGAACCTGTCTCCATATGCGAAAACAGATTCACTTTGGTTCTTGGTTACGTGGGTGAATGTTGTTTATGATGTATTATAGTCTACATCGGACTGCTAGAGTCATGCAAATGACCTCTTTAAAAATAATACAGGGGGCTGGAGCAATAGTACAGCAGGTAGGGCTTTTGCCTTGCACGCGGCTAATCTGGGTTTGATTCCCAGCATCCCATATGGTCTCCCGAGCACCGCCAGGAGTAATTCCTGAGTGCAGAGCCAGGAGGAACCCCTGAGCACTGCTGGGTGTGACCGAAAAGAAGCAGATAAATAATTAAATAAATAAATAAATCACAATACAGAGTCTGCCCTTTCCATCCCAGCCAGCTCCTCAGCTCGGCCTGCCAGGCCGCTCCTGGGCACCTCTCCCCGCCCAGCCCTACTTGTGCCAGCTAAGGTCAGCGCCAAGCCCATCAGCTGTCCTGTCGGAGTGGCCGCAGTCTGCGCAAATGCTCTCCAAGGGCGGCACTAAGGCTGTCCCAGAGCACCACCACAGGACCCAGCACCCAAACAGGGAAACCAGGTCTAGACGACCGTGCAGGTTAAATAGGCGGCATGTCATATGCCTGCCCCCACCCCCCCAGCCCTGCCAGCCTGCCAGGAGTCAGCCCTAGGAAGGACATGGGCCAGCCCGGTGAGGGGTCTAACAACAGGTGAGTGGACTAAGAGGAAGTAGCGGATAGACGTGATGGAATGCCACGCAGCTGGGAAGAGATAAATAATGCAGTCTGCTGCGACTGGGGTGGAGCTGAAGGCCCTCGCAGGAAGGGAGCCCGGCAGAGGGAGGGCAGCAGAGGGCGGGCTCTCCCATCGTGGGACCCAGTGACGGGAAGAGGGTGCTGCCGCCACCCCGACACGACAGCACGGGAATGAGGAGGCAGGAGAGTGAAGGAAAGCTGTCGAGGGAGGGGGTGGCTGAGGTCGGGGTCCGCCCATGGGCACCGAGGTGCGGGGAGATGTGGCGTGTCGCCCACAGAGCCCACAGCACTGAGAACAAGACCAAGACCATCAGGACCAAACTTAGACACGCGCTTGCTTCTGCTTGCTGGCTCCAAGCCTGAGTCCTCTCTTGAAGACGCGCTGCTCTCCTCTCTGCTCTTTTCATTCTGAAGAAGCTGTGTTCTCTCTGAAACACATTCCTCTCTCTCCCCTAACATCACGTAAATGCCAATAAAAACGATTTACTTCACAAAATTTTAAAAAAAATGTTTCTCAATGTGCTTCTCAGTGAGGCAGGCTGGGGGTAAGAGGGAACCGGGGCCAGTCAGCAGTGGTGGCATCGGAGCTGGACCACTGTACGCCTGGAATTCAACTTTGGGAATCACAACGCACTCAGAAAAATTGTTTTATAAAAGAAAGAACAAGCGAGGGATGGGCTCAGTAGTAGGGTCCTACACGTCGAGCTTTGTGTGTGAGAAGCCCAGGTCTGACCCCTGGCACCACGCAAAAATTTGGTTTTAATTTAATTTACTTTATTATTATGTATTATTATTATTTTGCTTTTGGGCTACCCCCGTGGTACTCAGGGCTTGCTTGCGCCTGGGTCTGCACTCAGGGATCCTCTGGCAGGGCTCGGGAAACCATACGAGGCGGCTGCAAGCAAGGCAGATACACTACCTGTTGCACTAGTACTCAAGCTCCAAAACTTTGTTTCCTTAAAACAATGCATTGTCAAGTATGAACCAAGAGGTTCTGGGATGACACCTGGTGATAAAGCAAATGCCCTGCAAGTGTGAGCCCGAGGTTGGACCCCGGGACACCCAGCGTGAATGAAGGTGACCTCTACCACTCTCGTGCCAGCCCGGCACCAAGCCATCAGCACACGATGCCACTCACCTGTAATTGTCGTGGACCCACATGAGAATATTGTACATCTGCTCCCTGCACGTCAGAGACGGGTGGGAGATGAATTCCGTAACAGGACTCAGGAGCTCTCGAAGTTCTACCGGTTTCAACTTCGGCAGCATCTTATAAATGATGTCCAAACAGACTTTTTGCCTTTCATCATCTCTACAACAGATACATTGCATAAAAATCACATTCCCTTCAGCTGCCATCTGACCCGGCAATTCTGCTTCATGGCACTTACCCCAAAGGTCCAACACTCGGTTGGAAAAGGCCGCCTGCCCACCTGTGCTCCTCACAGCCTGTCCCCAACAGCCAGATGGGGAAGAGCCCGAGTGCCCCGGGAAAAGCAGGGGGCTAACTCCGGCGCGTCTGAGCAGTGGAGAGGGCTCGCCTGCAAGGACAGACGATGTCGCACACGCCGCTGCTAGCAGGTGCGTCGGGAGAGCGTCCGGCTGAGGGACGGCAGAGCAGGGGACGGGCACGGATGATCCCACATGCAGGACAAAGAGAAGCCTCGCAGGGGAGTCACACGGGGCAGGGCAACACTGCCGCGGGTGAGGACTCACCTCGTGTGTGTCTGACCCGGGTTCAGCGCCCAACACCCTTAAGGTCCCCCACGCTCTGCCAGAATTGATTCCTGAGGGCAGCACCAGAAGGACGCCCGAAGTACAAAGCCTGGTGGCCCCAAACCCAAAGCCAACTGACCAAACAAAAATATCCCAAAGGCAACAGAAATGGAGAACTGGTCTTGATTAGGAGCTTTGGGGCTTGGGGATGATAAGGGGGGTGGGAGAAGAGGGCAGTGGGGGAGGGTGCGGTGCTGGAAATTTTATGTATGAAACCCCGCCAATAACAGCTTTGTAAACCATAATGCTTGAAATCTAAAATAATCTGGTGGGAAATGGGCACTGGTGAAGGGATGGGTACTTGGTCATTGTAGAACTGAAACCCAAGCACAAAAATTTTTAAGTCTACAACTGTACCTCATGGTGTCTCACTAATAAAAATTAAAAAGAAAAAATAAAATCTAAAATAATAATAATAATAATAAAGATAACTTAGAAATTATCATTCTGAGGTACACGATTAAAAACACTGATTCAAGGTGGAATTCTGGATTGGATCCTGGAATAGAAAAACACAGATCCACACCCTTACTCGTACTGC
Source organism: Sorex palustris (assembly GCA_028565675.1). Classification (NCBI taxonomy): domain Eukaryota; kingdom Metazoa; phylum Chordata; class Mammalia; order Eulipotyphla; family Soricidae; genus Sorex; species Sorex palustris. The sequence continues at coordinate 17,355,776 of JAOXYA010000045.1, read as the reverse complement.
AAACCATAATGCACCATGGGAAAAGGAGAGAGAAAAAAGGAAAGTGCCTCCCACCGAGGGAGGCTGGGGGTAGGGGGTGGGGCACCGGGGGACGGCGGTAGAGAAACAGGGGATATTGCTGGGAAGGGCACACCGGCGGAGGGATGGGGCCGGATCATCGTATGACTGAAACCATGAACAGCGTCATGAGGGTCTATCTCACGGATATCCAATTAAAAACATCAAAAAAAAAAGTATTGTGAAGTTTATGCCCACTCCAGTCAGCTTAATCACTGTCTGAATAAAGGTAAAACATTTATCTAAAATTGTTTTTAAGAATAAAGTAAGGGACTGGAGCGATAGCACAGCGGGGAGGGTGTTTGCCTTGCATGTGGCCGACCCAGGTTCAATTCCCAGCATCCCGTATGGTCCCCTGAGCACTGCAAGGGGTAATCCTGAGCGCAGAGCCAGGAGTAACCCCCGTGCATCACCGGGCGTGACCCAAAAAGCAAGAAAAAAAAAGTAAAAAGATATATACAGTCTTTCTTAGTACTGAATGAATGTATTTTTCCATGATGGTAAACTTAACAGAACCATGAAACACGGTGGAATGGGCGAAGGTGGGAAACGTGCGCACGGCTCTCCGGAGTGGTTCTGACGTGGCCCCACAGGGACGCCAGGGCGTGGAGCTGAGGGCCATTCCCAGTGGGCTGGAGAACAAACCCAGAATCCTGCCCGGAGCAGGTGCAGGCAACCGATCCTCTCTGGCCCTGCACCATCCTTTCACCTGTCTAAAAATATGAAATGATTCCAAAATATCTATTTAAAAAGCAAAGGCAAACGAAATGAGCTCCGTCGAAGGGCGTGCGTCACTTTCCTCCTTTATTCTGGCTTCTGGGCCTCGTGCAGCACTGCTCAGGTTCCCGCCTGAGCCTGTGTCCGGGGCTGCGCCATGGTTGGTGGCATCTTCCCAGGGACAGGGGCTCTCCTGAGGGTGTCTGTACACTGACCTCCTACCCTGCAAAAGGGACTCCAAGTCTTGGTTCCATGCTCCCCGCTCTATTGGGTCTTTCTGAGGTGCGCCCTTCTCCCTGGACTGGTGACCTTTTCTCCCTAACGTGGCTGCTGATGTCCTGTGCAGTGCAGTCAATAGAGGCCTGTTTCTGCTTGCTTGTTTTGTGGTGCAGGGATCAAACCCGGGTCTCGTGTGAAGAATGCAGTTTACCACTGAGCCAAATCCCCATGCCCTCACTGAATGCTTATGGAGGGATATCAAAGTACAAAGACAAACGCGTTTGCGCTTGGCCCATTAGATTCTTTTCCATAACTGACCATTCTGCAGAGCTGGGTAGAGACTTTGTGGGGGGACAGCTTCGGGACACCCCTGGCGGGGAACATGGTCTCTCTAGTTCCATCCGGTATGACACTAGATCCCGCTAGGGCCCGGGCAGCCGTGCCCCACAGGGATGGCACCAGCCTCCCTCCCTTGCTTGGGCTTTCCCCCTGTGAAAACACGAGTCCAAACAGAACTGCGGAAAGTTCAGGGGCAGAGATGCTGCAGGCCAATGGGCTTCTCTCAACAGTGTCCTGGGAGTTGAAACACACGGGAGCAACTGACAGAAAGGAAGCTTCTCTCTCCCCTGACAGCTGAGTCAGAAGCCTCTCCCTGAGGCTCAGGCAGCCTGAGGAGCAGGGCCGAGCAGGCTGGGGGGGGCAGGGCAGACCATCCCCCCCCTTCAGATTCAAACGTACAAACACGTCTATCCTAAAACCTACAGTCTTCTGAGTGGGACTGGAGCGATAGCACAGCATGGAGGGCGTTGGTCCGGCACAAGGCCGACCCCCACTTAACTCCCAGCATCCCATAGGGTCCCCCGAGCACCACCAAGAGTAATTCCTGAGTGCGGAGCCAGGAGTAAGCCCTGAGCATCGCCGGGTGGGAACCCCCCCCCCAAAAAAAAATTGAAGGTGACTAAACCAAGGAACTTGGGAGAGAGAGTGGGAGAGGGCCCGGGCAGGCCCAGCCGCTGAGGAGTGGACAGGCCCAGGGCCTGGACAGGCCCAGTCCGGCTCCGCCCTGAAGCAAAGCGGTGAGCCCTGGCCCGAGCGGTGAGCTGACCCAGCCGCTCACCTGTGCCTGAGGACCTGGGTGAAGCCCAGGCTGCGCAGCTGCAGGAAGAGGTCCGGGAGCGTCTCTGCGCGGCTCAGCACCACCTCCAGACACAGTGTCTTCATCACCCCGTGGAACTTGGGCAGCAGGAAAAACACGGTGCTCATAAACCTGCCAGCGACAACAGCCAGGTGAGGAGATGCGGCGACCCTGCCCGCCCAGGACCCCCCTGGACCCGCGCCAGCCCTACCTGTCAGCCAGCGGAGGGAAGTGCTGGGCGGTTTTGTTCAGGCACACGATGAATTTGTCCTCCATGGTGCCCTGGTGCTGCCTCAGCTGCTTCTCCACAAGCTCCCGCACAGGCTCCTCCAGGGGCTGCAAAGTCAAGACCCCCCTCAAACACATGAAGGCGGTGACCGACACGGAACAGCCTTCCCCTGAACAGTGCACAGTACGGGGCTGTCATGAGTGTGGGTGCCCGGGTGGCCTGGAGGACCACGAACAACCTCAGGCCCAAACTCCACAAATACACGTGTCACAAAAACCAACAAGGCCTCCAAGGCCAAAAGCAAGGGGCACGGCAGAGGGGCTGGGCGCAGGGTGGACGCCCGGCAGTGTGGCCGGCGGGGTCAAGCTGGGGCTTCCTGCTGCCAAGTCAGCTGAGGCCTGAAAACTGTTGGGACAAGGTTAGTCCAGGAGCAGACACCTCTGGTGAAGCCTTCCCGGCACACGGAAGATCGGGGAACGCAACAGAACAGCCCCGAGCACTGACGCCTGAGATACTGTTTTCTCCTGGCTTTCTGAATGACTCACGCACCTGTTTCCCTGCTGCATGTCCCTCTGGGGGAGGGTTTGGCTGAGTGCATGGGCCTAGAGGCGCCTGGAAGCACCCAAAACAGACAAGTGCACAAGTCACACAAGACAGGAGCCTAACAGTACAGATAAAGGCAAATGTATGTGTGATTGCGCACACACACACTACAGAAGTAAGAATATGAGGGACTTGATTTATGTTTAACTTGTTTCTCCAAATTTCTATATTATTCCAGTATCAGTGTAACTCAGAAAAGAACTCTAGAACTCATCCTGGTTAAAGGGAAATCATGCTGAAATACTGAACCCGAGGGCTTGCTGTGACCTAACTCCACACTCTATAAATTAAACTCTAATATTTAGGGAAGCAGAATCGTGTTGCAACAGGTTGTTCTAGACGCTAAAGATCTGTCTTACAAGACAGCTGGCAATACCGCAAGACAGTCTGACTCTCCTCAGGGCCAGCTTCCTGCCACTGTGGCTTCGTCTCCTTTCTGCCCAGTGGCTTGGCTGGTGTCTGAAGGCGGGGGGTCCTGCCCTCGGCCTCTCCAAACACTCTGCAGCTCCCCTGACCATCTGTGCACCTCTTCCTTTGGGAGAGCATGTGGACCGGAAACACCAATTTAGAATCATAAATGTGCGAGCGGTTCTGAAGGCAAGAGACTGGGCCGGTAGGGGTGAGGGGAGGGGAGGGGAGGCAGGCAGCCGGGGCGGGAGGGAGCAGAGCTAAGGGGCTGCAACGGACACCGACCAACACCCCTGTGGGAGTGGGAGTCTGGAACCGGGACATCTTCCCAGCATTTAAACGAAAATCTTAAAAGAATCTGAAAACCATCTCTCTTTTCCAAGTTCCAATTACACGAGAGTGTCACCCCGCCACTCTGCTGAGGCTCCCGCACGTGACGCCACACTCCCCACGCGGTCCGCTCGGGAGAGGATGACAGTCTCGGCTACGCGGACACATGCAGACTCGGTACTCAGCTCCCTGCACTCCAGGTATGAGAAGACCCTTGGCAATTCGACATCTCCATCATGCCTAACTGAGAGCAGAGGCTTCGCTAGCTTAATGTCGCAGCAACACGGCAGAAATCAAGCAGGATAATTTATTCCCAAAGGAAATCCTGAGACATGCAGAGGAATTCTGGTTATATATATTCAGATCATCACTTCTGCAACACAAATTCAGTTATCAGGATAGAGAGAGCTCATAGGGCTACCTCACACGCCTTCTGAGCGAGACCCCAGGCTGACCCCTGCGTCTGCATGACCCCCAAACACTGCTGGTACCACCCTGGGGGTCCCCAGACCAGCACTGCCAGGGCTGGGCAAGTCCCAGCCTCTGAGTTTGGGGGGACCCTTCACAAAAATACAATTAAGCTACCAGCCCTTAAGTATTTATCAAGTTTCTAGTGTTTAAAAAAATAACTTGTCCTCATTTTAAGAATGACTGGCAATTATTCAGTAGGAAGGAGTAAAGCTTGAATAAACACCGAATGCCCAACTGACTTTCTTGTGGTACAGAAGAGATAAATCAAAATTCAAAAAGAAACATTTGCTTCAAATTGCACAGGGCCAGACAAGTGTCTCCTGTGGGACCGCACACGGTTTTATGTGTGAACCCACTTTATATGGGTTTGAGCCTAGCAATTAAATGAGCCGGATATGATCCAATAAAGAAATAAAACGGCACAGCAAACTCACGTGTTCTTTCTCAGTAATATATCGGAGAACCAGTCCCAGGACCTCTGCGGCAGCCGCGTAGACTTCTTTGTATTTTACGAAGGACATATTACTGACCAAAGCCTGGAAGTATCTACAGCAGATACAGACAGTTAACACACAGAGAGTAGTGTGACCCCAAAAAGTCTTCTCCCGCATGCTGAAAGTAGACTATAGACCGAACATGACTGCCACTCAATGCCTCTTTTGCAAACCACAGCACCCAATAGGAGAGAGAGAACAAAAGGGAATGCCTTGTCACAGAGGCAGGGTGGGATGGGGGGATGGGAGGCGGGAAAAATACTGGGATCCGTGGTGGTGGGAAATGGGCATTGGTGGAGGGATGGGCATTTGATCATTGTATAATTGAAACCCAA
>JAOXYA010000045.1:17186912-17199485 GCA_028565675.1 Sorex palustris | reverse complement strand
AGTAACGTCTCCATTGGAGACTTTGTTGTTACTGTGTCTGGCATATTGAATACGTCACAGGGAGCTTGCCAGGCTCTATTTTTGTTTTGGGGCCACAATCAGTAGTGGTCAAGTCTTGTTCTTGGCTTTGTGCTCAGCAATCACTTCTGGTAGGACTTGGGGGACCATATGTGTTGCCAGGGATCAAACTGAGGTTGACCATGTGCAAGGCAAGCACCTTAATCCCTATACAATCTCTCTGGTCCTGAGTCATCTGTAGCAGAGTTGAGAAGGATGATTTAAATTTTAAATACTGAGGGCTTCTCTGTGTGACTCTGAAACTAGGACACATTAGGAAAGCCAGGAGCTTGCACAGGGAGGGCACGTGGTCTGCCGTGCCCTGCAGTCTCCGTGGGTGCAGGCCGAATGCTAGTTCAGAGGATATTTCTCAACTGTGCTTGTGACCTTAAGCAAGAAATTGGCTTTATTTATGAAACCAACAGCACGAGACAGTACTGATCCTCTGGCCTGCTAGGCACTCTCATTTCTATTTTTTCTAGGTGGGCAAATGTGTTAATTTTATGACATACCACAGGTTGCTCAAATCCTAGACCGTGGCCTGATTACTTCACAGCAGTGTTGCCACCACCTCACCGTCGCTGGTTAGAAAGCAGCTGCATCCAAATCCAAATCCCAAGTGATTTGACAATTAGACAAGAATCAACTTGAACTGCAGTGAGTCATTATTGCTTAGATTCTAGCGTGTGGGAGTCAGGGAGAAAGGGAGCAGGTAATTTTCACCTCCAGCGGATGCAGCAGGAAAGGCACTCAGCTGTCTCTTCCGGTGTGTCAGGACTGTAAAGGAGGTTCTGATGTCAGACCTCGCTGGATTTTGGGGACACGTTTTGCATGTGTTGCATGGCATATGGACTTGGTCTATCCTGTAAATCAGATCAGCAGTGATTTCCCCCTCCTTTTTTCCCCCTTAAATTAATTTATCCCCAAGTTTAGCCAGATTCCTCATGTTTTCTTGTTTGGTCCTAGCTGTGTTCAGGGGAATTTGGCACAGGATCTGGTCTGGACAGAGACCCTAACATAAAGGAGAGAGAATCAGTTCAAGATAGCCATAATGACATCTGGGATGTCACTAAAGGAAATGTTAGTGACAGAGAATAAATGAAGACCAGTGATAAGGTCTTTGAATCCTGATCCATACTGCCTTCTGAACAATACCAGAGTCTCTGGGTTTGGATATAATGATAAAAATTGAGATCTATATACAAATATTCCTTAGATTTATATTCCCTCAATCTTCTAAATTCTGTCACTGCATGCTTAATTTCTACAAACATACTATCAAGGCCATTGATTCATAGATAGATCTTAGATTCTGAGATGTGAAAATTATTTATAGTTGATCTTGCTAGAATGGTAATTTTGGTGGGAGTTTTTTGTTGTTGTTGTTGTTCATACCCAGCAGAGCTCAGTGCTTACTGATGGTTCTGTGCTAGAGATCAAACTCGGATTGGCTGCAAGAGCAAGGCAAGCACCTTACCACCAATACTATCTCATCAGCCTTGAAATGGTCGTACTTTTAAAATTATAAATATAAGTAAAATAGAATATAAGAAAGGCTCAAGAACGCTTGTAGCTTTTCCCCTCCCGAAGACATTCATTGTAGGAGATATGCTTTCTTGCTTTGCTGTCATTTATATTAAACCTGTAGAAACTATGTAAAAATATTAACTATGGAATAATTGTATAAATGTGAGGTTTGCATCACTTGGATCTCACACCCTGCTGTGAGATACTTCTTATTTTCTTTTTTGCTTTTTGGGTCACACCCGGTGATGCACAGGGGTTACTCCTGGCTCTGCACTCAGGAATTAATCCTGGTGGTGCTCGGGGAACCATATGGGACGCTGGGAATTGAACCTGGGTCTGTCGCAGCAAGGCAAACGTCCTATCCGCTGTGCTATTCTCCAGCCCCAAGCTCTGAGATCCTTGTCCCCTGCTCTATGCAGGTGGGCTCAGGACATCAGGTGATTCAGGTTCACAGATATGACTGGGATGGTTTTCTGAATTGCCAATCTGGTTCTCTGATAGTTCACTGCGAAGCATACCAGAGTTAACTATTGGGTGACAAAGTTGTACCTCTCCACAGAAGCAATTGTATTGGGTTTTCAGCTATCAGCCCTGTGTTGAATGTCAACATCAGAAGGTATGTGTTTAACTCGAGGGAATGATTTATAACAGTATATGGAAGGTCCAGGTTTCCAAAGATGACATTTTTAAAAATATGTTTACATCTTTTGAGCTAGAGTCTTTTGTGACCATGGTGCATATGGACAATGACTATTCCTCCAGAACCAATGTCTCTCTTTCCATCCTCATTATCAGATGAGAGAAGAAAACACCCCTCTATTCTTAGTGCCTTATGGAATCTCAAAATTTGGAAACTGGGGGAATTGATCTCTTCCCCCCACCACACATATATGGGAGTGTTCAAAAAATATATTTTGATTCTTGGCAAAATCCAGAGAGTGGGCTAAGATAATGACCAAATATTTAAAAATATGCAAAAGCACCACTTTCAGCTTCTTTCAGCAGTGCCAATATTTCTCAGAGAAAATCTGCTCTGACTGCATGATAACTCTGAAATGTCTGATTTTATCAAAATAGAAATGAGTGATGCTCTTTATAAAGTAATGCAAATAAAGCTTTGGATAAAAATGATTTTCTATGTATGTAGAGTATTTGGGTAAGAACCCAAAAGGTATTTGGGCCGTACTAAATGTACTCAGGACATACCCTTGCTTGGCTTGTGCTCAGAGTATCAGGGATCAAACTGGGATAACCACGTGCAAGGTCTTACCCATTATGTTATCTCTCTGGCTCAAAGTATTTTTTTTGTCTTTTTAATTTTGGGACAATATCCAGTGATATTTAGGGTTTATTCTTGGCTCTGTGCTCAGCGATCACTCCTGGTGGGCTCAGGGACAGTATAGGATGTCAGTTATCAAGCCTAGGTCAGTTATATGCAAGGCAAACAACCTACCTGTTGTACTATTGTTTTGGCCCCCAAAGTAATGCTTTTGAACTCATATTTTATAATCAAGGCACGACAGATTTATAGTAAGTATTTTTATAACAGAGCCACTGATGACAACGGAAAGACAATAAATATGCACTGACACGCCGAGTATGAAATATACATCTTGATTTTATAATTCTGTGTGCTTTATTTTGTACACAAATGGAATGGAAGTGTCGAATATTTACACTTAACAGGAGTGTAAGCTGTGCAGTGTCTCTGTAAGCTCCAGCCCCTGCAAGGAGTGTCCCCCTATCATCCTGCACTACAGCTCAATGGAGAAACATCCTGTCAGAGAGAAGCACAAAATTGTCATATTGAAAAGTTCTAACAGGTACAGCCTGGTGCGCTCAGAAGTTAAGACACACTTGGGAAACACAAATTCAAAAAGAACGGAAGAAAAGTTTTCCATCCCGTTGGGAGTCAACTTGGCCATTTGGTTGTCTGTTCTCACGAATTGCTAGGGAGGTTCTCTATTTTCTACCTTTTCGGTGATCTTTGCCTGGTTTGTCTACTGGCCTTAGCTCATCCTCAGCTGCAATAAGAAACTGCACAGCTGTACAAGAAGTGATTTCTGAAGCACAGATTTCTGCAAGGAAGGATATTTACAGACTGGAATATGTGTGGGTTTTCATCCATTCATTCATACCCAATGTAGTATGAACATACATAACAGATGTGCTATCTCTACCACACATAACTGAAATGTATAGCCACAGAATTCTGTAGGGAGTCCTGTGTTAAATCAGTTGTCACAGCAGGTACTCCATATACTTTAAGGGAAACGTCCCCCTTTTCCTCCCTAGGAATGACAAATTACTATGATAAATTTAGGAGCTATCCTGAGTCCTTGACTGAAAGATTTTTTTGAAGGAATTTAGGCAGGACCAAGACAGGAAAAAAAAGATGTCATTTCACCAGCAAGTCCATTCCATATCACCAGAGCAATCACCAGCTGAAAAGCAGAGGGGGCTTCACATAAGAATGGGAAAAAGAAAGGGAATGAAGGTGGAAAAATGTCTCTCTCCAAACCAAGGCGGTGGCATGGCTTCCATGAAAAAGGAGAGGTTCTGTTGTCAGAGTATCTGTTGGGGCCATAGTCTGCCTTTATTTAAAGGAAGTGTCCTTAGAGCCAGGCCATGGTGCCAGAGGTGCTCTCAGGACCAGCTTCAGGCAGAGGCACCCAGGTGTCGCATGCCCAGAGCATGCATCTTCGCTGCCAGGCAGCGGTGCAGGCTGGCTCAGTGAGGGCACTGGACTGCTCCAGAGCTGGCCCTCACTCTCATCTGGGTTTTCTGGGCTGCAGAGGTGAAATGATGACTCAAAGAATTTGTGTCATCAGTCCAACAGATGGACTTGCTGTCTGATTCAGCCAGAAGCCCACACAGGACCACGACATAAGGGCACGAGGGCATGTGGGGGTTGGAGAGATGCTTAGAGATATGGAGAGATGGTCAACAAAAAAGGAAGGGAAAGAGGAAGAGAAAAGAGACTGAGATGAATGGGAGGTAGAATGGGAAGAGAACTGAGGAATGAGAGAATAAAGGATTGTTGGGGGTCAATGACTCAGAGAAACCATGAAAGAAGGATCCTACGAGAGGTTCAAAAAGAGAAAAATGGAATGAGACAGAAATAAAAGGGGAGGACAGAGAGCAGAGGAAGAAAAATTAGAGAAGGTCCTGAAGGGCTAGCTGTAGGTTCACAGACAGTTCACAGAGCACCTGAGTGCAGCTTTGGAAAGATGGGCTCGCACAACAGACTGAGCCAAGACTGGGGTCCTGGGAGGAAAGGGCTGTGCGAACACAGCCCATAAATCCTGGGGAGGAGAGCCAAATGCCAATGCCCCTGCAAGTAGCTGACAAATGGGATTTTGATTTTGGTAAAGCTGAGACCCCCATGGTGCTACACATTGTACCAGAGCATGACAAATAGCACCAGTGACACGATCTGGCACTTTTCTGAAAGGGCCCAGCATGTAAAAGTGACGTTGCGCCCCCAGCAAGCCTTCAAATTGGAGAGAGCTCTGGACAAAGTTTGCGGTGTTAGCACCAGTCTGGTCCCAGGCTCCAAGTGCATTTGCACCAGATGTAATCTGGGTAACGTTCATGCCATTTCCATCCAAGTGGTCAGATTTGCTGTGAGCTACAACAATTCATTGGAGCCCTAGAGACCTCAACATTGGGAAATGCAAGACAATACAACAAATGGAGGTGTAAATTCTATAGTAAAAGACCTTCTCACCAATGAGCTTGGTGATTCTTCAAGCAAATATATGTGTATATATATGTATAGAAATCTACATAAAAAATCAGTGCAAATGCCAATTCTAATTTGGAAGCATCTACACTAGGAAAATAAATCATTATATTACTACAAAACCAAGGGATGGTGGTTCAATTTGATTGTACTCAACTCAGCCACAGCAATACTTAATATTAAATGGAAAGCACATCACATGACCCGCAAAAAAACATCTACTCATTAATGACAGTCCTTTAAATAAACGATTGCATGCTCAGTTAAGAAACCAAAGAAGTTATCATGGTGGCCTAGAAAGAGAGCTGGGATCAGGAATGGCATTCTGGTGGCAGAAAACTTCGGGAGCAATATGATGGAAGTAGAACTTGACCTGAAACTGGTGGATTACTGTTAAGGACACAGCTTTGAAATTTTGAGTACTCTAAGGAAGTTTCTGGAAATTTAACTTGCATCAGTGGCAAAATGCTTTGCTAGCCCTTCCAGTGGCAAAGGCAGCATCATGACTATTGGTAGATGGGTAATTTTGTACTCTTGTGTTTGTGTTGGTGACTGCAGCCAGGCAGACAATGGTATTTAGTGTAAAATCAATGCTTGATTTCAGAAAGAGACCCTCATTCTGAGCTCCATTGTTTTTACTATGAAGAAGCCCCATCATTGCTGATGACTCTCCTGTTCTCCCATCCAGCCTCTATGCTGGTTTGCTGCACAGTGTGGCAGAATCCCTGCCAGGTCTGCATGTACCCCAGAAATAAGGCGACGGGGCTTAGTCTGGGCATATGTAGAACCCAGAGTTGAGTGGTTATTAAAAGTCTCTCTCTAAACACCATGGGCACAAGTAATACTGACATCATCAACTCTTAATTTATATAGGCTTCGGGAGGTTTCTTTTTTAAAAAAAATCATATTATAGTTCTAAAAAATAAACTTGTTCCAGGTGCAGCCCCCATAAAGGTAGTTCAATTGGTTGAGCTCAAAGTCATTGCATTTTCTTGTGGTTCTATCACTTTGTCCTGTACAGAGAAACAAAAGCTTGCACCCCTCACCTTCCTACAGATATTTCTTTCTCTCTCTCTTCCTCAAAAAAAAAATAGTGCATCTTGGGCAGATATCTCCATGGTTTTTTACCATCTCTGGCTGTTACAAAAGTCTTATTTATTTGTGAGACAGGCCAAAAAATTCTAATTACTTCTAGTTTGACAAAATACTAAATTATCATTTTAAGATTTTAATGTAAGTAACCAAGTTATTCTACTATTTGCATGGCAGATTCAGGTTGGTTAATAAGAGAAAAGCAAAACTTCCCATTAGATAATTTGCATGAGTTTGTCCTTGAAAGCCATCAGCTTAAAAATGCACTAACCAAATGGTTTCCAAAAATATCCATGAGGAAAACTCATTAAGAGATGTGCTCCATGAGAGTGTATCACTAATATGGAAGGGAGAAGATGGAAGGTGAGAGAGGGAGAAGTCTTTGTCAGACTTTTTAGAAGGAACGCAGATGTTCTTAATGGATCGTTGGCCACAAAAGGGGGAGTGCAACTTTCAGTTCTGGAATTTGATCATCTGCTGACAGTGCATACATTTAGTCTTTCAATTAATTATCATTACAAAATATTTCAGAAAACTTTGTTTCACCTATAGAAAGTCATTTCTATACATTTAATATATTTTATTGTATAAATTATTCTTGTCTTTAATGCCTTCTTTCAGTTTATAAATGGCAAAATAGACAATAAACAATCAAAATACTAACCCCAGATTGAGTTTAAACTCCTCTGAGGTCGGTCCTCCATAAACTGGCAAATTCTATGAAATGCTTGTTTTGCAGATGCCAGCCATGGAAACTACACATTTATCCTTCCCTGATTTTGCCATCTCCAAAGGGATTCCTTTCCCTTTTTCCTTCTTTCCTTCTTTTGCTTGTTAAGAAATCAAAGGATGTGCATAGTTATAAAATTCGAAGGGTACCAATTACAGATGTGATAATGGTAAGGTTGGTGAAGTTCAGGTGCTGGCAACTTTTCTTTAAAGCAAACAACACAGAGAGCTCAGCAGCTAAATCAGCTCTGGACTACTGCTGGGGTGAGGAGGCTGCCCATCTGGTGGGCAAAAGCCCATGAAAGGTTCATTCTTACACTTGAAACTTTGAGCAAACCAAAGCTTTCTTGCAATCTGCAATGTCTTTTCTGTCCCACCCTTTGGCCCCTCTGTTTCCTTCATGGCTTCACACAGTTTGTGTTGTACATTCATAAGAATTCACATTGACTGCAAAAACATAAATGCAACAAAAACATAAAAGCCTCCAAGTAGTATATTATATATATTTTGTTCTTCTAAATGCTCTTCTGTCGTTGTCAGAGGTGCAGTAACTAATTTATAACTTTTCCTTTGAGGGAATCCAGATGAAAGGCCCAGATTGCTCTTCAATAACAAGCTTGCACTGGTTATATATATCTTCTAAGCTGTCTCCTTGGACAATAGCTACAATAAAAACAAATAAATTCTGAGTTACGAATCATTCCCTGGGTTGTGAAGAATAGCCAACAATCACACAGCAGAAGCTCAGAACAGTTATTTTTCCCCTTTCCTTTTAATTAGTAATAAAAGAACCAGAAAATTCATGTAAGCAAAATCACAGATGATTGGGGAAAGAATGCTTTCAAAGCATGTGTTGAATTCGTAATGAAGGCATCTTAGTTTTGTTCCTCTTTCTACAGAAAAATAATTATTTATAATTATTATCCAAACTCTGAACAATGAGATACCCATTTCATAAATTTTATGGATGCCTTCTCTGAGTTAGACACCAATTAAATTTCAGATAATAATTGCTTTGCATGCCAGAAAATCATAGCCTTTTTGTCAGGGGAAGAAATTTAGACAAAGGAAATGATATCATTCATTCATTCTCCAAGTATTATCAGTTGTTTTATAATATATGTATTTATATGTATATATTTGCTCCTTCTCTGGTCCAGAGTTTCTAAAACGCTTATAACTTCTTAGGTGATGTGGTCAACATGGAAGTTCTTTGTTCTGTTGATGAGTACTTTGGACCCATGATGAAGACTTGTTGCAAAGAGAACCAACCCTATGATGAAAGATGCAGAACTTTCAGTCTTATCCTTTCTTCTGGGGTAGAATGGGGAGTTGAATGTTGAAGGTGAGGGGCAGAATGTTAACTCAATTTTCAGTAGTCTAAGATTAATCGATTATGACTGTAATGAAACTCAACAGGAGGAGCTAAGAAGAGTGTCTTGGTTGATGAACAAATGAAGCTTTGGGGAAAATGATATGTTCCAAGAGCCCTTCCCTTCTACTTGCTTTCATTACTTTTTTATCTAGCTATTGATTCATAACCCTAGAGAGCCTTTGTAATAAACCAGTACTCTGGTGATTAAAAGGATTCCTGAGTATTCTGAGCCACTCTAGAAAATTAATAAAACCAAGGAGGAGGTCATGGGCACCTCTGATTTATAATTAGTAGCCAGAACCACAGGTAACAACTCAGGCTTGTGAACCTCATATGAAGTGGGGAGCAGTGCTGTAGGATTAAACCCTCAAGTTGTGGAATCTGATACAATTTTCTAGTCAAGTGATTTGATGTTCAGCTGGTTTTTGATCATTGCTTAGTGGGAGGAAAACTTTCCCACACATCTTCAAATTCACCCTTCAGAACATATGGATTGCTCGATTTGCTCGAGTGGGCCCAGTAACGTCTCCATTGGAGACTTTGTTGTTACTGTGTCTGGCATATCGATACATCACGGGGAGCTTGCCAGGCTCTGCCGTGCGGGCGAGATACTCTCGGTAGCTTAACATATGGATTATTAAACTTTAATTCTAAATATAAACCACTGGTCAAAATGTATATATATGTGTATATATATTTGATTTTATGGTCATACTTGATGTATTTTTTTTATAAATCACCAGTTATATTGGGTATTGATAGGTATTTACTTGTTTACCCAATCTACCTATTTGCAAACTACTAATATCCTCAGATTAAAAATGCCCAATATCAAAAAATAATATTCATTAGAAAAGTTCTTTTTTCTAAACCATGTGACTCCATTATAAGAAAAATTCCACAAAATTTAACTACTCTTTAAATTGTATGGTGGCTTCATGAAAGCTGCATAAGATAGAGGAGACCAGGGAAATAGCTCAAGGAATTACAGTCTATGTATTGTATGTTGGAGCCCCAGAACTGATTATTGTTGGGTATTTACCCCTTGAGTCCCTGCAGGAATAAAAGGAAGGAAAAAAGAAATAGAGAAAGGGAAGGAAAAGAGAGAGAGAACTTAGAATATCTAGAAAGAAAAAGCCTTCCTTAGTTCTCTGAACTTCATTTGCTCAAGGAAATGTTAAAACAGAAAAAATAATTTTGTATTTAGATTTGCCAGGGAATTCATTAAAATAAGAAAAATGCATTCCAGTCAAGGGCTCTTAATATGGACAGACACACAGAGTGAGTGCACAACTTTGGGTATTCCACATTCTGAAGTCCTGAAAATTTCTTTTTCGGGGGCTGGAGAGATGGTACAGTGGGTAGGATGTTTGCCTTGCACGCGGCCGACCCGGGTTCGGCAATCCCGGGCATCCCATATGGTCCCCCAAGCACTGCCAGGAGTAATTCCTGAGTGCAAAGCCAAAAGCAACCCCTGAGCATCGCTGGTTGTGACCCGAAAAGCAAAAAAAGAAATTTCTTTTTCAAGTTTTTGGATAATGTTAGGGAGATTGTTTAGTGGAGGCATCCATGCGTAAGATCTTCTTAGTGCTAGAGATATCCTAGCGGCATCTGCCCTCATGGTTTCAGTTGGGGATCTGTGGGAATATGGAAGTTACTTGTGGTCAGATCCAGGGAAGCCAGAGCTCAGAGTTCTGGGTCAAGTGGAGAAAACAGAGGGAAGTCAGGAATTCTCAGTAAGGATCTTTCAGGACCTATGTCTACCAGGCCTGGGCCCCTCTCCATGTCATATCTCAGTACAATTTATCTCCTTTATCACAGTTTAAGTTTACATTAACTTACCTGTAAAATATTCTCCAAATTCTTGTTCTAGCTTAATTGCACGATCGTAAGTTTTCTTGGCTTGCTCCTCTGTTAGACGCTTATTCATTTCCCTAGGAAATAAGGATTTGGTATTAGAGTACAAAGTAAATACACCAAATTCTAAAAAATTAAATGTCTGAAAATGAAACCTGTAGAAAGTACAAGTTTTCTGCATTTTTTCTGGACTTTTTTTTTTGTTAGAATAATCACAGCAATTAGGACACCCTCCCATGAAATTCACTCTCTTAGTTTCATAGTGAAATGAAGCAGAATCTTTTGCCTTATGATCTACAGCTGTGGTTCCCAATAATGGAGTTCCACATGGTAAAAATAAATACACTTTTTCCATGGCAGGGCTGAGGACTTTTAAAACAATTTTTAAATTTTATTTATTTATATATTTTTTTGCTTTTTGGGTCACACCCAGCGATGCACAGGGGTTAATCCTTTTGCACTCAGGAATTACTCCTGTTGGTGCTTGGGGGATCATATGAGAGGCTGGGAATCGAACATGGGTCAGCCGCATGCAAGGCAAACACCCTACCTGCTGTACTATTGCTCCAGCCCACTAGGACATTTAAACCAGGTGCTCTGGTATCCCCTTGATCTACTTGTTTCATCTGTTTCCTTAGGAATATAATTTCCAAATTCTAACCTTCCTGATCACCCTACCTTGGACTTTAGGCAGGAACCCTTTCTCTCTTAAGCAGGGGATGTGAAACTACAAAAGTCTCCCCGCAGTCATCAGTGGGGAAGACACATTAGTCCATGTTACACTGTTGCCAGCTGGATGTGAAGTTTTTCTCGGTCCTAATTGCCTAGATTTGGCTTCCCCACCCTCCCTCCAGAGGGCTGCCATTCATCTTTAATGTGTTGCTAGAAACATAAAATACACTTTCAAAGAGTGGTAGAAAATGGAATAAGTCCCTTAGGTATTGTGATTAAGTAATTTAATTTTCTTTCAGACTGAAAAACATTGATCACCAACTTTATGAATGGTGAGAACAGTCTTAATCAACAAAAATCCCCAGTCTTCACTTGTCTTTATAATTAAATGCCATCTCAAGTTGTTGCTGGGAGATGCTGGAATTAAAATAGGCATAGAGAGAGAATGAAAAAGAAAAATTGCTTGGACTAAAATATTCAAATAACAATAAGTAAGTGATTCTAAGTGTTCCAGGATGAAGGAACGTGGAAAGAAAACTTTGCCTCCTAGTTTTGTGATTTGATAGGAGGAAGGATTGAAATGAGTTATGACAGGACACTCTCTTTCTGTGAATCTAGCTCCAGGGTGTATCATTAAATATCCACAGCACTATTTGATGATGGTGAGAAAGTTTAAATTCTGCTTGGCCTCAAAGATAAATCAAGGTTGGAAGAAAAGAAAAGGAAAAAAAGTCAACTGATTCCTTAATAGTGGTATCTTTGTCCCTGTCTTTCAGGTGGCAAAAAAGTTTACTTAAGAAACTGAATGTATTAAATAAAATGATTTAATCATCTATTTTTATTAATCCAAGACACTTTATTAACCGAAGACTGACAATCATTGCCTCGGATCCTTATAAGTTTACCACTGTGGCTACACTAAGCTGATTAAAATTCAGCTAAGTTCAGTAAAGACACGTTGATTAGTCCAATGTATCACACAGACAAGAGAATGGACTGCTTTTCACACATTGTAGGAAGCCAGAGATATGGTTAATCCTTTTTATTTTATTTTGTTTTTCTTTTTTCATTACATCCAGCAGTGATCAGGGCTTACTTCAGGTTCTGTACTCAGGGATCACTATGTGATGCTGGTAATCATGAAAGGCAAGTGCCCGACCCACTGTACTATCCTTTCAACCTTCAGTTTAAAAAAAGCAAGTGACAGGCCTGTTAGAGTGAAGGGATTTACTTAAACTCCTAAGGGATAAATCTCAAAACTTTGGATTTTTAAAAGCCAATTTTAGTCAAAGAGACTTCCTGTCATATGAAGACAGCATCTTTCATAAGAGATATCTAAAATAAAAAAACACCCCAAAACAAGAATTGGACAGTAACACAATTCTGGAAAGATTCATTTTTTTAAAAATTATAATCATAGATTTCACTTAATCACTTAAGTGAAATCACTTAATCCCCGTTATTCATCGATTTACTCGAGCGGGTGCCAGTAACGTCTCCATTCATCCCGGTTGCGTGC
>JAOXYA010000045.1:17129167-17139379 GCA_028565675.1 Sorex palustris | reverse complement strand
GGAATCGAACTTGGGTCGGCCATGTTGGCTGCGTGCAAGGCAAACGCCCTACCGCTGTGCTATCGCAGCCGGCTCCCCTATATTAATTCTTTATTTTATTTTACTTATTTTTACCTTTTTTTTTGGTTTGGAGGCCACTCCCATCAGTATTCAGAATTTACCCATGGCTCTGTAATCAGGAATTACTCCTCTCAGTGCTTAGAAGACCATAGGCTTTGGCCTCTCATTCTAGATGTTATACTGGGATAAGAATGGGAAAATGTAATACTGACTGGCACAAAACAAAAAAAAATGAAAGAAAGGAAAATTCCCAGCTTCATTTTAAAAAGCTGCCTCTAAATATGGGCAAAGGTTAACATGTGGAGGGAAGAATAAAAAGTATAGGGCTATGGGCCAAAATACAGGAAGAACCTACAAGACAATGGTAACAGTAGATGTGAAATTAGAGAAGTGTGAGTGTAAATACTAGTGCTGCAATAGAAGAGTTTAAATTTGTAGTATGTAAATGAACTCTTTTCTAATCTTATTTCTTTGTTTGATAATGCAATTTAAGAGAACCTGTCCAGTAAGTTTTTGAAAAAGATTACATGAGAAAACGCATTTAAATAATTTAATATAATGTCTATGATATATTAAATTATATATAGTTTATAATAAATTTAACAAGTATCACAATGGAGACATTACTGGTGCCTGCTCGAGCAAATCGATGAACAACAGGAGGACAGTGCTACAGTGCTATTATAATTTGCTCGAGCGGCCCCAGTAACGTCTCCATTGGAGATTTTGTTGTTACTGTGTTTGGCATATTGAATACATCACGGGTGACTTGCCAGGCTCTGCCGTGTGGGCGAGATACTCTTGGTAGCTTGCCGGGCTCTCCGAGAGGGGCAGTGGAATCGAACTCGGGTCGGCCATGTTGGCTGCATGCAAGGCAAACGCCCTACCGCTGTGCTATCGCTCCAGCCCCACTATTATAATAAGTTACTTTAATGCTATATCAATACTAGTAAAAGGAACTAATCATAAGTAAGAAAATAATTTAGGAGGTTATGATGTATTATTGACATCAGTTTATTTCCATGCTTCCCATTTGAAATAAAGTGTATTCTCTGAAAATACCATTCTATGAATTACTTTAAAATGAACTGAAAGATGATACATTCATACTGCCTAGGTTTTCAAAACAAAAAGTAACAAGATTTTCGCTAAAAGGAGAGAAGACTAGTAGGAAAAATGTTAGACTATTAATGCTGTGTATCTCTTTCAAAATCAACATCAAAATGAGTTAATGTGTCTTTAAAAAAATCAATGGATAAAATAATGACTCTTTGGTAGACAGAGTAATCCATCACCTAATGTAAACTTCTGAATTTTTCTCTCCCCCATTTTACAGATAAATATAGTGAGGCACAATCCAAGGCAATGCAACCTGCCTGCTCTTCCACTTTATATTCTTTGGAGACAGATCTCTGTCATCTCCTATAATATTACCTAGAGGAAGAAAGCAGTTCCAGTGATGCTCAGGGGACCGTGTGTTGCTGGGTAAATAGGACTCCTGTTTTCAAAGCTCGTGATCACCTTTAAGCTACACTCTAGTCCATGAATCGAACCTTAAATAGTTTTATCACTGCCACCTTCCCAAAGGGAATTCCATGTGTCATGGAGGCAAATTGTTAATAGCTATTTGGATTTTAATCCTGTGCTCTCTCGGAAAGTTGTGTCACAGATATTTGTCTTGTCATAGATTTAGTTGAGAATAACTCCTACTAAAATTCCTTTTGAGGCTATAAATAAAGCTTTTCTCAGTGTCAAGAGGAGATAGAATAATCACCTCCAAATGCAAAAAAAAAAAAACCCATTGAACTAAGATCGGTAAATTGATTTCTTTCTCCATAAAGTCACACTGGATCAAAAGCCAGATACTGAGATACTGTTGTAAAATAAACTGGCCTCTGGCATGCAACTTTTTAAAATATGCATACAATAAAATTCAAATTATATTATAGTACAGAGATACTTCATGGCTACGTAGAACTATCTCTATATAATCATTTTCCATAACTAGTATATTGTTCTTGGCACTAGGATATATGAACACTTTTAGGAACCTTTATTGTGCCTGGCAGGCTTTGAACTAGAAATAAGACAAAAGACAAGTTACAGACCCTTAGTGGGGCAGCTGCTTGTAGATCAGAAGCCAAGTCTCAGGTTACACACCCAGAAGTGCCAACCACAATACAGCACTCCTCTGTTCTTTAAGCAAACTTATTCAAAGAATGGAAAATACGGAAAAGCTATTTGTGGGCAGAAGAACTATGCCTGGGACATGTGTTATTAGAAAAAGACATATTCCATATTACAAATTTGCCAAATTTAGACATCATTAGGAAATGTACTGAGAAATAAAAAGTAACTTTATTAAAAGTGTAGTGTACCAATGACCAAATTGGGGATGGGAAGGGTGTGAAAAGCCAAGTACAAAACTGAGCTTTAGTGGAAATAAAATATAGAGACTTTTTCAAAGATATGCCAACACAAGTTGCTTTCCCTGAAGATTAAAAGTACATTCTTGTCAGAGAATACATTCTACATCTAAAGGGAAACGTAATCAAAAACATGATAAATGCTTTGGACAGACAACTAGGAGTTCAGAAGACAGTAGCTCCTTGCTTGTGAAATAAAGCAAATGTCAACACTGCAGCTACAACAGCAACATTCAGAAAAATATCTTGCTATTTCTGTCCACATAGAATATGCCATATGCACCCTAGTTAAATATGATACTGTGGGGAAAAAAAAGAAAGAGAAGCAAAAGAAATGAAGGGGGAAAAAGCACATCAAGCTGTTCGTTTCTGAGATTTGGACAGAGGCTGAACCACAGAGCAGAAAGGAATCCAGGAAGTGCAGCTTTCACTCTTTTCTTCTGCAGAGGAAAGGACTTGAGCCTGACCAGGACTCAGCCTCACCGGTGCCAGCAGCCACAACCACAGAGAAACCTGCAGCATGCCCAGAGGAGGACCAAAACAGTCTCTGGTAATCCTTCACAGGCATAGGAAACTAGAGAGAATGATCCTCCCTAACAGATATGCAACAGCCCTGCTCCCTGCATTTGTCTGTCCTGCGGGTGCAGAGTACAGCTCTTTCATAAGAATCTAGCTTTATTTTTTTTTCTTCTACTCCCTTCCCCACATCATCAACAGGCATGCCAAATGTTAATCTCCTTGGATTTGGATCTTGTCCCACCCAGCAAAATGCAGAGACCACCACAGGACAGTCCAATACTCGCCAGTCACAATACTCCTCACCGCCAGAGTAACAATTATTCACAGCCCCTCAGTTCCGTTCACACAAAAGACTGCAATTTGAATCTTGCCTTGCAGAGCTTGAGCTCCGTTGGAGCTGGTAACCAGGCAAACAATCTGTTTTAAGATTTCCCGATCGCTGGGGAGGGCCGGTTGGGAGGGGGCTGAAGAGGACAGACAAACCACCCCGTACATACCTCCTTTTGGCAGCTCAAAAAAGGAATTCGTGACAGAGACTTGCTCTTTTCAGTGCTCACCAAACAAACGAAACTGACAGACTGAAACCGGAGAAACTTTAGCAAGCCCAGCAAGCAGCCTTCCAAGGATCCAGGTGAATAATTGATTTGCTGGGTTTTGTTTCATCTTTCAAGCTATTTTACTCATTAAAGGGAATTGTGGAATTTGTCAGGAGCCCAAACACTGACACACACTTCTGACACAAGTACATATTCCAAACTACAGATCTATTTGCCAACGCTCATTCAACAACGATTAGCTGCAAAGCCAGGCAACTTACCGAGCACAAAATTATTGGAACAAAGCAGGGAGGAGACAGAAGGCAACACAAGCAGTTTCTCCGTCTCCTTGGTGGCAGGTTCTCCTGTCTGCCGGCCGATTCACACACACTTGCCTTTATAACTAAGACTCCACTGGCAGAACTCACTAGCAAAACCTGATGAATTATAAAGCAGCCCCTCCTAGACTCTCAGATTTTACATCAAGGGGGGGTGACCAGGCAGCATCCTCGCTCCCTGGATGCAAGGATTTCCTTACAACTCACACATATATCAGCCTGAGCAGCAGTGGCAGGAATTGTTTCGAATGTATCAGCAGGAACCGAGAAGGCATTTTCTCACCATCCGCATAGCACCCCAATCCTCCACTTGTTTTCCCCCACACCTTGTTAAGGTGGATCCACCCAACCCAGTGGCGGGTGGGGGTGGGGGAAGAAAAGATGGCAAAATGTGGAGACAAGCACTTGTATTTCAGATTCACACACAATGAGGCATAGTACTCAGTGAATTTTCACAGTAGTTCTGGAAGATGCCAGTCCTCAAACATACATACATTGCGGAGTACCAAACACTTCTACTCTCGAAACCGCCAGAAGAAGTTATCAGGTAAAGTAAATTCAAATGAATCTCCAGAATTCAGAAATGCTGAAGTGACTTTTTCCAAATGAAGGAACACAAGGAGCATTGAGAAGAAGTGGCTCAACACGCCTGCCTGCCGCACAGATGAGGAAGCTAAGAGAAAGGCAACGTGAACTACCAGATCTCACAGTTGCCAAGCATGATTTGGGATTGAACCCAAACCTGGTGTCAAGAAAGTTTCTTTGGGTGGAAGGGATAGTCCAGTGGATGAAATGATTGCCTGGCAGAGGTTGACCCGGCTTTGATGCCTGGCACCACATAGAGTTCCCAAGTCCAGTCAGGTGTGATTGCTGAGCACAGAGCCAGGAGTAAGCCCAGAGCACCACAGGGTTTGGCCCCAAAACAAACAAAGAAAGTCGTAAGTCTATAGGCTACCCAGTAGCACAGACAATGGGAGTGTGTCAACATAATGGGGGCACTCTTCGGCGACTGCACACACTTCATCCTCTACAGTATTTGTGGCCAGCCCAAGTCCCTGCCCATCACCCTGCAAAAGTGCTTGACATTGTCTTGTTACAGCTTAGCACCAACTTCTCCCCCTTTTTGTTTAGGGCAAATTTTAGCCATCATAGCAAATCGGGCCGCTTGTTGTGCTGACTTCTAGTTTTGTACTGCTTAAACTTCCAATAAATTTATCAAACGCATAATGGTCAGTACAAGTAGCAGAACACCCATTCCTACAGATCCCCCCCATCAATCCCTTGATGCTAGTTAAAGGGTTGAGGGAGCTTAGGCCATCAGAAATTCCTTGCCGTATTTCTGGAGGTCCCAGATTACAAAGATGGTCTGTAAAGATACCATGTATTTTACTTTGCAAGTCCAAAATCTTAGCTGTAATATTTTTATGTGTTAAAGGATGTTTTATAACCTCCGAAGGCACCCACAGTGGCATCATCCTGCACATCACTGAGGTGCATGTCTGTGTGCTGATCAGTGTCTTTCAGAACCACACCGGACTGGTCCTGTGCCCACTGGTGGCAGCCTCCTGCAGGAGTGGAGCTGCCTTGACCACCTCCAGGGCTCCTCAGTGCCTGCTGCCCTCTGCGCTAATCACAAGGGCCCTGCTCCTTAGCTTACATCAAGGGGACCCCATCCCGGGCTGCTTTGCTAAGGTGCCCAGCTCTGAGGCTGTGCCAGAGCTGCAACACCCTTTGCAGTGGGGCTGCTGGGTAAATTATTTTTATACTCCGGGTGTGACCTTTATATGGGAAAGCCTTAAAATGAGAAACCTACAGAAACAGGATCACTGATAGACAAAAAAAAAAAAATAATCATTAACAGGCAGGTAGTGTGGAGGGGAGTGCCTGAATATTTCCTTTCTGACAAGGTTAAAACCTGTTTTGGTTAATTGACTATTAACACTCATTTGCCTGGTGGTTGTTTTTCAAAACTAACAACGACAATTGTTGTGCATATTGCTGTGTCAGGGAGTGTTTGAAGTGCTTAGGCTCACTGAATATTTACTAAATTTGTGGAAGATTTCTGTAAGTAGGTCCCATCACAAACAATAGAGATGACAAAGAAACTGACATTCAGACAGATGAATCAATCCCAGCAGACTCACCTAGCTGCCAAGTGTGCATGGAGCTGTGTCCAACTCCAGCAGGTTGGTGTCGGAATCCGTTCTTGCATGTTTATCCCAACTGCCCCAAGCAGTTTCACATTCTAATGCTGGAGGGAGGAGTGCAATGTGGTTCATGTACTTATTCTGGCTGTTAGTAGACATTATAGAAAGATCGTATGTTTCAGAGCCAGACAGAGATTGTTTTCACCGTGGCTTTGTAATAAATTTACTGCAAGTGAGTCCTTTATTTACAAAAAATAGATATGCCCATATCTACTTAGTAAAATTCAGTTTATCAAAAATGTATTTTTGGTCTATAGTTTATAAATGTATTATTATTAGTGTAAGTAGCGTATTTTTTAATTTTTTGTTTATTTTTGGGGGATCAAAACGTGGTGGTATTGCTCTATGCTGAGCAATCACCCCTGGCATTGCTCAGTGGCTCCGTTTGTGGTGCAGGGGATCCAACAGCTATCCACACGTATTACCTGCTGTACCATCTCTTCAGCCTCTCCTGGCATACTTGTTTAGAGAAAATTAGTTTTTCCCCACTTTCTTCCTAAAGTGTATTTCAAAGAGTCAACTGTTTGTCAAGGCAACTTTTAACTGCCAGGTGTGTAAAGGGTGTGAACAAGGCAGGGAAGTCTATCATCCAGGATAGAAAATGCCATGAAGGGGGGCTGGAAATGACAGTCTTAAGGGCTCTTCTCTGTCTGAACAGCTCACTAGTTCCTGTATCACTTTTTCTTTCTTTTTGGGTCACACTTGGCATTGCACAGGAGTTACTCCTGGCTCATGAACTCAGGAATTACCCCCTGGCAGTGCTCGGGGGACCATATGAGATGCTAGGAAACGAACTCGGGTCAGCCACATGCAAGGCAAACACCCTAATGGCTGTGCTATCACTTCAGCCCCTTCTGTTTCACTTTTTTTTTTGTCAGTTAAATTCACTAGCCCAGAAGGTCTATTCACAGCATGTTTGCCATTCACTCTTGGATCAACTTAGTTTCCTTTAGCAGTTTCAAACGGTGCCCACCACAAATCCCATGACAAAAATATATTTTTCTTTTTGCACACTATACACCTGTTGCTAATGCTATTGACTCAAGGTATCTGTCTCAAGTTCCCATGGCAAACTCCTATCCCAAATAAGTACAGTCTGGTATTTGGCCACCTACAAGATCACAGGGAATGAATTCTTCCTTCCAAGAAACTACTATCTTAATAGGATGTAATCAACATGTCTTAAGAGAGACCAATGGTAGCTCTGTGGTACAAGGTATAGTTCCAGGCTTTGAAAGATTAGATGTGAGAAAATTTTTGGCTCTGTGTTTCTAGAGAGTGGCTCAGAGCAAGCTTGCGATGCTCAATGCAGACAACTCTCTGTCTAATTTCTCTCCTAAGCATTTGTGATATGTGTGGATGAGGTAGTTCTCTCTCATGATTAAACTAATAGGAATTTAGCTAGCAGGAATTTAGCTAATAGGTGTTTAATTTAACTGATAGAAGTTTAGTTTAGCACTGTCAAGAGAGATGCCTAAATTCTGAGCCAGAAATAAACTGGCATACTGCTGAGTATTGTCCCCAAACCAAACCAACCAAAGAAGACATTTACTCAGTGAAAGTATTCAGAGTTTCACTTTACTATTTCTTAGTTATATAGCCTTACACAAATTGCTTATTGCTTCTAAATCATAAAATTTACTATTGTAAATATTAAGAAATGAACAACTGTCACATTCCTCTGGGATGTAACAGCTATTTCACAAACCATTTTGTTTTTCCCATGAATGGTTGTGGTGAAACAGTGTTATGAGACACTGACATGGGCTTTTAACATGGGTTGACTCCCGTTCTCTCTCCAATCACATGTTGTTTTGCCAGAAAGACAGTAGAGTGGGTAGGGTGCTTGCCTTTCATGTAGCCCACTTGGGTTTGATCTGGGCACCACATATGCTCCCTGGAGCTCCATCAGGAGTAATTACTTAGGGCAGAGCCAGGAACAAGCCCTAAGGATTTCCTGGTGTGGGCCCAAAACAAAAACAAATGAACAAACAAAACCCAAACAAAGTCATACGATGATTGCCAACCCCCAGTGACCTTACTTGATTGTGCTACTTTAGAATATATAACTGGTAAGAGGAAGTCAGGTTAGAGTGGATCCTTAATCCACTCTAATATGATTTGGATCCTATAAAAAGGGGAAATAGCAAACACACACACACACTCACACGGAGAAAGGAGAGCTGCAGGCTAAGATTGCAGCTATGCTATCTGTGCTACCTCCAAGTCAAGGAATTACCAAAGATCATCAAAGTCCTGTGACAGAGACTCCCCCATGCCTTCAGAGATAACTCAAGTTTGTGGACACTTAGTTATTCCAGACTCAAGCCTCCAGACCGGAGAACATTAGATTTCATTGGTCTCAGCTACCTTGCTGTGCTTTGTTATGACAACCCATAGGAAATGAATAGCCAGTGAGATATTATCTTTATCTGACACATGAGGAAATTACACTCAGAATAGATGAGTAAGTCAGCCTAGGTTTTCATGGCTAAGAATTAGGAATAGATTAATATTGATATCTGTAAGAAGCAGTGGTTCCTAGAGGCTAGTTCCTGATCCTTGTTGGTCCAAATTAATATGAAAAAACTAAGTAAACTGTAGTGAATTGTCATCCAGCTGAAGCAAACTTCATCTATGATAAGGTTATATCTGGCCAACTGTTTGTCTCTTCTATTATTTTTGTTTCTAATTTGTCCTTATATTTCTGAAGTGATGAGAATAGATGGTTGTTTTTGTTTTGTCTATTTTTTAATATCCTTTATTTTATTAAAAAGATTAAAAAGTTGGTAATTTTGTTGGCCTATAAAAGTTTGTTCTAAATGTTTCTAGTATGACATCCTTAAATGTAGGAGTAACTGCTTTGCCACCTTCTAAAAGTAAGAAAAATTTTCACATGTAGTCACATTTGGTGATGGAAAAAAATTCTTAATCAACTGAAAATTCTTCTTGATCATAAATAAAATGTCTGTTCTAATAGTAACTCTCTCATCTTATTATAAATAAATTAATCTGGAATAATCCCATGTAACACACTTGTATTAACTGATTTCAATAATTCATGACAGGATTCAAAAAAATTCAGACTTTGTCTTAGTTTTAACTCCTTTGTCTTCTGTTCTTCTTAGTGAGACTGCCTGCCTTTCTTCCAAATTCTTGCCTTGATTTTGACTTGATTTGTTTTACTTGGGCCTCAGGATCTGTGCTTTGGTGAAAATGAGTAAGAATTAAATGCAATAACACCATTAAGTATATTGAACATCAAAAAAGTTCTCAGTAAACGCTAGTACCCTTTAAAGAAAGAGATAAAGCACTATGAGCTCATGCGGGAGATAGCTTAGGACTAAAAAAAAATTTAGAACAACTGAAGAGCTCGACAAGACCAATCAACATGGGAAATGTCAATAAATTTTATTCTTTACTGTCTATTCAATAATCCATAAGACAAAAATTATTATAGGGGCTGGAAAGAGAGTAAAGGAGTTAGGACACATGCCTGGCATGTGGACAACCCAGTTTGATCCTGGCACTGAGTGTTCACTTGAGCACAGCCAGGTGTCGGCCTGAAGGCCTGTGAGCATTGCCCAGGTGGCCTAGGTAATCTCCACCACTGCAAGCCCAAGCAGCACTCTTGGCCTTCCACTGAATCATGTACCCAATGGGTAGGGCAATTCTCATCTCTATGTACCACTTGGGAGATCTTTCCTCTGAATAGAAAGTATAGCAGACAATTTTTATAATTATTTTTCAATTTTTATGAATTCTTATTCATGAATATGTGTAGGCTTATATATCTACAGAGAGAGAAATATATATTTATGTATATGAATATATACTAACAGAGTACAGAGATAGGAGTAAGTCCTGAGCACTGACAGATATGACCCCTCCTCCCACAAAACAAGTGTATCTTTACTATTATCTTATTAGTTACATATTTTGTATTGTTATCGTGTATATCCATGTATCCTATGTAAGATATAGAGCCATAATAATGTCCCATACAGTATACACGTTGCAAATCCTATATAAAAGAATTATATTTTAGGTTAAGGTAAAGGTAAAGGCCCTCCCATTGTTCGTCGATTTGCTCGAGCGGGCCCAGTAACGTCTCCATTGGAGACTT
>JAOXYA010000045.1:17015542-17025985 GCA_028565675.1 Sorex palustris | reverse complement strand
ATATAAGCATATTTATGAATGTACATATAAATGTATATATAAGCACATTTATGAATATATATTTCACTTAGAATACTGAGCATATGGTAAATGCTATACCTAGTTTCTTTAGGCATGTCTCATATATTTTTTTTACAGTGCTATATTTTTACATTTTACTTTTAAATATTTCATGATAGCATTGTAAGTTATCAAGTTGTCCATAATACAGTTGTTTCATGCCTTACATTTCCCAACAACAATTCCATCACCAGTGTGACCTCTCCTCTACCAGTTTCCCCAGTTTCCCACCCACCACTCTTTCCTGCTCGGTTGCAGGCACAGATATATTTCATAATGTTTGGAGTCTAATACAAAGCTAGCTATCTTTATTATTTGAATTCCAGGTTATTTTAATTAGGCACTGTCACTGTCTGTCACTGTCCTCCCGTTGTTCATCGAGTTGCTCGAGCGGGCCCAGTAACGTCTCTGTTGGAGACTTTGTTGTTACTGTGTTTGGCATATTGAATACATCACAGGTAGCTTGGCCAGGCTATATAAAATTCAAGATTAAACATTGACTAAAAGGAATTATTAAAGGGACAGTGCAATAGTATAGCAGGTTGGAAGTTTTCCTTGTATAAATTTAACCTAGGTTTGATCACTTGCATCCTAGATGGCCCCCAAACCCACCAGGAGTGATCCCTGAGCAATGTCAGATGAAGCCCCAAAACAAAAACAAAAAAGGAATTAATAAGTACTATATGAAATACATGGAATGGTGTTACCCATTGTTATTGGGCATGTCTCATATTAAAATGTTTCACTTTTTTAAAGCTAAATTGAGGTTTGTGTGACACATTTTGGTAATTCTCATAAGATTTCAAGCTATCTACTTTGGTAATATTTGATATTCTTCTCTTGTAATTGTTTTGAGGTACCAAGAGTCATACCCACATAATATGTCCAACAGTTGTTGAATGTGGTATGTATTCTGGCTGTAGAATAGCCAGCTTTCTAAATCTTACCTCCCTTTTTCTTTTTCTCTCTCTTTTATTTTCTGTTTGGGTCACACCCAGTGATGCACAGGGCTTTACTGTGCATTCAAGAATTATTCCTGGCGGTGTGCAGGGGACCACGTGGAATGCTGGGAATCGAACCCGGGTTGGCCGAGTGCAAGGCAAACGCCCTCCCCGCTGTGCTATCGATAGCTCCAGCCCACTTTCCCCCTCTTCTTGAGCATTCCTCCTACCTGTGACACAGCAGTGTAGAAATTTAGCTAATTAATAACACTGCAGTTGCCTTTAAGTGTTCAACAGAAATGAAGACTCAGCATCAGTCACTTTAAAATAAAATCTAGGAATGATTAAACTTAAAATGAGTAAACTTAGGAAGGTGTATCTAAAGCTGACATAGTCCCTGAGCTAGGCCTCTTGTCTCAGTTATTCAAGTTATGAATCCAGTGGGGAGGTCCTTAAAGTAAATTAAAAGTTCCACTCTAGAAAAACACAAATGATAAGAAAGCAAAACAGGGGCTGGAGTAATAGCACAGCAGGTAGGGCGTTTTCCTTGCACACGGCCAACTCGGGTTCGATTCCCAGCATCCCATATGGTCCCCCGAGCACCACCAGGAGTGATTCCTGAGTGCAGAGCCAGGAGTAACCCCTGAGCATTATAGGGTGTGACCCAAAAAGCAAATAAAATAAAATAAAATAAAGAAATAAGGCTTAAGCAGCAGCTCAACTAATGGTGTCATGTTTCACTGTGAGAAATATTGCAGGCATATGGTTAGAATGATGGTTGTAAATTATTTACTTTTAAAAAGGGAAAAAACATAGGAAATTTTCCCTTTTAAGAAGGGAAAAAACATAGGAAATTGTAACAGCAAATCTCACTCACTTGCTCTGTAAGGTTTGCTATAAAGCAAAGTCAGTTACAGTCAGTGTAACTATAATAAAGCACAGCTATATGATCTAGCTTAGAAGTATCATGAAGCACCCTAATAAAAGGTAGCCACAACAAGTTCTTCCCAGACAATATTTGGAGGGATTTCATAAAAAATTAAATTGTTCATAGGAATAAATTTTCCATTCATATTTTCCATGGAAGGGTAAAAAAATAACTGCTGAAAATATTGGCCAACAGAGATCTGGGTCATGGTGAACATATGTGACTGAGAGAAATTTCTCCCCATAAAGAGCCCATCCAAGAGCTTTACTACTCCTTAATTTAGTGAGACTGGAGGACGTTCTTGGGAGAAAACAGTAAAAAGGAGAATTCAAATAAGCTTAAAATATCTCTCATTTTACATATTACTATAAATAGTACCTTCATTTTTTGATTCTGCATATAATGTGGCTTAATTAGTATCTATATGGATTTTTCTTTAATAAAAAGGAATTCTCAGAGAACTATGCTGAATCATAGTTATGGCTCTCAGGTTTCTATAATTGTCCAATTGTTTGGACTAAATATTACTCACTGATTTCCCCCACCCACCCCCACCTGCCATAGCAGGATAGTGAGTATCTTCTACTGCCACCTAGTGAGATATTCCTGAATATCAGTAATTGAACTAGGAAGTCATTCATTTTACTTCCTTCTCACAATTCAAACCACTTTAGTGACATTACACAGTCAACATGATGGGTTTATGACTTTTTAATTTATAAATTAAGATAAATTTAAGAGAGTATGGAATCCATGTAAACTTTTTAGAGATATTAAAAAACTGTGTCCATTTATTTATATTTATTATTTTGTGGCCGACCTAAAACAAAATGTTCCCGGCCCTTGCTCTGTCTACTCAAGTCTGGAGTTTATTTTCAGTGGCCTCTAGACAAAAATTATCTAAATTTCACTATATTACTATGTCTGTGCTCAACAACTTGAAGGTGTTATCTGATATGAATCCCTACCGATGTGTGTGACATTTGAAATACTCCCAAATGAATGGTGTCCAAAAAAGGCAAACCTTGGACTCTGAAAACAAAATTATGATTTAAAGCATTTCAGGAATAATAGAGATTGAATGAGCAGACCAGAAATTACTTAAAGACACTGGTGTGGGGTTGGGGGCACTTAGTTGGGGTGGTACTTTTGTATACAGAAAAAAAAAAACAAACCAAAACCATTAACTCTATTGTAAACTGTTGTCTTAATAATAATACACCTTCAATTTTTCAAACCTTAAATCTAATTTTAAATGGTTTATTTTCGTTAGATGAAATTAAAGAATATTCAAGTAACCAGCCATATGCATCTGTGTTAATAATGTTTCCCAAGAGACCTCTGGCTTAGGAAGTAATGCACTCTCAATTAGCAGTATGAACTCAAGATTTCCATAAATGGCCTCTGTCAGCTAAAAGTGTGGGAATGAAATGGGGAATCACCACAGTTGTAGAAGCCTCAATAAGGTATATTATGTGTAATAATGTGGAAACTGTTTCATTTTACTGAGGTCTTCTCATGTTCATGTAGAGATAAAAATCCTCAGTAGTGTTTAATGAAAAAGCTACTAAAACCTTATAAATTTTTACTCACTTTCTGAGGCACATGCAGCACTATAGATGCCGCTGAAGGAGCATTTCCAGGCCCGTGAAAGCAGCACAAAGAGGAACATTCTTCACGCTTATTGTGTATTTTTGTTGAGTAAGTGAGTCATTATTACACTCAATGTTTCCTCTGAAGGGTCATGTGATAGTCACTGAGGTTCTAGCTCAAATTCATGTGTGTAGGAATTGTGTCTGATCACAACATAGCTGCTGGTTCATGTCAACTGCTAATACAAGCCAGTGACCACTTTGGAGACAGCAGTGAGCAACAATATAACTATTTCTACTTCTGTCATATTGTCTACAATGACTAACAAAACGTACTCAATAAATATTTGTCAATTGAGTCATTGTCAATTGACCTCTAACCTAATCACTAGCTTGAAAGGAATTTTACATGATGAAGTAATTTTTCATCTGAGTTTGTGTAAACTCTGGTAAACAGAATCAGAATTTTTTCCATGAAGACATACAATTGACTTCAACCTTTAATAAAATTAAATAACATCCTAGGACTTCTTTTAAAACTCATTCTCAAAATTCCTTAGCACTGTAGCACTGCCCTTCTGTTGTTCATCGATTTGCTCGAGTGGGCCCAGTAAGAGAGACTTGTGAGACGTGTTGTTACTGTGTTTGGCATATCGAATAAGTCATGGGTAGCTTGCCAGGCTTTGCCTTGCGGGCGAGATACTCTCGGTAGCTTGCTAGGCTCTCCAAGAAGGGCAGAGGAATTGAACCTGGCTCGGCCAGGCCGGCAGCTTGCAAGGCAAACGTCCTACCGCTGTGCTATTGCTCCTGCCATATAAACAGAATTTTTTTAATGGTAAGAAGTTGGGCGCTGGAGAGATAGTGTGGTGGGTCAGGTTTTTGCCTTGCATGTATGTAGCCAACCCAGGATTGATCGCCAACACTGTGAAATGACCCCTGTAGCGCTGCCAGGTGGAAATAATTCCTGAGCACAGAAATACAAGTAATATCTGAGCACGACTGAGCGTGGCCCCAAATTACTCCTCAAAAAAAAAATTAAAAAGGAAAAGTTCAGCTGACAATATGACTGAAAGAGTTTGAGCACATATCAATATATGCGAGGTCCCAAGTTCTGCCCCTAAATGCAGATACACCCCTAAATATTGCCGAATGTGAGCCTGGTGGTCCCAGCATCACCAGACGGAGTCATGAACTGCTGGAACAAAACTACACCTAGACGCTCTGAACATCGACCTTAGATGCTCTGAACATTGCTGACTAGTGACCCTTATGAAAATGACTAACAGCTGGATGCATAGAGCGATTCAGGGCTTTATCAAAGAAGCTGTCACTCAAGATTTGAGTTGGTGTAAAATAAGTGGCAAGGGAAATCCTCAGTGTCCATGTAACAAACACAATTGATAAGACATGTCGTGAGTGCTTGCCCAGCCTGTGAGGTTCCAGAGAAGCCCAGCTGTTAGCCTTGAAGAGGAGGCCACCACGTGGGCATGACTCCTCTAACCTTGCTCCACTTTCAAGAAGATTGCAGGATAAATTTTGTAAAATCTGTACTATAAAAAACCCCTGATGCAGGCCTTTCTTGGGGCTGCAGAATGAAGAGGGTCAGCTTTACTTAAGTGATTGGCTTCCTGTTTTTCTTAATTATACAAAATGAGGACAATGCAAAACACAGCTGCTGGAAATTCAGATGTTGCTCAAAGCCTAAAACACATTGCTACTTGGTGATGAAAACCAGAAAATGCTGCCTGGTGAGGGGGAACAGGAGGACGTACTTCCAGGGGCATGCTTACTACAGCAGGAAAAAAAAAGCCGATTTCACCTCAGAAAAAGACAAGGTTAATCTCTTGCTGCAGAGTATAAATGAGTATAAATGATAGATTTTAACTTTGCATAGACTGATGGCCAACAGAATGGAAGGAAGGAATGGAGAAAAATAAGGATAAGGGAAGAGACTTTATGAAGAGATTGGATTACAGATGGTTGTGACTGTGATTGTAACTAGCATACAAGAGTCTTCTACTCTTCAGGCCCTAGGTGGACTAAACTAAGGAAACGTTTTCAGTTATTGAGCCTAATGGAATAAGAGATTCTGGTGAAGAAAGACCCCATTAATTATCCACGGTTTGGAACACCTCTCAGGTATTCAAAGAGAAAGACACCACCCGTATTTGATGACCCTTTGAAAGATTATTTACTCATTTTTTTCTATAGTTTCTATAGTTTTCTATAGTTTTTCTATAGTGAATTCAAATACCACTTCCACTGTAATCACTTTTCCAAAAATCAGGCTGCTTTTGCAATGTTGTGTCACAATTATCAAACTGTTCAAATTAACTGTGTACATATATACCTGCCAACCCAAATGATGAGCTCCTTGAAAGCGGTCTCTGATGTGATCACTTTTAGAAGTGCTTCAAGTGTAATGGTGTTGGTGTTGGTGTTGGAAAATTAAATGTAATAAATTATTGTGAACAACTTTATAAAATTAAGCACTGTCCTCCCATTGTTCATCGAGTTGCTCGAGCGGGCCCAGTAACGTCCCTTTTGTGAGACTTGTTGTTACTGTGTTTGGCATATCAAATACATCATGGGTAGCTTGCCAGGCTTTGCCATGTGGGCGAGATACTCTCAGTAGTTTGCAGGGCTCTCCGAGAAGGACGGAGGAATCAAACCCGGCTAGGCCGTGTCTGCTGCGCGCAAGGCAAATGCCCTACCACTGTGCTATCACTCTGGTCCTTTATAAAATTAAATTAAATATTAAAAATTTTAATTGCTTCAGGATTAATAACATGGAAGTCCATAAGAAGAGTTTAATGTATGTACAATGAATGCATTTATCAATTTGAATAAACACAATAAAATAAAATTGATTTATGTGTTCAATCTCTCTGCTAGAGTTCACAAATAAATTCATCTCACTTTTATTTTATTGTGCATTTACTTTGGGTGAGTTCTCTGCTTTATATTAGGTGAAAGGGACTTTCCTAAATTTGAAAAATGCAAAGATGCAAATACTGTTGCTGGGGGGCTGGAACAATAGCATAGCGGGTAGGACGTTTGCCTTACACGTGGCCAACCCAGGTTCAATTCCCAGCATCCCGTATGGTCACCTGAGCAGTGCGAGGCGTGATTCCTGAATGAAGAACCAAGAGTAACCCCTGTGTATTGCCAGGTGTAACCCAAAAAGAAAAAAAAAAATACTATTGCTGGGCCTCTGCAGCCCGATGGAGTCACCAATGGTTGCCCAGGTACTGGATGACATCTAAGGTACTGATTAGCTGACATTGGGCTGCTATCTCGTGATATCTGTCTCCCAGTGCATTAACTTCAAAAATGTAAGTGTATATTACTATTGCCCCGTTGTTCATCAATGTTGTTTGCTTGAGCGGGCGCCAGTAATGCCTCCATTCGCCCCAGCCCTGAGATTTTATCAGGCTCTCCTTACTCGTCCTTCCCTATGCTGCCACACTGGAGGCTCTTTCAGAGTCAGGGGAATGAGGCCTCTTATTGTTACTGTTTTTGGCATATCAAATACGCCACGGAGAGTTTGCCAGGCTGTGTCGGTCAGTAAGTGTATATAAGGAGGTAAAAAGAAGCTTATTCTTTAAGAAAGTTCTGACACTCTTGGAAAGTAAGAACAAAAGCATTGCTGTTTAGCAATCCAGTAAAGAAAAGAATGATATTTCTTGAAAAAAGAGGCCCCGCTGTTTAATTAGATTTCAAATGCATACAAAGCATTCTGTGTGTTGTGTGGCGTGTGTGTGTATGTGTGCGTATGTATATATTCTGAATAGATACGAGTTCACTTTCCTTTTGGGTTGTGTCTGGGTTACTGGACCATAGTTCTTGGAGCTCGGAGCTCCTCTTGGTTCTCTCATAGGCTGCTCATTCCTATGTTTTCAGGAATCCATGCCATGATGGGAACAAAGCAGTGTCGACTGCATGCAGGGTGAGTGCCTCAACCATGGAACAACCATCTCTCTGGCCCAGGAGTTTGCTTTGATATTATTTATACAGAATAAGTGTTAGATCATAAAAATGTTATATTTCATAACATCTTCTGCGAACAACATGTGACTCTATGATAGTTTTCACCAAGAAATTTTATCAGAAATATCAGGTGGTAGTTCTCTAGAGCATTTAAGATACAGCATGAAGCAACTTCTCTCCATTCCTTCCTATCTCACTAGGTGTATTTAGTACTGAGGTCATCTGTGGAAAAAGGGGCGCATGTCTAGGCCAGTGACCCTGTGACTTTTTCTGTAAGATAATCTTCTACTTCTGTAAATATCTTTATTTCAAGTCAATTGGCAAGAATGCCAGATCTTCACAAAACATCTAATTTAACATTTGTGTTCCCAACTCTGTTAGGTATGAAGTAGGGACAGTGAACAGATAAGTTAATGGACTGAGATTTGGGATGAAGTACTTTTGAATGATTAATCACTGAAAAACCACTAGAGACATTTCAGTCAATATTTGCAAAATAACGGTGAATACCATTTCATAGGACAGATATCTTCTGAGCCAGACCCTTCCTAATTTTTCAGTGTCCAAACTCAACCACTGAAACTTTTCTTCTCAGTCATCTTGAGTTTTATACTATTTTGTCATTGTATTGTCCTCTGAAACTGTCTGATTGACTTGTTCAAGATTCAGCGTGGGTGTTATCTTCTACAGGAAGTTGTCTCTTCCTTCCTGAATCCAGTTTCCTCACCTCTGTTCACATATAATGTCTCATGAACATTTCTGATGTAGATATGATTTCAGTTATAATCATTTGTTATTTGGTTTCTCTCTCTCTTTTCTAAATTGTGATTTTTAAATATATGAAAGCCTACATCTTGAAGGTCTGGCACACAGCATCTATAACTAAGCACAAAGTAAGTCTTACAAAGTAGATACCACTTCTCTTTATTGATGCTGTCTTTAAATTTATGGAAGACCAAATATCTATCCTAGAGTTTCCTGTGACAAGTAGTACCTGAATTATTGTTACTTTTCCCCCTGAAGTTATCTTTTTTTTGTTCTTTTCTCTCAAACATCCTGAATCAACTTAGTTAAGAAAATTTATTTTGGAGTCTACTAGACAAAAAAGTATATAGATGTATTTCTTAAAATTAATTTTAAAAAATGTCTTCTGCACTTTATCACATATTTTTCTGCCAATTTCTTTATAAAGCAAAGTTATCCTTGTGACTCAAAGCTTGAGGACTAGGAAAGAGGGTTGGAAAAAAATCTGTTTTTTGACATTTAAAAGATAGGTGCTAAAATTAGAGAACAGTTAGCACTTCTCTTTAATAGTGAGAGGAGACCACACGTATTTATGAACATTCCAAATAGCCCAAATCTCTACCTTACCAGGCGCACAGGTTTGTACTATAAGGGAGAAAGCATGCAAAGAGAAAATATAATTTGT
The DNA here is from genome assembly GCA_028565675.1 of Sorex palustris. Lineage (NCBI taxonomy): Eukaryota > Metazoa > Chordata > Mammalia > Eulipotyphla > Soricidae > Sorex > Sorex palustris. The sequence continues at coordinate 17,017,045 of JAOXYA010000045.1, read as the reverse complement.
CATCACTACAAAGTTTTCACTAACAGGTGTTTCACTTTGTTGTTTTAGCTTGGGTAGACTTTTCCTTCTCCTCTTACATCACTCTTCTACTTCCTACTCCCTTCTTCTTTCTCTTCTTTTGTTGCCTTTTCCTCCATTCTCCTTCTCTTCTTATCCAGGGAAGCATACCATCATATTTTCCTATGAGCTGCTGCTTAGAAACAGACCAATCTAAGTCTCCATCACGCCTTCCTCTCGGTGGCTCTACATGGCACCCTCCCCCACCTTCCTTTTTCTTCAAATGTCAAGTACATCTTCCCATTTGTACATTCTCTATGTCCTTTCTCTACTCATGGGCCAAAACAACAGTTTTCTCCCACACAGTTTTCAGAGAGGTGACAAGTAAATGCAAAAAAGCCTCAGAATTCCAACTATAGTTAAATACAGCAAGTTAGGAAAGAAAGCTGACTGGCAGGAAGGAGGGGTAAAAAGAAATTCTGAACCTTGAAAAACATTTTTCATTTCTGGAACAGAACGGAAATAACACAGAAGAGATCATATCTGATAGATTACTAACCATGTTGAGCTTTACTAATAGCTACTTTTATTTATTGTATATTTACTTACTATCATTTACTATGTAAAATACATAGCATTGAGAAGCTTCTCAGTCTGTACTACAAGTCTCTGGGTTAAAACAATTTGCCTCCAGGGTTGTACAAGAGTTCTCTTTTCACCACAACCCCACCAACATTGATTGCTCCTATTATATTTTAATGTGTGCCATTCTCACTGATGTGAGATGTATCTCATTGTCATTTTGGTTTAGACTTCTCTGATGATAGATGATGCTTAGCATTTTTTCTTGCACCTACTGGCCATCCTCCTGTCTTCCTCTGAGATGCGTCTATTCATTTCCTCTCTCCATTTGTTGGAAGAGTTTGGGGTTTTGTTGTTGCTGTTGTAGCCTGGATATCAAACCTTTATCTCATATATTGAATGCAAATATTTCCCCCATTCTTTTACGTTGTCTTTTAGTTTGGTCCTGTGTGTTTTTTTTTTTTTTTTTGCAAAGCAGACACTCTTTAAAGTGGTAGAGCCATATATCCAAAACACAGACTCAATGAAACTGAAAATAAGAGAACTAAACTGCAACCACGGAAACTTTGTAATGTGCCTATCAAGTTGACAGGTTGGGGAAGAGTGGGCTTTGGGGTGGGGAGGGAAACTGGGAGCACTGGTACAGGGAAGTTGACACTAGTGATGGGATTACTGTTGAAATAGTTTATGCCTAAAACTTAATTATCAATAATTCAGTAAATCATATTTCTTTAATTTAAAAGAATGAAGAAAATGTTTCCCCTCCTTTATTCAAAACAGAGTCTGAGAAATGAAAACAAGTTAGAGTTAGAGTTCAATACATATAATTTTCAATCTTATCATATATATCACACCCACCACCTGGCCCCCTGGCGCCGTGTAATCCATCAGCGGCCAAGACTCAGAGACTATAAAAACCAGTTC
>JAOXYA010000045.1:16890620-16901002 GCA_028565675.1 Sorex palustris | reverse complement strand
TTATGTATTTACATAATTCCTACCTTACTTGTCTTTTAATTTATTTTAGTTTATTTTTATTTGCATGACCAGAAACTGAATGGGATGGTTGATAATATTTATAGGTAATAGAAGCTTTTATCTAATCTAGAGGCCAGGCCAACTATACAGTCAATTAACAACAACTGAAGCCGCCATGTGATATTTTGCCATATTGGAAGATATCCAATGATGTTCTGCAATATAATCTGTAAAAGTACAATATTTAAGATCATGTTAAAGGCAATGTCATTTGTGACTTCAAAAGTTAAACTTTCTTCAGCAGCCTCCATCCTCAATGGAAAAAGGTCAAGGTGAAAAGTCTACTTTAAATGAGTCTACTGCACTAAGCTACTGATTTTTCATGATTAATAGGCATCCAATTAATGTGAGATACTAAAAGATAATATTCAAATTAACTCATGGCATGCTAGCAAGCAAAACTAAAAAGGAAACTAATAAATATGTGCTTAATTCTTTTTAACAATAGTAATTTCTATTCAAGTAGCCAGTACTTATAAACAGTATAAAACATCATTTAGAAATAACTATCAAATAAAATAAGTACTTTTGATGTTATTTTCTGTAAATCTATGAAGGAATTTCTTATCACTGTATTCCATCCCCATGTTTCCTACTTCCAGCAATACAAACATTTCATTTGCTTCTAATGAAAGTGGAATCAGTGAATAATAAATATGGTGTTTGTTTGTCTTAAATTATGTCCTAAAGATAACTTCCTTAAAAAAAATCACTAAAATGCAGAGTATCAGAATTCTCCAATCAGAAACAATATGTCAAGTCACAGCAAAGCTGATTGGCTTCTTCCAGGGGAGAAGACTTGGTTTTTAAATGAAAAGCTAATTATTACACACAGACTGCTAGATATGTTACGTTAAAGAGATGTGTAAACTACACTACTACTATAGAAATTTCAATATTGAGATATAAATAGATGCAAAAGCAAAACCTACCCTTAAAAAACAAAAACAAAAACACTGACAAATTCCCCTTTCCTTTGCACAAAAACACATTATCACTTCAGGAAGTTGCAATAACAAAAAGACAGGACCCCCAACCCTGCTGCAGAACAGAATGCCCAGCAAAGTAAATGCTACTAATCATTTCATCTTATCCACTGTCAATCTCTGCCAGAGCTATTTAATTACAGGACCAGAAGAACCCTAGCGAAACACTGCGCACGCGAGCCCTGTTTCCTAGCCTACCTTTGTGGTGACAATGCACAGGCAATCCATCCTGGATCCCTACCCAGGACTCAGTGCATGGAAGCCACACGAGCCAGGGGGAGGAAAGCCTTGTTGTCAACAGCACCCAGAGAGAAGTAGCGCCTGGATCCTGCACACAGTTTTTTTCCAAGGGGGCCCCTGGTGGCAAACTCGAGTCCTCCTCCACACAGCTGGAGGCGAGCAGGATTCTCCTAAGCTCCGGGAAACCCCTCGGAGATCAGCTCCGGCAAACTTCGCGGCTGCTCGCTGGGCTCCGCGGCTGGTCCTTGAGCGGCTCGGAGGTGAGAGCGAGGTTCGTGCAGTGCCTCGCACAGTTCCCCGCTGGAGAGGACTGTGACACCGGAGAGTCACATTTCAGTTCTTGCTCTTGCTTCTGAATTCTCATCGGCTGCTTCTGCACACCCATAAGATCTCCTTTGCCAAAGTCTCCCCTTGGCTGCCTTCGTCTTTTCTAACAACTCTGAGTAAGCACAACACGAAAAAACTGCCCGGCCCATCTATCAAAGGGCTGTCGTGCAGCTGCCAGAACAGAGGCTTTGGGCAATAAAAGCTGTTTATTATGAGAATGATTCCCCGGAGTCTAAATGACCGGAAAGATAGCTCTGAAACGCGAAGGTGCTGCATCCATCACATCTCAATTTAATTGCAAGGACACGGGCAGCTTTTTAGAAATGACTAACAGCTGGATTAAGAAAATTGAGCCAGGCACAATTAAACAGAAAGCATAAAACCTGCATACTTAGAGATTTAACTTAGAAAATTTATAGTTCTGCGTGCTTGTCTGTTTTATCTATGGTAGACTTGTACAAGCCAGCAAACCTGAATCGTGAAACAAATATGCATATTAGAAAATTGGGGCAAGAGGGGTTTTAAAACGTTTACGAAAGTTCTACATTGAAAGAGACCAGACAAAGGAAAAAAGCACAAGAAGTTTTCTTCCTCAAACTTTTTCCTTCTCACTGCCTCCAGGCGCTTACCCCGTGGGTAGAGCCTGGCATTCCTTCCTGCAGTTTTCTAGCAGCCAAATGATTAGCCCTTTCCTCAAAGCCTTCCTTATTCTAGTGAAACCACTACATAGTCTGCCTTTGAGGTATTTGACAAGCATCATTCTGGATAATAAAATATTTCCTCACCCCATCATCTTTGGCCTGAGTGTAAGAAATTGAAAGTCATACAGTGACAGGGAGGCTTGTCAGAGTCACAGAATGGGGAAGATAGAAAGGGAAATAGTGTCTGACCAAAAATCACTAGGGAATTAGTGCCTCCTTTTCCTGCAGAAAAAAATACATAGTTAGCTAGGTCTTCAGATCAACTGGAACTTTAAGAAGAAATAGATGGAAACCCTGACATTATGATTATCTCTTTAAGACATCCATTGGACCATTTCCCATCTATTCTGCCACCACTATGCTTTCATTTTTTTTTATTTAAAAATGTATTTTCTAAATAATTCTAACTGGACATATAAGGTTCTTCTACCTTTCATGAATTATTCAGGTTCTAACCTCAATATCCTTCTGATTGCTAAATAAATGAGTGCCTCAGAAACTGTGACATGTCATTATTTTACTAAAATGAGAGCACTGTTTCTAAAGATGTATGAAATTTAAAGTCTCACAGCAAACTGGAGCTCTTCAGAGAGGAAAAGCAAAAAATGTGCCACTGAAGTGATTTATAATTAATTTTTTTCTGAACTGTTATCTTACTTGTGTTATAAACTTTAATTTTATTTAAATTTGAGTGACATAAATAAAACACATGGTCTTCTCCATTTAATCAGCTAGCTGTTTTAAGGTTCAGTAATCTAAAAATTTTCATTTGTTATTCTCCCTATGTCTAAGCTTGCCTCAGAATATTATAATTTCAAATCCTTTGCATTCCCAGGCAAAATAGCACTTCCCTAACATAACTAAAGCACCTAATATGCATTTAGAAGCAATCATCACATTTACTGGGAAACTAATTAGTTTTTAAGTCCTATAACACTTTATTGGGGGTGGGGGTAGGGGTTGGGTCACATTCAGAGGTGATTAGGACTGCTCCTGACTCTGTGCTCAGAAGTCACTCCTGGTGATTCTCAGGAACTAAACGCAGTGCCAGGAACTGAACAGGAGTCCACCACATATTCACAAGTGTCTTAGCCTCTTTATCTAAAGTCCTACAACACTTAAAGTTGACAAAAACACTTGTGACCTTTTCACAGTTTGGAGATGACTTCTATTGGAATGCAGTGGAAAATCCCTACCACTCTGGGTTCTTATCAGACTAGAACCATAATCAAACAGCATCGGATTAGCAAAGGAAAAATCAATTTTATAATAACACTTGGAGAATGTACAGGCAGTAATTTCCGAGGAAACAGATGGAAGATCCAGGATATTTATCCTTTGTGAAGGTACCTGAAGTATCAAAGGTGTGGGGGTTCCACATTACAAAGAAGGGTCTCTTCATCTTTACTCTGCAAGAGGACACTTTCACAAAGCTCTACACCTGAATGATAGCCAACAAACTATATTCTTCTAAGTCATTAAAAAGGGCAATCTGGACGAAAGTCATTCATTTATCATGTTTACTAAGGGTTGATGATAGCTTTATGATCAATATATGTTTGGCCTAGATTGTATGTCTTAAGGACAACTTTAACTATATTTGCATAGACTACTAGGAGCTTCATTCAGTAAATTAAGCAGAAAGTGTACTTATGTGGAGACACAGTGGTGAGCAACATATAAACTCTGCCACAGTAAATCAACAACTATAGAAAAGTATATCAGACCCTTAGGATAACAGGCAATCAGAATGTAATATTGAACAATTCAGGAATTAGAGGCATATAATCCATGCATATGCAAAAATTCAGCACAACTTTTGACAACCCCCAAACTTACCTACTTTCTAACTTGCTTCTTATCAGAAGCTTTACCAATTACTTGAACAATTGATAAACACATACTTGCATATGTATTCAATACTTTATTGTTTTTTAAAAAAATCAAACTATGGAGGCATTCTAGATAAGATCCTGAACTGTAGTTGAGAAAGACTCAAAAACATTAACTACATGTAAGAAAAAATTCCAGGGGCCCGGAGCCATAGTACAGAAGTTGGGGCATTTGCCTTGTATGCAGCCAACCTGGATTCAATCCATGGTCCCCCAAGAACCACAAGGAGTGATCTCTGAGCGCAGAGCCAGAAGTAACCCCGAAGCATTGTTGGGTGTAACCCAAAAGAAAGAAAGAAAGAATTCTATACATTATAGCATATTTTTAAAAAATATCTCTGATATTTCTGTAATCAGCTTATAATGAAGTACTGGGGACTAGTTAAATAAAAAGTACTTAAAATTAGGCATGCTACAAGTCATTTTATAGCTCAGGAAGTGTTCATAGTGGTAAAAAAGGTGTATCATTTATATCATTTATATAATATCATGTGTATATTTTATATATATTGAAAAGGTATATCAATTACATAATGAGTATAAATGTGTTGGGAAAGCATGAATAATATGCATGTGCTATAACTTTTTTCTACATATTAACAGGACAATGTAATATATTTAGATGTAAAGCATCTACTTTAAATTTTGAATTTAATTCCATTTAGGATACAGCTTTCTACTTTAGGTATACCTTGCCTTCTATCCATTTTCTTCAGAATAAAGATGATAGAAGATAATCCACTCTTTTGCCTCAAGGGAAGTATTACTTTATTTTTAAAATTAACAAGGCATACGCTTGAAGCACATTTTTTACAGATATAGAGCTCTTCTGGGCTTGTGATTTCACAAGATGTGTTTGGCAAGATATAAAGCCACATTCTGCAAACTGCTTTACTTGTCATTCCTTAATGTTAATGATATCAAGCCAAAAATATATTGATTCCTAGCAAATTATACCTTTGGAAGCTTGATATCAGAAAAGTACTGTTGTATATTACTTGCATTAAGCTTGTCCCCTTTCTAAATGCACTGCTTTTACTTATTTCAAACAGAAAAAAATAGCTCTAGTAGTGAAAATATATACTGTGCTAATTCTCCTAGATTCTAATCCCCTTGAGGGCACCGATAATGTATATATCTCTGGCACCTAGCAGAGTACCTACACTTAAAAGCTATAAATAATGTTGAAATGGAATAATGATCATAATTCCAATTATGCTGTTTAATTTTACTGATAGATTTTTTTCAAAAATCCTAACATTCCTCTTTTGTACATATAAGTTCCATATACACATATAGTTCCAAATATATACATCTATATTCATAAAGTATATAATATATGCATTAAACACTATAGTAAGAAAGAAATGGTTTGGTGCATGCAGCTGAAGGCATTTGCAAATAAAATAGCTGAATTGGCAAATCCAGTCTGATGCAGGAAGGTTATTTGGAACAATCTGATTTATAAAGTGAAGTCCAATTTCCTACTGAAGTACAGGAGCAAGTATGTCATGCTGTTGAAATTGGGCATTTGCTCTTAGGTTAACAAAATAAGAATTTTGTTTTAATTTACAATAGCAGTAATGTATCAGATAGCTATCATCTGGTGCAGTATGACAGATATTTTATACATATTATCTCTGATGACGACAACACCCTTCAGTTAGGACAAATAACTGAAGACCTCAGGAGTATACAATTTGCCTTGGTTAGGTCAGCACAGAGGTGACACGGAGCGCAAAGTCAGCTTTCGATCTCATCAGACCTTGACCGTAAGGTTGTTTTTGCCTTCCTATCTGAGAGCATTGACAGATTAGAAGGGTGTTCTCTATCTGAAGACCTCTTTCCTTTGCTTGATTTAGGGGGCCACCTCCTGCAGTGTTCAGGACTTACTGCTAGCTCTGTGCTTAAGGGATCATTGGAGGTGGGGATCAAACCCCAGTCATCCATATGCAGGAGCCATACCTGCCTGGACACTGCATCTAGTTGCAACTTAGCATTCCCCAAAAAAGACAGGTACATTTCTAAGTTTCTACTCTGGACTCTGATTCAAAGTTCATAAGGGCCCTGGGAAAGGCACGGAGGATGGACTCCAGCAGAAAGATTAGCTTCACAGAAAAGCTACTGAGGAAATCCACCCACATGGCCACTCTGCCGGCTGTCTGTTCCCCAGGACAGCAGGCAGACAAACGACATCTACAAAGCTTGTTAGCTTAGGGAAATAAAGAGACTGCAGGCAGGGCACCGAGAAAAGCCTGCCCTCATTTTGAAACTCTCTAGAGGCAAAGAGGAAATTAGGATCAATTTGAAAAGGACTTACTTTCCAAGGAGTTTCCATGATGGAAAAGCTATATGGATAATACTAGATTCTGAAAATAATTCATGAAAAGTAGTTGCCCCCACATTCCGTGACTTTTAAAAGCTCAACAGTTTCTTTGTCGAAAAAATAGAAATTTAATTTAAAAATTAATGAATCATGGGACCCACCATACCTGAGCCCCTTCCTGTTTGTCCCCAACACTGGACCCGGTTTTCATCCTCGCCCAGGTGAGTGAATATTCGAACCTGGAACTCCGTCTTGCCCGCACACATGCCCCAGGCATCCATTGTGACCCTGGACTGCACACCATCCTGTTAAGGCCCCTTCCTGTTTGTATCCTGTGCACGGTTTTTATCCTCTCCCAGGTCTGTACCCCCCACACACATCAGGTACACATAAGGGGCATGGCCTCTGCAGAAGTTGGTGTGACCTCTGCAGAAGTGGGCATGGTCTATGCAGAAGTAGGTGTGGCCTGTGCAGAAGTGGGTGTGGCCTGTGTAACATCTCATCTCCATACTACCACAACAACATGAAGAAACAACACAAATCCCCACCACGATGAGAAGATGATGAAAAGAGTCCAGAAGCCTCAATAGGTGTTACTCACATAAGGGAACTCTCTGATAAAGAATTCAGATATGAAGTAATGAAGATGTTTAATGAACTGAAAGAAACCGTGAGACAGATATCCAGTAAATTAAAGGAGGACATGAAAGATACAATCAAGAAAATACAGGAAGAAATGAGAGCAGAAATTGGAAAGCTATGCTCTCGGAGAGCCCGACAAGCTACCAAGAGTATCTCGCCCGCACGGCAGAGCCTGGTAAGCTACCTGTGATATATTCGATATGCCAATACACAGTAACAACAAAGTCTCCAATGGAGACATTGCTGGGCCCACTTGAGCAAATCAATGAACAACGGGAGGACAGGACAGCGACAGCGACACACAGAAATATCACGATAAAGGATTCGGTAGATGAAATAAAAAACTCAATGTGTGCTCTCAACAGTAGAATGGCTACAGCTGAAGACAGAATCAGTGAGCTGGGAGATGAGCTGCAGAAAGCCTTTAGGCAACAACAGATAATGGCAAGAAACCTCAAAATAGCTCTAGAGCAAATCAGAGTCCTAGGGGATGATTCCAAGAGGAACAACATTAGAATCATTGGAGTACCAGAAGGTCAGGGAAACAATCCTAATGAAAAAGCCACCGTAAAGAAATCATTGCTGAAAAGTTCCCAGAGCTGGACAATACAGGCATCCAGATTCAAGGAGGCTGAGGGTACCAGCTAAAAGAGACCCTAACAAAAACATTTCAAGACATATCATAGTTAGAATGATGGATGCCATGGATAGAGACACAATACAGCAAGCAGCAAGATCAAAGAAGGAAATCACATACAAAGGAGCACCCCTTAGGTTCACAGCAGACCTATCAGAGGAAACCCTCCAAGCCCAAAGGCAATGGTGGGATATAGTGAAAAAACTCACTGAAATGAATGCTTCATTAAGAATACTCTATTTGGCTAAACTCTCACTCAAACTCGAAGGAATGGTACACTATTTTGTGGATAAAATAGCAGCTCAGGAACTTTATAGACTCAAAACCAAACCAAAAAGAAGAGCTGAAGGGACTACTCTAAGACAAGATAAACCCTAAAAGCACAACAGACCCTTATAGACGATGACACAAAACCCTATGACAATAATCTCTCTCAACGTCAACAGTATAAATTCACCAATTAAGAGACACAGAGTGGCAAAATGGTTTCAGAGACAGAACCCAGCATTCTGCTGCCTACAAGTAACTCATCTGAACAGTCAGAGCAAACACAGACTCAAAGTTAAAGGATGGAGAACAATCCTGCAAACAAACAGCTCCCTCAAAAAAGCTGGGATGGCCATACTAGTATTCAACAACATCAATTTCAGATTGGAAAAGATTAGAAGGGAGAGCGAAGGCCATTTTCTATTTATCAAGGGATACATACGACAGGAAGAAATCACACTCTTAAATGTATATGCACCTAATGAGGGAACAGATAAATATTTAAAACAACTGCTAACAGATTTTAAGTAAGACATTGCTAACAACACAATAGTAGCTGGAGACTTCAATATCGCCTTATCACCTCTGGATAGATCAATAAGAACAAAACTCAGCAAGGAAACATTGGCTTTGAAGGAAGAAATAAAAGAGAGAGGGTTTATAGACCTATACAGGGCTTTAACCCCCCCAAAAGAAAGAATACACATTCTTCTCCAGTGCACACAGAACATTTTCCAAAATAGACCATGTGCTAGGCCACAAAACATACCTCAATAGAATCAAAAAAGATAGAAATAGTATCAACAATCTTTTCAGGCCACGATGCACTGTGTGTGAAGTGAATCACACACAGACATGGAGAAACAACCCAAACACCTGGAAATTGAACAAATTCAATGTTGAACAATGAGTGGGTCAGGAAGGATGTCAAGGATGAAATCAAAAGATACCTGGAACCAAATGAGAATAAAGACATGAGCTACCAGCACCTATGGGATGCAGCTAAAGCCATGTTAGGGGGAAAATTTATAGCTCTGTAAGCATTTCCCAGGGCCCACATAAACAACTTAACTTCACATCTCAAGATCTTAGAAAAGGACCAAAAAAAGGAGCCCAAACCAGGCAGAAAGAAAGAGATCATAAAACTTAGAGCAGAAATCAACGATATGGAAACCAAAAAAAAAAAATTCGAATATCAATGAAACCAAGAGGTAGTTCTTCGAGAAAATAAAAAAGATAAATAAACCACTAGCAAGACTGGCAAAGAAACAGAGAGAGAGAACCCTAATGAATCAAATCAGAAATGAGAAGGGGGATATCACAACAGAAACCAAAGCAATTCAAAAGATCATCAGAGACTACTTTGAAAGTCTGTATGCCACAAAACAAGAGAACGTAGAAGAAGTGAATAAATTCCTGGATTCGTATAATCTCCCAAAGCTGAATCAAGAAGATAAAAAGTCGCCTCCTCCAGATGGAAGTCCGGTGATCATGAGCCTCTACAAGCACAGCTCGAGTATGAGGGAAACAGGACTTTTTCTCTAAACTGCTGGGACTGCCCTGGCTCCCAGGTAACCTCTGATTCTGGAAGTCATGCCCAAAACCCACCCCCCAGCACCATCTTTACAGCACACAGCCGCAGAGAAGAAAGGCTGCTAGGAGGCTCCACAGCACCCGGAGAATGCAGCAGGTGCCAAAAAGAGCCAAGATCACCGGGAAGCTCCAAATGGGGTAGGTGCCGCATCCCGCCACCTCCAGATGGAACCCTGGTGACCATGAGCCTCTACAAGCATAGCTCAGGTATGCGGGAACCAGGGCTTTTACTCTAAACTGCGTGGCCCCTTATGTGGCCACGCCACATCTCCCTCTATACAAAGTGATCAATGGAAAGTCAATCATTCAACGTTTCTCCCTGAAAATCAGGCTTAACTCTTATACAAACTGCAACACCCAATAGGAGAGAGAGAATAAAAGGGAATGCCCTGCCACAGAGGCAAGGTGGGATGGGGAGTAATGGGGGGGGGAGATACTGGGATCTGTGGTGGTGGAAAATGGACACTGGTGGTGGTATGGGTATTCAAAATAAATAAATTAATTAATTAATTAATAATAATTTAAAAAGAAGATATAAAGTACCTGAATAGACCTACTCACATCAAGGAAAATGAAACTGTAATCAAAAGTCTTCCCAAAAACAAAAACCCAGGTCCAGATGAATTTACTAGTGAATTTTTCCAAATATTTAAAGAGGACCTATTGCCAGTTCTTCTCAAGCTTTTCCAGGAAATTGAAAAAACAGAAACT
>JAOXYA010000045.1:16606450-16619725 GCA_028565675.1 Sorex palustris | reverse complement strand
TTAGAGTATGATAGTTCCTTTTATTTAGAAATTCTTTGCTTTTTTAAAAATTTCTAGCATTTTGTGTTTTTTAGCATGTAAGTCCTGTACATGCTTAAGCTAGATTTACACCTAATATTTCTATAAGTGGTTTCAAATGGTACTCTTGGTTTTTGGGCCACATTTTAGTAGTGCTGTGGGTGGGGATGCAGGACACACCCAGAGATGCTTGGGGACCACATAGCTGAGGATTCAATCCAGGACCTCATACATGAAAGTCAACATAAGCCACACTTTTTCTTGCCTAATCACGCTGGTAGACTTGGTTTTCTGTGTTGAGTAGCAGTGTTAGTAGTAATACCTTTCATGATTCCTCTGTGTTGCTGAATTCTATTTTATGAAAGGATTTTTGTGTTTCTATTCACTGGGTGTGATAGTAAGGTTTCTTTTTTTGTACTGACTAGATTCTAATGATCCTTCGTAGAACGAATTGGAAAACCTTGCCTGCTTCTTGAAAGTTTATGTAGAACGAATGTTTATGTAGAATGAATGTCTTCAATAGGTTTCTTTTTTTTTTTATGTAGAATGAATGTCTTCAATAGGTTTCTTTTTTTTTTTTTTCTTTTTGGGTCACAGGCAGTGATGCTCAGGGGTTACTCCTGGCTCTGTACTTAGGGAATTACTCCTGACAGTGCTCAGGGACCATATGGGTTGCTGTGGATCAAACCTGGATCAGCCACATGCAAGGGAAACACCCTACCCACTGTACTATCAGTCTGGCCTCCTGGATGTTAATCCTTCGAATAGTTGATAGAATACTGTTATCTATTACCTAGAAAATTTTGAATGGGTATTTGGAAATTAAAATTAGTGATTCTAAATAAAAAGTTGTTTATATTTTACTTTGTCACATTGTATAGGTTTTGGTAGTTTGTACTAATTTGAGGAATTGATGGTATCCATCTAAAGTAAACATTTGTATAGTGCTAATTAGTCTGTTGCTTTCTGCAGGTGTGATAGTAAAGGGTCTGCTTTCACTTATGGTTCCATGTATACCAGTAATTTTTATCTTTAATTTTTACTTCTGTTTTACTTTTTGGCCAGTTTTGGCTAGGGTTTCTATTTTATTCTTGTGACAGTTCTGTTGTTTGACTGGCTTCCCCACCTGTGGGCCTAAGACATTTGAAGTATGTTCTATTTTGAAGGGGGTGTGCTCAGGGATCACTCCTCCTGGTGCCCTGGAAGTCAGACCTGGTCGCCACACTCAGGCGAGCACTGTACCTGCTGTCCTGTTGCCCCACCCTGAGGATGTACTCTTGTGGGGTTGGGGTGGGGAAGTGACACTCATTAGGGCTATGGGCTTAATACTCAGTGTTGTACTCCGGGATTGAACCCACATCGTTTGCTTGCAAGTCAGGAACCCTCCACTTGCTGTTCTTTTGCACTAGTCTTCTATTACTAGTTTTTAAATATGTTTTTTAATATTATTGAACTGAGGTTTTTGTGGGTGCCAAGACGGAATTAACCAGTGGTTCATACATACATATTAAGCTTTGTCCCTTACCCAGTACTTTTCTAATGTCTGCATTTGATGCTGTAAATTTGTGTGATTTATGGTGTGCTAGGTTTGAAGTGTTGGAAGATTGCCTGGTATCATTGTCTGAATTTTTAATTTGTTTCAGTTATGATAATATGTGGTTTTGATTCTTATAATTTTTTTGAGATTTGTTTTATGACCCATTCCAGTTCTGTTCCATGAGAGCTGGATGAGAATAAATGTGTATTTTACTCCCAAGTGGGTCAGTTGCTGAGAAACAGTAGTTGGTGTATCCAGCTGTAATTGTGGATTTCCCCTTTTTCTCTTCAGCTCAGACATTCTGCAGCTACTACGTATGCATATTTAGTGTTTCTGAGATTCAGTGACTTGGTTCTTACTGACTTAGTTATACGATCTCTGATTTCCCTTGCTTTGAAGTAAAATGGCTGTTCCTGCTTCCTTTTGATTGTTTGATACACATTTTTCTCATCTTTTTATAGTAATCTATGCATGTTATTGAGTTGGATTTCTTACAGATGTGTCTATAGTGCTGTGTCCAGTTCATATGTATTTACCTGTACGTATTATTGTCCTTTTAAAAGATTTCATAATTTGAGTGTATTTGTGTAGTTTTTATTTGTTCTGAACACACAATATCTACTGTGTGTCAACATTTTACCTCTTCACACGAAGTGTGTCTATAATTGCCGTATTTTCCCTTCACAATTGAGGACTATCTAAGATAGTGTTGTAATTTTTCCTTCAGTCATTAAACATAATTTTAACAACTCAAGAAGAATACTGTATTTACTATTTTGGTTTTTTGTTCTACTTTTCTTAGCAGGTTTTAGGCACTCTTTCTGGAGTAGTTTTCTTTTTATTTCTTTTTATTTATTTTTTTTAGTAGTTTCCTTTTTATAACGCTTCTTGTAACCATTGTTTTAGCTCTGTTGCAAACAAATCCTCTAAGTTTTCTCTTCCTGTGAGATGGTCCTCATTTCCCATTCATTCTTAAGAGGTGTTATTGGATTTTACATTCACACTTCAAGGTTTAGAGAATGCTGGGTTCCCTCTTTCTAAAGAATTCTGCCATTGTTTGGGGCTCATTTCCCCTTGAAGGCAAGGTGTTCTTTCTGTCTCAGCTGTGGGGAAATGCTTTCTTGGCTTCCAGAAGTTTCCATTTTATCTTTTTGGAGTTCGCTCACCTTGACTCTGTTGCAGGTATATGTGTTTTTTGAGAGCATAATTTGTCCCGAGTTTGGAGCCTTCACATGCCATAGTTGCTCTCTGCTTTCCCTTCTTTTGGAAGTCTAGAATGTGTATTAGCATCTTTTTTTTTGGGGGGGGGTCTCTACACCTGTGATTTCCATTTTCTCTTGCTCAGATTGAGTAATTTCTATTACTCTAAAGTTTACTGATTAAAAACAATTCTTACTAAAAATACTGTGAATCAAAAAGTTTACGTATTTTGCTCTTTCCTAGTTAACCCTCAACCTTTCAGTTTTGGTCTTTGTTTTTTCTTTCCATTCCAAAATCTCCATTTGCTCTTACTGCCGTCTATACTGAGACTTGTGGGGGTATACCTTGCTGTCTCTCCAGTCTGAGACCTTTTGTTTTTAACCTTTTGTTTATAACTCATTGAAACAGTTTTTGGGATTACTGCTCTAAGTTCCTTTTTCTGTTGTTTTTTTCTGTTTGGGAGCCATACCTAATAGTGCCTAGGGAGCGAACCTAGACCTGCATGCAGAGCACGCCCAGCCCATCCAACTCTGCTTTCAATTCTGTCAGTAGTGCTATGCCATTTCAGTGTTCCATCTATTGATTGTCTCTTCTCAGTAATTTGATTTAAACAGTTTTTATGTGATAGGTTATCTTTACTGAAATCTGGATATTTGGGGTATTATGAACTGGATCTAATTTTGATCTATTACAAGCTTCTCTTGATGGCTCTTCAAACTTTAGGAAAGAGGAACATAATTTTGATTTGGTTACAGTGTTGCTGATTAGGTGGCCTTGATGGTCAGACCAAAGGGGGTGACCTCACTACTTGAGGGTGGGGAATAATGCCCAGTTACATGTGAGAAGGAGTTCCCACCAGGTCTTACTTGGTTTATGTAGGGAGGTGGGCCACGGGTTTTTAGGGGTGTGTGTGTGTGTGCGTGTGTGCGTGTGTGTGTGTGTGTGTGTGTGTATTTTCCTTCTCAGAAGAAGGAAAGGCTAAGAGGATTTATTTTCAGCAGAGCTAAAAGAATGGCTACAGGAAACTTTATAAAAAGAAAATGATTGGAATATTTGGTTGAAAATGCTCGCTTGGTAGGTTGCCAGTTTCCTGGACCATTGACTAGAAGGTAGGCTTTTGTTGAGACCCTTTAAAAGAAAAGCATTTGCTGCCTTCTGTAGCATCAAACTGTAAAGTCCGGTGAGAAATGCAGAAGTCTCAAGTTCTTCGCAGCCCAGGATTCCTAACCACCTGCCTTCTACCTCCAGAGTCTTAAGTTTGCTGTATGTTCCATGATCAAAATTAAAACTCTCCAGAAAGGACACGTAGGGGGAGTTTGTTCCCTGAGGGCTGTTCTGGGAACGGCACACACAGCTTCCAGGTGGGCTGAGGCACTCCCCATCCCTGCATTACTGCCCCAACACCTGCATGCACAGAGGATGGGCTGAGGCTCGCCCCACGCCTCTAGATTCTAGCCAGGTCTGATCGCATGGAAACTAACCCCTCACCAGCCCCAGTTTTCCTCCCCCAGCTTTGTTGTGTTATTTTTTTCCCTACCCCAACCCCTGCCCCCATTCAGGGTCACTTCTAGCCAAGTTGTGGGGGGAACCCTTGGCGTGCCCAGGAGGGACACCAGCTCTCGCATGGAAGCTTTTGCTCTGACTCTTGAGATGAGAATTGGAATGTTTCAAAGTTCTCGGGTTTTATTTATTTAGCTTTTTGCATCACACCCACGATGCTCAGGAGTTACTTCTTTCTGACTCTGCACTCAGGAATGACTTACTAGCAGTGCTCAGGGAAGTCCATATGGATGCTGGGGATGAAAACTGGGTCTGCACAAGCAAAGCAAACGGCCTCCTCCCATATCCCTGTACCACTCTGGCCCTCTTGATGACTTTTGAATGCAGCGATAGCATAGGCAGCTTCTCCTTCCCCCATCTCCTTGTGCTGGGGATTGAACACAGTGCATCACACATTCTCCAACTTCAGGAAGAGCCAATTTTTATTGCTCCCTTTTTTTCCAGAAGGGTCTCCTATTCCACCAGCCAGCAGTGCTCAAGACTGTTGGCTCTGTGCTTGGGGACCATATGTGGTGCTGGGGATCGAGCCTGGGTCCACCACAAGCGTGACAAGCACCCTACCTTGCTGTACTATTGCATCAGCCTCTGGGAACTCCTTAAATCAAGAACCCTTTATTGGTGTCATGAGTAAAAAAGCCCTTAAAGACAGTCTATTTTAGAATTCTTCTGATTCACTAGCGTTAGAGCCAAAATGAGTCTTGGAATACAGGCTGTTGGCCCAATTGCACACTTAAGTTATCATACTAGGTGGTTTCTGAAGTACTTTACAGAAGAGTATTTGTGTAACATATATGTGTCCTTGGGGTTTTGTATACTCAAAAGCGTGAAGAAGAAAATGTTAGCTTCTTAGTCTTACTGCCACTCCTGTGAAATTGTTTAAATACCCTTGAACACACCACAAGGCTGCTGAATGCAGTTGTGTATATTGTGTCGGGTAGAACTTCAGGAGACACTCTTCATCAGGGTCTCTTCTTATGTCCGTATTGGAGTTGGGGGTTTTGTGTGGAAAGGTTCTTGGGCATGGCACGTTGTTTAACAGCCATTGCTGGCTTCTGTATATAGTCAGGAGATGAAGGAAACCATTTCCAGGTATTTTTTAACGGACAGTCTATTCAGCGTATTGCAAAAAAATACTTCTTTATTGTGAATTTTTTCATTTTTTTATCACTTATGTAGAATGTGTGCAAATATCACTAGATAGAAAAGATGTAACTGAATTTCAGTCCCATTCCCATATCAATGTGTTATGTTAAGCCACTGTTTTCATTGCCTTTTATATAATCCAGTTTCTTAGATCCTTTCTTTGAATTCATTAGTTTTCCTTCAAGATCACCTCCTTATCATATAGCTACATATGGGGGATGAAGTATTAAAGGTCAGTAAAGGAAGAGGAGCACATGGGATTAGAATTTGCACTTGAATGGGGAAAGATGAAGTAAGCCGAAGCCATATTAAGAGCCATATGTTCAAATAAAATAAAAGTTCATAATGTTATCTTTGCACCCTAGATCTTCGGATGCCAGAGATGTAGGGCCAAATTTGGTTTCGGCTGTGTGTTTTTCAGATTCATATATTACAAACAAGTCTGGAAAACTATTTTAATATTTACAGCATGTATTGTGCTTTTTGTATGGTCAATTTCTGTTAATCAGACTTGGTCCTTAAATATGGACTCTGGCTAAATGTAAACAAATGCACATAGCTCTGCTTGGTAGGTAGATGGATAACCCAATTTCCAGAGCTGTCAATTCTAAAGTGATTTTAAAGAGAAGGCACTTTTGATTTCGTTCCTGGCAGGTAATGTTCATTTTTCTTTATTTCTCTTTTCAGTCTTGTGAAAATGCCATTGTGTGCTGGAAGCCTGGCAAAATGGAAGATGACATAGATAAAATTAAACCCAGTGAATCTAATGTCACTATTCTTGGACGGTTTGATTACAGCCAGTGTGATATTTGGTATATGAGGTTTTCTATGGATTTCTGGCAAAAGGTAGTAAAATCTTTTTATTTTGAAATTATTTTAGAGCATTACAGTTTGGTTTTCTCTGTACCTATAATATACAGTGATATGAATTATCCTACCTTTGATTTTGCACACCATCTGTGCATAGATGGAATTGACAGGTGTTGTGGGAGGAGGCTTTTCAGTTTCCGTAGCATTGTTTATTGAGACTTAATGCTTAGTATTTTTATGGTAGGGCATCTGCCTCGCATGCAGCTAACATGGCCGACCCGAGTTCGATTCCTCTGCCCCTCTCGGAGAGCCCGGCAAGCTACCGAGAGTATCTCGCCGGCACGGCAAAGCCTGGCAAGCTCCCCGTGACGTATTCGATATGCCAAACACAGTAACAACAGAGTCTCCAAACAAATGGAGACGTTACTGGACCCGCTCAAGCAAATCGATGAACAACGGGAGGACAGTGACAGTGACTCTGTCCTAGAGGAATAAATGTGGAAGTGTCATTATGCTAGTTACCCTAAATTTTTTTTAAAAGATGGAATGTAAAGATTTTGTGGCAATAAATGACCTTTGTATAGTATTTCTATAGATAACCCGCATTATCCTTTTGGGTTCGATTCTTCCATCCCTCTCAAGACAGCCCAGCAAGCTACCGAGACTATCCTGCCCACACAGTAGAGCCTCCCCTGGTGTATTCGATAGCCAAAAACAGTAACAACAAGTCTCACAATGGAGATGTTACTGGTGTGCTCGCTCAAGCAAATTGATGAACAATGGGAGGACAGTGCTACAGTATAGTATTTCTATAAGAAGCTTTCAAAGAGTATTTCTATAAGAGCTTTAAAAGTATAGCCATAGTTCAATAACTATGGCTATACTTTGCTAAGGTACAAGAAAGTACTAACCGATTAACTTGTAAAGCTCCTCATAAATTTGCAGAATGTTTTCATTATTTACTGAAGTCACTTGTGAGGTACAGTCCCCTTCTCCACATCTCCAGGAACGTATCCCAATCCCCAGTGGGTGACCAAATGGCAGATAGTACAAAACCCATTTATACTAGACATGCAAACCGTGTTAAATCTTAATTTGCACCTTAGGCATAGTAAAAATAACAAATCAGAACAATTATAACCCTATTGTAACATTTAGAGGAATGTGATTTCTCTCAGAAAATACTTTTTGTGAATGTACTTGATCTTGGAGAACTAAAACCACTATGGGAAGCAAAACTGGTTAAGTGGGTGACTATAATACTGTTTTTACTACATTTACAAATCAGAAATAGGTAACAGTGAAATAATTAAGAACAATAGCCAGAAGCTTGCCAGGCTTTGCCGTGCAGGCCAGATACTCTTGGTAGCTTTCCAGGCTCTTCGAGAGGGGCAGAGGAATCGAACTCGGTCGGCCATGTTGGCCACTTGCAAGGCAAACGCCCTACCTACTGTGCTATCGCTCCAAGCTACCCGTGACGTATTCAATATGCCAAACACAGTAACAGCAAGTCTCAGAAAGAAAATGGAGACGTTACTGGGCCCGCTCAAACAAATTGATGATCAACGGGAGGACAGTGACAGCCAGAAACTGGAGTTGAAATTTTTCTGAAATGAGAAAAATGTTTTAGAATGCACTTATACATTAGCCTATTTTGATAAATTTGTATTTTCTTATTTGCACAGATGCTTGCATTAGGCAATCAGGTTGGCAAACTTTATGTCTGGGATTTAGAAGTAGAAGATCCTCATAAGGCCAAGTAAGTGTTTAGAAATTCCTGTTCATAATTCATGCCGAAATATTACTCCAGTATTGATACAGAAATTGAATTTTTTTTTCTTTGGTGCTGTTGGGGATTGAACCTGGCCCTCACACACGTGACCTCTACCACTTAGCCTCATTTCCAGCTGCATTTCAAATATTTGCCTGTTTATTATTATTTATTAATTTTTTGCGTTTTGGGTCACACCCAGTGATACTCAGGAGTTACTTCTGACTCTGCACTCAGAAATTACTCCTGGTGGTGCTTGGGGGACCATATGGGATGTTGGGGATTGAACTCAGGTCAGCCACATGCAAGGCAAACGCTCACCCCCCCCCACACCCCGTACTGTCGCTCCAGCCCCTCCCTGTTATTTTAAAGTACTTTTTAAATTCTAATTTTTTTTTTAAATACCTTGGTTCCAAATCATCTTTCTTCATATAACTTGTAAGGTGCCTCTTAAATCTGAGATGCACAAATAGAAGCTAGCATTCTAGAGCACGTATGCAGGAGGCCCACATTTGATTCTGGTGTGCATGGTCCCTGGAATACTGCTGGGAGTGACCTCAGCTCTGCAAACTGTGGCCCCACAATCCAAACATCAATGAAACAGTTTTTACCTGGTAGAAAACCTGTGTTGGATGTGTGAGGCCCAGTGTGACAATATAAAAATAGTATTTCCAGATTGTTTTGAAATTCAAAATTAAACTCTTGATGAAATATATTTCACACGTTTTCTTGGGAAGATGAGGTTCATGCCACATCCAGCTGTGCTCAGGGCTTACTCCTGGCTCTGATCTTATGATCTTAGGTCACTCCTGGTGGACTCAGATCATACGGGGTGAAGGGATAGAACCTGGGGCAGCTGCATGTGAGGAAGTGCCTTATCTGCTGTGCTAGCTCTTTGGCCCTTCAGAAGTTGTCTCTAAACCTTGTATTGCTATTGTAATTCACTGTTTCTTAACTACATGCCGATGACATTTACAAAGAGTGCTGAAAGCCGTTGTTTTCCTTTCTCCCCACCCGTGCCCAGATGCACGACCCTGACGCACCATAAGTGTGGCTCGGCCATTCGACAGACCAGCTTCAGCAGGGATAGCAGCATTCTCATCGCCGTGTGTGATGACGCCAGCATTTGGCGCTGGGACCGTCTGCGATAAAACACGTTCTTCCTCATGAAAATTAGAGTATGTTTTCTGTGTAACATGGGATTAATGTATCTTACTAGTAAGAGCACATAGAACATTTAGAGTTGTCTTTTGGCATTCAATCAGGCTGAGCTGAATGTAGTGATGTTTACATTGTTTACACTCTTTGTACTGTCTCCTGCTCAGACTCTACTGCTTTTAATAAAAACTATTTTTATAAATGTTTGTGTATTTTATTTTCATTGTGATGAATTGTTGCAAGCAATAAAATTTTGTCATGTCTTTGTGTAATGATCATTTTAGGTTTTTTTGAGTTCTTTTAAATCTGAAAAAGGACTTTACAGCTGTGGTCTTAGATAAGTATCTCAACATGTTTCCATTTCCCTGTGAATAAAATAGAGATAATAGTCTTCATAGGGTTACTGAAAGAATAAATAGAGATGAGTGATATTTTATCTACCTTCCTAAACTTATGGCACAACAGATAGGGCACGTGGCTGACCTGGGTTCGATTCCTCTGTCCTTCTTGGAGAGCCTGGCAAGTTACTTGAGTCTATCTCGCCTGCACAGTAAAACCTGACAAGCTCCCCATGGCATATTCGATATGCCAAAAAACAGTAATAAGTCTCACAATGGAGACGTTACTGGTGCCCACTCAAGAAATCCATGAACAACAGCACGACAGTGCTATGGAGCTACAAACTTACCTAACTTGCATTTTGTTCGGTTTTGGGCCACACCCCATGGTGCTCAGGGCTTACTCCTGGCACTGTCCTCAGGCAGGCTCAGGGAATGGGCTGCCCGCTAGGCAAGCACCTTGCCCACTGTGCTTTATCTTCTGTCATTGGAAATTCAACTTTCTATGATTTTGTTGTTACTAATTTCTATAGTAACTAATTTCAGTAACCTTAATGCATTATAATCTGTTACATTTTACTAAAATCCTATCTTCTTACTTGATATCTTTTTTCTAGAATTTTATCTTTACATGGCTGGAGCGATAGCACAGTGGGTAGGCTGTTTGGCTTGCACGTGGCTGAGGCGGCCAACCCGAGATCGATTCCTCCACCCCTCTGAGACAGCCCAGCAAGCTACTGAGAGTATCTCACCCGCACTGGCAAAGCCTGGCAAGCTACCCGTGATGTATTCAATATGACACAGTAACAAGTCTCACAATTTGTTACTGGTGCCTGCTTGAGCCAATTGAACAAGGGGAAGACAGTGCTACGGAAGACAGTGCTATGGTGCTATTTTTACAGCTTAAAAATACTGTTGACATTAAAGCCAAGAGAGAGAACAGAAACTTAAATGCAGAGGCTTGAGAAATACGAGAGGATGTATGCATGAAACAGATTTAGACTCAGAAAGGTGCTGGCCTAAAAAAAGTAGAATGAGGCTGTCATAGGGTTAAGAGTAGTTGGTAGGGGGTGGAGAGATGTGTGTACAACTGGTAGGGCACTTGCCTGACCAGCCCAGGTTTGATCCTGGTTCCCTGAGCACCACCGGAAGTAACTCCTGAGCACTGCCAGGTGAAATGAAAGATTAGTTGCTGGTTTTATCCCAGCAGTGCTGACTAGGAAAGCAGGGTCTCTAGGAAAGAGAACCCTTGAAGGGCTGGAGTGTTGCATATAGAAGTCTTGGGTTTGAGTCCCAGAACACTATATGGTCCCGGAGCACTTCCTAGTGTGGACCTCTCACCCCACCTCTCAAAAATTCCATGAAGTTTTTTCCAAGGTCATAGGCAGTGCTGGTTGAGGGGATCGGTGGCTGTTCTAAGTGAAATCCAGATCTCTTATCGCAAAGCATATGTGCTCGGCCTTTGTCTTTCTTCACTATTTTTTTGTTGGGCGTGCTTGCTGTGGCACTACAGGCTTGATCCAGTGGCCCCTGGGGACAGCCCCTCCCCAAGCACCTGTCAAGGATTTTAAGAGTTGAGAGTGTTGCCTATATAGAGTTTTGAGGGTGTTTCACTGTTTACATGGTAACTGCACAGCAAATTTTTGGAAATGTAACTCCCAATTTTTTTTTTTTAATATTTAGGTAAATAGCCTGGTATACACATCTTGGTCTTTTTTTTTTTTAAGCTAATTTTGCTGAATGTTACAGGTTTGGAATTCCTAAAATAATTGGACATTAGGTTTGCAAAGTAATTCACAAAGGTAGGCAATAAAGCAACTGCTGCAACTGGTGGTTGAAACAATACACTATATATTAGGGTGCCAAAGACCAGATAGCAATTACTTTGGGATAGAACCACATTTAGATGCAGGAGTTTTGTCCCTGCACTACACTTCGGCTTTCCTACTGTGCATTTTAATTATCACCTAATCTGCTAATTTGCTTATTTTATTTGTCCTGGTGCTCAGGGCTTTCTACTGGCTCTGCATTCAGAGTTCATTCCTGGCTTGCTCAGAGGACTGACCATACGGGATGCTGGGGATTGATCCCTGGTCTGCTAACTTGCAAGGCAAACACCCTGCCTGGTGTGATATCGCTCACTCTGGCTCCAAGTTTTCATATTACTGCCATGAATCTTACTATTTTTCATACTGTATTCTGAATTTGTGCATACTATTAAATAGAATCATTGTGATTGCCATTCATATATAGACTCCCCGTTCCCCTTTTGTTGTCATCATGGCTGTTTCAGTGTACTGACATCTGAAGGTTATCCCCAATGCTTTCTTGGGGTGCTTGTCAGAGTGCTTGAGCACTGAGGTTCCGGAATGCTCAGTAATGAAGAGTGGTTTGGGGAAACGTATTTGGCAGGTGGATATTCTACCATTGAGAGTTGTCTCACACATCCTTAGTCCCCTTCCAAGTATTTGCCTCTTACTAGTGCAGTGGAAATGGTGCACAAAAGTAACTCATCTGAGGAGGTAAAGTGATAGCATGATACCCTTTCAGTAATCTTAATGCAAGCCATGGTGCCTAAAAGCTGAAAAGAATGTATCTGCCATTGAGGCAGCTGTCAGGGTCAATCTGGAACATTGATGGCAGGAAATGCACACTGGTTGAGGTTGGGTGTTGGAACAATATATGACTGAAAATTATGGGCAACTATAACTCTGAATTAGAAATTTAAAAAAGATGAACAAAGTGACTCATCTGGGAGCTGGAGAGTTGGTAAGTGGCTCAGCCAAGTTCAATCCTAGAAACCCCATATGGTTCCCTGTGCTCAACAAGGAGCAACTGCAGAGTAAGCCTTGGGCTTTACCACCATGCAGTCCAAAAATGAAACCATTTTATTTTTACTTCTTGGTACCCCACAGTAACAAACTGATACATCCATTTGATACCCCAATACTAACAAATTTCTTTTGAGTTTCCTGTTACAGGTGAACACAGTAACATCATATTGAAAGGAAAGAAAAATATACTCAGTTACCTTAGATTTCCCCTTTCTCTTTGTCATCTTTGCAGTGGTTGGGAACTCTTATATGGGGAATACAAGATGAAGGCCTAAGAAATTAATAAATCCTTGGTTTGTCCTTTTTCTGAAAATGCCACATGTTGGGCCAGTACAGGGTGAGGTGCTTCCCTTGATGTGGCAGACCCTGGTTCAAACCCTTGCCCCCCCTCCCCCCAAGCACCACTGCAGCTAGGCCTGTGCACAGCCAGGCACAGCTCCTGAACACGCTGGTTGGATTTCCCCCCCCCCCGCCCCCCCCCAAATAAAACTAAAAAAAAAATAGTCATGTCTTTTCATTTCATTCAATCCAAGTTGTACTTCAAAGTGAAAGCATGACTCTTGCTGCCTGTCCAGGTAACTTGCATATACTATGTACCTTTTTTTAAAGACCTTGAAACACTGTTACAAAGTTGTTCATGATACAGTTGTTTCAGGTAGTCAGTGTTCCAGCACCAATCCCACCACCAATGTGACCTTTCCTCCACCAATGTCCCATTTCCCACCCACCTCACCAGCCTGTTCCTTTAGTAAGCAGAAAGTAATTTACATTGCTTGTTACAACATATGGGCTGGAGCGATAGCACAGCGGTAGGGCGTTTGCCTTGCACGCTGGCAAGCTACCCGTGATGTATTCGATATGCCAAACACAGTAACAACAAAGTCTCCAATGGAGACGTTACTGGGC
>JAOXYA010000045.1:16574155-16598914 GCA_028565675.1 Sorex palustris | reverse complement strand
CTCTCCTAGAGGGGCGGAGGAATCGAACTCGGGTTGGCCATGTTGGCTGCGTGCAAGGCAAACGCCCTACCGCTGTGAACACTCCTGGGCTCTTTTAATAGGAGAAATTATTCAAGGACAGACTTAGGGAGTGGCTCACCTTCCAAGATTTCTGCCTGCACCTGGACTAATGTGGTCTGGGAAGGGAACATGAGATCAGACAAGTGGGAACACTTTTTCAGAAGATCTTCCAGGGTGAAGAATTCTGCCCTCCCCCTCTCCAAATCCAGAAGACATTATCTTTGGGGTGATGAGAAATAGCCACAGACTCCTGTAACTATAGTGCAGTGATGCCGAGTTAGAATCCCCCAAAGCCAAAATCTAGAAAGCCTAGAGAAAAGCCTAGAGAAGAAAGTTTTAGAAAAATATGAATTTTTCAAAATTAGCAAAACCGAAAAATGCCATTTGGGGCTTTCATCTGAAATCAGGTATTTTTTTTTTTTCTTTTTGGGTCACACCTGGTGATGCTCAGGGGTTACTCCTGGCTTTGCACTCAGAAATCACTCCTGGCAGTGCTCAGGGGACCATATGGGATGCTGGAAATCGAACTCCGGTAGGCCACGTGCAAGGCAAACGCCTTACCCACTATGCTATCACTCCAGCCCCAGGCAGTCTTTTTTTGAAGCAGAACTCTAATCTATAAGAACAATTAGCAGTGATTAATATATTCTCCACAGGTACCTGCTTTTAGTTCTCTTTGAGATATTCAGTCATTATTACAATCCTTTTTTGTTAACCTGTCAGTAACTGAATTACTGGTCATTGAACTCTTTTCTTTTTTTTTTCTTTTGGGGTCACACCTGGTGATGCACAAGGGTTACTTCTGACTCGTGCATTCAGTAATTACTCCTGGCAGTGCTCAGGGGACCATATGGGATGCTAATGCTGGGAATCGAACCTGGGTTGGCTGCATGAAAGACAAATGCCCTACCTGCTGTGCTATCGCTCCAGCCCCTGTTTTCTTTTTTTTTAAGTGTATCTTTTACTGGGGATAGCATTGGCTTCCAGACTGGAAATGTTAATATGCTTTAGGAGCTTCTGAATTCCACAGATTAAAGGGCTGGAGCGATAGCACAGCAGGTAGGGCATTTGCCTTGTGTACAGCCGGCCCAGCAGAGCCAGATTCGATTCTTCTGCCCCTCTCAAGAGAGCCTGGCAAGCTTCCGAGAGTATCTCCGCCTGCATGGCAAAGCCTGGCAAGCTACCTGTGACGTATTCGATATGCCAAATACAGTAACAACAAGTTTCACGATGAAGAGGTTACTGGACCCGCTCGAGCAAATCGATGAATAATGGGAGGACTGTGACCGTGACTAAGAGGAATTATATTTTTTAATTTATTATTTTATTTTTAAATAATTTTTTAATTGAATCACTGTTAGATAGAACCTTACAAAGCTTTTCATGATTGGGTCTCGGTCATACAGTATTCCTGCAACCATCCCTCCACCAGTGTACATTTCCCAGCACCAGTGTCCCCAGTTTCCCTACCATTACCACCCCCAGGCTGCCTCTATGGCAGGTACTTTTCCTCTTTCTCTCCCTCCCTCCCTCTTCCTCACCCTCACCCTCTCCCTCTCCCTCACCCTCTCCCTCTCCCTCTCCCTCTCCCTCTCCCTCTCCCTCTCCTTCTCCCTCTCCCTCTCTTCCTCCCCTTCCCTCCTTCCCTTCCCCTTTTGGGGATTGTGGTTTGCAATACAGATACTGGAAGATTATGTATATCCCTTTACCTACTTTTAACACTCAGTTCTTATCCAGCATGATCATTTCCGGGTATTATTGTTATACCGGCCCCTTCTCTATCTCAACTACTTACTTACCCTCTGGCCCACACACACTTGTGGTTGATCCCAACCATTGACCAGTCTTCCTAGCCCCTGTTTACCCTGATCTTGGATATTAGTCTTCTATATTTTTTTTATGGTTATTGAACTTTTTGTTTTTGTTTGGGCTCAGTGGTCAGAATTTTAAATAGAAATAGCTTTTAGCATTGATATTTATGCTAAGGATCTTGTCAGCAGTTGTGTTAGAGGAAGGTACTATATCTGCTAATGATCTTTAGTTTTTAACATTGTATTTAGAAAAGGAATGTGTTAATTACTTTGACAGCTATTACAGGTTTTTAAAATCTGGGGGGGTTGGAGTTTTGGGGTCATACCTGGTGATGCTCAGGGGTTACTCCTGGCTCTGCATTCAGGAATTGCTCCTATCTGCTTGGGGTACCATATGGGATGCTGGGGATCGAACCAGAGTTATCTGCATGAAAGGGAAACACATTCCCTGCTGCACTATTAAAGTTACTATTAAAGGCCCTGGCACCTGTTAAAGTTGCTACTACCTTTAGGGAAACATACAGAAAGTGTAAATTCTGTGGGTCTTTTGTATATGACCTAATCTTAGAGATGTGGCAGCAGTGATTACTAATGCAAGTGCCATTATGATAAAGTATCTTGTAATCATTAAAATATTAACTTTGCAAAAAAGTTTCTTAAAAAGTTTTTAAAAAGCTGTAGAGACAGTGTAATGCTTTAGGTGCTTGCTTTGATTCCTGGTACCACATATGGGCCTCTGAGCACAGAGCCAGGAGTAAGCTGCTGAGCTGACCAGTTGTATTCCAAAAGACAGAAACAGAAAAAGGAAAGAAAAGAAAAATTGTAACTGTATTACATATCATTCACAAAAGTTAATGTTTCTAGTTCTATCACATTTTGCCCCAGCTTTCTGATTTTTTTTTCTTTTTGCTTTCCCTCCCTCCCCCTTCCTTTTTTTCTTTCTTTTCTTTTCTTTTTTTTTTTGACTCAATGCTTAGGTCTTACCTTTGGCTCTGTGCTCAAGGATCTTTCCTGTTAGGCTCCCGGGACCATATGTGATGCTGGGGATTAAACCTCAGTTAGTCACATACAAGGCAAATGCCCTGTCTGCTCTGGCCCATGATGCGTCTTATTGGAGATCTCAAAGTGGAATCTAGTACTATTGAACTTTAAGATTTATAGATAGATCAATCGGATATTTTAAAAGCCCCTCAGCATAGTATGGTATTTGCCAGAGTGGGCAATATCATCCTCCTTGGTGATGCTTGACCAGTTCAGTGGGTGGTAGGGGTAGCCCCAGGTACAAATGAAGGTGCTATCTGTTTGTTGAATATGCTTGCTTGCTTCTTTGCTTGCTTGCTTGAAGGAGGTGGTTTTCAGTAATTTTCTGAGTGATTTTTTTTAAGGCATTGATTTTTTTTTAAGACACTGATTTCAAAGTTATGGATAATTAATTGAGTTTTAGGCATACAGTGTTTGCAGTTTCAATCCCACCATCAGTGTCCACATCCCTCCACCAGTGACTCCAGGTTCCCTCCCGTCTTCTGACTGTCTCCTTAGCAAACATGGTTTTAAATTTAATGATTGTAGTGTGGGTCCTGTGCTTAATACAGTGTTGGCTCTGGTGGTTTAGATGAATACAGACACCTCACCTTGACCCAGCCAGTGAGCCCAAGCTCTTGTCCATGTATTATCCCCAGACCACCCTAGCGTCCCATTCCTTCCCTGGCATTGTTGTTTTTGTAATCTACGCCAAAGGTTTGCTACCTTTGACACCTTTCACTTACTTGTCAGGTTATTTCTTATACCACAAATTAGTGAGAGTTACTTTTTTGTTTGTTTTGAAAGGGGTCATCTGGGAATCTTCCCTAGAACAACCAAGTGTGTCTACTACAACTTTCACCTATGCAAAAATAACTGAGTCACATTATATAATGTTAAGATATTTTGGTTCATATTATATAAAAAAATAGCTACAGTATCTGAAAGTAACAATTTTGGTTCTGAATTTGGAAGTGGAAATAGTTTCTCCAAACAAAAATATTGTAACTAAAATAACTTATATTATGCATATTTATGCATGTTTGGGTACATATGTCTGTCAAATAACAAATGTATTTGTAGAGTTCATATACTATTTGAAAAGTATATTCATATACTATTTGATGGGTTTAAGTCACATCCACATATCCTTTCATGCACACAAAGTTCACTTTAAAAACCCTTCCTTTTCTCTGTAGGTTAATTATTTGTAAAGTGTTTCAAGAGACAAGGAGGAAATGGCTCAATGCCTCAGGCAGGGAGAATTCCAGTGGCATCTGCAGTGGAGAATTATGTGGAGAATGGGAAGCAGAAGAGACCGAGATTGGAAGAGCAGGTGGGGGAGTAGGACTTTAGGTCAGATTTAATCAAGACACTTGGAATGTTACAGCTATTTTTCATTATGTCTTAGTACTTTAACATGTGATTGTTTGGAAAAGAATTTAATAGTTCATATTGCAGTGTAACAAGGCACAGGGATTATGTGTTTACGCTCCAGTCCCTAGAATTTCTCTTTTTATGAGAGAATATTAATTTTTTTCCTTAGAACTTTATACTAAATTAGACATGTTTAACTTTTCATCTTTTTTCTTTTTTTTCCTAGCAACACTTAACATGTACATGATGAAATCCTAAAGGTATTAGATCTGATAGTAAAAGTTGTTTTTGGTTTTGTTCTAGGTATGTAGAAAAGCTTTTATGTTGCTGTGATTTTGAAATTAGGAGAAAAAAATCACAAGTATCATATAAAGACTTATTTACATTTTCCCAGATTCCTCAGTTTTACTGTACATTCCTTGTTTTTTTTCTTTTTCTTTTTGGATCACGCCCTGTGATTCTCAGGGATTACTCCTGGCTCATGCACATTACTCCTGGCCATGCTCAGGGGACCAGATGGGATGCTGGGAATAAAACCTGGGTGAGCCGTGTGCAAGGCAAATGCCCTACCTGCTGTGCTATTGCTTCAGCCCCTGTTCCTTGGGTTTGTTTTGTTTTGTTTTGTTTCTTTTTGGGTCACACCCGGCGATGCACAGGGTTTACTCCTGGCTCTGCACTCAGGAATTACCCCTGGTGGTGCTGGGATGCTGGGAATCGAACCCGGGTCAGCCACGTGCAAAGCAAACGCCCTACCTGCTGTGCTATCGCTCTAGCCCCTGTTTCTTATTTTTAATCTGCTTTTATTGAGACCATTCCCAGCAGAGCTCTGCCTCAGTGCCGGAGGCCACCTGCACTGTACCTGTCTGTAGTTTTGTCACATTTATATTTCATCTTCTGATTTTTTTTTTTTTTTTTGCTTTTTGGGTCACACCCGGCGATGCTCAGGGGTTGCTCCAGGCTCATGCACTCAGGAATTGCTCCTGGCGATGCTCAGGGGACCATATGGGGTGCTGGGAATCGAACCTGTGTTGGCCACGTTGGCTGCGTGCAAGGCAAACGCCCTACCCGCTGTGCTATCACTCCAGCCCCAAGGTCTGGGAATTCTTGACATTAGCCTAGCAACGGATCCACACAAAAGGCAAAGATGACCAAATCACACCTGGAATCATTGAAAATCAGCTCTCCACTAACAAACGCAGAATGAAAACGATAGCAAAACTACTCATCCCGGACGGGCAATCATGTCAAGTATGATGTACAAAATGCAGAACAAACCAACGGAAACTCTTGGAGGTGGAGCAGAAGAAGGCAGCCTGACAAGCAGCCTGTATGGCGGCTGGGGGCAGAGATGAGCTTGGCACTGGTGCTGGCACACACGTGTGTCTCTCTAAGCTCTCAGGTCTAGGTTTGAGAGAATTGAGTTCGCATCCAGCTCAAGAGCCTTCCTGCCTATCTCGTAGACAGAGGATGGCTCTCCCCAAGCCGCGCCCCACCCCACCCCCAGTCTCCCAGAAGGCTGTTGTGGAATCCAGTGGGTGGGGGTGGGTGAGTGAGGGGGACGCACTCCTTCTCCCCCTGGACCACAATTTCAAAGCTTCGAATGTGTGGTAAATCTGAGCAGAGATAAAGATTTGCAGGTGTTTCTGCATGAATGTGAAAAGGCAGCTGTATCTGAAACGTGCTTCTGACCAAACGGGACATCTGCAACCCATTAGGAGCATCCTGAGTGGGGGGAGAAGGGGATGTGGGGGTTCAGGCGAAAGCCAGCTCTTCGGGAAGGTCAGCCCCGTGGTGGGGAACTAAGGGTGCTGAGGTCCTAGAGAAGTCACCTTCCCAGGGGTGCCCAGCAACCCTCTACACCATTTTCCCTCCCTCTGCCCATGTCTGGACTCTGGCCCCAACTTCTTCACTGGAGCACACCTGAATGTTTCCGCTTTTCAGACCCATCTGCCTCTGCACCCCATTCTTTCCCAGTTCTCATTAGACGTCCATGTCCCAACTCGGCTTCCTCCCCAGCAAGAAGGAACAAAGCAAAACTGTCACCACGGGCATTGCTGGTGGGTTACTCACAGGCTGTCATGCGCCCTGTTGCAAACTCCCCAGCAAACCACCAGCTTTTATGAAAGCTTTTGTAGTGAGGTCGATTGCAAAACCCCCCACTGTGAAGGTGATGCCAAAGCATGTGATCACAAACCAAGCCCAGAGTGTCCCTGTGCCCCGGGCTTGCTCTCATTCTCCCTATAGGAGTCACAGGTAGAACCTAAGGGACCAGCCCTTAACCCAGCCCCATCACCAGAACCCCAAGGTTCCATTAAGGACTATACAGGTTTGCTTTATCTCCTCCTTGCTGGCTTGCCTCTTGATAAACCATTAATGCTGGAGCATTTTGTTCATTCCTAAACTCCTGGTGACAGACAGAACTAGCCTGTCAAAACCTGTGTTGTAATCTGAGGATTAAAAGCCACACCTCTAGGGAACGCTGGTATCAGAACTGATTTGGAGCAGAGACACGGTGTCAGAAACCACAGTTTGACAAAGTGGATTCCCAAGTGCAGTTGGTAGAGGCATGTTTCAAGGGCTTCAATTATGCCACGTGTAACAGGGGCCTTTAAGAAGTGACAGTTTGGAGGTTATGTTATTTTTTGCCCCTTCCTGTCCCAGGAAAATGTTTTAATAGCTCTTCATACATACATTTATAGGTATAGTTCCTATCTCTGGAAACCTGCTGTGGACAGAACTCAGTTCTGAGTTCCATAAAAATCAAGACTCAGGGCTGGAGCGATAGTATAGTGGGTAGGGCGTTTGCCTTGCACACGGCCAACCCAAGTTCGATCCCCAGCATCCCATATGGTCCCCTGAGCACTGCCAGGAGTAATTCCTGAGTGCAGAGCCAAGAGTAACCCCTGAGCATTGCTAAGTGTGACCCAAAAAACAAACAAAAAAAAAAAGCAAGACTCTATTCCCCGCAACCCTATAAAGTCTCAAAAGTCAGTGAAGAACATTCTCCGCAAAATGAAAGAACATATTTGAGCATTTCTGGAAAATACTCTAAGGGGACCACGATGACCACAGCCTTGAAGCCTCTGAGCTTGATTCAGTGAGTCTGTTCTCGTGGTCAAGATCAGGGCCATCCTCTGTCACCAGTGTCCCCTAGAAGTGACCAAGCACTCAGTATTTCATTGACCCTCACCCAGAATAACCTTCCAGTAAAACTGCGTGGATGTCTCCATGTCAGCTGAGCTTTCTGTGGAAAATAAGACCATCTTATTTAAAATCAGCCTAAATGGGAAAAGTGATTTAGTTACTCACTGATCTAGAAAGGCCTCAGGTGTGCTCTTTGTTTGATCAGTGCTTCAGGGGAGTTTCCCAATAATTTCTCAACACCACTCTCTCCCTGGCCACTCAGATCTGACCCACTCGCAGATTTCTTGGTTATTTGCAAGAAGGGAATCAGTGCTTCTCAGAACCAGCCAACAAGTCCTGAGGGTGAGACTCAAACAGTATGGATCCTCCTCCAGAAGGGAAGCGCTCAAGTTGCCACGTGACCCAGGAATTCTGCTCTAGTCGTCAGTCGAAGGACAAGAGAGAGCACTCAGGTACTGCATCCCCAGTGACCAAGACACGAACATAAACTGCCCACTGATGGCTCTGTGTGTGTGTGTGTGTGTGTGTGTGTGAAGAGATGAAGATGTGCAGCCACAGAGGTGTGAAATGTTGGGAATCTGCCATAATATGGATGATAGGATCATGCTAAGAAATAAATCAGAGACAGATAGTTTCTTATGACCTCACTCACATTCAGAAGCTACCAGAGAACCCAGCACACTCACAGAGAACCAGTTAGAGGTTGTGTGTGAAGTGAGGGGGAGGGAGTGGCAACAACAGGAGGTATGAGTTCAATCAGGATGCGGTATTCATGGGCTGCAGCCGTCACTGCAAAGTAGGACCGAGTAGGTCTCTCTGATGCACGTGGAGAAAAGAAAGTCTGGAAATTATATCACAAGAGGAAAATATGTACACAGGTATGGTAGCAAAAGTATTGACTGGACTAAATGGTGTTGATTTTGCCCAATATATACAAAGTGAGAATGATTAAGCCCTATACCTGAAACAAGTGCATAGAGACAATTTTTAAAAGCCCAAGCTTAGTGCTGGTTGAATCATCCTGAAATTGATCGCTGGAGTCAGGAAAATGTCCCAGTGCTGACTGGTGGCATTGTGTTGGGTAGCCAGGGGTGGACAGGGAAGTAGATATTAGGGGGAACCTTCAGGGAGTCACAGGAAATAATCAGAGTATAGAATCCATTGCGTTCCCCCTTTGAATTTGTGGATTGCAAATTCATTTTTATTCCATAGCAGAGGTAAGGTCTATGAAAGGGAATCTATTTCCTCTTGATTTAAGTCAGACATTTAAGGATCATTTTACTTTCTCAGAAATATAAAGAATATACTGACACCCCCTAAGAAGTGTTTTTAAAGACTTCTCTCAGTCACTGGAGTGACTTAAAGGCAGCAACATCACATCTTTCTATTTCCAACAGCCTCATGCTCTGAAAGGGAATCCTCATTCAGACCAACCTAAGTATTTTCTCTTTCAATATATGTTAACTTTACCGAAGACACTTTGTCCCAAGGTCTAGTGAACCTTCTGTTTTTTTCTTCTGTGGCTTGTCCACCAGCTCCCCAAACCTATAAAGCGGCTCCTGCCCTGACCTAACACTCCCACCTTGGGATTCATCACCTCCATTCACAGCCTGCCGGCCTAAGGGATTTTCAGGGGCTCAGTCTCTCTGCACTTTAATTAGAGAAAGAACTTGGTTCAGAGATGTAATTGTGGGCCACCTGGGATATCTCCCTGCTGGGGGAGAGAGAATGAGCTGTTTGGAAGGAGGCTGTCTAGTCGTGGCTCAAAGCCATGGCGGACAGAGCCATGAGAGGTGAGCGTCACCCCCATGGCACCTGACAGAGAGCAGGATGCAAACAAGCTGCCTTCTCCCACAGAGCCATGGTTCTGTGGTCCTACAGTTCTGTGGTTCTATGGTTTCATGGCTTGTTCTTGTGCACACTTTTGTGCCACCTGCAGAGATCCCACTTCTTGGGCTCCTCCCTGTCAGACACCCTCTGGGAGGAAAGTTAAGGGCCAGCTGAGCATGTCTGAAATGTGGATGCTGCAGTGGTGTCTGCCAGTGTACTCACTGACATACCCACCTCGACCTCCTCACGCTCTGGCAACCGAGTCCCGTCTGAGAGCTCCAGAGCCTCTCTCTGGGCAGTGCTTTGTGGGGCGTTTTGCTTCTCTGACCCCAGAATGGCCTCCTGTCTCTCACTCGGCACAGCCCTGGGGCTGGAGATGAGGCGGCCACACCTGGGCCAGGTCTGTGGAGGGCTGGCCTGGCCCCCAGCAGACAGCCTTGTGGGGGGCCGGCTTGGCCCGAGCGCTGCTGAGTCAGGCACTCCTGCCGCTCGGCTGCAGATTTGCCTGGACCTGCCCCCACCAGGTGTCTGTCTGGGCCGGGAGGTGACGCTGCAGATGAGGCTCCACCGCCCGCTCTTTCCCGACACTGTCCTCAGGAATGCGGACAACTTGGGCGAGGCTACCTCAGAAGGCCTGTGACATGTTTTGCGGGGTCCCAGCCTTCACTGTCCAAAGGCCAGGGAGCTCCTCCCACAACCGCTGCCAGACATAGGGGGCACTGGGGGACCCTGGGGCCAGGGGGACAATATCCCTGAGGCTCTCATCTGCCCATCAAAGCCTCCAGAGATGAAATGCTGCTTTTCTTTCCGAGAAAATAAGCCTGTGGTTTAAAATTCCCTGTTTTTCTTTCAAGGAGAAAAGAACTTAAATTCTTCCTCCATCTTTGAGAGAATTCATTTCACAGGTGCACCAGCATATCACCGCAGCATAGACAGTTAGTGGGATGCTGGAGGGGGGTGGCTGTTGTGCTCATCTCATCCCCATCCCCATGGAGGACCATGAGACCCTGGGATACAGTTCCTGTCATGGTAGCCTCCAGGCTGCTGGGACACTGTTCATGGCAGGTCAGGGCTCTGGGACATGGTAGAGCCTCCAGACAGCACTTCCAGAGCAGAGGGTGCAAATGAATGGCACGCGGGCCGGGCTTGCCTCTGACTCATGCCACATTTATCAAAAATGTGAATTAACTGCCAACTCCTAAACTTCATAATATTTCCAGCTTCTCTTAAAAACTCAGGAAATCTGGCAAAATGGAGCCTGCATTCCCAGCTGATGACAAGCACACAACCATCACCCACCTCACACTGGAGCTGGCTGTAGGCTACCAAGCCCCCATCGCCCCTGCCCTTCACCTTGGGGGTGGGGGAGTGAGTCTAGTGGTGGCACGACCTGTCCATCTGAGACAGAAGCCCAGTGGCACCCCCAGCTCAGCAGAGACTGTCTTCTCTAGAGTTTTCCCAAATGCCTCCCCCTTCCCCACACATACTTAAATTTAAGACTCTTTCCCTGTGCATCCGAGTAAAGGTGGAAACACTTTGTGAGTTCAGCACTAAGATGGAGAACTTGAAGAGAAGGGAAATTGCAGGGCTGAAGCCTAGAGGGGAACTTAAAGAATGTGCGAGTGACGTCCAGGATCCCCTCCTACACCCACACCCCCTCTGATGGCTGCCCCCAGCTCTTCCACCCACACTCGGATAGGGACACCTCATTTTTGCTCTCAAGACTGCAGGAAGCAGCAGTGAGGGATTCTCTGTTCAGGGAACAAACTCCAGGGCTCCATTCAGTAGCCACCGTCACCCCAGGAAGGGACTGGGACCCAACCGTGTCTGCATGTCTTCTGAGCAGGGTGACTTTGCCGGTATCCTCCTGCTATCTGTCTCTTGGGAGAGTCAAGTAGGTGGGTCCCGAAAACTGCAAAACTCCCCAGAAGCAAATGCAGCTCAGTCCCACAAACAGAAGTGGTGAAGGCGTTGACAGGGCGATGGCTGGGATGCGGAGTCTTCATGTATTTGGGTGGCAATGGGAGCACACCCGACGATGCTCAGACTCCTGGCTCTGCACTCAGGAATTACTCTTGGCAGTGCTCAGGGGATTATATGGGATGCCAGAGATCGAACCTGGGTCAACCACGTGCCAGGCAGGCGCCCTCCCTGCTGAACTATCTCCCCAGCCTCATATTTTTAAGAAGCAAATATGGCCTTTTGGTAACTCTACTGCTGAGGACTCGGGTTTAAGTCCAGCCCAAATCTGCCTTCGGTGTAGCAGGAGGGAAATCAGTGTGCAGACTGGCTGTCTGACCTAGCAGTCTATAGGAACTTAGTGGGGGGACAGGAAAGGAGCACCATTCGGGTCCTTCCCATCACTAAGAACAGGCCCCACCTAGGCCTCCTCTGCCCTTGCCATGTTCCTGAGCACAGTGATTGGTCAGAGAAGCCAGGATAAGACCTCCCAGGGGCAGAGGGTGCCAGAAGGGGCTGAGCAGCCCAGAGTGAGGGCCATGGGCTAGGAAGGCTTCTGAGAAGCCTGTGAGGGTGAGTCTGGGGAGCCACTGGGGGTCAGGCTAGGAGGTGAAGAGTGAAAATCTGGAGTCAGGAGCCAGAACTTCATAATCATTAGTAGAGAGCTTTCCCAGACCTTGGTGCCAGACCACCTCTCCCTGTGTGGAGACAGGTGGAGTCAGATGCTTACCTGGTCAGAGAACCACAACGCAGAGGCCTGAGAAGCCCGAGTTCCCCACTTCCTCCTGCACTGGGCCCACTGTGGCACAGTGGTTCCCTTTCATCTCACATCTGTTCCCACCCTGCCCTCAGCCAGAGTCCTGTCTGTATTCAGGGGTCTCTGACAACAGACAGGGTGGTGAAACAGGCTGGGGAGTGGGGAGCCAGACCCCCCCCCAAGTGCAGCCCCTAGGGAATCCCGATAGGAAAGTGAGGAGGGAGGGTAGCCTGGTTTCACTCCGGCTGTGTCTGTTGTCAGGTGGCCACACCCCAGCTCAGCCACCTCCTCTGGTCCCTTGATCACCCTTCATGCCCAGCACCGGTGGAAAGGCAGCTCTGGATCCCCAGGCACCTCCAAGGCTCAGAGAAACAGGCTCTGATCCTGGGACAGAATAAGGGGCGCTGGGGTTGCCACGGGGTTGAGGTTGGGATGGGGGCGCAGAATCGTTCTGAGACGAAGCCAGAGAACATAAGAGCGTTTCGCCATCCCCAGGAGAGGCAGACACGGGCACGCCTGTGTCTCGACCGACAAGTGCCTTCAAGCCCGGCGGGCCGACACCTCCGCGGCCGCCCGCGAGGTCCAGCTGTCTGCGGCCCAGCCTCGTCCCAGCTGCTCCGGAGAGCTCGAGCGGCCGCGGGGCGGGGCGGGGCGTCCAGGTAGGGGCGGTTGGGGGCGGGGCCTTGTCGCGTTGGGCGTGGCCGGTGGGTGGACCCTGCGGGCCCCGCCCCCTGCGCCGCGCTGGGCCCCGACGGCCTCAGCTTGGATGCGCGGGCGCCCGCCGAGCCCGGGCCGGGGACGAGCCGGTAGCCCCGGCTGCAGCGGCCGCAGGATGGCAGAGGTAAGCGATGCAGGGTTCCGTGCCTGCCAGAGGGCCCCTGCCCCGCGACGCGCCCGGAGCGCACGCTGACTGGGCTCAAGCTCCATCCCGCTTCGGCCGTCCCTGTCGCGCGAATATTCTGGCATCGTCCGCGCTTCTCTCGGGTCGGCGCCGAGCTGCTCCCGGCGCGCTGGACTGGGCGAGACCCACCTGGGAGCAGGAGCCGCGCGGGAAGCCCGGGACCTGCCGGTTTCTTCCCCGTGCGCCGTGCGCCGCTCTGCCCGCGCGCCCCGAGTGCAGGGACCCGGGGTGTCCCCGCGAGCCCAAGAGATCCGGGGGGTCCACACGCGCCCTGAGTGCAGGGACTCGGAATGTCCCCGCACGCCCGAGAGAGCCGGGGGGTCCCCGCGCGCCCCGAATGCAAGGACTCCTCGGAATGTCCCCGCGCGCCCCGCGTGCAGGGACCCGGGTGCCCCGCGCGCAAGAGAGAGTCTGGCTGTCCCCGCGCTCCCCGAGTGCAGGGACCCGAGGTGTCCCCGCGCGCCCAAAAGAGCCGGGGTGTCCGCGCGCGTCCCGAGTGCAGGGACCAGGAATGTCCCCTCGCGCACCGAGTGTAGGGACCCAGTGTGTTCCCGCGCACCCGAAAGAGCCGGGGTATCCCAGCGCGCCGAGTATAGGGTCCTGGGGCGTCCCCGCGCGCCCGAGAGAGCCTGGGTGGCCCCGCGGGCCCCGGGTTCAGGGACCCAGGGTGGCCCCGCTCCCTGAACGCCCAGATGCGGAATGATCCCGCGCCCCGCGCGCCCCAGTGCAGGGACCCGGAGTAGTCCCGCGCCCCGCGCACCCTGAGTGCGGGGACCGGGGTTTCCCCGAGCGCCCAAGAGAGCCGGGGTCTCCCCAAAAGCAGCACGCGCACATATGGCCACTCCTGTGGGGATAGGTGTAGTGCCCGCGTCCCCCGCCTCCGGCACCGGGATTTGCTCCTTGAATTTGTCAGGTGGATGTGACAAGACGCGGGTGGAGCCCGTCTGAGAGCCGTCAGCGGGAGCTCCCGCAAACTTTCTCAGCAGTGCGGGAACGAGCCCTTCTCCTTCTCCTTCACCTCCTACTCCTTTTCCGCCTCCTCCCCTTGCTTCTCGTCTTCCTTCTCCAACTTCTCCTTCTTTTTCTCCTACTCCTCAACTTCTTCTGCTTCTCTTCCATCCTCTTCTCCTCCACCTCCCACAGTGACTTTTATTTTTCAAACTATTAAAATTGAGATACTGTGACTTTCAGTAGTGTTCTGATTTCACCTGTGGTGAAAGCATCAGGACAGCCCTGTTCTGGTCAGCTCTGCTCCGTAAGGTTCAGCAGAGGCCAGGCCTTGCTTCTGCACTCCTGGAAGAAGAGCATTTGCATGGGACCAGGCCTCTGCTGTTAGCACTTAGTGGAGAAGAGAGAGGCCCTGGCAGCTGCAGCCTGTGTGCAGGCAACATGTGTTATCTCTGCACTAACACAGCCAACAACTTTTTTTTTTTGCACTGTGCTTTGCAATACTGAGGGTATCATGCATATCACTTTCTTTCAGTACTCAGTTTGTGTCCAGAGTGGTAATTTCCAAATATTGTCATAGTGGTCCCTTCTCTGTCCTAACTGCGCTCCCCCTACTGCTTTGTGGCAGGCTTCCTACTGTAGATCAGACCTCCTCACCCTTGTCTCTGGCTATTATTCACATACTATGCTGCTTAAAAAAAAAATTATCTGGCAGTCATTCTATGTCTGTCCCTCTCCCTCTGACTCATTTCACTTAGCATGATACTCTCCATCTCAATCCATGTATAAGCAAATTTCATGACTTCATTTTTCCTAACAGCTGTGTAGTGTTTCATTGTGTAGATGTACCATAGTTTCTTTATCCACTCATTTGTTCTTGGGCACTTGGGTTGTTTCCAGACTCTGGCTATTGTGAATAGTGTCACAGTGAACATAGGAATGCAGGTGGCTTTTCTGCACTGGTTTTTTTTTTTTTTTTTTTGCCCCCTAGGGGATCTTCCAGGAGTGGTATTACTGGGTCCTCTGGAAGCTCAATTTCTAGTTTTTTGAGGAATGTCCACATTGTTTTCCAGAAAGGCTGGGCCAATCAGCATTCCCACCAACAATGAAGGAGAGTCCCTTTCTCCCTGCATCCACACCAGCACTGGTTGTTCTTTTTCATGTGTGCCATGAGATGATATCTCATTGTTGTTTTGATTTGCATGTACCTGATAATTAGTGATGTAGAGCACTTTTTCATGTGCCTTTCGGCCATTTGTTCTTTGAGGAAGTTTCTATTCACCTTCTTCTCCCCATTTTTTTTTTGTTTGATGAAATTGTTTTTTTCTTGCAAAGTTCTACCAGTGCAGAATATCTTTAAATATTTTTATATGTTTATATATCTTGAGCTGGAGTGATAGCACAGCAGGTAAGGCATTTGCCTAGCATGCAACCAGCATGGCTGACCCAAGTTCGATTCCTCCGCCCCTCTTGGAGAGCCCAGCAAGCTCCCGAGAATATCTCGCCTGCACGGCAAAGCCTGGCAAGCTACCCGTGATGTATTCGATATGCCAAACACAGTAACAATTAAGTCTCATAATGGAGATGTTACTGGGCCCGCTCAAGCAAATCGATGAACAACTGGAGGACTGTGACTGTGACCATATATCTTGAATATTAACCCCTTATCAGATAAATATTGGGTAAATAATTATTCCCATCCCGTGGGCCATCTTTGTTTTCTGGTCATCATTTTCTTTGAAGTGCAGAAGTTTCTTAGTTTAATTTGGTCCCATTTGTTTATCTTCACTTCCACTTGCTTGGTCAGTGGTGTTTCATCCTTGAAGATGAAGCCTTTAGCTTCAATATCAAGGAGAGTTCTGCCTATGTTTCCCTCTACCTTATGGATTTAGGTCTAATATCAAGGTATTTAATCCCTTTTTGTTTGATTTTGGGGTGTATTGCTGTTTTGATATTAATCCTCCCAATCCATGAGCAGGAGATATGTTCTCATTTCCTCCTGTTCTCTTTTATTTCTTGGAAGTAGTGTTTTGTAATTTTATTTGTATTGGTCTTTCACCTCTTTAGGTAAACTGATTCCAAAGTACTTGATTTTCTGAGTCCACAATTGTAACAGGATTGTTAGAGGCAGGTGGGGGAGAGGAGTGGCGGAAGGGATACT
Organism: Sorex palustris; assembly: GCA_028565675.1. Lineage (NCBI taxonomy): Eukaryota > Metazoa > Chordata > Mammalia > Eulipotyphla > Soricidae > Sorex > Sorex palustris. The sequence goes on along the minus strand of JAOXYA010000045.1, from coordinate 16,582,946 downwards.
GGGGACATTGGTGTGGGAAATGAACACTGGTGGAGGGATGGGTGTTAGAACATTGTATGACTGAAATCCGGTCATGAAAGTTTTGTGACTGTGTATCACAGTGATTCAATTTTTTAAAAATTTTTAAATAAATAAATATGTTTCCTCTCTTCACTATTCATATGTAGGAAAGCCATGAACTTTTGCAGATTAAAAATTTTGTAGACTGTCACTTTACAAATCTATTGTTTCTAAGAGCTTTTTGGTAATTTTTAGGATTTTCTAAATATAATATCATGTCTTCTGCAAATACTGAGAGCTTGACTTCTTCCTTTCCCATCTGGATGCCCTTGATATCTTGTTCTTGCCTATCTGCTATGGCAAGTACTTCCAATACTGTATTGAATAGAAGTGGTAAGAGTGGGAAACCTTGTCTTGTGCCTTAAGAAAAAGACATTTAGTTTTTCCCCATTGACTATAACATTTCCTCTAAACTTATGGCAAATGGTTTTGACTATATTGAGGAAAGGTCCTTCAATTTCCATTTTGCTGCAGGTTTTATCATGAATAGGTGTTGGATCTTGTCAAATGCTTTCTCTGCATCTATTGATAAAATCATATGGTTTTTATTTTTCCTTTATGGATACAGTATACTATGTTTATTGACTTGCATGTGCTAAACCATCCTTGCACTATCAGGATGAATCATATTTGGTCATGGTGTATGATTTTTTGATGAATTGTTAGATTCTATTTGCTAGTATTTTTTAGGATCTTTGCATCTGTGTTCCTCAAGAATGTTGGCCTGTAATTCTATTTCTTTTTGTGTGGTGTCTCTGTCTGCTTTTGGTATCATGGTTTGAAATGATTGTTGATATGATTTCTGTACTTTTGACTTTGTGAGGGTATGTTTTGTGTCCAAGCATGTGGTCTATCTTGGAGAATGTCCCGTGTGCATTGGAGAAGAATGTTTATTCAGCCTTTTGAGAATGAAAGGCCATTTGTGTACTAAGCCCCTCTCTTCCATTTCTTCCCCCAAATAAATTGAGGAGCTTTAGTTCAACATTAGTTCTAGTTGATCTATAAAAAGGTATTGAAATCTCCAACTACTATTGTTTTGCTATCAATGTCTTTCTTCAAGTCTGTTAACAGTTGTTTTAAGTATTTTTCTGGTCCCTCATCAGGTGCATAAACATTTGGGAGTGTGAGTTCTTCCTGATGTACAGATCCCTTGATATTAAGATGTTACCTTTGCTATCTTTTATTGCCTTTTTCAGCCTGAAGTCTATGTTGTCTGATACTAGTATGGCCACCCCTCCCTTTCTGAGGGGGTTGTTTGCTTGAATAACTGTTTCACAACCTTTGTCTTTGAGCCTGTGTTTACTCTGACCATTTATATGAGTTTCTTTCTTTCTTTCTTTCTTTCTTTCTTTCTTTCTTTTTTTTTTTGCTTTTGGGTCACACCCAGCGATGCACAGGGGTTACTCCTGGCTCTGCACTCAGGAGTTATTCCTAGCGGTGCTCAGGGGACCATATGGGATGCTGGGAATCGAACTCGGGTCGGCCGCGTGCAAGGCAAATGCCCTACCTGCTGTGCTATCTCTCCAGCCCTATATGAGTTTCTTGCAGGCAGCAGAGTGTTAAGTTCAATTTTCTAACGCACCTTCCACTGTCTTTCTCATGGTTAGATTGGTGCATTTAACCCATGGACATTGAGAAAGATTATTGTTATGGAGTTTTGTGCCATCTTTCTGCAGAAGTTTGGCATGTTTGTGGAGCTTGTCTTCTCTTAAAGTAGCCTGTTTAATTATTCTTGTAACGATGGTTTTGAGTCTATAAAGTTCCTGAATTGTTTATCTGTGAAGTTGTGTATTGCTCCTTCCAATATGAATGAGAATATGACTGAGTGAAGTGTTCTTGATGAGGCGTTCATTTCATTGAGTTTTACACTGTATTTCACCATTATCTTCGGGCCCAGAGGGTTTCATCTGATAAGTCTGCTATAAATCTTAAGGACACTCCTCTGTATTTAACTTTCTTCTCTGATCTTGCTACTTTCAGTATTCTGTCTCTATGGTTTTCATCATGCTGATTAGGATGTGTCTTGGGGTATTTTTATTTGGATTTCTTTTAGCTGCTACCTTTCAGAATTCCTGAATCTGGGTGCATGCACTCTTCGGCAAAGGCTGCTTTAACAGTTTCTTCTTCATCAGGTTTTTTTCCCTGACCCTCTGGGACCCCTGATTCTTATATTGTCCTCTTGAATTCATCCTAGAGTTCTCTTGTTGTCTGCTGGTTTACTTTGCGGGTCTTTTCCATCTTCTGCTGTTGTCTGGAGGTTCTCTGCTCCTCGTCTTGGAGTTTCAGATCGGTCTTTTCTGTTTGTTGTTTCTTCAGTGCTTCTTGTGTTTTATTGGTGGTGCATTCCACAATTTCTTTGAGCTCCTTGTACATCCTCAACAATTCCCTCTAAACTCCTTATCAGAGATCTCATTATTACTGATTGAGTCTTCTGGACTAGCATCTTAACTCACGAAGCCTGGTGGGGTTCTGTGTTGCTTTACCATTGTGTTCTTTCCAGCATGGAGTTTTTTCTTGTGTGTTGTAGTGTGGTTGGGTGCCTACAGCTAGGATGTCTTTGTATGTTTATAGTGAGTTATGAAGAGGTGAAGAAATGTGCACAGCGGAGGGCATTTAAGACAGTGCTTCCCCTCAGTCAGAGTAAAAGGGGTTACATTACCATTCATAGATCTACTTGAATGTGAAACAAACATTGGAAATATTAACCAGCCTGAAGAGATCACTGTGGACACAGAAGGTTTATGTGGCAGGGAGAGGGGGTAATTTTCTTTTCTTTTCTTTTTTAATATGGTCAGGTCCAAGTTCTAATCTCATGGTCACCAGGATTTTGAGAAGGGCCCCTCCAACCCATAGGGTGAGAAAAGCCACAGAGGTCTCCCTGGGGGACTAAAAATCATTGTCCCTGAATCCAGTATTTAGTGTGGATGGATGCTGAGAGTTTCACAGAAATTGGGCACCGCTTTCTAATGAGAAGCTGCTTGACCACAGCGAATCACAGTGCTCAGGCAAGGGACTCTGCCTTGGCTTCTGCTTGTGGCTCTCCAGGTTATTTCCATGGCTCCACCAGGATTGTGCAAAAGTCCTGCTCTCCGGAGAGGTGAGAGGGATTACTGGAAGAACCGGCCTGTGTAGACGCGGCAAGAGCCCCTGGCAGGGACCTCGCACCCTAGTGCCCCGAAGAGCAAGGCTCTAGGAGACACAATTTTTTAGCACCTTTTCCTGAGTTTTCTATCACTGTTGTTGTTGTTGTTATTTTTAATGTAGCACTTTTCTTTTTGATGACTTATCTGAGAGATGTGAAAGATAATTCTTCCTTCATAGAAGCGACGTCCCAAAAGGTGGGGTATAGGTGGTGTGTGTGTGTGTGAGTGTGTGTGTGTGTGTGTGTGTGTGTGTGTTTCCCCTTTTAGATCAGAGTGTGCCTGGAAACTGGTTCCCTTTTATCTTGCCATTCTTTGAAGCTCTTCCTCCCCGTGGTGGAAATTCCGGGGTTGCTGTGTGGCCCTGTCTCTCCGCACGCCCGCCTCCCCGTTTCATCCGCAAAGTGCCAGGGCTGCCGGGAGCTGAGCTCCCTCACCCCTGGGGGTCTGATGGGAGGCAGTGAGGGCTCTGCCTCGGAAGTGTGGGGCCCATGAGGAGAGGCAAAGCAGGCATGCAGGAGGCAAGTGGTGGGCTCAGGTGAGTTCTGATTCTGTGCGCATGTCTTTCTTTTGTGGCCGGGCCGACTGTCTTCTCTGTTTGTCTCCTCACTCTCTGTCTGTCTCCTTGGCAGACTTCATAGCTGAGTCCTGTAGGCCCAGGCCTGCCAGTTCCTAGCCTGCTTCCTCTTTGTCCTCCAACTTTCTCTCCTGACACTCTCCTCATGAGGAGCCACCGCTGGCCCTGCCTGGAGTGGTGTTGGATGGTCGAGCAGTTAGTAGTTAGCAGGCACCATGATCCGAGTCAAACTTTTGCTTACTAACAGCACCACTCGGAGCAGGAGTTGATTTGCTTTGCGTGATTTGCTTTGCATGGAGTGTTTAAATCCAAATTCTCTTGTGGTCCCAAAATGAAACATGGGCAGGCTTGCTTCGTTGTATCCACTGGCCCCTGGTCCTTTGCACCGCAGCAGTTGTGAAGCTGCCTTGCTTATTGACTGGCCCCTTGGGAAAAAATGACTCTCAAATTTAAGTGTTTTAGGTTCGGTTTTGCTTTTGGTTTTGGCTGCCCAGTTCCACACCCACTCACTCATCTGTGTCTCAAGGTTCCCCACATGGGCAGTTTTTATCCTGTTTTTTATCAAAGGTTTCTCAAGATTACTTCTGAGGTCTCTGAAACTTGAATTATAAAGGGTCAAAAATATGTTTGTTTATTTTTTATATTTTTGTATCGTTTCACTGTTGTTATTAAAAGGGAAAATATTTGGCTTGGTTTCTGGGGTGATATTTGCCTGTTTTTCTGCATTCTGTATTTTCAGTTTTCAGAATTAATAATTTTAAGGGTGGGGGGAAGGCACAGCTGTCAAAAGAGTTTGGCACCAAGCTTATACTTTGATTTTAAGAGATCAAAAGAATGAGTATTTTCCCCCTCACCCGCTTTGAACTGAGCAGGGAGAAAGTCCACAGCACCTGATCGGCCCTCCTGGGGTGCCGAGCCCCCCACCTGTCCCGTCCTGCCTCCCACCTGCCCTGGCTGTGCCAACCCTTATCCACGGCCTGACAGGACCGTGCCCCATCCGCCCAGCCTTCATCCCACAAGTCAGGGGGAAAAGCCAGTTTCTTTATGTTCTGCAGACTGTCCATCTGTGCAGCCAGCACCCTGAGATACTCCTGCAGCCCCTCCTGGGTCCACAAAGCCCCCGAAGGCTCCTGGCTGCCCACTCTGGTGGCCCGTAGCCATCTCTGCCCAGAACAGAAGTCTGTGCCCCGAGGCTTTGGTGCTCCCGGTGCTTAGAGATTTCAGACGGCCTCAGGCTGTTTGGTGAAGCTGAGTGGGGATGTGCTTGGGGGTCAGAGTGACAGTCTTTGGGTCAGTCGCATATTCCTCCTCCCCCTCCTCTTCCCCCCCCACCAATTATCCACCCTGGATTACATGGAAGCAAGGCCTAGGAACCATATATTTTCACCCAGAAATGTTCCAGCACATTTCCCATAGAGAAGTCTTTATCATTACCCTGAAAACAGTAAACACCTTTGAACGTCTGGTAAGGGTTCGGGTTTTCCCACCTGTGTCATCGGCTTTCTCTGCCATGGGTCCCTTCTGGTCAGGGCCCCACTCATCCACTCTCTCTCCTCGTGTGTGTGTCCCTGGCATAAGAGGGTAGCATGGATGGCATTTCAGCCAGTGAATGGTGATGTCTCCTTTGTGACAAAACCGGCCTTCGTTCTTTTATTCTTGATGAATCCAGTTGTCTGACTCAGTCCCCAGAACAGGACCCAGGAGTTTTTTGGTTTTGTATCTGCACTCCCGACTTCCACCTTGCCCCCAAGACCACACAGGCTGCCAGCACCTGGCCGATGCTTCCAAACCAGTCTAGCCCAAATGGAGCAGGGAGACGGCACTCAGAGGCTTTGCTGAGCCGACGTGAATGTGCAGGCTCTAGCCTGGGGCCAGCTTCAGCAGCAGACACACTGCCCCGCAGGCCTCCTGGCTCTCTTCTATCCACTCTCCCGAGTTTCCAGAGGCATACCAGAGCTGTGGGCCAAGACCCCCAGCTTGAGTAGCCCTTGGTGGTGACCGCACAGTGGGATGAGGCCAAGCCCTGTCCCCATGAGCTGGGGGTGGGCTGTTCCCTCTAGAAGTCACCCCATCTTCAATCTGCTCTGCCAGTTTCCAGAACCCACTGTGTTCTACTAGGTTCATGTCCAACATCTAAAGGTACAACTTGGAAGAACCTGAAGCTCCTTGTCAGAAAGTTTAGTAGCCTTTAAGAAATGGTTTGTGTTGGGCTGCAGAAGCACTGATTAAAACTCTTTCTGCCTAGGGGCCAGAGAGATAGGACAGCGGGGAGGGTACTGGCCTTTTAGGTGACCAACCTCTGTTCTATCCTTGACACACCATATGGCCTCCAGAGCACCACCAGGAGTGATTTCTGAGCACAGAGCCAGGAATAAGCCTTGAGCACTACCCAAAACTCAAACAAAGGACAAATGTCACATCAGAATCCTCTGGTGAGGGGAATACCTTGGGGCCTTACTGGCAGGCCCAGCCCCTGGCCCCGCTCTTGGCCAGCCTGCAACGTGGCTAAGGAGAGTTTCCTGTCCGGCCCTTCCCTGAACCTGGCTCATTTGTTTCTCCTCCCCAACATGAACTCCCTGAGCCCAGAACCTCCTGTGTCTTGGTTAGCACCTTAGTCCCCAGAACCTTAAGGCAGTGCCAAGCTCATAAATGCCAGGCCACCGTTTGTTCTCTTGAAGAAACTTTCTTGCCCTGCGGAGCTTAAATGTCCTTACCTGTAGGTGCTGGATGAGAGTGCCTGATCCTCAGAGCTGCGAGGGGGGTGGGGGAGTGCTCAGGAAACCATAATTTAGGGCCTTTAGCCCCACACTTGGATGCTTCAAGGTCCTACCCCCACCCCCATTTTAGGTTTGGAGGTTCCCCAACTTCCTTGTTAGCTGAGTGGGGCAGCATTACTGCCCAGCGGGGGGTTGGAGGAGAGGAGGTGAGTTGTGGGCGCTGCTCAGTCCCAGCCACACCCTGACCCAGGCCTAATAAATAGCAGCTCCCAACTCCAGGTCTTCCAGAACTCCTGCCTGTGGGAGGGCTGGGGATCAGCTGCTCTCAACTGCAGACTCAGAGCCCAGAGCCTGTGGCCAGCACAGGGACAACCTCCAGCCATATTTGGTTGCTCTGCACTCACCATGTGCCACACAGGGCCCAAGAACCGAGTGTCTGGTTTGCTCCCATTATTTTCCATGTAAGTAGCCATGTGTGGCCTCCCTATCACAACAGGGCAAGTAAGGTGGCTTCCACTGAGAGGCTGCCTGACTGAGATATGTTGATGTGCCTAGGCCTCATCACGGATGAGTCCCCCAGAAACTCTGACCTTCTTCCCTAGTTTTTTTTCATTCCCCTATTCTCCTGTCCTCCAAGAATCCCCCCCAGAATTATCTTCTAGCAGCATGAAAATACTTGTTTGTCCTAGAGATGAAGACAGCTTTGAAGTCGACAATGTTTGTTCTCAAGTTTACCGCGCACATGAGTCACAAAGAGGCCAGAGCTGAGTTTTGGTGGCTCCATGCCACAGTGCTCCTGGTAGGGGCCCACCAGGCAGGGCTGTCTGGGAGAGGAGGTGAGGTCCCAAAACCGCACCCAACCCCACCCCCCAAACAAACCGAGCTCCAGCTTCTGATGCCAAGTGTACAGGGAGTACCGGCCCCACGAGTGTGCCCTTGATTTCTGGATGAAAGCAAGCTGAGTGCTGAACAGTGACTGGCAGCCTAGCCAAGTGACTAGGAACAATTTGGAAAGAGTTTGATTCACATGAGAGAGGGGAGCCAAAGACACAAGTCCAGTTGTCGGGAATGCCTGCTTCATGTTTCCAATGACTTGGGCAGCTGCTGGGGGTTCCTGAGGAAAGGGGGTGCATGGTAAGGGTTTCCCATGCTCTTTCTGCATGAGAAAATTAAAAATAAAAATAATTAAAAAATTAAAAAAAGAAAATAAAATTGGGGGGGGGGGGTTGATGCCTGTGGAATCCCCAGATGACTTAAGTAAAGTGAAGAGGAGAGATGGCAGCCTGAAAGAGGAGTCTTCCGCTTTCTCCCGATCCACCTTTGCCACCCCAGGACTGACTGGGAAATCTAGGATTGATAAAGTGTGCTGTGATCTCCTGCACCACACAGACCTCATGTCCTGCCAGAGCCCCTAGGCAGCCATCAAGCCACACTTCATGTCCACTCATTCTGCACTGCCTCAGAGATAATCCCACCAACCGATCTCTCTGAAAGCTGTGGACTCCTGCTGGTACAGGGAACTGCTTTTGGCAGGAAAGGAAAGTCAGTCCTAGGCCCTACCAAGGCCTTTTGGATCCTTCTCACAGAAAAGAATTTCAGGAGGAGACGAGCAATGACGTTTGAAGAAAAAAAAAAACCATACATTTATTTGTAGGTTTTAAGGAAGGGAAGGGAGGGGGAGAAAGAGAGGAAGAGTAATGTACTCAAGAGAGAATGCAGGCTTCTCCAGATGGGAGAGGAAGCCCCAGTATACATCCCAGTGTTAGATAGGAAAGCATGAATGTACACATCTCAAGAGGGGAGATGTAGGCCACATATGTGCTTGGGCACAACACATGAGCACAGGGAGCACATGGGCTCAGGGAGCATATGTGTGTTCTTTGTTCAAGTTGACTTTTATAGGGTTTCTTCCAAGCTGCACACCTGGGGCTTTCTACCTAAGTAAGAGTCTGTTGAAAGGGTGGTTGCCAGGGGGAAGAGTTGGAAGCAGTTGGTGGTCTACTTTAAAATTCCTTTCCTGGGGGCTGGAGTGATAGCTCAGCAGGGAGGGCATTTGCCTTGCACATGGCTGACCCAGGTTCTATCCCAGGTATCCTATATGGTCCCCAGAGCACCACCAGGAGTGATTCCTGAGTGCAGAGCCAGGAATAACCCCTGAGCCGGTATGTGACCCCCCAAAAAAAATGTTTAAAAAGAAATTAGCCTACTCGGATCGGGACTGAGCATCCTCCACCCAGATCTTCCAAATTCCAGTAGGCGGGGGTCACACCCACCAACTGGCCCCCTGGCGCCGTGTA